>CM051832.1:111845724-112526332 GCA_028451465.1 Erethizon dorsatum | reverse complement strand
ATGTACAGCAGGTCAAAATCCACCATCTTGACAATCTTACAGAGAAAAGATTTGTATAAGGAAGGTAGTGTTGCTAAAAGTGTTACTCAAATTAGTAAATCATGATCAACAGTGTTAGAGGAGGTAGAAAGACTATTACGAGTGTGGATAAATGAAAGGCAGTTGGCAGGTTATAGCTATCTGAACCTATAATTTGTGAAAAAGCTAGGGCTATAAATGCAGAGCTTGTAAAGGATAATCCACTAATGAGTGATAATGGTGAAACATTTCATGCCAGTAAGGGGTGGTTTCACAATTTTAAAGCGAGAACTGGGGTTCTTAGCATAACTGGCATGGTGAAGCAGCCAGTGCTGACAAAATGGTTACTGAAAATTACATATACTACTTCAAAACAATGACACAGAGAAATGGCTTTTGCTCTCATCAAGTTTTCAACCGTGATGAAACTGGCCTTTTCTGGAAGAAAATGCCCAGGAGAACATACATTACCCAGGAAGGGAAGCAAATGCCAGGCCACAAGCCTGTGAAGGATAGGCTAACCTTCTTGCTATGTGCCAATGCGAATGGTGACCTCAAGATAAAGCCTCTTTTGGTTTATCACTCTGAGACTCCTAGAGTGTTCAGAAAACAAAGTCATGAAGAATAGGCTAGGGGTCATGTGGAGATCTAACAGAAAAGATTGGCCACAAGAGTATTTTTTTCTAGTGGTCAGGGAGGCTTTCTATCCTACTGTTAAGAAATATCTAGGGACAAAGGTTTACCACTCAAGGCTCTCCTCATCATGGACAATGCTCCTGCTCACCCATGGGATTTGGAAGAAGAATTGGCTGAAAAATTCCCACAGCTCTCAGTTGTGTTCCTCCCACCTAATACAACTCCTCTACTGCAGCATATGGTCCAGGAGGTTATAGCTAACTTTAAGAAGCTATGCACCAAGGAACTGTTCCTGAAGTGCTTGCTGATGGTCTCAGAAACAGATTTAACCTTTAAAGAGTTCTGGAAAGAACATTATAACATCGTTTACTGTGTGGGGTTAATTGAGAAATCCTGGGCCAATGTCTCTTGAAGGACACTGAGATCTGCCTGGAAGTCCCAGATGTCTAGAACAATGACAGAATCTTAAAGGCTATCAAAGGAAAGCAAAACACAAACAAACAAACAAACCAAAAATACTTATAAGGGTAAACCCATTAGGATTACACGAGACTTTACAACACAACACTTAAAAGCCAGGACAGCTTGGAATGAAGTCAACCTCTAAAGAAAACAGCTTTTACCCAATCCAAAAATGGACATATGAGATGAATAATCACTTCTCAGATGAAGAAATACAAATGACAAATAAATATATGGAAAAGTGTTCAACATTATTGGTCATTCGAGAAATGCAAATTAAAACAACACTGAGGGCCGGTGAGATGGCTCAGCGGCATAAGCAACTGCCTTGCAAGCGCGAGGGCCCGAGTTCGACTCCCGGATCCCACATACGAAAAAGGGGCCGGTGATATCGCTCAGTGGCACGGGTGCCTGTTGGCGTACGAGGTCCTGAGGTCGATCCCCCGGTACCCACAAAAAAAAAAAAAAAAAAAAAAAAAAAAACAACACTGAGATTCCATCTCACCCCAGACAGAATAGCTATTATCAAGAAATCAACCAATAACAAATGCTAGAGGGGATGTGGGGAAAAAGGAACCCTTCTCCACTGTTGGTGGGAGTGTCAACTGGTGCAACCACTACGGAAATCAGTATGGAGATTACTCAAAAAGCTAGGATTAGAGGTCCCATTAGACCCAGCTATTCCCCTTTTGGATATCTTCCCAGAAGAATTAAAAACATCGTACCACAGCGATACATGTGCACCCATGTTTATAGCAGCACAGTCTGTAATAGCTAAATTTTGAAAACAACCCAAATGCCCATCAACCAATGAATGGATTAAATGGATGTGTGGTATTCTTATGCAATGGAATACTACTCATCCATAATGAAGGATAAATTTATGACTTTTATAAATGGATGCAACTAGAGAACATACTCATAAGTGAAATAATTCAGACTCACATGTGTAAACATCATATTGTCTCCCTGGTGTGAGGAACAGAACAAGTAAATAAGGTCCAAAATGCACAGTAGATATTGTGAAATGGGGAGAAATTTTTCAAAAGGAAAAAGAAACTAGGATGGGGGAAAGGGGAAAGGAAGGGAAAAGGAAAAAAACAAAATGCAGGATAGTTATACTACTAGTTTCTATTAGTTCATTGAAAAGAAAGGTTTGTGCTAATATTGTTTGGAGAGTTTTTTAAGCCCATATCTTGTACTCTGATTAACTACTTTAAAGATAACAATACTCAATGTATTAAATATTGTTATTCTCCTATTATTATTATTATTTTTTGTGGGTACCAGGGGTTGAACTCAGGACCTTGTGCACCAGCAGGTACCCATGCCGCTTAGCGATATCACCAGCCCTTTTTTTGAATGTGGGTTCCAGGAGTCAAACTCAGGGCCTCGCGTTTGCCAGGCTGGCGCTTATGCCACTGAGCTATCTCACCGGCCCTCTCCTATTATTTTGTTTTGAAATTTTGTTTTACTTTTTTCCACAAAATAAAAAAAAGAAAAAGAAAAAAAAAAAGAAAACAACTTTCAGCCCAGACTAATATATCTTATAAACTACCTTTCAAAATTGATGTAGAAATAGATATTCTGTGACAGATAACACCTTAAGGAATTCATTACTATGGAACCGGCACTCCAAAAAGTACTGAAGGATATCCTAGACTGAAAAAAAAAAAAAATGAAGCCAATAATGCCCAAATATATAATGGAGTGAATACATGAAGCAGGGTGAGCAGTTAAACAAAAAGGGAAAAATAAAGGAATGAACAACAGAACAATAATGCAATGACAGGAATAAATCAAGAATTTCAGTAGCAACTTTCATTGTAGATGGCCTCAACTCCCAAATTAAAAGACACAGATTGGCAGACTGGATGAAGAACAAAACTGTATATAAGTTGCTGCATATAAGAGACACATTTAATCCAAAAAGAAATTCATACACTAAAGATCAAAGAATGGAAAACAATATTCCATGCATCTAGACCCCAAAAGCAAGTAGGGATAACAATCTTAGTTACAGAAAAAAGCAGAATTTAAGCTAAAACTGACCAAAGAGGCAAAAGGAAAACTATATATTAGTTAAGGAAACAATTCAACAGGAAGTGATAACAATTGTAAATATATATATATATATATATATATATATATATATATATATATATATATATATGCACTGAATATTGGTGCACCCAACTTTATAAAACAAGCACTACTGGACATCAAAAATCAAATAAACACCAACACAATCATAGTGGGGCACCACAATATCCCAATTTCATGGATAAACAGATCAACTAAAAAATTAATAAAGAAATATCAGAGATGAACACAACTTTGAATAAATGAACTTAATAGATATCTAGAATGTTCTATCCTACCACAATAGAATATACATTATTCTCAGCAGTAAAAAGAACTTTCTTCAAAATAGACCACATGCTAACTCATAGAGCTTGCTTAAATAAACACAAAATAATCAAAATTATCCCATGTATATTATCAGATCATAGCACACTGAAACTGGAAATCAATGGCAAAAGGAACTACAGAAATTTTACAAACAACTGGACCTTAAACAGCACATACATAGTACCCGATGGGTCACAGAAGAAATCAAAGAGGAAATGAAAAAATTCCTAGAATCAAACAATAATATCAGTACAACATCCCACAACCTATGAGACACAATGAAAGTAGTCTTAAGGGGCAAGTTTATTGCTGTGAATGTTCATATTAGAAAAACAGAGAGAGCTCAAATAATGATGCACCTCAAGGTCCTAGAGAAACAAGGACAGTCCAAACCCAAATATAATACAGGAAAGGAAATCATGAAGACCAGAGTGGAAATCAATGAAACTGAGACAAAAAACAAAAACCAAAACAAGACAAAATGAAAAACACACACACACAAAGAATCAATAATTTGAAGAACTACTTCTCTGAAGAAATAAACAAAATAGACAAACTCTTAGCCAAACTTACCAAAATAACAAAAGAAAAAAAACTCATATTAGTGCAATTAGAAATGAAAAAGTGAAAATCATGATGAAAATCTGCCAAAATCCAGTTCATTAGTAACTATTACGAAAAATTGAATACCAATAAATTGGAGAATTTTGAAGAAATGGGCCAATTTCTAGTCACACATGAATTACCAAAACTGAAATAAGAAGACATAAAAGCTCTGAACAATCCAATAACAGGCAATGAAATTGAGGTAGTAATAAAAGACCTACCAAGTAAGAAAAGCCCAGGTCCCGATGAATTCACCACTCAATTCTACAAGAACCTCATGGAGGGTATAACACTAACAATACATCTCAAACTCTTTAATGAAATTTAAAGGGATGAAGTATTTCCAAACCCATTCCTGGAAGCTAGCATTACCCTTATTTCAAAATCAGATAAAGACCAAAGTAAAAAAGAAAACAGTGGGGTGATCTCTTTAATGAGCATAGACACAAAACTCTTCAATATGGTACTGGCAAATAGAATGCAACACTTTATTAGGAAGATCATACATCATGATGAAGTAGGCCTCATTCCAGGGATGCAAGGATGGTTCAACATATTCAAATCAATAAATGTAATAAACCACATAAACAGAAGCAAGACAAAAAATCACATGATCATCTCAATAGACACAGAAAAAGCTTTTGACAATATTCAACATCCATACATGATAAAAATTCCAAGGAAAACAGGTATAGAAGTTCTTTATCTCAATCTAATAAAAGCCATTTATGACAAACCTACTGCCAACATATTAAATTTGGAAAGGATGAAAGCTTTTTCTCTAAAATCAGAAATAAGACAAGGATGCCCACTATTATAACTTGCATTCCATATAGTACTCAAAACATTTAGAAGTACAATTGGCCAATACATGAAGAAATGCTCTATATCTCTGGTCATCAGAGAGATGCAAATTAACTTAACACTGAGATTCCATCTTACTCCAGAAAGAATGTTTATCATGAAGAAATCAAGCAATAACAAATGTTGGAAAAGCTGTGCAAAAAAGAGACCCTTTTACATTATTGTTGGGAATGTAAACTGGTGGAACCACTTGGAAAACAGTATAGGTGTTCCTCAAAAAATGGAAAAAATTCCATTCCACCCAGCTATTCCCCTTCTAGTTATCATACCAAAAGATTTAAAGACATTATACCACAGTGATACGTGTATACATACCCATGTTTATAGCAGCACAATTCATAATAGCTAAATCATGGAAGCAGTATATATATTCATGAAGAGATGAATGGATAAATAAAATGTGTGTATACAACATAGAGTACTACTTAGACATGAAGAAAGATAAATTTGAGTCATTAGTTGGAAAATGGATGCTAGTTGACACCATAAAGTTAAGTTAAACAAATCAGACACACAAGCTTAAATGTCACATGCCTTCTCTTATAAAACAAACCCAAAGTATAGATAATTTAAAAAACAAAATAAAAAATTTACAATAGGAAATGGGGAGGTAGATCTTTTGCAAATGGGAAGGGGATCAAGACACTGAGGAATGGGGAATGGAGGATAGAAAGGAAATAAAAGTAATTAAGATATGTTAAGTATGTCTACCTACTTCCTATAATAAATTAAACATTATATTGCAAATATGTACTAAAAATATGAAAAGAATTCTTGTGTTGAAAGCTGAGTCTTCCTTGTAAACCATCAGTCTCCTTAGTGTTAGTTGATCAGCCTGACTCTTGGTTGAGCTTCTCAACTTTCATGGATGCCATTCAACTTGTCCTGAGGCATTTAATCAATGACCAAAATATATGGTATATTTTTAGTAACAAAATTTTGTACTGGCTAAGTTATTAGATTATAAGCATAGAGACTTGAACTCTCTGCTAATTCTTAACAGTGGATATGTGTTTCTTGCATATTTTTAGGTGTTCAAATTTTATCATTCCTACAAATAAGACCACATGTATCTTCTGAACTCTGACTATATCATTTAACATTCAAAGAAGAGTATTTAGGGACATTGTAGGAAACGGCTGTATGACATGGAAGTCACCATTTTATCTAGTGTAGGGAATGTTTAGGACATAATCTCTTGAAGCTCCCCTATGTTGATGAGTAGAGATTTTTTTCTCAGTTTTCATTACAAGAAATTCTGTGTCTCCCAAGAAACAGATTTATTTTAAAGTCATACCTCTGTGAATCCTATACCCAACAATGTTTCTATCCTTTTTCACATACAAAGAGCTTTAAACACATAGCTGTGGCCTGAATTTAATGAATGCATAGTAATTTATGACTTGGAATTTTTACATCCTAAACTGTTCCCTTGGCTTTATTTTGTTTTCTTGCCCTTATTTCCCCTTTGCTCAGATTTGCTCATCTATTTAGTTTCTCCCCATTTGTATGTTTTTATAAGCTGCCTCAAATGCATTTATAGTAGCAAGACAGAGCTAACCCAAATTAAATAAAAGTGCAATTATCTCATTGCATGTTCATGATTCTTTTTAGAGGAAAAATAATCCTCTAGCTAGCTCAAGGTGGGTATTGAGGTGGAATGTTAGGGCTTTTTATCTAGATGTCCTCACAAAGCCTCATGCAGTCATAGGTGGGGCATTTTCAGAGGTAGCTGGATCTAGAGTATGTGATGCTGGGATTGATTCATGGTGCAATGCTAAGATCAAGGGACTAGGATTAATGATGTAAGTGCTACCCACTCTAAGTAGCCTGGACAAGATATAAGGGATAGAAAGGTCTGTGGTCACCCCTTGCTTGCTTTGCTACCTTCTATCTGCCATGAACTGTTTCTCCTCTGCCATGCTGCCCTGCATTGGAGCCAGCCAATTATGGACTGAAACCTCTACAAACTGAGAGCTAAATAAACCTTTCCTCCTTTAACTTTGGGTGTGAGGTATTTTGCCTCAGCCATGAGAAAAGTAACTAAGACAAGTAGCAAAACAGAGATAACCCAAATTTTTAAAGTGTGCAATTATCTCCTAGGATGTTCATGATTCTTTTTAGATGAAAAATAATCCTCTATCTAGTTCAAGGTGAGTATTGATTCTTTCAGGAGCCAAGAATTGGAAAGCTCATGAGGTAGAAAATTGTTTATTTGGAATGTCAAGGACTCAGTCTCTTCTCGGTTAATGGTCATTCCCATTGATAGTTCACCACCAGAAGAGTGATAACCTGATCAAACATGTAAAGAACAGCCACGTTGTCCACAAGCTCTCACAAGTCAGGTTGTACTGGCCAGATGCCAGGACACAGTGAGTGTCTTGGCACGCTCCCACTGCTCTGTTATGAGGACTGTGTGGACCGTAGCACTGCACAGCCCTTTGCCCTCTGGTGGAAATTCACCACTACCACGTGAGAGGCTCTGTAGCAACTTGTTCTTCAGTTGTGTTTTTTTTTTTTTTTTTTGTGGGTACCGGGGGGTCGACCTCAGGACCTCGCGCGTTAGCAGGCGCCCATGCCACTGAGCGATATCACCGGCCCTTTTTTCGTATGTGGGTTCCGGGAGTCGAACTCAGGCCCTCGCGCTTGCCAGGCAGGCGCTTATGCTGCTGAGCCATCTCACCGGCCCACTGATTTTTGAGAATAATCATAACAAAAATTCCATAGCTTGGATGCTTCCATCGTTTAGATTGCTGGATAAAGATACCCTGCTGTACTTCATCAACCAATGAAATAACACGATACATGCCCTAGAGCAGGGTTTTTATATGTTTTGAAACTTTTAAGTTTAATCATAATACATTCAGTGAGATATTATTTGCTTCACTAGAGATGAAAAAATTGCAATTCAAAGGGGAAAAGGAATTTATTTTCATAATCTAAATTGCAGCATTAAATCTCAGATCGTGTAACTCCAGAGTACAGTATTTGATTTCCTTAAAAGCAGACTATGTCTCTTGACTCATTCAGGTTCCTTTCCTCTTTTGGGCACAATCTTGGGTAATGGTAATAGTGTGTGTGTGTGTGTGTGTGTGTGTGTGTGTGTGTGCGTGTGCATGTGCCCATGAACCAATGTGAGCAATAATCCAGAATCTCCTTCGTATTCTGGGCAGTGAATCAATTAGGGACCTAGCAGGTAGTAGAGAGCTTCCTCACTTTAACTTAAAAGCATGTGGTAGAGAGATCACCTGCAGGGGCTCAGGTTTCTGCAGGGCTCAGGATCTCAAAAGGACAGTGAGATACCCTAAGACTGGCAAAAGTGGAACAGCACTGTTGCTCTTACGTTTGAAGGCACCAAAGAAGGGAATTTTGTTTCAAGAGCATAGTGAGACGCTAGCCACTGACTTATATAATTTATTTGTTCTTTATGGGCTTGCTTGCATCTGGTTGCATATAGTTTTTTTAAGAAATAATAGAAAAGTGCTATACAAGACCAACTTCATGATTTGTGCAACAGAGGAAGATCAGGTTAATAGTTAACCGGTGTACCAGGCTTAGGCATTCAGTCTGTACCAGTCCCAATGGCAAACCAGAGCTTTATGCTGCAGGATGCGAGTGCTGCCTTCCATTAATGTGTTGGTAAGGAAGAGTCCACCAGTCCCTCCAGAGTGTTTTGGTAGAGAGTGACTGAGCAGAGTCGGCACACTAGGTTCACCCCAATATTCTCACAACATTAAAACTCACACTCCTTCTCTGTAGTTTGCCAGAGATGTTCTAACACCTCAGCCATAGTGACTATAGTCTACCACTGAGTCAAGACTTCATTCAACAACCCAGTGAATTAAGGGCACCATTGCTATGTGCTTGAGGTGGTGCATTACATCCTCAGTTCCAGGGATATGCACCCATACTGATGAATTCTGTCAAATCCAACACTTCATTTCATTCTCCTTTCTCTAACACCCTTGGAATCCATTTCCATGCAAGGTGCCTAGAATCATAGATATAAATCAGTAAGATCCTACAGTGGCCTCGCTGTTCACAGTCTCCCCTCCTGGATCAGACTTCCTCTATCTGGGATCCGCTGGGATCTACTATGGATCCAGAGGCAACAGAGAATCACAGAGTGGAATGCAGAAGAGGTAGTTCCTTCTCTTGAAGGAAAACTCTATATGTGAAGTTTTTGATATTATTTTATGCAGGAGAAATCAGTTCCTTAAGAAAAGGTGAAAGGTTGCTTCAGCTGGCAAGGAAGATTCACAGGGATTTGAGTTTTAGTGTTCTCAAGATAGTCTGTCTCTGTCCAGATGTTCTCACAGTAAGTTTCAGAGTTCCATTCTTTCCCAAGCAAGGTCCTTACCTTAGCATGACTTGATTAGATTGCTTATTTAATTGGTTTTCCTAATCTGCAACTATACAATCACATCTGGGGCATGATCCTTAGCTATGTCTCCTTACAGCCACGTTAGACAAGGTGTATTAGTCAGCTTTCCAATCACTGGTGCAAAATACCTGATACCCGCAATTTAAAGGAGGAGAGGTTTATTTGGCTCATGGTTTCAGGATTTCAGTTCGTGGTTGGCTGGCTTGAAGGCTGAAACATCATGGCAGAAGGTCTTGGAGGAAAGCTGCTCAACTCATGGCAGCCAGTAAGCAGAGCAGGGGAGCAGCATCAGAGAGAAAGGAGCCAGGGACCAGGTATAGCACCCAAGGTCATGTCTCCATGACCCTTCCAGACACACTCAGCGGTGTGCTTTACTAATTCCCTGGGAACCTGTCAAGCCAATCAAGTTGACAGTCCAGCTTAACTCTCACACAAGGATTTTCCTTTGGGACATCACAGAGGCACTTTGATTCTTTCCTTAAGCCTTGATTTGAGAGTGTAAGTCTTTAACGTCATCTTTTTTTTTTTTAAAGCTGTCCAAGGCAGTAAGAAATAATGCTATCACTATTACTGATTTGTTTTCACCACTGAAGCAGTAACAATAAATGCCCAGGCACTTGATTTCCCAAACCTTGCACTCTAATTGCACTCCATCTGTTACAATTTGTGTCTAGATGTCCCCCAAAGCTTCATGCAGTTACAGGTGTGGTTTTTCAGAGGTGGCTGAATCTAGAGTGTGTGATGCTGGGATGAAGGGTGTGTGATTACTAAATCCTTCCACTGATTGGATTGGCACTGTCCTAATCCTTGTGGCCTAGATACAGTATAAAAGGGGCAGAAAGATGCTGTTAAGGCCCCTCCCTTGTTGTTTTTGCTACCTTATGGGCCCCATGAACTGTTCTTCTCTGCAATCCCTCTCTGCTAAGCCACCCTGCCTTGGAGCTAGCCAATTATGGACTGAAAACTCTACAAACTGTGAGCTAAGTAAAACTTTCCTCCTATATAACTGAAAAGAACTTAACAAAAGGATTTTTTTACTGAGACAGATATAAATGCATAGTTAAGAAAACAACAAATGATGGTGAGACACTAGGTTTCTCTAACAACCAGAAGCTGAAGAGTCAAGAGGAGGGAAAAGTGTTACCAAGCTTGGCAAGAGGCTGAGCTCTGGAAGAGAGGCTGCTTGACAGGGAGCTGCCAAAACAACAAAGGCAGGGAAGAAGAAAGATGAATACCCCAAATTCCCTCTCCTCTCGCCATTTGATGTCTCGATAACCTACTTCTTATTGTTTAACACCAGATGGTAGCCAGATGGAACAAGGATGATGTATATAGACAATTGACATCTCTTCCATTTCCAGGTAAAAGAAAATCAAGAAGATGGATGCCTGAGATATTTTGCTTTACTCTGGCAGAGGCTTGGTTTCCAGCTTTGTTAGGGCAGATCTGGAATATCCCTTTTACCTTTATATACTTTGTCTAGTTTCATAGTTGGTAATAGTGGAAAAACAATTCTAATAACTATTCCCTCCATTATGGCCAAGGCCAGAAGTCTTTGTTTTCAATACTCATTTCATCGCTTGCTTAGTAAGTGATTGGCTATCCTCCAAAACACTGTAAGACTTGGTGACTGAACGATGTCCTCCAATTGAAAAAGCATATTTTTATTGAGCAGTTTCTTGTGCCAGGCTATATACTAAATGCTTTGCATATATTTTCTCATTTAATCTTGCAAATAAATCAGTGAAATATGGTTCTTGTTAGCTGTGTTTTTTTTTTTTTTTTTTTGTGGGTACCGGGGGGTCGACCTCAGGACCTCGCGCGCCAGGAGGCGCCGGTGCCGCTGAGCGATATCACCGGCCCCTTTTTCATATGTGGGATCCGGGAGTTGAACTCGGGCCCTCGCGCTTGCAAGGCAGGCGCTTACGCCGCTGAGCCATCTCACTGGCCCGTTGTTAGCTGTGTTTTAGAGATGAGGAAAATGAAATTTAAAGAATAACAAAGCCTTGCCAAGAACTCACATCTGATGAATGATAGAGCCAAAATAGAACCAGATTAGCAACACCAGGGTCAAACTCTTAAAAACCATTCTAGCTTGATTATTCTTTTCCAAACAAACCACTTATATTACTACAGCTCTTTTTCCAATGAAAATGCCTTATTTACTTTCCATATTGGAAAATTCAGCCATACGTACAGGCTCACTACTTTTGAAAAGCCTCCTAGATATACTTGTTCCAAAATAGCTTCATTATTCCTCCTTGTACCTAAGGATGGCGAAGCCGCATTTGATTTTTTAAAGGAGGAAGCAAACTGATTTCCTTAAACTGGAATAGGAAGGAAAGAAATCAGTGTACTTTCTTATTAGTCAAATAATAAAACAAAACACAATCATGTATTTTTAAATGAACACCTGATTCTTTAGAATAGTTTTTGATTCACAGAAAAACTGAGTGAAAACTACAGAAAGTTTCTACACATCCCTTTCCCCCAACACACAACCTATCCTCCCCTCAACCTCACAGCACTAGAGCGGCACATTTGTCATGGTCATTGAACCAACATTGATACATCATTATCAACCAAAGTCCATAGTTCATATTAGGGTTCACTCTTCGTGTTGTGCATCCAATGGGTTTTAACAAACGTACAATGGCACACATCCACCATTATAGTATCATAATATTTTAAACTTAAAAATGACCAAACCAAGTAGCTCAGTGCCTATTTTGTTTTCACCTTACACTGAAAGCATTATGGGAGCTCAATTATTGAACAAAGCAATGAAAGTGACAGCAGTCAGGAAACTTAGAAAAATGCTCTTTCTCCCCACTTCTCTCCTCCATATTCTAGGATGGACCTCCCATGCCCCTGTCCGTTCAGCGGATTTAGGACTTGAAAACAAAAGCTGTGAACCCTGAGCCAAAACCTTCCTCAAGGCAAGAGAGAAGCTAACATTTTACTGTCTTGAACAGAGAAAGAGAAAGGGGGAAATAATGTGAAAACATAAACTAATAATTAAAAGAATCCCACGACAATAAAGTCGTTTCCTAAGAGCAACTGGGATCACATGGGGTCATGGATTATGGTTCTGGACCATTTCCAGTGCTCTCCTCAACACCTCCACATCCCAGCGAACACCCTTCTCCCTTTGTCCCTTGTCAGAACTCGCTGCAGGAAGAACATCTTCCGAAATCCAGCTTCAACAAATGTGTTTACAGCCTCATCAGCACCAAGATGGAAACTTCTCTGTTTTGCCTTGACACATTTCTGGGCCTTTTAAACCTTCAATTCCTTCTACTTGTAATGTGCTACATGGCCCAGTTTCTAACCTTTCACTGTGAACATTCCCGTCTATCCTTCAAGACCGTTTGGAGGGCCGTTGCATCTAGGAAGCTTCCCTTGCACCGCGGGGCATCTTGGAGCACTCAGTAAACCGAGCCTCAGGGTGATTGTGCACTGCAGAAAGCAGCAATAGAGACACTACGCCAGGCCGCCATCATCCTCATCTAATGTCACCTGGAGTGCTCATTGCTGAGTGCCTGTTTCAGGCTGCAGATTGTCACTTCAAAAGACAAGGTGATGCCATGTTCACAGATATATTTTTGCATAACAGCATACGTGGCACATGAAAGGTACTCAAAACTGTGGCGTCATTTTCCCATGGCTGCAGAATAACAAGTCAGTACAGACTGGTAGCAGCTGAAAGTTACTCTCTCACAGTTCTGAAGGCCAGAAAGCCCAAATCAAGGCACTCCCTCTGAAGATGAAGGGGAGACCACGGCTCACCCTTTCAGCTCTCCAGGGCACCTGGTACTCCTTGGGTCAGTGGCCACCTCCAGTCGTCTCTGCCTGAGTGGACACAGGAACTCCTCTTCCGCTCTGCTTCCTCTTCTCTTTGTCTTCTCCACTGTCTCTTAAAGGACACTTATCATTAAGTTAAGATCCTATCAAGGAAGTTTAGGGTGACCTCATCTCAAGAGCTATAATTACATCTGCAAAGAACCTTTTTCCAAGTGAGGTCACCTTCACAGGTTCTGGTAGACACATTCTTTGGAAGCCCACAAAAATGCTTTTCAAATGAAAAATGATTAGAAAGAAAAATACCTCTACATATACGTGTGTCTGCATGCATGAACAATGAGGGGAGAAATACTGCATTTTATTCATTACCGTCAATTTGTAAACTCGATAATACATTGTGCTTCTTGCTTTATGCATGAAGACAGGGTTCTGTTAGGTTAAGCAATACTGCAGTTCAAAAATGAGAATCATCAAACCAAAAGACACAAGAAATAGCTGCAATCATTCTAACTACTGTTTCATTTATCTTACTTTTGTATTTTTATGTTTTTTCAGTGTATTAATACATAAGTGTTTACATTCCTTGTGGGGAGTTGGTGCATGTATATAACACATCTTACTCCCTTTTTCATAATTTGCCCTTCCCTCCCTTCCCCCTCCACCCATCCCTTGATCCCCTTCTTTTCTTTTTTTATTAGTGTATATTGATTATAAAGAGTAATGACTCCCTTGTGGCATTTCCATACATGTGTGTAACATATCTGATCACATCATGCCTCCCTCACCCTTCCCGTCCTTTTCTCTAATAGTCTCCATTCTATGTCCATGTCGTCTTTCCATCCCCAGATTCCACATATGAGAGAAAACACATGGTGCTTGTCTTTCTGTACATTTCATCTTTTCTGACACTACTATTATTTTTCATCTATGGCCTCCTTTGTCCCTCCTAGAGTGGAACATAAACTGAGAAGTTGCCACAGAAATGGAAGAAGGGTTTGCAAATAGACATTTCTCCACCTTGTTCCTTACTCTGGATTCCTTAAAATGAAGTCCACATTAAGAACCAGAATTGGGAAAAGTGCCAGCAATTGCTTCTTGTGGAGAGTTATATTTGTATATTTTTACAAACAGAACAGGTCAGGAAGTTACAGACAGAGAAAAATATAATAAAAAGGTCCAGATTCATTTCCCTGTTTGGTTTTAATATAGTAATTTTCTGTTTCCACTTTCAATATGACCAAAAGATTTAATTTGAGTAATGCCACAAGAATGTGGTTTTAAGGGCAAAAATGTTCAAATATCCACCTCCCTGTTCTTCTCTTAAAAAAGAATGATTTGGGGCCGGTGAGATGGCTCAGCGGCTTAAGCGCCTGCCCAGCAAGCACGAGGGCCCGAGTTCGACTCCCGGATCCCACATACGAAAAAGGGACCGGTGATATCGCTCAGTGGCACGGGCGCCTGCTGGCGCGCGAGGTCCTGAGGTCGACCCCCCGGTACCCACCAAAAAAAAAAAAAAAAAAAAAAAGAATGATTTGTTGTGATATATATTGAAAGCATTTCCTTCTTTTTGTTGTCATTGTGTTCTTTCTTATGTAAGCAAATAAATATGAAATATGTAGACATTTAAATATATTTCTCAAAAGAGAATGCTAAGAAAAATACAAGTATTCTTTCTTAAACAATTATTCTCTTGATGTATTTCAGAACAAACGCAACACTTAATTTTGCTATGGGAATAATAAATTTAATATGTACATATCTTCTTTTCACCCCATTCAATTTTTATTTTTCAATACAATTTCTCCTGATATAATTATTGGATTTTTCTGAGAATCTCATGGATTTTCATAGATAACACATTCAAAACAGAGGTCTACTAACTTCATGCCTTTAGTTTGGGGCATCTGAGTGCTTCAGTCACTATTTAAGAGAATACAGTCTGGGGAAGGAGGTACAGACGTACCATAGACATATGTCTTCTATTCATTCTCTGTGGGATTGTGTATTAGCTTCCCCGTTGCTAGGGCAGGATACCTGACACACACAATTTAGAGGAAGAGAGGATTAATTAGGCTCATGGTGTCAGTTGGGTTTAGTCCATGGTAGCTGGCTCCAAGGCAGAAACGTCTTGGTGGGAAGGCATGATGGAGCAAGGATGCTTCATTCACGGCAGCCAGAAAGCAGAGCACAAGCACAGCCAGAGACACAGGGGCCAGAGCCCATATATAATACCCAAGTTCACGCCTCATTATCCACCCGGACCCACCCAGAAGTGTGCTCTGTGTGGTTCTTAATCCTCTCCACGGCTACCAGGCCAATCAAGATGACACAATTTAGCTAACACTGCAAACTGATGGGCCCCAAATTACTTTCTCTCCTTTCTTGTATTGTTTAAAAGTTGTGCATAGATGTTTCATAATAGTCTCTTTTTATAACAATCTCTCTTCTTTTTCTTCCAAGTTTGTCATAATTCTTCTATTAAACCAAAGATTCACAACCAGTATGCTATCACTTCTTTCCCTAGAGCTCATGACAGACAGCAGTGATTGATCACAATATTCTTCACAGCTAAGCCTTGATTTGGTCTCAAATATAAGGCTTCAAGTGACCATTTGCTTGCTCAGAAATTGTACAGGAGATTTTTTTTCATTCTTTCCCTTATTCATGAAATGGTGTCCACATAACCTGCTTAGCTCTTGCTAAACTCCTTTCCCAGGAAGGCTCTATTTGTCTCCTGTATTCTCCTGTCTCCTGTATTGCTGATAAGAGTCTCACTAAGAACTGCATGCCATACCTGCTTGACTCTGAGTAGTGGCTGCTCATTCCCTGGGACACTGGTGTCTTAGTCACTTTACTTGTTGCTGGGACTCAGTACCTGACATCAACAAATTAAAGAAGGAGAGGTTTATTTTGGCTCACAGTTTAGTCCATAGCCCTCCTGTTCCAAGGCAGGATGGCATGGCAAAGGGCATTGTGAAGAAAAAGCTGCTGGTGGCCAGGAAGGAGAGAAAGAAGGAAGGAGTCAGGGGGGGAGTCAGGTCATTTTTGGTCATGCTCCAGGTGACCCACCTCTTCTGACCAGTCCTCTCCTCTCAATGACAAGTCAGCTATATCACCCCCTCCATGATTCACTCATCTTCTGAAAGCCCTGCCTCTGAGCATAAGACTCATGGGGGACATCTAGCTATAAACTATAAAATTCAGTTCCATGGCCCCCAAAAGACTCATGTACACGTCTTTGTGTAAAATGTAGTTAGTCCTTCTGTAAGAGTAACCATTCTTAACATTTCCAGCATTGCTGAAAAGTCTAAGTCCAAAATCTCCTCTGAGACTCCAGGCAAGCCCTTAGCTGTGAGCCTCTATAGGAATAAAAAAGAAAGTTAAACACTGCCAACATACGATGGTAGATATTCCCATTCCAAGACAGAGAGATAGGGGAATAAAAAGGAGTGGGACTGAAGAAAGAACTAATGCAGCAGAGCAAACATTAAATCCTAAAGCTCCCTGCAAAGCACCAGACCAAAGATGTGAACTACAAATGGCTTGATTAGTCCCACTCCTATGTGATTGTCAGTTACAGCCTGCATGACTTTTCTCTTGGGGTGGTATCACTCACTGCCTGCAGCTTTTCTCAGATGGCCCATGTTCCTGACTTCTCCAACTTCCTGAGGTTTCCACTGCACTTTCAGCTTCACCTTCACAGCTTCTCACATGACTCTTTCCTGGGCACACTGCCTGGCCTTCCAGGCCTTTTTCTGAAATCTGAGCAGCAGCCTCCTTGACCCCATAACTCTTCATTCTTCATGCTTTTAATGCCAGCACCATGTAGATGATGCCAAGGTCTGCTGCCAGCTTGAGCTATAGCTGGGCCCCCTTGAATCATGGGTGAAGAGGGTTATGAGTGCCTGTATGACTGAACACGGGGCAAAATTTCTTTTCAGCCCATAAAAAGCAGAACACCCGAAGGCTCTCTGCTCAAATGAAAGTTTTACAGCTTTGAACCCTTGAGCCTGTGAAGATAAGGATCTTGCTGATTCCTGTCATGCCAGCAAGCCATTTTTCCTACTGTCCTGATGCAATGTACTTGGCTTCTTTTTAATTTTAATCTTTTCAGTAACTGAGCTCTCCTCTGCTCCAATTTTACAGATACTTTATTTCTGGAAAAACTAAAAACTTTTAAAATAGGCTTTTTGCTTCTGTTTCTTAGTATAAATCCCACTAAAAGCAGTACCCATACTATAGCCTGAACATTGGACTACCTTGAAATTTCCTCCACCAGATTAATTAGCCTGCCTCTGGTGATCTCAGCCTCTCCTAAAGTCTCAGGAAATGAACAAAATGTAGACAGATTTTCTGCCAGAGCACAGCACACATGGCCTGGATTCCAGCTGCTAATTGAATCCTTGCTCCCAACTGAAATCTTCTGAGCCTGGTCTTTACTGTCCCTTTTTATCATCAGTCTGGTCTTCTGAGCTCTGACCAGAATCTCCCATCAAGGTTGGCTTACAACATTCTAGGTCCTCTCTAGCCAGCATATCTAAACCCTACCCAAACTCTTCCCATGAACAAGATCCAAAGGCTTCTGAACCACAGGGTCCAGTAGCATCATAGCAATAACCCCACTTCTGGTAACAAAATCTGTTTTAGTTACTTTCTCATTGCTGGGACACAATACCCAACACCCACAATGGAAAGGAGGTGAGGTTTATTTTGGCTCTTATATTTAGTCCATAGCTTGCTTGTTCCAAGGCAGGGGGGACACAATAAAAGAAAAACTGCTTATTTCATGGTGGTCAGGCAACAGAGATAGAAGGGACTTTTAGGTCACACCCCCAGTGACCTGCCTTTTCTGACTAGACCCCACCTCCCAACATTAAGTCTGCTATACTGTCGCCATGATTCAGTCACCCTCCAAAAGCCCTGCCTCTGATCACATGAGGCCCTTCTGGGACAGTTAGATAGAAACCATAATATCTGGCCTGCTTACTGGATTGGAGACCCTGGTCTAGTGGGCTATTCAAGTCAGATCTGAGATCACTGCACATTATGACCACCGTGTGTGTGATTATACAGACAAGGAAAGTTCTACACCTGAGTGCCTATATGCTGCCTCTGACTCCCAGTCTGGATTCCACTGTACTTCTAGTGAATGAAGCCACCACACACGTTGTTTTAAGAGGACTCCTGCTGAAACACCCAAAAATCAGATCCAATTTTTCATTTACAATATGCAATTCTGTTAAGATTGAATGCAGTAATTCTTACTTTGCATAGTTCCTACCACAAAGTAAGCTGTCAATTAATATTAGCTGCTGTAAGTTCTGTTATCATCATTACTACCGTTTCAACCAGGATCTCTATCTTATTTCAAGAAAGAGTTCTGTAACAATCAGGAAGGGGCTTCAACAACTTTCAAGACATGGCCACTAATGGCCGAGGGATGTATGTTGAACAGGTATTAAACCACAGCCATGACAAATGATGA
The DNA here is from genome assembly GCA_028451465.1 of Erethizon dorsatum. Taxonomy (NCBI): domain Eukaryota; kingdom Metazoa; phylum Chordata; class Mammalia; order Rodentia; family Erethizontidae; genus Erethizon; species Erethizon dorsatum. Next base: position 112,507,661 of record CM051832.1, on the reverse strand, counting down.
TGGTAGTTGCCATTTACTGAGTTCTTTTTGTGTCCAAAGAACTTTCGACATATTTTCTTTCTGAACGGCAGCAACAAACCAAGTGAGTGGGAATTGTGTGACAAGGTTAAAGAATCTGCATGCACACAAAAACAATAGAAAAATGAAATCAAATCAGCATTTTAAACTCAAGAAAACACATCTATTGCTCCGGCACATGCTTTTTCTTTATAGACCACCTACATATCTTGGGCATACAGCAGTTTCTGGATTTTCAGCTAATCAGGTCTCACCTTGCAGCCTGTATGTTTCTGATTGGCTTTACATTTGACGATTCCCAAAACCTTCATCTTATATGCTGACCTTCTAATTTATTTATTTTCCTCTTGTAATCTGTCAGTCATATTCCTAGTTCTGGCTGTTCTTAGTCACACTGGTTTCCATTTGCATAATCATCCTTATAATCCAAACTGTCCATTTAGATACTTGGACTTTTCTGGCCCACATTTAACCCGTTTCACACCCTCTTTCAAATTACTTTCACTTTATTACTCTGCATTCAGTGCAGCACTAATATTATTACAATTATTAGTCTCAATTATTCCCTAAATATTTCAAGGGCTCCTTCATTTTTTTAACTACTACATGTTTAAATACATATTAAAAATGTTAAGTACATATTAGTAAGTACATATTAAAAATCAGATGTGGAATTAAGCAATGTAAATGGAGATATATAGCTTAATAAATCATTAGAAAAACCTTAATTTTACTAGGGCAAATAAGAACTGTATGGAAACATTTATGGTACTGCACTGAATAAGAAAATCACCATGGGAAACAGAGAGAGCTATGAGAACTCAGATAAAGGGAGAATCCCTTCTACCTAAAAGGGAATGAGACGAGATAATGATCCCCCTTAATTGGATCCCAAATTTTGGTAGGAGGCCCAGAAAGAGCATTCTGCCAGGCACGAAGCAGGTGGAGAGCGCTACTGAGGTGTAAGCGCTACTGAGGTGTAGCAGGCAGTTGTGCTTTGACTGAGCTTCAGGGTACATCAAGGAGAATAGCAGGCTTGGGGCACCAGGAGAGCCGCCAGTGGCTGTCCTTGTATAAATGGAGGTGATTGAAAGTGTTTGAAATGATATGATCTCAACTGTGTTTTGCATTCCTCCCCCAATTATCAACAAGTCTGTTGAAGTGCAAAATCATGCTTCCATTTTTCTTTAATATTTCATCAGAACTCAGCACAAATGTGGCCGCCAAAGAGCATCCCACAGACAGCCAAACGATAGTAAAGAAGCAAATCAGGTGTGATAGCGCTGTTACATATTTTGTTATTTGTCAACTTTCATGTTTACTGGCATTAGAATTTTTTTCAGTTGCAAAGTATAGAATAATGCAATGCCATGGCCATTAAGGAAAATAGACCTCTGTCCCTGAGTCAGTCTACTGATCTAAATTGTACAGGTGCTAATTTCATCTTCAAAACTGAGCGAAGTTCTAAATAAAACAGTAAAATTTTTTTTTGCTTTTTAAATTTTTATTAGTACACATTTGCAGTACATAATAATTACATTCATCATGAGGAGTTGGTACATGTATGTAACATTATAATTATTTTTATGTCCCCTTCCCATCGCTCTCTTTCCCTCTTTTTGGTTTTAAAAACTTCAGTTCTTTAACTACAATGATGGTAATAATAGTGGTAAAATTCAATTTACAGTCCACTCATAAGGTATCAGACATGCCCAGGCATCAATTCTCAACTTATTATTATTATTTTTTTAAATTTTTAAATTTTTACTTTTTTTTAAGACAACAAGTAAACATTCTCATGTATTAACAAACTCAAACATTAGAGAATGTACAAATACCTTTTGGAGAAAAAGATTACTCAGTATAAGATTAAGCCATGTAAAAGCTAGGTAAAAATAGAAGACTAAGGAATGGAATAGTCACAGTGAAATTGCATTTTCATACTAGGGAGACAATACGATGTTTACAAATGTGCATCCGGTTTATTTCGCTTGTGAGTATTTTCTCTAGTTTCATCCATTTACCTATAAAAGTTTCCAATTTATCTTTCTTTATTGCTGAGTAGTACTCCATTGTATAGAAATACCACATCTTTTTTATCCATTCCTTGGTTAATAGGCATTTGGGTTGTTTCCATGATCTAGCTATTACAAATTGTGTTGCTATAAACATGGGTGCACGTATATCGCTGTGGTATGATGTTTTTAATTCTTCTGGAAAGATACCCAGAAGGGGAATAGCTGGGTCAAATGGGACCTCCAATCCTAGTTTTTTGAGGAGTCTCCACACGAATTTCCACAGTGGCTGCACCAGTCGACACTCCCACCAACAGTGGAGAAGGGTTCCTTTTTCCCCACAGCCCCTCCAGCATTTGTTATTAGTTGACTTCTTGATAATAGCCATTCTTTCTGGGGTGAGATGGAATCTCAGTGTTGTTTTAATTTTCATCTCTCGAATGACTAGTGATGTTGAACATTTTTTCATATATTTATTTGCCATTTGTATTTCTTCATCTGAGAAGTGTTTATTCATCTCAAAGGCCCATTTTTGCATTGGGTCTTTAAATTTGGGAGGTCTGATTTTTTTGAGTTCTTTGTATGTTCTTGATAGTAATCCTTTGTCTGAGGAATAGCTGGCAAACATTTTTTCCCACGTTGTGGGTTGTCTCTTCACTCTGTTGCTGGTTTCTCTTGCTGTGCAGAAGCTCTTTAATAACATGAGATCCCAGTTGTTGATTCTTTGTGATACTTCCTGTGCGATGGGGGTTTTATTCATAAAGTCTTTGCCTACACCAATGTCTTCAAGAGTTTTACCTATTCTATTTTCCAGGAGATTTAATGTTTCTGTTTTAATATTTAGTTCTTTGATCCATTTTGAATTTAGTTTAGTGCACGGTGAAAGATATGGGTCTAATTTTAATCTTCGGCATGTGTAGAGCCAATTTTTCCAGCACCATTTATTAAAGAGGCTATCTTTCTTCCAGTAAATGTGTTTGGAACCTTTGTCAAAGATAAGGTGGCTTAGTATGTCTGGAGTTGTTTCTGCATCTTCTATTCTATTCCATTGATCTTCAGGTCTGTTTTTTTTTTTTTGCCAATACCACGCTGTTTTTATCACAGTAGCTTTATAGTATAATTTCAAATCAGGGATTGTGATGCCCCCTGCCTTGCTTTTGTTGCCCAGAATTGCCTTTGCTATTCTAGGTCTCTTCTGGTTCCAGATGAATTTTAGGATTGTTTTCTCTAATTCTGTGAGATATGCTGTTGGAATTTTGATTGGAATTGCATTAAATCTGTATAACAGTTTTGGAAGTATGGCCATTTTCACTATATTGGTTCTTCCGACCCAAGAGCAAGGGATATCTTTCCATTTTCTGATATCCTCTTCAATCTCCTTTTTCAGAGTACTGTAGTTTTCAGTGTAGAGGTCTTTTACTTCCTTTGTGAGATTGATTCCTAGGTATTTCATTTTTTTAGAAGTGATTGTGAAAAGTGTTGTTTCCCTAATTTCTCTCTCAGTGAGTTTAAAACAGTAAAATCTGACTTCAATATTCTTTACATTTTATTAAGGATTTTATTTATTTTATTTTTATTAGTAGTATATGTTTGCAATACATAGCAATTACATTCATCTTGGGGAACTGGTTCATATACATATTGCATCTTGATCATTTTTATTTCCCCTTCCCCCGGTCCTCTGCTTCCTCACATTCCTTTCCCATCTCCACAAAATCTACCTCACCATGTTTACTGAAATTTTTTTCTCAGATCTTCATAAGTACCTGAAAAGTCTTTGTTTACTAAGCTTTTTTTTCTTCTTTTCTTTTAAAAGTGTGATTTAATCACTCTGCAGAGTTGCTTTTAATGTCATGAAGAGTTATTGGTGGGAGACGTCTTCCCAATAGAGCTCAGATCTGGTCGGGACCAGGAAGAGCAGGAAAACCAACAGCTCACAGTCTGAACTCCTGGCAGGAATGTCAGCAGAAGCATCCAGGCTCTTCCGAGACCACGAAAACAAACACAGGAAAAAGCCACCTCTGTTCCCTTTGGGGATTCCCTCACCGGAACTGCATATGTACTTCTTCCCGAGGCCAAGAGTGAGGAACCAGAAGACAGACAAGATTCAATTATTAGTTTCTGTAAACCACTTTCTTTGTAGAAGACACTAGTTCAAGTGGGAAGGGTCCTTTAATTGCAGCTTTTGTTTTTATTTGGTCCATGATCCTAGAGGCATCATGTCCAGGGCTGAGACAGTGAAGAGGACTTAGCCACTAATCTCTGACCAAGAGTTTGAATTCTGAGGGAAATTTTCACCAAATTTTAGAAGGAGCTGGCAAGTTTATGGTTTATCCTAACTGGAGTAAAAATGTCCCTTCTTTTTTTTTTTTTTTTTTTTTTTGTGGGTACCGGGGGGTCGACCTCAGGACCTCGCGCGCCAGCAGGCGCCCGTGCCGCTGAGCGATATCACCGGCCCCTTTTTTGTATATGGGTTCCGGGAGTTGAACTCGGGCCCTCGCGCTTGCAAGGCAGGCGCTTAAACCGCTGAGCCATCTCACCGGCCCAAAATGTCCCTTCTTGAACCAAATTCCCTGCTATTGGTCAGATGTAAAATGTGCTGTAGGAGAAACGAATTTCTGCCCTGAGAATACTGGAAGGAGTAACAGTAGTGATAGAGATGTTCGGAACATTTACTTACAACTAGGGAGGCTTTCACGAAAATTTGAAAGTCCTACTGGAAGAAGTTGATGGAATGTGGATCTACCTTTTATGCTGTCAAGATTTAGCAGGTTGAACTATTTGCAAATATATTGTTTTTTTTAGGGTGGAACTGTGTTTATTTTTAAAATGTCATCAATATTTCTTTCTTCTAACCTTGTTCCTTGTACAGGAGAGGACTCTGTGTACAGAGTTTTCTGTACTTGAGAGATTATTTGGCCTGCTCTTTTGGAAAAATGATTACACAGTGTCCAGTCCAGATATTAACATTGGCCTCATCTAGCCCTGTAGCAGTGTAAAGTCAGGGAGACTGGTTTGTGCTGTACTCAGGGCATGAAATACTATTTAGCTTTTTTTCCCTAAACTCAAGAAGGACTGTAGTTGCAAAGTGAGTCAACATCCTGCAATATCCCACAATGTATGAGGTGGAGACGCTGTATTTTCTTCCTCATATGTGGTGCTGTCTATAGAGTCTCCCTTCTTTCTAAATCTGCTTTTCCCAGACAGAGTCGGTCTAGAGGTCTAGAAGTTGTTTGTACTGAGTGGTTTTAAGGAGAGGTTTAAGAATAGCAAGTCCAAGTACATTATTATTATTTTCAGCCTCTCTTCAAAAAATGTCATGCACTGTATGCATTTACTTGTACAGGGTAAAAATGGTAATTCCCGGTAGGACTGGCCTGTGGAGGATGGGAAACAGATGCTTCAGTCAGACTCAAGAACTGACTATAGCATCCCATTGAACCACAAAAGAGTAAGAAAGCAGCTTTACATACCCTGACTTTCATGAGCTCCTTCATCCAGGTGTCATGTGCATACCTTGTTTCACAGCATTTTACAACACAAGAGTGGCCTGATTTCTTACTGCTGTAAGAAGTTGAGGATTATTTCTGTGTAATTGGCTCATCCTGACCGCTGGTTTTGGTTCCACACTTGGGTGGGAGATTGGTATTGTGGAGAGGCATTCCTTCATTAAGTAGAGAAAAGCAAAGACTTGAAGGAAGGGTTGAATAATAACCAAATTGTCAGATCATGAATTCAATGCAATCACAGAAAAATGTCATTAAGGTTTTCTTAGTGTGGGTTGACACGCGTCTCCTCCCTGAGGCAGAACCCAAGGAAAGGACGTGGGTGCAAGTAGCTTACCAAGAAGTGACCCCAGGGAGCAGAGGGAGGAGGGCGAAACATTAGCCGGGAAAAGGAAGGAAGCAAATAATAAGGGGGGTGTTATTCAGCAAGGTGCTAATGCTGGTAACTGGGGCTCTGAGGAACTCTGGGAAACTTGTAGAATAGGCTCCAGTTGTCGAACCAAAGGAGCTGGGGTTTATCTGTGCACTCTCATCCTTCATTGAGTGAGAACTGCCCATGGTGATATGAACTTCTCAGGACTTCCAGCTTGGCCTACAGCCCCAAAGAAGCCCCAGCGGAGACATTAACATGGCTGTGGGTTGTACAGATATCAGAAGCACTACTGGTTAGGAAGCAGACAGTCCCTTCACAGAATGCTAATGACTTACTTACCTAAAGATAGCTCCCCAAACAAATGGATATATGGATATGAACAAATGAATGAATTGAAACTTTTTGAGATATCGATATGATTTCAACTTACCTTCTCCTTACTACTGTATATACTTGTTAATTATGAAGGGAAATAGAGTAAGTTGACATTGCAGAAGCTTTTCTCATCACTTTAGGCAAGGGATCAAGATTAACATAACCAGTCATGAAACAAAACCATATGCCACCCCAAAATGCCACAAGAGTACAGAATCACATCTGTGTGAGTGCTGCAAAAGACGCATTATAGGACTAGAATCCTGAAGGCACATCTGGCAGGCTGACTTGAAATGACCTGACCTATAACCTTTAACCCTGTGGAGGCCCAGCTGACCCATGAGATACAAACTCCTCTTACATATTGTTAAGCGGTAACGTCTCAACCACAACCTCTGCAGGATTAAAGGTATAAGGTCATTAAAAGAGAAACCTGTTTTTCTTATCCTCGCAGACTTCTCACACCAAATGTATGGGAATTTCCCACATATTATAATTCTTCCATAATCAGGGGACACCAACTGGGTTACAACTTAACCCAGTTCTGTTGTTGCTTGGACTGAGTGCAGACCCCACAGGTTAAAGGCTTAGTCCCACAAGAAAGCCTATTCTCAGTGTCAGATGCCAGTCATAGGTAGAGGGATCCTAGGTTACCCACAAGCTCTTCTTGACTTGACTACAATCCCTTCCTTCCATTTGATTTTTTGCTGGAACATCTCAAAGAATCAGGAAAGAGTTTATCTACTATTACGGATTTATTATAAAGACTATTTCAAAGGATACAAATAAACAGCCAGATATACAGGGTGAGGTCCAGAAGGATCCTGAGTACAGGAGCTCCCGTCCCTGCGGAGTCTGAGGCACACCGTACCCTCCTGGCATGTGGACGTATTCTCGTTCACCGCTATGAAGCCCCCACACCTCATCGTTTAGGGTTTTGTGGATGTTCTTCCATGAGTTAGGCATGGCCGATTACATCATTGGCCACTGGTCACTGAGTTCAATCTCCAGCCCCTCTTCTGTCCCTGGAGGTTGGGGGATGGGGTCGAAGTTTCCCACCCTCTAATGACAGGGTTGTGGCTGATACCCGAAGAGTCACATCATTAGCATAAACTCACTATGAACAACACCACAACAAAATGCTCCTTTCTGCTGTATTACTTCAGAAATTCCAAAGGCTTTAGGACTTTTGTGTCATGGATATTTCTTAGTATGTTCCAGTCACAAAGGTCAAGGAAGACAGGAGAACAGTTCTAGATTGATGGTGTCTAAGGAAATATGACAACTCAGTGTGACCTGTGAGCTGGACCACTTCTTTTTTCTATAAAGGACATTACTGGGACAACGGCAAGGCTTCAGTGGAGTCTGGAGAGCAGAATTCCTGAGGTATCGGCGAGAGCTCGCTAATGATGCTGTCTATGGGCGCCTGGGTTAGCGCTCTTGTTAGGGGACTGACACACTGAGCTTTCAGTGGTGACGGGACACTTTGGCAACTCACTCTCAAATGGCACAAAGCAAGGAGTTTTCTTGTACCATTCATGTAACTTTTCCATAAATTTGAGATTGTTTCTAATCAAACAGAGTCAAGATTAAAAGAGTCAAGACAGCATTATGGAAAATTGATGCATTCCATTTTCCTTTTAAAGAGTCCATCCTAGATGAGGGATGGGTCCACACAGAGCATCCAGGCAGTGCCAGGTAAGGACATGGAGCCACACCAGGCAGTCGGCTCCACTGAGCTCTAGTTTGATTAAGCAGTTTTCACTTTGAATAGCTCTAGGAGCACCTCCTGATGCTGAGAATGAACCCGTTTCCTAAGTGTTTGTTACGGAATGTGAGATATTTCATGTCTATTTTTTTTTCATGGGTACCGCGGGTTGAACTCAGGATCTCGCGCGCCAGCAGGCGCCCGTGCCACTGAGCGATATCACCTGCCCTTTTTTTCGTATGTGGGTTCCGGGAGTTGAACTCAGGCCCTCAGGCTTGCCCAGCTTACACCGCTGCGCTATCTCACCGGCCCTCATGTCTATTTTAAAAGTAAGCTGGGAGGAGGGAAGGTGGGGATTGAATCTATAATAGATTCCTGAATTATAGGAGGAATAATTGTTGTCAATATTTTTGTTAATAAACAGCAGCTGTCCTTTTATAGGAAGGTCATTAGATGTAAGGAGGATTTTCCTACAGATAACAGTATCTAGAAATCCCCAAATTTCCTTAGAGAAACACTAATGCGTCAATGCCTAGCACAATCCTGCTCTGCGTAGATGGATGAAGATCACTCTAGGAGACGGAAAGGGGAAAAAGGAAGAATCGAGACGTGTCAGGTACAGGCACACATTCCCTATGATGGGTGTGATTATTATGTATACCAACAGTGTACCAATGAGATTAAATAAAAAAAAGAACAATGAGGTATATGCTCTACGTGCTTACAAATGTTGGAACACATATTCATCAGTACAGTTTACTGGGAGAATAGAATTCTAAACAGACATTTAAATTGTTTCTTGTTTCTGCCAACTAAGTGGCATTTTGAGTATATCTAGTTAAAGGTCTTTAAAATTAATTTCTCCATCTGATTTGAGAAACTGCTATTGATTGGTTTATCTTTTTAATCCTTCAAATCTGTATTTGTGAATCACCATGTCTGCTTGCTATCATGGATTCTAAAGCCACGTTACCGCTGAAGAAACCTGATCTATAGAAGTTTCCTGCCCTTTCCTGCAATAGCAAGCATCACTATGACAACTGAATGCATTTTTTTTTTTTTTTTGGTCTGCTCCACGTCTCTTTTCTAAGAATCATTCCTTACATGTCTCTCTCCATTACCATCAGTGCTGTCCCATTATACACTAGGACTCTCGGTCATAGCCCATTAGTTTATTGAACAATGTGACACAGCCGTACCCTATCTGTCTTTTTACCAGCAACTACAAGAGTAAAAAGGAGGTGGTTAGACCTACAGCTCACAAAGTTCAAAGCTGTCACTGACTACATATCTCTCTCCCTCTCTCTCTCTCTCTCCTTCCTTTTCCCTCCCTCCCTTCCTTCTTTCCTTCCTTCCTTCGTCCCTTTTCTCCTTCTCCCTGTCCCCCTCCCTCACTCCCTTCTCCTTCCTCCTCCTCTGTCCTGATTGAGAAACAGAAAACTACAATGCAGACAAAAGGGTGAATGAAGCTGACCAGAAACAGGTGAAAAATGAACTGGACAAAGAAGCGAGATGGAAAGAATTTTAATAGTTTTGAGTTCTTGGTTTCAATTGGTTTCTGAAACTCATTTGTATCTTTGGGTACTGTCAACTGTCTTAATATCTTTCTAGTAAAGTTTATGTCTCCTGCTTAAGCTAGCTAGATTTGATTCGATTACCTGCAAACAAAACAGTACTATTTAGAAATTGATATAAAAGAAGTGGGGTACCGGGAAAGATAGACCCTAACTTGTAGAATTCGTGGGATTTACATGAGAAGAACTGAGAATTCTGCCACTACTCCTTGCCAGGCTGTGACACTGCAGACCATGCAGCAGGCAGCTGAACCATCTCCTGTCCTCTGTCGTAATGCAGGCCTTGTGCCCGATGTTGCTGGGGCAATGAAGCTTTACGACAACTTGGCACCATATGTGTGTGTGCTGGATTGTAGGAAATATTGCCTTCAGTGAGAGCTACAGCAAAACTAGCTCTCCTCAGGTGTGTGTGTTGGAAAGCAAAGGGATGTCAGGATAAATGTGTAATCTCGTGAAGAAAAACCATTTTCTATAAAAATCTTAAGAAATTGGATGCTACAAGGTATGAGAGGATCAAAGCCTTCCTGTATTGTAACAGCCAAATTCACTGCAGCTATACAAAACACGTGCAGTGTTGAAGAAAGTGAGGAGAGTTTGGCACTTGGCATGGAGATATTTGGAAGAAGCTGGGAGAAACAGGAAGAACTGATCCTCTTTCCAAAACCTTCCACTGCAAATCCACTCTCAATCAAAATATTGTGCTTCTCGGGGAGCAGCGTGTGGGCCAGAGGAAATCCTGCAGAGGCCACAGCCTTCCAGTCAGACCAGCCCGCCCCACCACAACCCCAGCCCGCCTTCCACGGTCCTGAGGCTGACTCCCCAAAGCTCAAAGCACATTGCATAGAATCCCAGCCTGCAAAGAAGTAGGCTTAAATAGAAACTTAGATTATGTATGGATTGAAATTTAAGGCTACCCAGGAGTTATGACATTTTTTTAAGGGAACTGTATTACAAAAACTGCAATTCTTATAGAGAGCACAGTGAGATTTCTCAAACCAAAAGCAACACTTAGGAACCAATAGCACATGTCCTGTGAAGAGAGGGCCTACTAAGGTTCTCTCACAGGAAAGTCCTCTGTTCTCAGGAATGACTCGGAAAGACCACAGGACAAAGGACTTCTAGCAGACAGAACCTGAGGCAGCCAGGTTGTCTCAGCAAAGAGATTGAAAATGCCCCAGGATTTGTTTAATGATAACACAGGCAGAAAGAAGATAATGACTTTCCCAAGATCACAATCAACTGGACTTGGGCCATCAACACAGGTAACCTTGTTTCAAAAACACACTGTGGCATTTACTGGTTCAACGCTGCAATCAAGTTGAAACTAGAAGATGAGTGCTGGTTCTACTGCTCATAAAATATGTAGCTTTGGACAAGATACTCTCTCTGTGCTATTTTTATTTCCTGTAGGTGGGAAGGAGCATAACAGCAGGGCAGTTATAAGGATTATACGAATAAGCACATGGAAATCCCAGAGAATAGTGCCTGGCATGGTTACTCTCTTGCTGGTTTTTAAAATATTGCTGTCAAATTTACATTCTGAGTCAAGGAAAAAAGGTTTTATAGCTAGGCTGGAGCTTCCTCATCCCTCACCTGCCCTATTGTGTTTAAAGAGGATGCTGGTTGAGCCTTCTCATTATCTTATTATCAGCCTTCAACTAATTCTTATACCTTCTTAGATCTACAAATGACCTCAAACTTTAGGTAAACAATACTTTAGAGGTTAGACTTTTACTTTATGCCTTCTATTAAATATTGATTCAGACCACTGAAGGATGCCAGTTAATTAAGAAAAGCAATGAATTATCAAATGCTCTACATTTAGCTTCAGTACACATTTCATTAAAGTCCTATTGGTATGTAAGTTGCATACTATGCAAGTTTTTGTCCTCTTGGAACTCAGTGCAGTTGGAGAGCTGGATTTATACAGAGTTAATATAATGGAGTAAGGGCTATTAGAGGTGTGAAGGAGACCACAGGGAGGCTCCACTGGAAAGGTGTGTGGTGAGGACATTGCAGGCCAAATGGTAGTGTGAGCAGGGGTAATGCAGATGGTACAGCTGGGGCTATGGGGCTACTCCTCTCCGCTTGCTGCTGGACTTCTCCCCTCCACTCATCTGAATGCCAGTGTCAACCCCTGCCACCCCAACCTTTGTCTGAAGGCTTACTACCCCGAGGGAGAGATAAGAAAAAGAGCCCTGAGCCTACCCTGGAAAATTCCAAAGTCCCAAACCAAGATACAGGGGTACCAGATCCTCTGGCATGACCTACAGTAACTCTTCTTCGTCTGGAGCTCATGGAAGGTTCATGCATATGTACAGCATCTGATACATCCAATTATAACAGAGTGAATTATGGGAAAAGACATGCATGACAGACACAGCTGACCTGACTCAGCACCTGTCAATCATGCATCAATCATGCTCTGGAAGACCCCATGGGAGGTGCCCTAGGCCCTACGCAACATTTTAAATCCATAAACCTAATGTATTCAGTGCTTGTGCCATTTTCCTTTTGCAGGTTCTGAGCGTACTGCTGCTGCTATTTCCTTACTGTCCAATTCTTTGTTCCTTGTACACAAGAACCTAGGAACTCATCTGGGACCCCATCACACCTGGTAATAGGGGTGTGGAGATTTTGAAACTTCTTTACATGTTTGAGAATGCTGTTGGCTCTGTTGTAATGAGGGCAGCAGTGGGGTTTGGGGGAGCTGCATCTAGAAATCTACACTGGACATTGAATGACATCAGCTTTCCTATTTTTAAGAGACTATATGCTACTAGCATTTATTAATAAAAGACCCTAGGAATTACTTTAAAGAATAAGTAACAATATTTTTAATTAGGCTGACAATTTAGGGGATGAATATTTCTGAAAATATTTGAAGTTACTAGGCTTTATTAAAGTTCTAAAATATTTGATTTGAATTCTGATTTATATTATTAATGCATTATGAAGACTAACAAATTCTATTATTCTGGATGATCAGAAGACTGCTTACGACAGATGATTATCAATTTGCTTTTTTCTAGATTTCACTGGACTTTAAAAACTTGCCATGGAATTCCTGGGGCAGCATTTCTAAGACTGTGTTTCATATAAAAAGCAAAGTGTGGTGAAAACAATTTTGAACAACAATGGAAGAAACAAAGTTGACTGTTCTCCATTGTTGGACTTTTGGGGCATTTAATATGCAAATACTGATTGTGAAATTCCAAAAGGAGATAGAGTAATTAACAGTTTTAAAAATTATGTGACAAATATTTACTTAGGGGGTCACCTAGCAACAGCTTGAGGAAAACCAGCATTTTTTGGTACTGTGTGTGGGAAAAATATTGGAACCATCCGGGTATCACTTGATGCAGGTCAAGGGGCAGCCACAGCCAGCGGCTCGGCAGCAGCCATGTGCGCAGCTGAATGGTGACAACAAATTCCTTTCACTGGAAACCCTCCTTTAGGGTGGCTTGCAGAGCAGTAATTAATTTTATTATAGCTTATATTCATCTTCAAACCATTATTTTTTCAATAAAATAAATATAGTTTACGGATGCTTATTTTTATGATAACTACCTCTTTTATTTACAGGTGTTGTGTAGCTTGGCAATTACGTGTTTCCCTTGCTCACATAGGTGACTGCTAGGAAAATGCAAGGTACTTTCCTTCTTCAGCTCCACATGTCCAAGTTCAAGGACTATACCCAGACGTCCTTCTGCAAGAAAAACATGTCAAGTGTACAACTCCAGGTTGTAAGGAGTGAAGGTGTTATGAAGTTTTCAAAGCTGGAAGTATTTTTTAAAATACTAAGCTTTTCCAAAAGACCTCCTGAATCCAAACACTGTAAAAGAGGGTGCTTGAAACACTATTTGCTATTAACAAGCTTTCCAGGTGATTCTAATGTAAGTGGTGGGCAGATCGGCCAGTTTTAGTACCCTGTAAAGATTTGTTAATACTTGCCATCTTTGTTTCCGTCTCTCTTTCTTTACGGGCTTATCTGACCATATATTATATTGAAGTTTCCTAGGAGTTTTTATCACTTACGTTTTTCACACTTCATACTTCAGCACATCTCATCTAGTTTCATGGTTTCAATGTTCATCTCTGTGTAGATGGTGTCTTTTCCAGACTTCAAATTTCTACACTAAACCCCAGCTGGACTTCTCTGCCCATTTGTCCCATGGACACATCAAAGGCCACTTGCCACCTTCTTCCCCCATATCTCCTCCTCATTCTGTGATTTCTCTGTCTTAATTAGTAGCATTGCCATACATCTAATTATCCAAATCTAAATCATAGAGGTTATTATTTTATTCTTCCATAAAGATCATCTCTATATCATAATCAAAGTCAAGCTCTGTTATTTCCTTCAAGTTTATTGTATCTAAACCTTGATTCTGTACCACATGGTCCTCAGTTTCTAGAATCTAGAATATAGGCAGGTAAAAAAAATGGAATCCTGGGCCGGTGAGATGGCTCAGCGGCGTAAGCGCCTGCCCGGCAAGCGCGAGGGCCCGAGTTCGACTCCCGGAGCCCACATACGAAAAAGGGGCCGGTGATATCGCTCAGCGGCACGGGCGCCTGCTGGCGCGAGGTCCTGAGGTCGACTCCCCGGTACCCACAAAAAAAAAAAAAAAATGGAATCCTATTGTTGCACAATATTGGAATATTTATTTCTAAGAACATATTTAGGGAAAAACATTCACTGAGGTAGAGAAACTAAGCTTTTGAACCATAGCTTGATTGTAGAATGGGCTGACTATATTAATAATCTGAAAAATCAATAATTTTTTAATTTTATTAGAAATATAGCTGCTTTGAAATAAATGTTTTTGATTAGAGGAGTGAAAAAACAACACAGAAATTCTTCTATGGACATTCTGAAGAGAAATTCCAAAATTTTCCAGGAGCTTTAGAGGTCGATGGTTTTGTAAAATATACATGGTGTGATTTAAAAAAATATATAGTAAATGGTTAAATTAAGAAATTCATTACAGTAAAAGACACATTGCCACCAATCCTCTTCAAAAATACCCACCCGCTTGCTTCAAGCACACCTGTTTCATCCTTCTTGCCACTTTCCGAAGCAGTTCTGGAAGTCCTCTTTCATGAGTGTCTTTATGCTTTTGTGGCTGTCCCTATGTCTTGAATAGGTTCAAAATGTTTACCTTTCACGGTCAGTTTGACTTTGGAAAAGAGCCAAAGGTTGAAAGATGTAAGCTCCAGTGAATACGCTGGATGAAGACGCATGGTGATGTTTTAGGAGCCCGCCTTCCTCTCGGATGGCACTCAGCACCGTGCTGGATCACACCTCATAGAGACATGAGCAAGACAGGACTTTCAGAACTGCTTTAGAAGGTAGCAAGAAGAGGGGACAAGCATGTCGAAGTGAGGGGGAATCTTCTGAGGGGGTTTAATGGCAATGTGTCTATTATTGTAATAAATTTTTTAAAAATTTAAACTTTCAGGGCCGGTGAGATGGCTCAGAGGCATAAGCGCCTGCCTTGCAAGCGCGAGGGCCCGAGTTCGACTCCCGGATCCCACATACGAAAAAGGGGCCGGTGATATCGCTCAGCGGCACGGGTGCCTGTTGGCGCGCGAGGTCCTGAGGTCGACCCCCCGGTACCCACCAAAAAAAAAAAAAAAAAAAAAATTTAAACTTTCACTGTAGTATTTGATGACACTTATTTTTCTCTTGCTTTTTTTTTTCTTTTTTTGTTCTTTTCTACAGTGAATTTCGTGACTGGTGGATTAAAGGCTGGTTTTTCGTTGTTGTAGTAGTCATACTAAGTTAGTTACTGTATGCTAGAACTCACTGTGTCTAATAGGTAACAAAAAATGGCTCATTGAGTATCATTACCTGCTGTATGCTTAGGGTGGGGAAAGGGGTTGGCTATGAAGGGGTCTATGGAGCTTTCTAAAATGACAGAAATATTGTGTCTAGATGGTGGTGCTGGTTTCTGGATGCATTTGTCATAATGGACTCAACTATATTTGATTGTATTAGGGCATGCCTTAATGAACCTGACTTTTTCAAAAGCTTCCTGTGGCATTAATTGGCTAGTATGGGTGGGTCACTGGGATGACACTTGATGACCAGGAGAGGAGAGAAGTGTGAGCTTGGTCACTTTATATATAGAATCAGGGGTCAACCTGTGCATGGGGCAAGACTGAGAGTTAATGGGCCACCTAGAAGGACACAAAATCACAAGTTTAGAGGTTGGGGAGAAACCTTCATAAAATATTCATTAAAAATTTGCACACAGTGGAGCACTTTTCTGCCTTAAATATAAATTTGAATCATTTGTAGAAAAATGGGTGTGTCTTGAGACCATAATGTTCAGTGAAGAAAATCAGACACACAAGCTTACATATTGAATGGTTTCCTTTTTATGAGGAACCCAAAATAAAGATCAAGATCAAAATAAAAGATAGATAATAAGAAGTAGGGAGATAGATTTTTCTCAAGTAGGAAGGGGATCAAGAGATGAAGGGAGGAAGGGAGAGGAGAGGGGAAAGGGATGAACAAAGGAATTGGGATGTGTTATGTTCATGTACCAATTCCACATAAGGAATGTAACCATTATGTACTGCAGACATGGACTAATAAAAAAAATCAAATTCTAATTTAAAATATATATGGAGATAAAAGGGGAGAACCCCTAAGAAAACAAATCAAGGCTGTAAATTACCATTCATTTTTCCTTCTTCTCTTTCCTTCTTTTCTTTTCTAGTACCCACTCCACCCCCTACCCACTTCCTGTCTTTTTGTTTATCACCTGCTGCAAAGTTTATATCTATTTGCAGCAACTTTGCAACCCAGAAGCACCATGGTGGCGGGAGACAGGCGAGCCCTTGACATTGTAATGGCTTTTGATACATCTGCAAACAAACATAAGCATTTCTGTCCCCAAGGAGCTTAGATTCTCTGGAAACAGAAAGCGATTACAAGAAGGCAAAAATAAATGTCTGCTTGTGTCCCTTCCAAATTTCTGCGAAAGTCTTAATCTTCAGTGCTTTGGATCAGAAAGAAGGTCATCGTAGATGTAATCAGAGGTCATTCAGATGGGAACCAATCCAGTTTGACTGGTGTCTTCGTAGGAGAAATTTGAACCCAGAGAGACAGACGCACCATGTGAACTCGAAGGCAGAGATCAGGGTGATGAGTCAATAAACCAAAGAACAGCGCAGATCACCCGCGAACCACTCCAGCGAGGAAGCTAGGAGGGAAGCATGAAACAGATACTCTCTGCTCCTCAGAAAGAACCAGCCCTGACCACATGTTGGTCTTGGGTTTATAACATCTAGAACCATGAGACTGTGAATGTTGAAGCTGCCCCATTTATGATGATTCGCTACAACAGCCATAGAAAACAAATACTGAGGCCAGGAAAATTCAAACAGAAGATGGTAAGGGCACCTGGAATCTTTAATAGGAACCCAGCTCCTGACACTCATTTTTCATACAGGGAAACCAAGAGGAATAAACATTCCTGCTCCTGCTAGTACAAAATGATTTTGGGTTCTTCTTTCTTCACCCAAGGATGTCTTAGCTGTCATTGTAAGAGTTCCCTCAAGTTATACTAAATGATTTATTTCTGTAGTCCTCTCTCCACCCAACCAGGAGGGCTCGAGTGGTCATGATAGAAATGGAGAGAAGGGATGTGGTGAAGAAGAGTGGTGACAGCGAGGGGGCTACGAAGGACCAGGACCAGCCTGCTGGCTTGATCGCAGCTGGAAGGGTCTCATTCATTGAGACAGCACACTGAGGTGAGCCGAGTTTTGATAAAGGCGTATGAGGTGCCTTTGAGACATCCGAGTGAAAATGCCCAGTGATCTGTTGGGTATATGGGTCCCCAGTGCAGGAATGATTCATGTAAACACGAGGGCTCCGGCATCCTTTGCCTGAGGGGAAGATGCAAGGGAGTGGGTATTTTGTGGTCCCCCATCCCTGTCCTGGAATGCAGAGCTGGGCCTTGGGAAGGAGATGGACCAGCCGGCCTAATGCGTCATGCTTTCTTTTCAACAATTTCTATTCTGAGCCCCCAATCCAGTGCATGGCCCAAACTGAACCACAGTCAATTAGGGACCTAGACATTTCTCGAGAGCTACATCTAAATGAGGGGTTTGAGTGGCGCTGGGTCCTTCAGGTGAGCATGAGATCTTCAGTGTCATCTGTCTGCATGGTCATCTGGTCCTCAATCATCAGTTCGTGAAGGTTGCCCTTCGTGAGACGTCCCTTGTCTTGTCCCTTCTGGCTTAGCAGCTCTGTGCTTCCTCCTCATTATCCCCAAGTGAAAGAATTCTTCGGCAGCTGCTGATGTGGTCCGAGCACGTGAGTCTAACCATCTCCTTGGTTCTGTGGACCTGGGCTTAGCATGCAGCTCTTCCCTTTTGCTGCCTCCTCAGGACTCTCCCAGGGGACCGGGTGCTATGTGCCCTCTCTCCAATTTCTGGACTCTTCCCAGCTCGCTGGGGTCTGAAGCAGGAATGGAAATTAGAGTTTCTTATTCAATCTGTCCCAAACCTCTTGAGGACCCTGTCATCTCTCAGGAACTTTAATCCACAAAATGCGTGGGAACAAACTCAGCTCTCTGACTCCCATTCACAGATGCACCGTGCTTGATCCACCCGCGGCTTTTCCGTCCGTGTAGCTTGCGGAACTCTCTCCTCTGCCGTTGTCTACACCGAGAGGTCTTGCTTCCCCTGGTGATTTAGCTTTTGAAAACTGAAGCAAGGAATACTTCTTTTTTTTTTCTCCTTCTACTCTGTATTCTACATCTCCAAGGAAACAATTTCCAAAGAGTCTAACTCTCCAAACAGGAGTAAAGAGAGAACATTTTGGGCGGGTGAGACGGCTCAGCGGCGTAAGTGCCTGCCCGGCAAGCGCGAGGTCCTGAGTTCGACTCCTAGATCCCACATAGGAAAAAGGGGCCGGTGATATCGCTCAGCGTCATGGGCGCCTGCTGGCGTGCGAGGTGCTGAGGTCGACCCCCGGTACTCACAAAAAAAAAAAAAAAAAAAAGCCCAGTGCTCAAACATGGAAATGAGAAGGTATTTAACATTCATTAAGATCAGAGACAGGCCTAGCTCTTGATTTCAAAACTAAGACTTTAAGACCTTTTCTTTTTATTAAATGAACTATATTTCTTACCCAGTAAAAAACACCATGTCTTAATTATTTTAAAGCTAGAAATAAGTAACTACGAAGAAAAAGATAACACTAACTTTGTGGACTTCCACGGAAAAGAAACTGTGGGCATCTGAAACCTTCTCTTGGATCTCTGACCAGCCACAAAACCGGCCCTGGAAAGGGACAGAACATACATTTCCCAGTTTAGCAAATACGAATACTGCCTGTCTGAAAGGCCCCTGGTGGCTATGCTTCTAAAGTCAAAACGAAGACAAACTCCAGTCGAACCGGAGTTTGACAGCAGCAGCTGTCGGGTTCAAACATGTGATTGGCATATTGTTTCCTTCAGTGTATTTACTGTAACTTTTGGCTATTTTATTCAGGCTCTCTCATTCTCATTGTTTTAGTCTCTGTAACTGGAATGTAAGTTCCATGAGACATTATCTATTTAGTTCAAGGTTTTATCTCCAGCGTTAGCAGAGTAACTGGCACATGGCAGCAAACTATTAACTCTGCTTTATGCACATCTCATTGGACTGTGGTATTGATAGAGTGCTTCAAGAAAATTACAGCCCAATTTGTAAATATTAATATAAATCCGTATTTCCCCCTTTCCTGCCAAACAGTTTATCCAGAAACAACAAGGTAAGTGGAAAAATCATATCACAAAGAACGATATTGGGAATAGATAACACAGTGAGAAAACTAATTTGCAGTGGGATCCAATTGCTATAGATTCTAGAAGAAAACTGAAATTTTACACTTTGCAAAATTAATATAAATACCTTTGAGGAGAAAAACCATATCTGTAGTTTGCAAGGATGCAGGGGCAGGGGTGGGCACAGCTGGCAGCTGGAGGGTCCATCTACTTTACTTAATCCCAGAAACAGTATGACTGAGTGAAATGTCACACAGACAAGCCTTATTTCCAGGAAGCAGCATTTGTCTGTAGCATAGCAAAGAAAGCAACATATAAATTGTTGTGGGGGAGAGTTGGGTGGAGAATACCACTTATCTCCTCTGTTTAAGAAACAGTAAAGGCTGTATAAACTCTCCCGTAAATCTCTAGATCATAAGAAACAAGGCCTCTGGCCTCCTTATAAATTTCCTTCAAAGAGCAGGTACAGAAAGCTAGCAAATAAACCCAATCTTTAAATAATCAGTAATTGAAAAAGACCAGTACAGAATCTATACACACAGAAACTCTGAAAGAAGAAGAAGAAGAAAAAAGGATAGAAAAACAAGGCAATAGATTCTACAACATAAAAGATGAAAATGAGAAAAGTAGGTATATTTATCCGAAAATAAAAAGTTTAAAAGGATTAGAAAGATATGCTAGACATGCAAAGTGGGCAATAGAGCCTCAAAATTCACATAATCATGGCTATTGAAGAAGAAACAAAATATTGAAAAGAAAAATGTATTTAAGGAAATATTTTTGAAGTCAAAGGAAAGGATTAAAGCATTAAAAAGGCATATCATGAGTAGTAAAAAGTTGATAAAAATGATCATTCCTGAAAAATATTAAATTTACTGTATTGCAAAAAAATAAAAAGGAATATTTTGGATATCCAGGTGAAAACAATCAACTAATTTATATAGGAAAAAAAAGTCAGGTCCATCTCAGACCTCTTGACAACAAAAATACATGTCAGAAAATAATGTAGTAATAAATATTAATGTCTCAAAGAAAGATAGTTTCATATATAGGAAATTGTAACTTATGGATAAATAAAAGAGATAAACTGTTTTACAAATGCAAAAAACATACAAAGTTCAAGAAGTTCCGTAGGATCTCCTGGGAAAATTCTTAGATCACAAACTATAACCAATTTAAAGGTGACTGAGACCACAAAAGCAAAAGACTGGTGGTGAGCATTGACTAAATTAATAAATCATGAGTAAATTAATCAAAATTCAAATAAATGTGAAGGCTAGGAAGAGTCATAGAATGCAAATATTGTATGTTCTGATTAAGATAACTGAAAGTGCAGTGCAGAGAAATGGGAAAAGATTAACAGTAGAATTAAGTATTTGAAATTCAATGTGCATAGTATTTGGAAATAAAAGAATAATATTTAAAATAAAAAATCAAATAGCAGAAGAAACAAAGATAAAGAATACCTTTGACAGATTTACCAGTAGACTTGACACCATTGAGGAAAGAGGTAGTGAATTTAAGGACAGTTCAACTAAATTTCCCCAAACTGAGACACACACAAAAAAGTAAACAACACAAGGCATTCAAGAGTTATAGGAAAATTTCAAGAAGTATAACATGCATGTGATTAAAATCTAGGAAGAAGAAGAGAGAATGAGGTAGAAGAAATATTTTGAAGCGATAATGGACAAGAATTTTCCAAGAATGATAAATATAATGAAATATAACCATAAGTCTGAGAAGTTCAGAGGCAGAATAAATAGCAAACAGAAAATACACTGGAACACAGCATATTCAAACTATTGGAAGTAAGGGTAAAGAGAAAGGCAGAAAAAGGAAAATAAGATAAAGAAAAAAAGAAGAAAAAGAAAGAAAAAAGACACATTACACATAGGCACAAAGATAAAAAATTATAGTACACTTCTCATTATAAACTATACAAGCCAAAAGACAATGGTGTAGCACTTAAAGTACTGAAAAAAATCCTTTAACCCAGAATTCTTACCCAATTAAAGAGAAAATCTTTCAAAATAAAAGAGAAATAAATACATTTCAAATTAAAAACAGAAACTGGAAGGACATATTTCCAGCAGCTATGCACTCCAATGAATGTTACTGTAAGTTCTTTGAGAAAAGGAAAATGACACCAGAAAGCATTTTGAAACTTTATAAAGCAAGGAATAATGATAGAAATGGTATGAATGAAAGATAAGTATATTTATTATATTCTTATTTAATTGTTTTAAAGCATAGCAACCACCTGAAGTAAAAAGAGTAGAATTGTATTGTGTTTATAGCATAGTCAAAGTAAAACATATGATTAAAAATAGTATAAAGATGGGAGAGAGGAACTGAGATACACTGTTGTAGATCTTTACACTATGTGTGATGCTATAAATATTATAAATTAGGTAGGCTGCACTTAAGTAAAGATGTTCTTCAAGTTATAGGATAAATATTAAATATTTTACAAACAAGATATAATAAGCCAATATTTTAGATAAACCTGAATAATAAAAAGTACTCCATTAGAAAGAAGGTAGAGGAAAAGGAGAGAGAGAGAGAAAAAAAAAATAAAACAAGATAGCACAAATAGAAAATTGCTCGCAAAATGATATATTATTTCAACCATATAAATAATTGTATTAAATGTAAATGGTATGAACACAGCAATTGAAAAACAGAGATTTTCAGATTAGCTAAAAATAATAAAATTATCTGCCAACAAGAAACCTACTTTAAATATAAACACATAGGTTAAAGATAAAAGGGTGATAATAAGCTTATTCATGCCAATAGTAATAAAAAGTTTTACTTGGTTATATTAACATCTGAAAGTGTAAACTTCAACTCTAGGAATATTATCAGGAATAAGCAACACTGCATTTAATCCTTAATGTAACCCCAGTATGAATTATTTATAATCGTAATGCCTGTTTTACAAATGACAGAGAGATCAAGACGTGTTCAAAGTTCTGCATAGTTTCAACCGAGGCCTTTCAATCTGCTCCTGATACAGGCTCTTAAGCAGCATTCCAGAGCCTCACTAAGCAAGTTTGGAGTTTGGACTTAGTACAACATGAGAGATGAAGGTGGAATTTTTATTTTTATCTTCTCTTACGACCGGAGCTGGGGGGGTGGGGGGTAGCACGTGGCCGAGACTCAGAATTTCCGTTTCTCAGAACTGTTTGGTCCTGTCATTTATCAGTGCTGTGATGTGATCGTAATTTTCTTATTAATATGTAAAAATGCCTTAGGATGGAAATGACAGACTTTTGTCTGCCACATGAGTAATAGGACTGGAAAACGTTTTCCACAGTTTGTCCTATATTTTTAAATTAATTTGTGTACTCTCCAACCCCATGCAGAACCATTTGATTATATATCAGTATGGGGTCAGCCTGAGGGTTTTTGGAGGTGGTAGGGGGAAAACTGCCTCTTTATATATTATTAGGAATGATCCAGTTGGGTGGGAAATTTTTAAATTAGGAGACAAATGCGGACTGCTGAAGACGTGTCTTGAGCAGATGGGTCCCCGTGTGCACTGGACAGGAACTATCTGTAGTGACGTATGAACGGGAAGAGTGCGGGGCGCTAGTGGCGATACACAGGCTGCTGCTGCTGGAAATCTGTGCCAGTTCTCTTCTGAGACTTCAATTGTTTTCTTAATAAACAAACAAGCAGGTCATCAGCTGGACATGTGGATCAAGGAGGGGAAGATGTAAGTGCCAGGAGAGAGACAGAGACAGAGAGAGAGGGAGGCACAGTAGGACTGCAAAGCAGCCTTTCTTAGCAGGACCCTTCAGATTTATAGAGCAAGATCCGACATCTCCAGCCACACTTAATTGAAGAGATCCAGGACAGAGAAGGCAGCAAGGGGAATTTATTCATAGTTGGGGTTTCTTACAGCAAGTTTAATGAGATAAGAGAGGAACAAGTATAGTCAAATCTTGGCTTACAAGTGGAATTCATTCCGGAAACATGCTTGAAATCTAAAGCACTTGTATATATCAAAGTGTATTTCTCCACAAGAAGTAATGGAAACTCGGTTAATTCATCCACAACCCCAAAATGTTCATATAAAAATGATTATAATACTGTAATATAATACAAAATAATAAGGAAAATACAAAATATAAGTAAAAATGAACAAAATAACCTGCACTTACCTTTGAAAACCTTCATGGCAGGTGTGAGGGACATGAGAGGAGGGTTACTGCATAGGATGAATTTCACTATCACTAACGGAATCACTGCTACCTATCGTCTCAATGGAATCTTTTTATCTTTGTGCAACTTTTACAAGGAACCTATCCAATGACACTTGCTTTTTCCTCCTTTTGAGGATTTTGGTGGAAATGTGATGCTTCGTTGTTGTTAAACAGATTCATTGCTCACAGTGCTGCAGCCTTATTTGGGTAGTATTTTCTACAAAATTTTGCAGTTTCCCACATTTTACACATCTTTCTAATCTCATTTGAAGTGAGGGATTCTTGTCTTTTTCTCCTCCTCCTCTGCAGGTGAGCTCTCCTCCATAGCCTCTTCCTGCTGGGAGATCACCCACAATCCTGCAGAGAGAGAGAGACAGCAAGAGAGAGAGAAAGGGAAGGACAGAGGGAGAGAGTGGAGAGCCATTAGTGGAGAACCAATGGGTCAGTTATGATCATGTGACATTTGGCGTCATGTACTAACCATATTGTAAGACACCACTCGTTTATCAAGTTAAAATTTATTAGAAATGTTTGCTCATCTTGTGGAAAACTTGCAATACAAGGTTTTACTGTATATACATATTCATTATAAGGACAGATCATGGAATTTAAGGTGTGTATGGAGTAAGCATATAAAGGTGAATTTAAAGGATTTCTGAGACTGGACTATTTAAGCAAATGAACTTGAAATTTACAGGATAATAGTCAAAGCATGGAATGTATGAAATAACTCTTACGAGGGACCATAGCTATTAATAATGAACTGTAATGAGGTCTGGGTAATGATCATTGAAATACATGAGGCAGGTAGAGGAGAAAACCTTTGGACTCTTTTCTTTATGTCACTAAAAAGAGAAGGAAAATGTAATATGACAGATGACAGGAGATAGAATACATCAGTAAAAATTTGGCATTCAGAAAGCCAATGAATCAGAGGAAAGAAAGTGAAGTGTTGAATAATATATACAATAACAACCTAACCTAAAGAAATCTGGGATAGCAATACTAGTAGCAGACAAAGTATACTTTAAGTTGAAAACCCTTAGTAGAGGCTGAGAAGCATACTTTACAAGACAGAACACCAGCCAATCAGTGTGGAGCAATGATTCTAAATTTGTATGGACCTAATAACTTAATCTGAAATAATACAGATTTCAAGTGACACAACTTAAAATTATTCATATTGTTAGTAGGTGACTTTAACACCATTTTCTCAGCAGCCGGTAAAAAAATAGACAAAAAATAAAGACAGAATATTTGAATAGTGTGAGTAACAAAATTGGGCCTAATTGATATCTATCACTACGTATATAGATATAGATCTATATCACTGAACCCAGAAACTCTAGATGAGGTAATCTTACCAAGAATACATGGATAAGTTATCAAAATTAAAGAAATGCAGGACATAAAATGATTCTTTAAAAAATTCAAAGGATTGAATCCAAGTCTGATTTCTGACCATGTTTGGAATTAACTAGAAATAAAAACAAAATTTAAACTTGAAAACATGAATATGTTTGAAAATTAAGTAATGTATTTCTAAATAATTCATCACTAAAAGTTGTGAACTGATAATTCATGAAAATTCTATTGATGAAAATTTATACAAAGCTGGTTTAGATAGAAATTTATAGCCTTAAATACATTTGGTAAAAATAAAAAAGGCTGAAAATTGATGATCTAATCATCCATTTCAAAACAGTAGAAAATGAACATAAAATTGAGCATAAAGAAAGAAAAAAGTTAAAAAAGGCTGTGACTGTAGCTCAGTGGCAGAGAGCCCCTGTGTTGAGTCCTCAGCACCACACACACACACACACACACACCGCAAATAATAAAAAATATGAATGGAAATCAGTAAGGCTTGTTCTTTTTTTTTTTTTTTTTTTTTTAATACTGAGGATTGAACCCAAGGACTTTGCACTGGGCTACATCACCAGCCCTGTTTTTATTTTTTATTTTCAGTCAGGTTCTTGTTAAGTTGCCACACTGGGCTCGAAATTGTGATTCTCCTGCCTCCAATCCTGGTTCTTTAGATTGAATTTCAAGGCTGACTTGTTGCTCAGAACAATCTCTTCACCTTTGTAAGTACTGTCCTTAGGATGCCAAACAGGCTACTTCCTTAATTCAGAACATGAGACATACAGATTTAATTATATGTATAATTTCTAAACTTAAGATTGAAATTTCCTAAGTTCAAATTTTAAATTTATATTTAAATTTACTAAATAAACAACTATTCACTCCAATTAATTTTGAGAGCTATTTTTCTATGAAAATATTTTTAGGCTTCCCCTTTAGGGTGCTGAAATTTTGTTTAACTATCAACATTAGTCAGGTTGCCACCAGTCTTGTTTGACACTGATGGGATATGGTGGACTGTTTTATTGTTGCTGTAGTACCTATTCCCTCAAATCATTTTATTTTAGCCCAAAGTTGTAAATAAAATCAAAGCCTATAACTTTTATATGGTGACTAAACATTTAACTGAAGTTTAAGTTTCTTTGGCTCTTAAGATATATAATTGTTTTTCCATCCACTGGCCAAAGAACTTCTCAGTTTTTGCCCTCTTTTTCTTGTTGGAGTGTACAACTCAACAATATTAGAATAGCTGATTGGATTCTGCAAAGCTGAAGGTTATATCTGAATCTACTCATAGCAGTTCACTTCCGATAATCTGTCTAACGTCAGGAACTGGAATGCATCGAGCACAGCTGGTAAATCACAGCTGCCTTTTACTCCCTTGTGACAGGTCATATATTGAGCATGTCATGGCTCTGACATTTTTAGCTCTAGTTCTTCTAAAACAAAGACTGCAAAACACACAGAAAATGAAACCGTTGGGTGGCCTTTTGAACACTGACCTCAGAACTGGTCCCAGAATTTGGGTGTCCACATCACGAAAAAAATAAACACACCCCATCATTGTTGACACTAATTGTGTCCTTCATTTAAGTCTTCTCTCTCATCACTGGGGTGGCCTCGGTATCCAGGGCTGAAGTCCAGCTCCAACATGGGTGGGATACTGATCATGACCAACGCCTGTGCTATTAATAGTATGTGGAGAAGGAAGCCAAGGTATTCTTCTGGAACACCCAGCATGCTTGACTCAGCACTAAATGTTTTTGCAAAAGTTAAGAAAGAATATGCAAAAAAAAAAAAAAACAAATAGGGAAGAGGAGACTCAAAGATATTACTCAGAATTTTGTTACATTAGACTTAACTACCTATGAGATGTCCTTTAGTGTAGTATTACAAACAATCAATTTTTAAAATCATTAACTTTCTACATGCTTCACTTAGAGTTGGAGTACAGAATTTCTTATGGAGAAATGGGATGTTTGCAAGAACGAGAAAACAGCATTTGATTCCCCTGATGAGTGTCTATGTAAGCAATACATTTACTATTTACACATTTCCATAAATGGCAGCCAGGAACACACATATTTCTACCCCTTGTTCTAGTGGTTAAAATGTCAAAATATTAAAAATTCCGTCTATCTTTGGTGAATTTTCTATTTCTTTCTTCTCTCAGTTCTGTTAGTTTTCACTTCATATATTTTGAAGCTCTACTATTAGGTGCATAAATATTTAGAACTGTTTTATCTTCTTGGTAAACTGGCCTCATTATTATGATGTAATGTGCATCCTTATTGCTGGTAATATCCCTAGATATGATATTATGCAATTTAAATTTGATTCTAAATAGTTTTGTAGATTGTGTGTAGGGGGAGAGGGCAATTAAGATGAGCATAAATTTCTACAGAAGAATAATTACTTGAGAATGGACAAGAAAATGTTCAAAAAGAACAAAGTGAAGGAACATTAATCTTACCAGATACCAGGATATACTATAAAACTATAATAATCACTTTGGTGAAATAGAATAAATATTTCAGATATAGATTCCAGTATACATTAAAAAGTCTAATGTGTGCCAACGGTGGTAATTTAATTCTTTAAGAAAAGAATGATTTTAATAAATGGTTCTAAGACAAGTAACCACACATTTTTAGAAAAAATAAAATTGGATGTTTTCTTACCCAATATAAAATTTAAAAGATGAAGTTAAATAATTAAATAAGGAATAAGAATGATACGAATTCTTAGTAGCAGAAAAAGAATAAAGAAAGTGAAAGAAAGAAAGACCATCAACTGGAGAATTGGCATAAATTGTTCCACATTCACACTGTGTGATATTTATTAAAAGAATAAACCAGAGTTAAACAGTTTACTTGAAATGATATCCAAGAGATTTTTATTGTTGAGTAAAATACAGAGTATGCCAAAAAATGTATACTTCAGGAAAAGAAAAACTTGTATAAATATTTTAATATTAAATTTATTGAGACATCATGAGATTAATACAAGTTACCTTTGGCCTCTACAGTTACAAGAGGTGCTCCAAGTGGTGGCCATGAGCTTCCAGACATTTACTAGTATGGCGAACTGCTGAAGTGTGTATGCATTTTTCAGGCAGACTCTGTATATAAGATGGGTGGTTATATAGGTTTGCATTTTAAAATAAATTTGGTAAAAGACAGATAAGAAAAATATGCACCCTATAGTGGGTAAGTGTCTATATATGACTCTGTGAACGTACAGGAAAGAAGTGGAAGAACGCATAGTAACTTGTTACGAAGGAGAACTTACGTGGGTTTGAGGGGAGCAAGTTATGAGTGGGAGAGATAAGGAAGGGAGAACCAAAGATCAAACTGCTTAAATTAAATGTGCATTATGCATTAATGTGAAGTTATTCTTATACAACAAATAAAAATTAAGCTAAAAAATAGAAGACCAGACCCTACTGCTCATGTGCGATCTTCCAAGATATCCTGCAGTTGAAGACAGAGGACGACACTAATTCCTGCCTGGAAACCATTCTGGCTACTGAGCCCAGGCCCAGCCTCGTTCTTGCCTCCTTTCGTTTTCTGATTTTTTCTGCTCCACCATAACCTAGTTTGAATTTCTACACTTGGGTGAGAGATGGCAGTCCTTCAAGGAGGGGAGGAGTAGAATGGATGTACAAGCCACGAAGCATTTAATGATCATGGAGTTTCTTTTTGGGGTGATGGAAGTGTTAGGGAACTACGTAGAGGGGACAGTTGCATAATACTGTCAATGCACTAAGGGTCACTGGGTTGTACAACTTTTAAAGATTAATGTATGCAAAGTAGATTTTATCTCAATTTAAGAAGGCATGAAGAATTACAGACAAATGTACTGTGAGATGCCAAGTTCTGAACTTAAGCTTATGAGTCACAGGTCTTGGGAAGCTTTCATCAAGCATATGTAGATAGATGAGTACTGCTACCACACTACCACAGCCTGGGTAAGTTATAAAGAAAATAGGGTTATTTTGGCTTGCAGTTCTGGTCCAAGGTCGAGGAACCATATCTGGTGATGGCTTCCCTGGCCAGGAGGGTCCAGAGGAGGCTCAAGACATGGCAAGGAACAGGAAGCATGGGTGTGCGTATCTTCTGATCTCTCCCTCTTCCTATCAAGCCACCACTATTCAATTTGAGGACTCCAGCCTGTTGACTTTATTTAATATTAGTCATCTCCTGAAGGCCCCACTCTAAACACCATAGTTAAAGTTTCCACCCTCTTACCTCACATTGAGGAATAAATTCCAACATAGTTTTATTTATTTATTTATTTATTTATTTTATTTTTTTTGTGGGTACCAGGGGTCGAACTCAGGACCTCGCGGGCCAGCAGGTGCCCGTGCCACTGAGCGACATCACCGGCCCTTTTCTCGTATGTGGGTTCCGGGAGTCGAACTCAGGCCCTCGCGCTTGCCAGGCAGGTGCTTACACCGCTGAGCCATCTCACCGGCCCCCCAACATAGTTTTAGAGGGAGACAAATCATGCTCAATCCATAGCAGTATGAAACCATTAATTTAATTTTCTTTGTAGTTTACACTTGAAATCCAGTTCTTAAATTTTCCGTAGATATTAGCTGATCTCCAGTGACCAAAGTACACATACTCATCTCCGAGATGCCATGTAGTTTGGTGGTAGATCTTCAATATTAGATGTTATTGTGTCCCATATCCCTTCTGGGATAAAAATTTCTTTTTTTCTGAAAAGCTACAGCTCAACATAGTTGCCCTATCACGCTCTGGCTTAAAGTGGACCTATTTGTGGATCTGAGCTAACATTTCCCAGTTTCGTTAATCTGATTCAAAACTTTACCATCTGAAAAAATGAGACTGTATCTTAACTACGACTCTTGGGAGACACTGTGTGCCAAGGACAAGTATTCCTACAATAGCAATACAGGGACCTCTAGAAGCAGTGTTGCTTCCAGGCCAACTCAATTAGTGCCTGGCCTCCAAGATGAATATCTGACCCTAACCAATTAACTTTGTCTGATGGAATTTACAATCAGAAATCACTGCTGAGCTCTCTCACCTGCTAATTTCCTTGTAGCAGCATCTTTCATTAAGGTTCTGGCCTTGTTCTCTTGCACTTCATCACTGGTTTCAGAGGCACTAACATTATCAACACTCTTTCACCTTGGATCCAGCCTCCCTGTCCTGCTGCCTATGCACTCAGGGCTGCAACCCTGGGCAGCTCTTGAAGCACCTGTTTCTTCCAGTTCAAGAATATTGCACTGACACTCCTGGTCATCCGCAGTCTTGAGAGACCCACAAGAGTAAGCACAGACCTCAGAGGAGTGTGTAATTTTATGATAGAGAATGTGCTCATATCCATGGCTACCAATGCTTGCTCAAAATGATCATGTTCCTATAACTTAAGGAATTAATTCCCCACATTCTAGAAATTTATGCTCAGAATTGACATTCCCATCTATATTGGCTCTTCAGCTACTTTACTTCAGATAAGAGATGATGTATTTATTTACAAACCCTTTTCTACCCACTAGATTCAAATTCAGTGTAATTGACTGGCCATTGTTAAACCAACTCACCTACTGGATGGTGTTTCTCCTCACCTCCTAATTAATGTAGAATAAATCCTTTTAATCCTGCACAAGCACTACATTTGCTGTGATGATAATTCCTGGTGCCCCCCTTCCCACACCACTGTCTCCAACTCAGTTGATTTTCCTGGGAAATTCCTTGGTACATATAAATTTCCTACAACTCTTTCCTACAACTCTTTCAGCAAGAAAAAGTGGCATGTGTAAACTAATTAAGGGGAAATCAAGGGCAAATAGAAAATCAAAATGCCATTTATTAACCTAATATCTCCAGTGAGGTTCCTGGGATTTTTCTTTTCTTTTTTTCTTTCTTTTTTTTTACCATTTTTGTGCCTTTGAGCTTCCTAATACAGTTTTGATTATAATCATCAGTTTAAATCCTTTCTTTCCATACTTTTAATAGCCATGTTTCCATTTGTTTTCACCACATTTCCTCTACATCTGGCTAATCCAACATCCAATATTTTACTATCTGGCTTCTCTAGTTTTATGTCTGGGTTTCTGAGTGCTTCTGGAAAAAGTAACAGAATAGCCCAGATTGATGCCATTATAACCCACGAGTGTCTCTGAGGCATTCCCAGTGTTGGGATTGAAGTTATGATCTTGAACAAAAAAAGGTGCATCCAAGATGGAGTTAAAGAAGAGTAGAAGCAAAGCAAAAAGCTTGTGGGAGAAAGGAATTTGTAGACAGAGAACAAGACAGGCAAGAGCAAAGGTGTCATGTGGAGAGAACGAGAGGCTGCTTCTGACATCCTAGCTTCATTATATCTCTCTAGTTTCTTCTCTTTTGCTTTCCTTTCCATTTTTTTTTTTTTTTTTGTGGGTACCGGGGGGACGACCTCAAGACCTCGCGCGCCAACAGGCACCCGTGCCGCTGAGCGATATCACCGGCCCCTTTTTCGTATGTGGGATCCGGGAGTCGAACTCGGGCCTTCGCGCTTGCAAGGCAGGCGCTTAAGCCGCTGAGCCGTCTCACCGGCCCTTCCTTTCCATTTTTACATAGCTTAAGAGGGTTTTTTGTTCCCTGAAAATCAGTGATTCCTCACTAAATATGATCTACCCTTCCAGATAGCTTATTTTCCATATCCACTAAACTGGCCATGCCTAAGGTCACTCTTCCTGTACAACACGGTTCCCACCGGCCACCTTTTCTCAACTAACTCAAGCATTTGCCTTGTGATGTAACTTTTTGAATATGTATTTATGTATGCATTTCTTTACTAGATTGCAAGTTTCAGATTGCATCCTTCATTTCCTTTTATACCCTTGGAGCCTTGCATTCTGTGAGTAGATTCCTAGTAAATGCTCTCTAGATAAATAAGTGACTCGCTCTTTACTAGAAAATGATATCAAGATGCTCTGGAGTCTTTAAGCGCTCAGAAAGACTAGGCAATGAGCAACTGGGGAGCCTAAGGAGAGAAATACTGGTGGTGTCTCCTCTTTAGGGAAGACCAGGCCCGGGCCCTCAGACCGGAGGCAGGAAGGATGTTTGTTCTCCAGCACTCCAGAATCCTTCAATCTCTCCTCCTGACCTCTCGCTGACATTCAGAGGGCACCAAAATAAAGCCAAGTAAAAATGTCTAATTATATTTGCATTTTAAAGACGGGGAAATATATTTGCAGAGTCAAACATTGTTTTACCAGTAACCTTACTACCTGCAATCTAAACAGCATCCCATTAGCTTATTTTGCTTTTGTTTGTTTTGCTTATTTCTGGACCTGTGGTTGCTCTTTAGAATAGCTCCAGGGGGGAAATACTATGTGAATCCCAGGAGTTCTTCAAACCAGCACCACAGGCTTCACACTCTGAAGTGGCAAATATAAAAGATGACTTCTATTTCACCACGCTAGGAAAATAATATTTGAGGGCAGAAAATAAGAGGAGAGATGCCTTGACATGCTTGCAAGAAATGCCTGAGAGTGGTCCAGCCCTCAGCTCTTCAAAGTTTTGGCATCTGAAGGGAAACATTATGAGGCCACACCATATGGCTTTAAGATCCTAAGCTACTTATTTACAGGTTTCTGCTTAGCTTCTGAACCACATTTTAAGCATAAAACTTTGTGGTTTGTGAGTTAACACGATGTCACCAGAGAAAATATTGCTCCTTAGGGTGTTCCTGCCGAGACCCTTGGGAATGTCAGATTGCAGAGGTCCCTGCACTCCGCTCCTCACAAAGTGAGCCTTCAGGGTTGAAAAACACTGGTTTGCTAATGGCCGGTTACAGGCTGCACTGTTCCACAAACAGACTCGTTCTGTCTCTATGGGCTGTGAACGATACGCCTCAAGGAACGCTGGCTGGTAGTTTTTTCATCTTCCCCCTAATTTTCTCACTAGACTGTTTAATTAGTGAAAAGGCAACATATTTATAGATATAATAAAACAGTAGAGGAAAAATGTTTTAAATATATGCATGACATGTTGTATATATATATATATATATAATATATATATATACACACATACATATATACAGAAATAAATATATATATACACCCACATATATTTGAAGGACAATTTCAATTCTCATACTCACCAGAGAACTGTACAGTTGCATTTTCCTAGAGCAGGATGAAAGTAAACTGACACATAAATGGCAAATTCTTGGAGATGTTCCAAGATAAAAGGAATGTATGTGTGTAAAATTATACAAGCAGTGTTTAATGCTATATTTGGATGATTTAAAGTCTAAGAAGTAAAATTTATTGAAGGCCCAAGGCAGCCAAAGCAGATTATATCTCTCTCTCTGTGTACTTTCATTTCTTGTGAGGACTTTGACATAAGCATCATCAACCCTGTCTTACAAATGTAGAAACTGAGGTTTAGGGAAGCTAAAATGAATCTTAATTCTAATAAAAGACATGTGAATAGTAACACAATTTCAAAATTTTCTTTCAGCATAACTTGAAGATGATGATGCAATGAAAGCTAGCAATGCAAAATTTGTATCACAAGAGTAATACTCTCCAGCCCTTTTTTTTTTTTTTTGTGGGTACCGGGGGTCGAACTCAGGACCTCGCGTGCCAGCAGGCGCCGGTGCAGCTGAGCGATATCACGGGCCCTTTTTTTCCTTTGTATGTGGGTTCCGGGAGTCGAACTCGGGCCCTCGCGCTTGCCAGGCAGGCGCTTACACCGCTGAGCCATCTCACTGGCCCCCAGAATTTTAATATAAGTATAAAGAAAGTTTTTAGTTCAAAATTCATTTAACATGCAAAGTTTCATTGACTTAAAGTAATTGAGGAGCTTTCCTCTAGCCTGAAATAGGAAGTGATAAATCTACAATGGAATGTCACGTCAAGAGGCAAAGATCAAGAAAAAATTCTAATAGATTAGTGCCTTAATGCCTTCTAAGTGATCAGTGTGCTCAGTTAAAATCATAAGCTCATGAACTCGTACAGTAGTATTTGGCAGGATTCATCTGTATGAGAATATTTTCACCATTGCCCCTAACCACTTGGCTGGTGAGAGGAGTGTGAGTTCGCGCTTCTCCCTTCCTCCATGGATCTAGGAAGGCGTGGTTGGTGAGAGGAGTCTGAGTTTGGCTCCTCCCTTCCTCCGTCAACCTGCGATGCCTTGGCTCATGAGAGCAGTGATTCAGGGCCCGGAGGCCTGCAGGAACACCAGCAACACAGTAGGACCCTGGCTAGGGTGCACACGATGGACAGGTGAACTAGAGGTGTGGAAATATCCCGTGCAACATTAGCAATACAAGCCAACAGGTGATCTCTAACCTTTCTTTTTGTTTTATTCTACATGTCCTCTTCCTCTCTTTTGTCAACTATCGCGCTTGACTTTATGATATTTCATGCTAGTAAACATTGTCTCTCCTTGTTCTGGTTCACTTCAAAACTCCTAGGCCTTCTCTTTCCCTCCTGTGTCCTACAATTATCCAAAACCTGGATAATCATCCTGTGCCCTCCCACCTTGCTCCTACTATATTTAATCTCATTCATCTCTCCATCCTACCCCCTATCCTCCTGAACCCCCCACCACCACACACACAACAGGGTAAAATCACTCTACTAAGTGGAAAATCACTGCATACAAGTTCCTGGTATAAGTTGGATTATATTATATTTTTGTAAACCTTCCTCCTACAGTTATAGATACCAGGCTAATTGTTACCTCAGTTTGTCAGTAGCCAGGCGGTAATTGAGAGTATTGTTATTGCCAACTGAACTACTTTAACCGGGATGTCATACATGCTATAACCATTTTTTCCCCACCGTATAACAACACTGCCGGACCTAAAATTATACTACAAAGCTACTGTGATAAAATCGGCATGGTATTGGCAAAAAAAAAAAAAAAAGGCCTGAGGATCAGTGGAACAGAATAGAAGATGCAGATGCAACCCCAAACACACTCAACCACCTTATCTTTGACAAAGGAGCCAAACATACTCACTGGAAGAAAGATAGCCTCTTTAATAAATGGTGCTGGAAAAACTGGCTTTCCACATGCTGAAGACTAAAACTAGACCCATGTCTATCACCATGCACTAAACTAAAGTCAAAATGGATCAAAGATCTAAATATTAAAACAGAGACACTAAATTTACTGGAAGAGAAAATAGGTAGAAATCTTGAAGACATAGGTGTAGGCAGAGACTTCATGAACAAAACTGAGACTGCAAGGGGAATATAACAAAGAATCGACTAATGGGATCTCAACTTATTAAAAAGATTCTGCAAAACAAAAGAAATCAACAGAGTGAAAAGAAAACCCACAGAGTGGGAAAAAATTATAGCCAGTTTTCCCTCAGACTAAGGACTTATACCTAGAACATATAAAGAATTGAAAAAAGTCAGATCCACCCAAATTCAAAGACCCAATCCAAAAATGGGCATCTGAGATGAATACACAATTCTCAGATGAAGAAATACAAATGGAAATAAATACATGAAAAAATGTTCAACATCACTGGTTTTTTTTTGTTTTTTTTTTTTGTGGGTACCAGGGGTCGACCTCAGGACCTCACGCGCCAGCAGGCGCCCGTGCCGCTGAGCGATATCACCGGCCCCTTTTTCGTATGTGGGATCCGGGAGTCGAACTCGGGCCCTCGCGCTTGCCAGGCAGGCGCTTAAGCCGCTGAGCCATCTCACCGGCCCACATCACTGGTTTATTGAGAGATGCAAATTAAAACAACACTGAGATCCCATCTCACCCCAGAAAGAATGGCTGTCATCAAGAAATCAACCAATAACAAATGCTGGAGGGGCTCTGGGGAAAAATGAACCTTTCTCCACTGTTGGTGGGAGTGTAGACTGGTGCAACCACCTTGGAAATCAGTGTGGAGATTCCTCAAAATCTAGGATTGGAGGTCCCATTTGACCCAGCTATTCCCATTCTGGGTATCTTCCCAGAAGAATTAAAAACATCATAACAGCAATATATGTGCACCCATGTTTATAGCAGCATGATCTGTAATAACTAGATCTTAGAAACACCCCAAATGCCCATCAGCCAAGGAATGGATAAAAAAGATGTTTTTTTTTTATATAATGGAGTACTACTCAGCCATAAAGAAGGATGAACTTGGGGCCGGTGAGATGGTTCAGCAGTGTAAGCACCTGCCTGGCAAGCGCGAGGTCCCAAGTTCGACTCCCGGAACCCACATACGAAAAGAGGGCTGGTGATATCGCTCAGTGGCACGGGCGCCTGGTGGCGCGTGAGGTCCTGAGGTCGACCCCCGGTTCCCCCCCCAAAAAAAAGAAGGATGAACTTGAGACTTTCATAGGTAAATGGATGCAACTTGAGACCATACTCACAAATGAAATAAATCAGACTCATATGTGTAAACATTGTATGGTCTCCCTAGTGCGAGAAACTGAACAAGAGAATGGGGTCCAAAATGTACAATAGATAATACGAATCGGGAAGGAACTCTTCAAAAGAAAAGACAAACTGTGATGGGGAAAGAAGGAAGGGAAAATGAAAAAAATATATATTAATACACAAGATAGTTAAGACAGTTACACAGCTAGCTTCTCTTTGTTCATTGAAAAGAAAGATTTGTGTTAATATTGTTTGGACAAGATATCATGCCTATATCTTGTATTCTGAATAACTACTACGAAGACAACTATGCAATGTATTAATTATTGTAACTCTCGTACTAACCTGTTTTGAAACTCTGTTTTATTATTTTTTATATTTTTTTCCTTTAAAATAAAAAAATTTTCAAAGATACATGTAAAATCTCATTTCATTAACAAATGTACCATTGCAATCAATCAATTTTGATGATAAAGAACACTAATCTGAACATTTTACTAAGATCTATGGGAAAGATGTACAATTTTAATTTCAAAATAAAAACAATTTAATTGACATTGATTTGGAGATTAAGAGATAAATTCTTCTCTATTTCAAAATCTTTGTTCTTTAATCAAAATATCTTGTCCACGAAAAATCATGCAATTACTAATGTATTGGTCTTATCCCAATTTTTACTATTTTTGATTTGTTCCTCTTATTATATTTTCCTATTTCTTTCATTGCCCTCTTCTGGATCAATCCAGTACTTTTTAAGATTCTGTCTCTTTCAACCAAAATTTGTTAGTTACACATGTTTAATGTTTTTCTGCTCTGGGAAACAAGCCCAGCACCTTGCACATTATAGTTAAGCTCTTTACCACTGAACTACATTCCCAGCACTACATTTATTATTTTTGAAGTAGTCACACAATTAAAACATATTTCCTTGATTTATTAAAATTTGGTACTTTTACTCTTTCCCAGACAATATTATGATTTTGTAACATTTTACACTCTTTTATTCCTTGCTCATCTTTTATATTGATGTCTCACACATTTTATTTTATATGTATTTTGAATGTCACAAAATATTATTGTTGTTATAGTCAATGTTAATTTTTATTTATCTGCATATTTTATCCTTTCCATTGAATTTCATTACTTCCTGCATTTCCATGTGTTATGGCTTGTGTCTAGATGTCTCCCCAAAGCTTCATGCGGTCATAGAGTTTTTTCAGAGGCAGCTCAATCTAGAGTTTGTAATTCACTCATGGTTCAGTGCTGGGATTAAGGGTGGGTGATTACTGGATCAGTCCACTGATTGAATTGGCAGCATCCTGACCCCAGCGGTCTGGATAAGATAAAAGGGGCAGAAAGAGGCTTGTTTCTCTTCTTCCTCTCTTGTTGCTTTTGCTGTCTTCTCCCTCCATGAATGGTTGCCCCTCTGCCGTGTACCACCCCGCCTTGGAGCCAGCTGATTATGGACTGAAGCCTTCACAAACTGTGAACTAAATAAACCTTTCCCACTTTAACTTTGGGTGTTGGGTATTTTGTCTTAGCAATGAGAGAAAATTAACTAAGACACCATGTTTCTATTTTGGTTAATTGTCTTTGCTGGAGAATTCCCTTTTTCCAAATGTAGGTCTAATGATGACAAACTCTCATTTTTAGTGTGTCTGGAATGTCTTTATTTCATCTTCACCTTTGAGGAATAATTTTATTCCACATAGAACTTAAGATTTCTTTTCAGCTCTTTATAGATTTATCATTTCTGTATTCTGTTATTTATGTTGGGAAATCATATTTTGCTCTTCTGAGAAAAATGTATCTTTTATCCTCTGGCTGATTTTACGATTGTATCTTTGTCTTTGGCTTTCATGATTTTACTGTGATGTGCATTGGTATGATTTTATTTTTATTCAATCTAGCTCAGGACATGTAGATTTCTTTTTCTTTACTTTGTTTAAATGATATATAAAATAGTACATATTTATGGAGTATCATATAGTGACTTAATATATGTATACGTTGTGTGATTGTGTTCAAATCAAGGTAAGCCTATCTAATTTCTCAAACATTTATCATTCCATTGTAGTGAAAACGTTCTTTTTGTTTTGGAATACTATAGTACATAATTGTCAGCAAGGTTACCCGACTGTGCAGTAGCACCCCAGAACTCCTTTCTACTATCTAATTGTAATCTAGTACCCACTGACCAACCTCTTCTCACCCTTCCTTCCCCTTTACCCTCCTATGTCTCTGGTAACCACAATTCTACTTTCAACTTCTATAAGTTTTTTTTTTTTTTAATTCTACATATGAATGAGATCATATGGTACTTGTTCTTCACAGCCTGGATTATTTATTTTATTTAACATAATGTCCTCCAGTTCCATCTATGTTGTCACAAATAGTAAAGCTTCACTGTCTTTTTAATGGCTGATTTAATACTGAGTAGTATTCTGTTGTGTATATATGTACCACATTTTCCTTACCTGTTCATCAGTTGATAGCCTCCTAGGTTGATTTCATTTCTTGGCAGTTTGAATAGTAGTGGAATAAATACGGGAATGCAGATGTCTCTTTGGAACATCGATTTGATTTCTTGTAGATTTCTTGAATCTGTGGCTCTGTGTATTATATTAAACACTTCCTCATTGCTGGGTCAAAATATCTGAGATGGGAAATTTAAGGGAGAGGTTTATATTGGCTCTTGG
The DNA here is from genome assembly GCA_028451465.1 of Erethizon dorsatum. NCBI lineage: Eukaryota > Metazoa > Chordata > Mammalia > Rodentia > Erethizontidae > Erethizon > Erethizon dorsatum. Next base: position 112,468,666 of record CM051832.1, on the reverse strand, counting down.
TTTCTGTGGGTTCAATCCATAGTTCACTGGCTGCAAGGCAGAAACATCATGGCAGAAGGGCATGGCAGAGGAAAGCTGCTCAACCCATGGCCACCAAAAAGCAGAAAAATAAGGGAGGCACCCGGAACAAGAATGCACCCTTCCAAGTCTTCAGCTGTGTCTATTCTGTTAAGTGGGATGCTACTGAGATGCTAATTTTGATCACTATGTTTTTAGTTCTTGGCTTTACATTTGCTTCTTTTTAATGGATTTTTGTGCTGTAATAAAAATCTTTATATTTTCTTGACTATGTTAATAATAGTCAGTTTAAGGCCATATTTGGTAACTGCAATATCTGAATCACTTGCAAATCTTTCCATTCTCGAATTTTTCTCTTGATCTTATATCTTGCTGTGACTGGTAAATTTGTTTAAATATTAGACATTGTTTAGGAAAAACTTTAGAGGCTCTGAATGCTATTGTATTCCTTCATAGATGAGCCAAATGAAGTCAAATTGCCTAAGTGCAGAAGCTTTAATCTGGAGGGAGGCATTATACTTTACTTCACTTCCAGATAAACTTCTGTTTTGGATAAGCCCATCAGTGTCTGGTTTGAAAGCCTGAAGTAATGTAAAATTCTGCTGTGCTCTTCCTTCAGTGCACACACCGGAACCCTTCTCTAGAAGCGCCCGCACCCTCTGTGGAGAAGAGTTCAGCATGTGGGGGCTCTGAGAGGTGAGCATGCAGGTCCTCCCTGAAGCACTGCCATGCTCGTTCGCTTGGCTGGCAGCAGTGTGCTGGCAGCTGAGTCCCTCTGTCTGCATCCCTGAAGGAAACTGCTTCGCCCATGTTATACTCACAGAGGCACCCAAAGGCGGGTCAACAGAGAGTGGAATACAGGACTTAGACCCTGGTCTTGTCTCAGGGTGCAGACTTCCAGGACCAACGCTCTTCAGAGCTCCACACGGGTTGCCTCAGGCCTCTGCTGCAAGCAGGTCACGGACTCCACTCTTCCACCCTGCCTTGTCCTCTTGCAGCGTCACCCTAAAGCATCCCCTATGTGCCTCCCATGCGTTAATCTCCACGTGGGGTGCGTGGGAGTGGCCCAGTGATCACAAAGCAGTTCTTTAATCTATTCCCATTGATCATCCCTAGGCTTTCCTCTTTACATATGTAGATTTTGAACTCAGAGCTTCTTTAGGATTTCCTTCAGAAGGAATGTTATTAACTTTGATTTTCTGCATGTGTGTTTTGTACAAGTGTGTGCTCTACTTAAATTAATCTTATCTCATTTCAGTTTAGTTCCCTAAAACTTAGGATTCATTGACAGCACCTTTCCATAGCACTGTCATTATTCATTCTTTTTGAAAACACTGCTAATGTCTCAGTGAAACTTTGGGAAGAAATAAGGAAGACAAAATACTCAGCCCATCATCTGAGACAAATGTCGTCAGGCCACTGTCTTGTGCTAAGAACTTTTCTTCTGTGAATATTTTTTTTCATTTAAATGTTGAGGTTTTGTTGCGGAACCAAGAGTTCATGTGGAGTTCCAGGCAAAGGCCTCATTAAAGGTGTTACGTTATTGACTTTTCTCCTTTTACTTGACTAATTGTTTGAACCATTTTCTTTGGAAAATTAAAAATGAAACACTCATCCTGTCTCTATACTTATCTGTACTGTTTCATTATTTTGTAAGGTCAGAATAAATATAATCCCCAAATCCCCTAAAATAGCTATTAACATATTTGATGAGAAACTATTCTCTATGTATTTATGTCTGATTTTTGACACAGGATTTTGGGAAGTGTCCACAGTGTTATTTATTATTTTATTATTCAGAAGAAGTGGAGGGCCTTGTGTCAGAGAACCAACTCTGACACTATTTGACACTGCTAAGGGTTCAGTGACAGGTGTGGCCACAAGCTATTTTGTAAGGGTTTACGTTAGTTCAAATATTTTGGAAAGTAATTTGATCATCGAACTCGAGAACTTGAAAATTTTACAACTTCTGATGTAGTAATTGTATTTCTAGGACTCCTTACTGAGAATTGATCACTAATGTAGTCACAGATATAAATGTGAAAGGCTTCTTTTAACTATATAATTAACATCTGGTAATTCTAGATGGGAAAATGTAGTGAAGTATGGGGAAGAAAATTAGAATTATTCTTAAACAAAATTTATAAAACTTGTCCAACAATACAAATAAAGAAATTCTGGTATGGAGATATTGATGAATATTATGCAGCAACAAAAGATTAAGCAAAAGATTAACAAAAGATTATAACGTAAAGAAGTACTAGAGACATGACCATACATCATTTGGTTATAGGGGTGAGGTTAGAGTTGAAGGGAAACAGGATGCAGGAGGGCCCAGAGGATATTTCAAGTATAGCTGTAACTAAAAGATTGAAGAGGTGTGGACCCAAATCTTAACACTTGTTAGCAGGGTGGTAAGTTTAAGAATAATACTAATTTTCTTCCTCACACTTCACTACATTTTTCTATCTAAAATTGCCAGATGTTAATTATATAGTTAAAAAAAAATCAATAGTTTCTTCCCAAACATTACAGTCAGGGCATATCAAGTTTCAGAGGCATGAAAATTCTGTGGAGGCAATGGATTTCTGCTGATACGGCTCGAAATATTAATGAACCTGAGGCTGTCAACAAATGAATAATCATCTTTCAAATGTGTTCTCTTGAATGTTAGAGTTCTCAGCTGAGCATTTAAGTAGAGATACGCAGCACATAAGCCATGGCTGAGTCTAGCGGATCCACTTAAATGTAGTGGTGACAGTTAATTTTGATTCTCATTTTGATTGGTTGAGAGATGCCTAGGCGATGAATAAAACACACTTCTGGGGATGCCTGGGTGGATCACGGAGGCCTCTTCCTCTCCAGGACTCTTTCCAATCCTCTCTGCTTCTCAGCCACCAAGAACTAAGCAACTTTTCTCTATGTACCCTTCCGCCATGATGCTCCTGCCTGGGAGACAGCCAGTCATGGACTGGAACCTCTGAAATTGCAAACTAAAATATATGTCTCCTTTCTTAAGTTGTGAGTTTCAGGTATTTTGTCCCAGCAACCAGAAAGCTGGCCGATATAGCAGGTAGTGTATGTTTTGTTTGTTTGTCATTGTTGCTGAATACCAAGCCAATGACGCGAGAGATAATGGTTTGCTATAAAAAGTCGATTCTGCCTTCTCCAGCCAGGAGGTTCTATTTAGTCAACGTGACCAGCTTCTGTGGTCCCCTCAGGTTGGGCCAAGGCTTCCCTAATGTGACCTTTAGTCACAGTCAAGAGGGGAAGAGGCTCTGTTGTTCGGAGGCTCCTTTCTGCTTGATCTGGTCTGTCTTTTGCTGAGAGTTTTTCCCGTGGGCATCAGATTCCAGTTTTTCAGGCTTCCAAGGCAGACTCACACCAGCAGCTCTCCAGGGAGCTTTCAAGCCTTCCAGCTTGAACTGGCGCTGTGTCCTCGATCCTCCTAACTCTGCAGCTTCCAGCTTCTTGGGCTGAGCAGCACTATATGCTCCAGCTCTCCAGTGTCCAGACGACCGCCTTGTGGATTCTCCAGTCTCTGATCTTGTACACACACACACACACACACACACACACACACACACTATCCATGCTTTTCCTCTAGAGAAACCTAACCAATATACCTAATAAAGAACCTCAGATTTGTTTGAACAAAAAGATCAGAAAATGTGAAGGAGACAGAGATGACTATGGTCTTAAGTCTTTGAGTCTAAGAGCTATCCAAATGCTGACGTTTGACGAAAGAAATTCCCTGGAGACTGTTTAGTGTATAAGAGGACAGAATCATAATGAGGCCAGTAGGATACAAAATAAAACTCCCAAATGACCATTTACATTGACTCTTTGATGTTAATATCTATGATTCCTACACACATACTACAAGCCCAACTCTGGGGATTTTGGCACTGTGAACATGGCAGAGTTCCTCCTGACAAGGACTGACTCAGTGGTTGAGTTACTTCTTTGCCGCTTCTGGACTGGGATGGTTAAGGAATATCCCTAGCAGAGAAGTGGATTTTCTGAAGCATTTTTCTTCTAATCATCACACATACACATTAACATGTAGTCAGCCCCTTTCCATTTTGGGGTTAAATACCAGAAAGTATATGAATTGTTAATATTTTAATTACTTTATATGAATTCACAGAATAAATTTTTCTGAGAGTTTAGATTGAAGTCTATCTATCCTTATAAAATGTTTGGTTTCATCATTACTAATATTGCTGTTGCTTCCCTAAGAGTTATAAACCATCGTGATTTACTCAACAGCTATGCGTAGCATACATTTACAATAAGAATAGGATGGAGACAGCAAAATTAATATTTTTGAAAGCATGTGCTGCTTTGAATTTTGTTTAAAATATATTCAAATGCATACTATGGGAAAAACCAATCTGTCAAACTTATTTGTAATTATTTTGTAGTTCAAAATTTTTAAAATTTCATAGGGAAGATGCTTTAATGCTTTTCTGGGTTTCTGCTTTAGGTTTTAGTTTTTGCTCATATTTTTTCCTTTGCTTTTGTGGCCGTAAAGCACAGATTTCAGCTGAGAAGCATCTCTTAATCTGGGCTTTAAGTAAGGTGGGAATCGTCACTTTACCTTTGTACTTTCAAAACTGTGACGGTTTTAAGTCTATCCTGAGATTTCACATGTGATGAGGGAGGAATTTGGAGGCTAGGTTAGTAGGCTCTATATGGAATAAAGAAGACAATTCTTAAGAAGAAAGACACAGAAGTCCTCATAAGTGCAGTTATGGAGGAAAGAAGAAGGGAATTAATTGTATTCCAGACTCTGCCTATTGATTACCAAACCTGCTTTCAGGGACACATTTCCCAGCCTCCCTTGCAATAAGGCATTGCCAAGTGGGTCAGTTATAGTGGATGGAAAGAGAGGAGAGATGGTGTGCGCCACTTGTAATCTCCCAAAGCATGATCTTCTCTCCTTCCCCCATCTGCACTTCGGATCTGTGGCCACGGCATGGCATGGAAGCCCCTGTGTTGAAGATGTCAGAACTCCACATGCCCGACTATCAGATGGCAGAGCAGCTCCCAGTTCAGAAAAATCTAGATTAAAATTCTATTTATTGAGCAACTAACATTAGGGGTGTTTCTATTAAAAAAAAGTTTCATTTACTACATCACTTGCCTTTTGTAGACTTAACCACAGAATCTTTTTTTTTTTTTTTTTTTTTTTGTGGGTACCGGGGGTTGACCTCAGGACCTCGCACGCCACCAGGCACCCGTGCTGCTGAGCGATATCACCGGCCCTTTTTTCGTATGTGGGTTCCGGGAGTCGAACTCAGGACCTCATGCTTGCCAGGCAGGCGCTTATGCCACTGAGCCATCTCACCGGCCCCAGAATCACTTTCTTAAAACATAAAACAGTTTTTAAAAAATTTAAATCATCCCATTTCCCACAGAACATGAACTAGGGCCAAAATTACAGATTCAACTTATTTTGTCTAATACATACACACACACACATACTCACACACATATAAATAAATACATACATCATTCTGACTACATTTTACGCAAATTAAATTTGGCATGACCTTGCCTAATAGATCCTGTTTAATTTTTATCCTTGTCAGGGTGGGAACTGTTTTATTATATAGATAGTAAAACTGAAGCTCAGAAGAGTGAGTTAATTTGCTGTAGGTCACTGAATCAGGACTGAAGTCGCATGTGGCTGGCTCTAAGTATGCCTCTCCACAGTGTGACTCTAGCCCGCAGTACAATTCCAGCAGATACCTGCTCCCACGTGGGGTCCAAAGCAGTCTGCAGAGATGCTCACGGCTGACGTGCAAGCCCTGCTGTGTGGAGCCCTTGCCAATCTTGGCGTCCTGTGCAGTGCACGCGTCCTTGTCCAAGGCAGCCACTTAGTTAAGGTTTCAATGCTGCATTACTCCAGCAGTCCACAGCCTCTGTGACACTAGAAGTTGTTTTGTGGAAGGGGCAGGGGTGATATGGGGATTAGATTCTCATAAGGAGCCCTCCATCTAGATCCCTCATATGCACACCTCGCAGCAGGGTTTCGGGTCCTGTGAGAATCGAATGATGCAGCTCTTCTAATGGGAGGCGGAGCTCAGTGGAAATGCAGGGATGGAGAGGGCTGGAGATACAGGTGAAGCTTTCCCAGCCCACTGCTCATCTCCTGCTGTGAGACCTGGTTCCTGGGGACCCTGCCTCCCCCACGTCGGTGTATTCTCCATTGCTATAACAGTGCCTGAGATTGAGCGTGTATAAAGAAAGAGGTTTTTGCACCTCACGGTTTTGAAAACTGATGGTCCCAACTGTGTGACTCTAGCTGTGGGGAGGGTTCTGGTGTCAAGGAGGATCATATCATGGTGGAGCATGTGCAGGAGGGAGAGATCATATAGAAAAACAGGAAGCCCAAGAGCAGGGAGGACCCAGGCTTGCTCTTTTTATACCAACTGTCTTGTGAGAGCCAACTGTTTGTTTTTTTTTCCTGGAGACAGGGTCTCACTGTGTAGTTCAGGTTGGCCTTGAATTCACTTATGTAGCCCAGGCTGGCCTTGAACACATAGCAATCCTCCTGCCTCCACCTCCTGAGTGCTGGGATTACAGGCGTGTGCCACCATGCCCGGCCCAAGCCAACTGGTTTCCCATGAGAATTATCTTAGTTCTCTCCCAGGGCAGTACCCACTGCCCCATGGCTTATCACCCTCCTGCTAGATTCCACCTCTTAAAAGTCTCATCCTCTCTTAACCACACTGAAGGCCAAGTTTCCAACACATGAACCACGGGGGGACAAACTATACCCACACTATAGCAGTTGGTGGTATAAATTTGTTGCAGCTTAGATTTAAAATAAAATTATGCCATGTATCCATAAAAAGATGAGCATGTACGTGTTCACTGTATCTTTTTTCATGATAGAAAAATATTTTCAGTATTTCAACCAATCAAATGCCAAATAAGAGTTTGAATAACAATATAGTGGAATACTATATGTCAGTAAATAATGAACTGATACATGAATGCAAATGAATGGATATAAATGTATGTTTAGCAAAAGAAGTCAGATGCAAAGACTTATTGTAAAATTCTACTTTTATAAAGTTCAAGAAAAGACAAAACTAATCTAGTGAATAAAAATTAGAATAGTGGATATGTCTGGCAGACAGGGCAAGAAAGAAAGAACTTTTTAAGGTGATGGAAATGTTGCACGTGTGGATTAGAGTATTAGCATTTATCAAAACTCACCAAACTGTGCACTTAATTCTATGCATCTCACTATGTGTATTTATACCTTAATTTAAACAATAATTTTGAGAAGGCCTAAGGTAAATCTATATTCTCGTGCTACTTCCAGCCCTGCCAGCTTTGAACCCAGGCTGCCCCTTAGCATGGGACATACTGAACTCACTATATCAACACTTCCTCACGTGGACACGAGCACAGATCCACTGACCAAGCGTGCTATAATTTTTTTTGTGGGTGTGTGGGTACCGGGGTCGAACTCAGGACCTCGTGCACCAGCAGGCGCCCGTGCCACTGAGCGATATCACCTTTTTTCGTATGTGGGTACTGGGAGTCGAACTCAGGACCTCGCGCTTGCCGGGCAGGCGCTTATGCCGCTGAGCCATCTCACTGGCCCGCGTGCTATAATTTTGAGGGAAATGAAATAGTACTTTCCTGACCTAGCTCCTCTCTAAAGTTAAACTGAAAATAACCAATAGTTCCCCATAAAGTGCTGTCTGACAGTTGGATGCTGCATACATCACATTCCAGGTAAACAGGATGTCTGGAGGCTTTGGGTGGAACAAATTATTTTCTAGATAAGTTTCTTTTTAAAATAATAACTCCATTTGTGGAGACTAGAACTTTGATGTGATTTTAAAGAATCAAGTAAATGTGAACACAGTGGTAGGATAATAAAGGAAGTCTTCTAGTAAGACTTAACAAAAGTGTTTACTCCTGGAAATGAAATAAATTCAAGTATTTAGAGTTAGTGGAAGCATTTATAGATCTAGAACAATGAAAAATCTGCTCACTTCAATTAAATTCGCACTGAACACTTACACTGGAATCTTTAAAATGTTTACTAGAGTGTGCTTCTTTTATTTAGTTTTTATTATGTTATCTGTTCTTTGAAAAAAAAATGTCAAGTGAAGAAATATTGTGAAAGGCATTTTTTGATGGTTTGGATATCTTAGAAGGCAGATATTAACATGCCTCTAGTGAGTCTTTTCACAAAGAAATTGCACACAAAGTTCTGGTTTTAATCATTTTTTCACCCCAGGCATTCACTTGGCACTGTGCCTGGTCCATAGTAGGTGTTGAAAATAACAGATGGATGGATGGGTAGGAAACTGTGGAGTGTCTACTGCCTGCAGTTGCACAGACTTACTAAGAGAGGAACTGGCTTGTATTACTACCGCTCCATAGAAATATCAATTTGGACTTTATGAAAAAAATGAAATTAAGAGGTTACAAATTTCCTACTTCACGAGTGCCTTTGTAGCCATTAGGTACGGAAATAAGTCTCCAGCCTGCCTGAAAATGTCCCTTAGTGAAGGGATAAATGTTCTGGACAATGCCTTTATAGGTACAAAACATTTCCGAGTGAAACAAACAAACATGTACTTCTCCAATAAACCTACTACCTCATCTTCCTTTTTTCCTTCAATTTTCCTTCCTCAGTATTATCTGAAGAAGCTGTGGTCTATCAATAAGAAAAACACTGAAAATGATCAATAAAACCATATATACAGTTTAAACTTACTTTTCACATTTGGCTTCATACACATGTGTCCTGTGGGTATTGAAACGGCCGAAGGAGTAAACCTTATTGTTAATGCTAAGGTTAAACACTCTTGTCTCAGACCAAGGTGTCAATATGGTAATTTCATGTAGTTAAGGAATTTATGGATTTTGAATGCAAAACATAGTAATTCCTTCTTACATTAGAAAAAGTTTCATGTATTAACTTATCCATACAAAAGAAGTAACTGAAAAAGTGTAACTTTGGAAATTTTAGGTCTGGGAATTGTTATCCAATACGTTGTTCCACCCAGAATTTTTATATTGGTTAAAATAATTAGAACTATCTTTATTTATTTATTTATTTATTTTTATGTGGGTACCAGGGGTTGAACTCAGGACCTCGCGCTTGCCAGCAGGCGCTTGTACCGCTGAGTGATATCACCGGCCCTTTTTTCCTTTTTATGTGGCTACTGGAAGTCGAACTCAGGACCTCGCACTTGCCAGGCAGGCGCTTGTGCCGCTGAGCTATCTCATTGGCCCCGAACTATCTTTAAAACAAGGAAAGAAAACAGACATTTTAAAGAAATATGGAGTATTAATTAATGTAACTCGTTCTGTATTAATCAAAGAATATCATCACACTTCTACTTAGTGACATGACATTTTTCTTAAGCATGTCACTAAAAACTATATTGCTCTGAAACCTTGTATGAGTTAGATCAGTATCAAATTCCTTCATTGTTGTGCAAAGAGTGAATTTATCTTGTGAGCAAGTAATCAACTTCCAGTTGGCTCCTTCACTAGCTTAGTAGATCTATGAAATGAAGGTGCACAACATGACCAAGGTAATTATTAAAACTTACTATTTGTGATATGGTTTTTACGAAGAGTGAATTCAGTCATTGATAGAGTTTACTTCATAAGAGTTTAAAATGTCTTTTGCATTTATTATAAAATGAATGATAAGTTACGTCAAGAACTTTATAAGTAAAATGGAAAGCAAAATAATAGACAGCTACAGAATATTGTTCTTTAGCAAAAATAAGTTTCAGAAAATCGTAATCTTCATGTTTTGGAATAAGTGGCTAGAATGTGTTAACTGAACTCCTCTGACTTGAAATAATGAAGTTTATTTTGGAAAATGAGTGAAGCAATTCTTTTCTCACTAGTGTCACAGATGAGCTTTGAAAAGTTCTGAGCTCCCCTGTGCTCTTCTTACGGTTAAGCGCAGTAAGGTGTTTGATTTCTCCGTTAGACCATCTTTTCCTGCCCCCATCTTCGTGCCCACCCCTGCTAGCCCACCTGCCTGTGGTGCTGTGCCCCTATTCGTTTCCCCACAGCCCCAGTGCTGGACACTGGTCCTGCACCATCCAGTGTCTCATTTGCTACGCTCTGCTGCCTTCTTTGAAGTCCTTTAGTTTGATCGTTCCCAAATAACCTTTCTTTTCTAAGGTTCGTCTCTAGTCACGAATAATATCTACTCCCAATTTTAAAGCATCCAAAGCCATAGGAAACTCCTCTCCCATGGTGGCCAGCACCCCTCCCACCACAAAGACCAATTCTGGCCTCCTCTGGGTTGTGGCTTCTCTCTGTTTGACACAGTGGCACACTCTGCGTTTACCTTAATAATGTATGAACTTGAACATGGAGCACAGCTTTTGAGCTGTTACAGGAAAGCATAATTACAAGGAGGACTTGGCTCCTGGTTTTGCATCAGCCTGAAATTGTAGGCAAATCCCTTGACCCCCACCCTAGATGTAAAGCCACCAAGACCAAGGGAAGACATGATCTGGTGATGCCAACTCATCAGATATAAAGAAAAATAAGGAGTTCCATACGCTTTCTACCTTTGTAGAATTAGGTTAAAATCTTGACATTTTAATGGGTTCTTCACTTACCACTGCATAATTTTACCCGCTATTTTCCCTTTACTGTGGAATCCTGAATTGGTCTATTCTGGCTATTGAAATTTTGAAATTAAATGTATATATCTATCAAGTGCTTGCCATTTCTAGATTTTACAATATTTGTATCTAAAAATGAAATGTGCATTTTTCAAATTTAGAGATTCCTCTTTTAAAAAGGAGACTTTGCCAGGTATCCAGTAAAAATAGGTATTTTGATATTTTTAATGGCAATGGTGTTCATAGTGACAAAAGTTAATGCAGCCCAGAGCTGTTAAATTTCTTGCTTAAACTGATTTCTTTTATTTCAAATGTTTTTATGTCTGGCCTGTCATTTAACTCATCATCACTTCACTCCATCTAACTTTATTATAAACAGTTTAAAATTTTCTTACATTTTAAAAATTGAGAAGAGAATGTCAGGTCACCCTCCGCCGCCGAATATGTCAGTGCCTGGAGTATGCAAGAAGGTAGAGAACCATCTTGGCCTTAACAATGTCTCCAAAAATGTATTTTTCCAGTGTTTAGAAATTTTAATCTAAATTACTGATATCTTAACGTTTAAAGTGATACATAGGAATAAGAGGAGGACAGCGCTTATCCCCTTACTCAGACTCTGGGCTGGTAGGAAGATCTCATCCTTGGCAACCAGGGTCAGACACTACGCCAAAGCATCAGATATCCAGTGGGTCTCTAAACATTTAACAACTTCTTTCTATGTACACAGCACCATGACGGCAAGACTCAGTTATCTGAATAAAGGAAAGCAGAGAAATAACTAGAAAATGAAAAAAAAATCTAAAACTAGAAATTTTTAGGTCAGATGATCTGAATGAAAGCCATGGAAGGAAAAAAAAAATCACCTGCAAGAAAATGAGACATTTGTAGAAAGATTATTCTTCCAAAAGGGAGATTATTTGGAATGCACTAGCCAAGTGGTATCCCTGAGAGTCCACACTGGATACACTCAAGCAGAAAACACCATGGCGTTCCCAATAATGTCCACTAAGTGACCAGCTGGCTTCAAACACCCAGTGACTGTTGTAACCTTTATGGTTGATGCAATAGAATGAGCCATACAGTATAAAATTACAAGACCATAGGTAAAGACCGGCAGTGATTTGTTTGTTGTGGAATCACAAACTACTATTATTGTGGATCATTGCAGAAGGTCTGAGGCGGTGGGAAATCTAAGTAACACCAAAAATATAACCCAGCCAGTAACAAAAAGACTATATTTATCAATTGTGAAATCCCTGAAATGATAATTTCTGAGAATGGATTTTTCAGTTCTTCACCAAAGAATGTGCTGATATGATAAAACATTAGTCATTTTAATAAAACGAAGTGAATACTTATGAAATATTCAGGTTAGTCACAAAACAACCAACAATCAAATAATCCATGAAATTTTCCCTTTGATAATTTCTCACTGAAAATGCAGAAATTCAAAGAAAATTATAACATAAAGAGTAGATCAAAATTATCCTTCAGTCTCTCCGTATGTAGAGAAGTATTTTTATTTGCTTGTTTTCCTTAACTGTGGCTAGTATAGAATGGAAAAGGAATCCTTAGTATTTCTAGAAGCTGACATGTCTAGGCATACCAATAAATTTCTATTTACTACTAGTCCTGTGTCCCTAAATAAATGGAAGTCTCCATTTTTTTCAGTAAGAAAATTACTACAGAAGTTTCTTGGTTTCTGGGTGTGGTGGCACATACCTGTAATCCCAGCACTCAGGAGGCTGAGGCAGGAAGATCGCCGGGAGTATAAGGGCTACATAGTGAGTTCAAGGCCAGCTTGAACCACATAGGAAGACCCTGTCTCAAAACAAAAAAACAAAAAACAAAAAACAAAAACAGTTTCCTTGGTTAACTGGAATAAAGAAAATTTCAAGAATTTTCCATTTTTCCATTCTTTTAATGCTTAAGATTAAACATTTTAATAGCCCAAAATATTCTAAAGGGTTGGCTTAAGCTATTAAAGTGTTCAGTATAAAAGAATTCAACAATATATGAGAGATTTGACTTCATAGCACATTCAGATGTGAAAATACAATAAAAACCAGTCATCTGCAAATCAGAAAGAGAACGCCCACCAACCTCCAGATTGCCAGCTACTTTGATTTCAGACTTCCACCTCCCAGAACTGTGAGAAATAAAGATTTGTTGTTCAAGCCAGTCCATTTATGACATTCTTCTATAGCAGCCTGAACGGAAGATAAATCTGGCAGGTAAGAGAGGTATAACAAGTTAAAACTTTAAAAAGAAAAAGAAATCTTCAATTTCCCTGGCCATAAACAATTTCAGGAAATACATTCTACAGTGATTACTAATATTGCAACTGTACAGAAGAGTTTTCGATAGGATTGAAACATGAGATTCATTACAACAGCCTCGTTTTACAAATACAGTTGCCTCCCTTATTCCTGAGGAATATGTTTCAAGACCCCCAGTGGATGCCCAAAACCATGGCTAGCCCTAAACCCTGTATAAACCATTTATTCCTATATGTACATATGATAAAATTTAATTTATAAATTAGGCTCAGTAAGAGATTAGCGACAATAACTAATAATAACATGGAATAATTGTAACAATATACTATAATAAAAGTTATGTGGATACGCTTTCTCTCTCCGCCTTTCTCAAGCTAAGACCTTATGGTACCCTACCCACCCTTACTCTTCTTGTGGCCATGTGAGATGAGCCAGTGCCATGTGATGGAGTGAAGAGAGGCTCGAGGTGCAGGCCTTGTGACCAAGCACTGGGCTGTTACACACCTGAACACAAGCACCACCCCACTGTGACAATTGATCTGGCGAGGAGACACCACTTAGTGACTAGTGGGCAGGTAGAGCATACCGCGTGGAGGTTCTGGACAAAGGAGTAATTCGTGTCCTGAGTGCGAAGGAGTGCGTCAGGATGAGATGTCATCACTCCACTCAGAAAGGTATGCGATTTAAAACTTATGAATTGTTTAGGTCTAAAATTTTCCATTTAGTGTTTTCAGACTACCGTTGAGCATGAAAAGCAAAAATGCAGCTAGTTCTAAGCTTCTACTGTAAGAGATGTGTTAAAATTTCTTATTCAATCTCTTGGATCAAAAAGCTATACAGCCGGTGAGATGGCTCAGCAGCGAACGCTCCTGCCTGGCAAGCACAAGGGCCCGAGTTCGACTCCCAGAACCCACATACGAAAAAGGGGCCGGTGATATCGCTCAGCGGCACGGGCGCCTGCTGGCGTGCGAGGTCCTGAGGTCGACCCCTGGTACCCACCAAAAAAAAAAAAAAAAAAAAAAAGCTATACAAACAGACCATGCATTCTCAAAGAGAACAATATTGCCCCATTGAGGGAAAAATAAACCCTGGGTCTTAGTGGTAGAAAAAAAATTCTAGATATTATCCTCCAAGCTTCAGCCATATCCAACAAAATCTTATTCCTCAGGATTTAATTTCCCAGCTAAAATGATTAAGATTAATCATTTTAACAACCCAAAATATTCTAAAGTGTTGGCTTAAGGTATTAAATTGCTCAGTATAAAAGAATCCAACAATATGTGAGAGATTTGACCTCATAGCATGTTCAGATGTGAAAATACATTTAAAAACCAGTCATCTGCAAATCAGAAAGAGAACGCCCACCAACTTCCAGATTGCCAGCTACTTTAATTTCAGACTTCCACCTTCCAGAAATAGAGAGACTTAGCAGAATGATAATTTTAAAAAAGACTGAGAAGTGCTGTGACACACGGTCCTTCGTTCACTCCTGTTAGTCAGGATACGCCCTCTGTCAGACTCTGTGCTGGGTGGCTGGAGACGTAATAGTAAATAAGACCTTCTTCCCACCTCATAATCTATCTGGAAGCCAGAAGAGATGTGCAACCAGTCCGAGAAGAGAAGGTGAAGTACTATTATGCCATGGAAATATATAGAAGAGATACACAGCCCAGCCACAACTGGGGTGAGAATCAGGGCAGGCTTCCCGTAGGATGGGACTTATACACACAAAGTAGCATGCGCAAAGACCCAGATGAAATACATGGGACACAGGAAATGCAATGTTTCAGAATGGCTGAGCTGGGTGTGACAGAGAAGCAAGAGAGCGACAAGGCTGGAGGGCTGGATAGGAGCCGGGTCACAAAGGGCTTTCCATGCAACTCTTGAGAAGGTCAAATTTTATCCTGAGAGTACTAGAGTCATGGGCAATTTTTTAAGCAGAGACTTAAAACATTTTTGTGGTGTTTTGGAAAGTTTATTTTGGACAAACCAGCGTGACAAACAGGTTGGAGAGAAGACAGTAACAAGACTTTGATATTAACCCAGATAAGGCTGTGGTGCCTCTGGTTAGTTGCGGGGGGTCTCAGGGTGGACAGAAGTAAGACTTGAGAGCTGTAGAATTGACAGCCCTACATGGAAATGGGGGGTATGAAGTCTAGGGATGTGATGACAAAGGTGACATCTGGATTTCTAACTTGAGCAATAGGACAAAGACTACAGGGGGAAAGGCAGCTGGTAATGTAAGATAATGTTGCAACTCTGAAGTGGGGATTTCCATTACAAGTTTAATACATGACCCTGATAGAAATGAGGGAAATCTATATACAGAAATCTAAAACAGATGTGTAACTGAAGCCATGGGAAGGAAAGGGATCATCAGAGAGACTGAAGAATGGAAAGAAGATATGGACAGGCGCAGAAAACTGCAAATGCAAACGTCTAAAAAACAGAGAAGAACTGCTGAGCAACAGCAGGCCGGAGGGAGGAAGGAGGGAAAGCTGCGTGTACGGCACCATGGTGTGGGAGAAAGGCAGAGATTTGGAAAAAGTAAGAGATAGTGGAAATCATGTGAAAAAGTATCTGAAAAGGGCCCATTCCAGTTTACAACCCAGAACTCATTGGTTAACAAAAAAGAATTCACTACTAACCTGCATGAGTCCTGTTCTAAGGCCTAGGGAGGCAAAGTCCATTCTGCAATCGGTTGCAATGGGAGCTGTTGTGAAGAAATTGAGACATCAGGTATTGGCGGCTCTCAAGAAACTTGGCTGTGAGGAGGAAGAGTCTACGAATAGCTAGGTAGGACTGCGTATGGGTAAGAGAGGGCTTTTTTTTTTCTTTTATGGAAGACCCTTGAAAATTAAATGTCAGTGAAAGCCAACAGAGAGAAATTGCTGATAAAGTGTAGAGAGAAACGTACCTAGAAAAGCCATAAGTAGATTCAACCGGAGTCGACCTTCATTCACTCATACTTAGGGGTCTTTCCTTTGGAGACAGGAACCAAACCAAGGAAAACAGCCTGCAAACATTCTGTCCTTGAATCTGCTGTTTGCAAATAGATCATATGTTAACCTTCAACTTTATACCAAGAGCAAAAACCAATTGATACATCTCACTAATGATCACCTGAGGTCAAATTCTATGAGAACTTCTAGTCTCATGTAAATAGCCACAGATGTGGTTTCCTTCACTCCACATAAAGCAGTTTAAATAAAGGCAGTCCTTGCCTTCAGAACATTACAATAAAAAACAGATGACACAAACACACACATTCACCACCACCACTACCGCACAAGGGCACAGTACAATAGTAAGAGAACACGACGGTCTTCCATAAGACTTTCGTCAGGTTCAAGTTTGGTATTTGTTATTTCTGGTGTATGGAACATATGAGTGTTCTGCTGGGAAACTGGTAGGGTTAGGGAAAGCATTACGTGCCCTTCACAAGAACAAGGAATCCTTGCAGGAAAGAGGGGCCAGAGATTTGAATGCATTGTAAGTTTTGTCATTTGTATTCCCTGCCACTTAAGCTCCCAGAAGTTTAATGAACAACAGCCACTGGTTGACTATATAAAGTCCTAGCCCCAGAAACTTATTGATGGAAAATCCAGGCAAAGATTGGACAGGTAAGCCTGGGTGGAAGGCAGAATGCATGCTGGAAAGCAGAGGGCTGAAGGGGTGTGAAGCCTCAGATTGCCTAGGAAAGAGGCAAGCTATGGTGTATTAAAGCACAAGGAGGAAGATGGTGAAGGAACGGTGAATAGTACTGCAAAGGTTAGGTGGGTGCTCAGTACTGATCTACTTTTTGTTTCAAAGAGAATGGACTAGACACTACTTTTTGGTTTTAGAGAGAATGAGCTGGATATGGAAGTTATGCGAGAAACAGTAGAGACTTTAAAAATAAACAATGCTGGCACTGTTGAGATTTTAGCATTTTCATGATGAAAGGGAAATGTCCATCATTTATTCCAGAACATTCAAGCTTTCAAACAAGAGCTGCAAAACTTTACATGAAAAATATTTTAAATATTTATTAACATTTTAAGCCTTAGATACTCCTAAATCTTATGCAAAGCATCTTGAAATCTATTCTAGCAGGCAAGAAGGAATAAATGAGATTTGAAAGGGAGATAGGAGCTAGAGATTCTTAGATCTAGAGCATTTGGTCCAAAGTCAAAAGCTAGCAGGAAGACAACTTATGCAATGGGAGAAAATAGTTGCAAACCATATATCCCATAAAGAGTTATTTTCCAAAATATTGAAAGAACTCCTACAAATCAAGAGCAAAAAAAAAAAAAACCAACCAAAGAAAAACAAAACTAAAAATTCAATTAAGAAATGGGCTAAAGGCACAAGTAAATATCTGTCCAAAGGAAATAAAAATAGCTAACAAATATATGAAAAGATGTCCAATGTCACTATTGCTAATTATGAAGAAAATGCAAATCAAAATGACAACAAAATAGCACCTTACATCTGCCAGAAAACAAACCAAAGCAAACAAGTGTTGGCGAGGATGCACAGAAATTGGAATCCTTTGCCTTTTGGTGGTACAGTAAAATGTTGCTACTATTATGGAAAATAGTATGAACTTTCTGTAAAAAATTAAAAATAGAGGGCCGGTGATATAGCTCAGCAGCATAAGTGCCTGCCTGGCAAGCGTGAGGTCCTGAGTTCAACTCCTGGTACCTGCATATAAAAAAAAATTAAAAATAGAACTACAGTCCTACTTAGGATTAATAGATCCAGCAATCCTATGTCTGGCTATTTATCCAAAGGCATTGAAACCAATCTTTTGAGGAGATAATAGCACTCTTGTGTTCGCTGCAGCACCGTTCTCAGTAGCCACATAAACCAAGTGTCCATTGATTGATGAATGGATAAAAAAAATGTGATATACATGTACAATAGAATATCATTCTGCCTTTAAAAAAAAGGAAATTCTGCTATATGAGAAACACAGACAAACCGGGAGGACGTTATGCTAAATGAAACAAGCCAGTTACAGAAGAATAAATACTGTGTGATTCCGCTGACAGAAGATTTGAAAAATAGTTAAACATGGAATCAGAGAGGAAGGGTGGTCATGAGGGGCCAGGAGGAGGGTGAAATGGAGGGTTACCAACAAACAGATATAAAGTTTCAGTCATACAAAATGAGTAAGTGCCGGAGTAAGTGCCGTGTACCAGTGCACAGTATTTTGTGAGACTTAAGAAGGTAGATCTCATGCTAAGTGTTCTTATCATAGTGAAAGAAAATAAATAAAAGTTAGCATGAATACCACCAAGACTTCACCCTGATATTTGACCTCAAATTCTGTCATAGAATCAATTGGGAGGGGAAATAAGCCAAGTGTTCAGGACTAGATTGTCACTGCTATATCCTGGAAAGTAGTAATGAAGACTTGACCAAACACAAAAGCAAAAAGAAAGAAGGGAGAAGGTTGGAGTGCAAAGAAAAGGGGGCAGTGCTAATAACATGCTGCAGGTTAAAAATAAGGGGCATCATGGTGAGTGAGGCGTTTTCCCATAAATGACCTACCTCACGGGGAGCTTGTCACTGCAGACCAATGACATGAATGTATGTTTATACACCATCAGAGAGAATCGATTCATAACAATGGGTTTTAATGAAGGAGAGTAGAGAGATAATGAGCATGGTAACAAATAGTGTTGCAACCCTGATTATAGAAAAAAGTCAAGTTAGTCAGGATGTCAGATTTTATTTCTCTCTAGCACTATTCTTTAGAAAGAACATGCTAAGGAAAAAACTGGAACAAATCAAATCAATTTAGTATCTAGAAGACTACTGGAAAGTATTTGAGGCTTAATAAAGTATTGGAAATAGAGAATCACAGAACATTAGAAATTGAAGTGGCTATAGAGATCACTTAATTTAACCACTTCCTCAAAAATATCTGTTGATAGATTATTTGAAAATATACCAAAGTAGAGAAAAGTACTATGCATCCCAATTAAGTAATTCAACAAATATCAGGAATTCGACTATTATCAATTTATGATCAAACTGTTTTATTATTATCCCTACCACAGATAACTATTTCATCTGTAAAAGAAAAGAATTCAGTTTTTTTAAATAACAAAAATATCATCACACCTTAGAAAATGAACTGTAATTACTATATTTCTCCAGTTGCTTGTCACTTTCTTTATATATGCCTCTTAAGTCTACTTAAATGTATAATTTCCCTTACCATTTTATTCTTTCTACTACTTTATTGAAGAAACCAGGTCATGTATCTAATAAAGTCTCCTCCATTCTGGATTTTGCTGGTTACATCCTGGCAGAGTCATTTTATGTATTCTTCCATACCTGTCTTTCCTTTAACCTGGTAGATAAAGAGACCCGACCACTCGAGTTCAATAACTTGGCCAGCAGGCTCTACGGGTGAGGGAGACACACAATATTGGTCTTTTTAAATTTTTATTTTAGTGTAAACATCCTCAGTGGTTAAAAGGTTAGTTAAAGTGAAACCTCAAAGTAGTTAAGAAAATTAAGTTAGTGGGAAAGTCAAGAATAAACTCCATCTTTTGATCCTCAGCCTCTGCCCCTTTCATTATATCATTACATCATTGTCAACAAACGCTTGCCAAATGACTGCAACTTAGGGGGTACTCTATGAAACACTGTGTAAAATATGATCCAACACACACGAAATGATCCGGGCTGGAAATCCATTATTACTTTTGAGTTCTTCTGATACTATCTTTCTCATGGTTCCTCCTCTCCTAGCCCACTACTATTGCTCAAGTTCAGAATTTATCATGGCTTTCTTGAGCCACTAAGATAGCTTTTTCAAGTTCTCTTCCTCCATAACAATCTTTCTTTCCTCACTCAGCTCTGCATTATCGTCAAATGATTTTTCCAAACTGCAAATCTGAATGTTATTTTTCTGCTTTAGCTTTTCCATTTTCTCAATTTCTATTACGGTGTCCCTGGTCCTGAGTGGGACCTGCAGGTCTCTCCATCATCTCATTTGTCACAGCCTCCACTCTCTATATTCCAGCTTATTGAATTCTTAAAGTTTTCTGAATGTGCCAGCGAAGATAGGCAATGATTGTGAGTGCTAGAATTAGACTTGACTTTGATTTTTTGATTAGTCCATTTATTAGCTGTACAACCCAGGACATACTTACCATTACTATGCCTCACTTATCTCATCTGTATAATGGGAATAACCTCAGGGTTTTTTTTTTCTCTTTCTCTGTGTGTGTGTGTGTGTGTGTGTGAGTGAAATACTGCAAGTGGAGAACTAGCCTGTGAGCCCTAATATAAGATGCTAACGTATGTAGTTTCATACACTTTCATATCCTTTCTGTCCATTCCTAAAATTGCTTCTTCATCCTTCTTTTTTTTTTTTGTGGGTACTGGGGGTCGACCTCAGGACCTCATGCGCCAGCAGGCGCCCATGCCACTGAGCGATATCACCGGCCCCTTTTTGGTATGTGGGTTCCGGGAGTCAAACTCAGGCCCTCGGTGCTTGCCAGGCAGGCACTTACACCACTGAGCCATCTCACCAGCCCTTCTTCATCCTTCTTGACAGTCTCTTTCCTCTTGATCACCTAGACAATTTCTAGTCTCTGTAAATATCCTGATCTGCTGCTCTTTTGTCACAGTTGAACCTCTGTATTCCACAGCACTTCTGAACCTTGTAGATATTTTACTTGTGCCCTACAGCTATATGGTTTTCTCCTTACAAAGCTACGAAAGTCTTAAAGACAAGGACCAAGTTTTTCTTTTGATGTGTTCTTGTTTCTTGTTTCTTCTTATGCTATCCTATAACACAGTCTACTCTGTAATTCAAGGATCAGTAAACTGAACTAAATTTATGGGGTTGAATTGAATTGAAAGAGCCCATCCAACATATATTTTATGACTCTACATTTTCTAAGCAACTTTGATGAAACACCTTTCTTTGGATAAGTCATCCAAAGACTCTTACAGGTGGGTGGCATGCAATGATATTTATTAAGTTTCATTTCTTTAATTGTTGTGAAGTAGACCTTACAATCAGAGGAAGAATAAAGTGACGGGACAAAAAAAAATATTGCAAACTGTGTACTAGCTAGATTTCCCTTTGCAAATTAAAAAAATAATACTTTCATCTATCAATCCATTTATTGGTGTTTGGTTTCATAAATAATTTCAATGACAATGGATTACTACTGCCAGCTTTAGTAATTTTTCTACACTCATAGAAAAAGTTATATATGGAAATAGATAGCAAGAGCTATACAGAAACCCCCAAAATAAATGAAGTTACGTCATTTGCATATCATAAAGGGGCTACATAAATGAACGATCTAAAAAATTTTATTTTACAAAAATCAAATCTGCCTCTCAGTAGCTGAATCCTCAAAAGAGTTTTAAGTCAGCATCATGTTTTAGCAAATACGTCTCATAAAGTCTGATTAATTTAATCACGTCAATTTTAACTTGTGAGTCACTGAAGCATTTCAGCAATAAAAACAAAATAATTAATATTAAAATACTCATCTTTGAATTCCTTTCCTTTATTATTTAGTTTCTTTTTTTTCTTCTTTCACCAATGCAGGGTTGTGTCTGATGATAGTAAGTTTTCCTTTCTTTCAACATCGTGAAAACTTGTGTAACTACAAAATTTTTAAATGGTTAAATCTTTTGCTATTTATTTTAATTCAAATCCAGTATATTACTATATATATTTGGAATGCAAACTATTCATCTTCATCTAAGCCTTCAATTAAATTCCACAATGCAAACCTCTTGGCACGGGAACTACGTTTCATGTTTATTCAACCAAGCATGTGTCTTGAAAAAAGTGTTGAAGTTTGGGGGTATTCTGGTAAGAACCCACATTCTGACATCACCTTGGTCATGACAGTGATTGGCTGCTGAAAGGCAAAGAAAGGTTTATAGCGAGCAAGAGCCAGTGAATGAGTGAGAGGGCAGAGGAAGCATTCAATCTGTGTCCCTCACTGGTCAGCCTGTCTGCTCGCTCCAGGAGTGCCACGGGGTAAGATTCACTCTGACAGCCTCGGACCTTAGGACCAGGCTCTGCACACACACACCTCTGCTTGGCTTTGAGTTTTTATTTAAATGTGAGTCTCACTGTAATGTGTAGAATAGCTGTGTGATTTATCATTTGCTTACCCTTAAACTAGTCCCTCTGATTTTAGATTCTTTCCAAAAGGCTTAGCTTGTTAACCTAGGTATGCAAATAAGCTCTTACTATTATGAACGTGAACTAGAAAATGATGCTTCTTGCTTTCTATTTCTGCTCATGATGGAGTGCTGTTTGTTTCCTCATTATGATGTATTCAAGGTAAACCGACTGAAATATTATTTTGCGTTTGTAAATTTGCCTGGGTATTCATGCATTTCTCTATAAATTATACCTAGTCTGTACTTCAGATATATGTAAAATATTATACATAAGGTTTCATAGTATTAATATCCTGTAGCTTGAAAATCATTATGGAAAATATATAGTATTGAAGAAATAAGTTCTTTTGGTAGCTTATCATATTCTTCCCCATAAAAACTTGTAATCAGATTCTCAAAAGAATCTTTTAAGAATGTCTGAGTTAGTGGTGGTCACTACAGAGGTGCTTACTTTTTCATGAAACACAAAGTAAATAAAACGAGATTTATGGGACAGGCACTTGCTCTACTTGGTTCTTTTAAAAACATTACCCCTGCCATGTTTTCATCTGGTTATTTTATGACTTTAAGGAGAAATTTACATAATAATTAACTCTTTCCAGAATTCTACATATTAAATATTTTAGTTTTATAAAATATTATAAATATCCCAGGCGTTTTCATGGTGCTGCATAGCAATAATCTTTGTGTTTGCTGTTGGGCTCCCAGGGCTGCAAAAATCAAAGCATTTCTCAAAGCACCACCATAGCCACGCAAGCTTCTTTAACAGGTGGACAGAGAGGACTGTGAGGAAGTGCGTAGGCATCAAAATCAAAAGGCCCACTCTGCCACACAAACGGAGTGTGACACAGAAGCCAGGCCCCTCGCCTTACTCTCTGTATGTTTGCTAGTGTCACATGCTCAATAGGGATGCGCTGGATCTTGAGTGATGAGGACAAAATCCAAAATCTACCTGCAGTGTACAGTCCATGGCATGGGCTTTGCACATTTCACATAGTGTTTTTTTGAAGTGTGTTTATGGGGAAATTGCCATCATCATTACCCATTGCTACCAAAATACTGCCAAACTCTCTCTAGGTACGAGACAGCGCCATCAGTTATATGTATCTAAATGCAAGTGAGCAGAGGCTAGTAGTAGGCCTTCCGCTAAGTTTGTTCGACCTCTAGATGATAGAATTTTTAATTAATAGAATTAATTTAAATATTTATTTATTTTTAATAAAATTAAAACAGGGTAGGATTTCACTGTGTCCTCTTACTTATGAGGAACCTGTGAGGAAGTGAGGATCTTTACGTGGCTGCAAAGCCCAGGGATGTTAGAAACTATTCCCACTTAGAGAGTTGCGTCAACTGTGCCGTGGGACTGCAGTCTCCAGCCATGGCTAGCACCCCAGAGAATCTGATCCGTCCTATTAGAGCCTCCCACACCAGCAGATAAAAACCTAAATGGCGCTGGAGACCAGTCTAATTTGAGGAAAGTCACCCCTGCTATCCCAAGAGGAGACTGGGGAACTTTTCTGTAGAACCATCCTGAGGCGTGGCTATTGAGAGTTATAAGCCGTGAGAGTAGTACTTCGTGCAGTGACCTGCCCCCGCACACATATGGGCACACACACGAGAGGTATCCCAAGATACTCATAGAAAAGCAATCCCACCTCCTATTTCACAAATGAACTTCTATTGCAGAACGTACGCACAGAAGCTGGGAACTACTTGTAGGTCGTTGCACAAAAGCAATCATTTAAACAGACCATATTCATGTTTTGCCTAGTTTTTAATTATAAACAAACAGCATACCTAACTACTCCCATAGTTCAGTCCACGTAGGTGACGTGCCCATGTCAGTGACACTAAGATGCTCCTCACCCAGTGTGAGCACTGTAAGTCTTTTAAGCTCCTCGTAGCGAGGAAATGGCCTTTCAATGACAAGTCACAGCAAAACAGGCTAAAAGCAGACATGAAACGCAGCAGAACTCAGATGGGTAAAGTCAGCCTTCTACAACTGAAATGGAAGGAACAATTTGAAAACAAATATAGAAAATGTTTTTTTGATTTTTTTTTTTTTTTTTTTTTGCTTTTGGTTTGTGGTGTGTGTGTGTGTGTGTGTGCGTGCGCATATGTGCGCCTGTGTGTGTGTTTGTTTTGATTCTGTGCTGGGAAGTGAATCCAGGGCCTCACATGTGCTCGGCAAGTGCTCTACCACTGGACTACATCCCCAGCCAAGAAATTCAGTTTTAATCAGCCCAAATGTTATTTAGACAGAAGTGATAAAAAATTAAATACTTCATCTTTGGGTATGAGCAAAAAAACCAGGCACTCCATTTTAATATTTATTAACCTTACCACTTCATTAATTTCAGAAATCATCAGTAAAATGAAGACTGCTTTAATTTTGCTCAGCA
Organism: Erethizon dorsatum; assembly: GCA_028451465.1. Taxonomy (NCBI): domain Eukaryota; kingdom Metazoa; phylum Chordata; class Mammalia; order Rodentia; family Erethizontidae; genus Erethizon; species Erethizon dorsatum. Next base: position 112,444,165 of record CM051832.1, on the reverse strand, counting down.
TCTTGGGGATGGCCTGTGCATTCTCAGTAAGTTCTTTATTAAAACCTGATAGTTATTTTTCCAATTTAGTATTTTTGTGTAAAAGAGAGTACATGTGATAATTAAATTCTCTTTTAAACAGATGAAAAATTTGCATAGAAGAGTCAAGTTAGAAGACTCTGAAGAAAATGGGGTAACTAACTATACCATTCTTCCTTGGCCTAGACTTGCTTTGGATTTATTGAGCCTCAAAAATGAATATAACATTTATTTTGTTTGTGCAGGTCTTTAAGTACAGACCACGACATTATCTTTACAAGCATGGCTACTTTTACCCTCCTCTAAAACGATTTGCAGTTCAGGTGAGTATAAAAATTGATTTTCCTTTTCACCTGTTATGACTTAAAGTGATCAAATTTAATACCAAAGCACTTAAGTTCAACTCCCAATGGATTCACTCAGAAAGATTGCTCACTAGAGAAAGCTGTTTTTCACATAATGAAGTTAATTTCTAAGTTTTTTTTTTTTTTTTTTGAGCAGAGATATATACACATAAATCATTTAGGCCCAACCTAGAATGACATAATAAAACCAAGCAGCTTGGTACATTGAGTTCAGGAGTTTTAGCTAACTTACTGACAAAAGCGAATTGTTTCTCAGTCATTCACAATTAAGCCCGAGGTAAGTTCATTGTCACATGATAGCTGAGTCAATAGGAACCCACATACGAAAAGAGGGCCGGTGATATCGCTCAGCAGCATGGGCGCCTGCTGGCACGCGAGGTCCTGAGGTCGACCCCCCTGTACCCACAAAAAAAAAATAGTGTCAAACAGCTGGCTTATCTGGCAATTCAGAGTTGACTAATTGGTAAGAGGAAAAATTGACTTCATTAACAGCAGTGACCTTAAAAAGACACCTTGATAAGGGTAATTACTAAAATTTTCTGACCCTTTAGCCTGTACAGGTGGTGAGAGCTGTATGTCGCACATTGCTGCAGAGTTGTAATGGACATGTGGCTCAAGAACTGCAAAGAAATTCACAAAGTGCACTAAAAAGCTTCTGAGAAAACCAAAACATCCCTAAAATTTGTAAACAAAAAGGAAAATAGTAATACTAAAAATAAGAGCTTCCATTTTTGCTAGGTGACCTGTGAAGAACACCTTTGAAAACTGGAAGGTATGGTATACAACAAACCAGATGCCACTATTTTTATTACTGTACAGTTTAGATTCCAGGCACCAGTTGTGTACCATTGGATCCAGGACTCATGGGACCCTAAAAGCAGTGGAGATGCGCATATCGCTGTGTCAGCACAGTGGCTTGGCACTGCGTCTTGCCATGTGTCAGGCTGGCCCCGCTAACTCACACAATGGTAGGAAAAAGGCCATTTTAAAGTATTTCTAGCACTGTCATAATTACGGGGAGTTTGTGTGGCCACAGAAATATGAGCATAGATGATACAAGAGTTGTGGGTTTTCTGAATTGTCTTTCATTGCTTGGTTCACCTCAGGCCCAGAAATAAACTGCTTATTTGGAAATTTGTTCCCTTTCTTAAACTAAAGAAAATGATAGTAAATTCAAGTTTCTGACTAGTCCCTCAACTGTTCTGAAGTATCTGATATTCAGATATATGCATTCTCACCTAGATTATTTTTATGGATATGTACGTATGATCCAACTAAAATGTCCATAGTAAAATGATGTTGGGAGAAGTTAAATCTTCATTATTGACAGATCCAAAATTCATAAACCTTAATATACAAAATGTTCACAAATTATATGTAGTAGGTCTTTCCCAACTAAAGTGTAATTTGTAAGATAATTGCTTTAAAATAAAAAACATATCCCCTGATCCAATTGTCAACCTAGTATTTATGACCTATTTTCTTAATTTACAAAGTTTGATGGACCTTAAATATATTAAATTAGATAGTTAGTGTCCAAAATTGTCACCCTTAAATGTATCAAGCAGTACTGGCTTTGAAATTCATGTGTGATTCAGACAAATCTGTGTTTATATACAATCATTTCTGAAATACCAACCTCCTCGAAATATGTCATGTGGGTCGCAGTCTCCTATAGCTTACCTATCTGTTAGGAGGTAGGATCAAGCAATGAATTGACACTAGGACATAAAGGAAAGGAAGGGAGAAAAAGGGAAAATGCCAGTGTTTCAAGTCACTGTGCACAGCATTTAAGTCATTGTCCCAGATCACGGAGTGGTGTGGTTGGACTAGGGAGAAAGCCAGAGTGGAGGGGGCATGTAGAATGGCTGGCACACTCTCTCTGAGAAAAACAGCTCTGATTGTGTAAATACTCCATCCTCTATATTTAATTTAACTAACAAGTAGAAATAGTTCACATACAATAATCTGCTTCATGTCTGCTCTGGGCTGTGAAGGCACAAACTGTGAAGGTCATGGCATGGAAGGGAGACCTAATTATTCTCCTTCCACCTCAAGTTATTCTTGGCTGGAGGGACAAGCGTTCCCTTTCCCTGGGTGGATGGCAGCCAGCAGGGGCAGCCCTGGCCGGAGGAGGACACGGGTGTTTCTCCCATCTGATTCCTAACGCAGAGCTTAGCAGGCCTTCCGCAGCCATGTTCTCTCCACACGGGACTCGTGGCTGAGCCATCAGAACAAAAGCTAAAATGTGCCAGGCAGGAAATGGAAGAATCTGAAGCTGAGTATTCATTTAATGCCTGGTACCCTTAGCGGCGGTTGCAAAAAAGATAGGAAAATTGCAAATTTGGTTTGGGTTGTCTTTGGTAGAAAGATAAAGGATCTCCTCTACTGTCTTGAAGGTCGACAACAGATATTTAGATTTACATCTCCTTTTTAAAAAGTAGTAAAGCTTGGGCTGGGAATGTGGCTCAGTGGTAAATAGCACTTGCCTGGCATTCATGCATCTCTGGATTGGATCCCAGCACTGAAAAAAATGTGAAACTCAACTTATAATCACATTTTTACGGACAGATTCCTTGGTTTACTTTTTTCTCATTTCATACTAACCTTTTTTAGAGGGATGCTATTCTGTGACTCTCCTGAATGAGTACATTTTTCTCTTATACACTTACCTCATATATATAAATTAATCTTATTTTTTTAAAGTTTTAAGTAGATGGAAAGATATTACAGAGGCAACTTTTTTTGTTTAAATAACGTTATGATTTAAATTCACCCAGAGCTCATTATTTAAATGAATCATCTAGTAACAATTTGTATTTGATAATGAGCTGAATCATCATTTCATTTATGTTTCATAAAGGAAATAAAGCAAAGCGATCTATGTCTTAGTCCAAGATCCTCCTCGAACTGGTTGGGAAAAAAATCGCAATTTGAGCTTCTGATTCTTTCTCTATAAAATTAAAACACTGGACCTGATGATTCCTTCATTCTTTCATATTTGAAAAATCCCGTGATTCTTTACTCTAATTTTTACATACAACATGTCTCAACGTATTGTCAGTGCTGTGGGGTTGAAAATGGGGTCCCCGTCATTTCACATATGCCGAACACATTTCTCACATGAGCACAAGACCTGTGCTAAGCAAATAAATCATTCAAACTCATGATATTAATCAGTTTCAGTAAGTATTTTTATTTTATCTTATTTCAAACCGCAGAAAATTGTAGCTGATGCTGACTATATATGTACAAACACATATATAATACATATTATATATATATACATATAATTATTTTAGGGGAATAGTGACTCTTCTGAAGAAAATGGAAACGGTGATAGTTCAGAAGAAGAGGAGGAAGAAGAGGTAAGAAATGTTCAGTCTTTTCACAAAATAAGCCAGGCAGCACAAAAACAAATAAGAAAGTAGCCTACTGTAATCTGGACTTAGCAAATAGCTGCTGCCATTTCACCAACTGCCCACAGTCTACTATTTTGAACAAGTGGGATGTTATTTAAACTGGCATCAACTAAAATAACCTGTTTAAAACACTATGCAGTTTAGGTTTAAAGTTACCTATAAGTGGTGTGCAAAAACAAAAATGTCTCCATTTGAAGTGAAAGAAGTATAAAATCTACTGAAAAGCAGCAGGAAGTATTTATATTTAGGTGGATGATGAAAACCCGAGTGAATATGACGGTAGATGACAAGTAAACAATAATTCTAAATTCAACACAGGACTTGTTTTAAGGACTAAACTTTAGAAATTCAGTTTCTTAAGCAGGTAGTCTAAAAAAGCCAACTTATATCCTCTAGAGAGGAACTGTGATTCATCTGCCTTTCATAAGGACCAAAACTGCGTTGTTCTTTTAAATGAGAATTTCATGAATATTTTGTCTAACAACAAAATTCATGTTTTATGAAAATTAAAATACTCAGGATCTATACACATCTTCCTAAATAGTTCTGCAAATTAGTGCAGTCCATGGATAAAATTAATCTGCATATCTTGGAAATTGTGCTATCTTATTTATAACTAACACTCTTGCCTAAGGAAACATACTAATTAGAATGCATTTTCCTGGATAGTCAATTATAGCTATGTACTGGTTTGGAACCTTCTAAATTTAGGTATTATTGGGTGGTACTCACGAATAGACAATGACAGTAAAAAAGCAATGACATACAAGGGTCAGCTACCTTGAAAACAAAAATGCTGTGGGAACATGAAAGGTGACAAATTATTAGTTTGGATTTTTTTTTAAGTACATTTCCCATACCCTCATCACACTAATAGCTTAAAGGAAGACCTTACAAGAACGCCACGCCAGTACCAGGAAAAACATCACCTACTAAATCCCACAAAATTCTCCCTGGAGTTCCACATAGCGATCTTACACAAAAACTAAGCTAGAATTACCCATCTAACTATAGCTATTTGCCCTACAGTGATTGCAAAATTGCCTTTACAACTACATTTCCTGATTACACTGCATATCTTCTGACCATGGTTCTTTGTTTGTGGTAGTGGATGAGGGTGGAGGAAGATTGGGTCTCTTTTGGGACTTCAATGAAATCATGCACATACAAAATTTTGCCAACCTCCCTCTGATCCTATCTACAAACTCCTCATGATCCAAGAGATCAGAGGTTAGAGTTGTGTTTAGGGGAAGAATAGAGCTACACCCTCTTTTGTATCTCCTCACACTGTCAAGAATATTTTTTTACATATATGTGGTGCCTTGTAAATATTTAGTGGCTTTTTTTTTTTTTATGTGGGTATCGGGAGTCGACCTCAGGACCTCTATGCTTCTGAACGATATCACCGGCCCTTTTTTTCCTTTATGTGGGTTCCGGGAGTCGAACTCAGGACCTCGCACTTGCCGGGCAGGCGCTTATGCCACTGAGCTATTTCACTGGCCCCGGTGGCTTTGTTTTGAAACTTCAGAGGAACAAACGCTCTGGAGGTCATTCACTAAAAATAATAATAATGGAAATGTGAATGAATAAAAAAAGGGGAACCTTCCACCCTGAAGAGATTTTGGAAATGCATTCTTTCTCATTTCTTCCTGAAAATTTCAGAGACAATTTAGGCTAAATATAGAGGGAATTGTATTCACACGAGGAAGATACTTGGGCATACATGTTTTGTTTACTCCTAAACTATTCAACCTCACTTTTTTTTTTTTTTTTTGTGGGTACCGGGGGTCGACCTCAGGACCTCGCGTGCCAGCAGGCGCCCGTGCCACTGAGCGATATCACCGGCCCCTTTTTCGTATGTGGGATCCGGGAGTCGAACTCGGGCCCTCGCGCTTGCCGGGCAGGCGCTTAAGCCGCTGAGCCATCTCACCGGCCCTCAACCTCACTTTTAAAACATTGAAACACACAAGAAAATTATCATTGGTACGGAGCTCATTGAAATTTCAGAAGCTGAACACACGAGTGAAATCAGCACTCGGGTACAAAAGCAGCGTGCGCCTTCTGCTCTGCTCTATTCATTAACCGACCCCCACCACGGACGACCACTATGTGACCTCTAACAAGTTTTGGAAAATATATATGTAGGATGGTATGACATGGAGTCTTCTGTGTGGCTTTCTTCTCTCAACTTCAGAGATCCACCTGTATTATTCTGTCATTTTAATCATTCAGTCTTTTTTTCAGGATGTCATATGGGAGTGTATTAAAATGTATCATTTTTCTGTTGATGACCACTTAGGTAGTTTCCAAGTTAGGGCTATTACAAAAAGTGTTCCTATGACCATTGCAGAACTCCTGGCGAACGTCTGCATTCCTTTACGGAGGCAATTTACCAAAAAGTGAAATTTCTGAGTCAAAGGAGGTACATAGGTTCAACCTTAGTAGATGCGACCAAACAGCTTCCCAAACAGATAGAACAATGTAAATCCCCAGTCAGTGTGTGGGGGCTCCGGTTGTTCCACATTCTCACCAACACTTGTTTCTTTCAGTCCTCTAATTGACCACACACGAATCATTTTTCCCACTAGACCTCAGACTTTTTCGCTGGTGAAATAAGAGTACAGGACCCAGCTAGTATGTGCTTAAGATTCTTTTCAGGCATGCTAATAATGTCTCCTTGTACCACTCAAAGGTTTAGTCTGTTGAAAAAAAATCCAAAAATGAAAACCTAGACAGACAGAATGGTATCTGTGGGGACTGGACACCATTAGCTTGGATGTAGTTATGGGGTAGCTCTGGTAGTAGTAAGACTCTTCATCAAAACTGAAGAATTTACAAATTTAATGAAACAAAAATATTCTCCTTTGGTCATTCTGTGTCAGTAAGATAAGCCAAATCTGGGTTTTGTTTGCTTGTGTGCTTGAAATCTTAAAGTTATCTTAACATTATAATCGCCTAAAATCATTTAAAATGAATCTAGTTTCCAATATTCACTTAAACCTAATAAGGTCCATATATACAAACTCTTGACTTTTAATACTGTCTATGAGTTACATTTGGAAATGAGCTCAATTAAACAACTCCTTAAGAACATGGAATTAAGACAAATTAATATAATGTTCACAAACATAATAAGTATTCATTACAGAGTATAAATTTTTTAAAAAGTCTTCACCAATAATGTAATACACTACTAAGAATTTCTTAGACTAACTTTCTATTTCCTACAGAAAAAGTGAGTTTGTGCCAGGTGTTTGAAACACAAATACTTTTAAATTGGTAAAATAGAAAGCAGAAAAATCTAAGACGCACTTTCATGTGGCAAACAGGATTAGGTAACTTTGAGTTCTTAGAATTGAGAAGTGCAAATGGCCAAAGCAGAGACAGAACAATGAGGTACTGAGGGATACAAAGATTTTCCAAAGAGTGGTTTACAGCTCCAGTAAACCTGGAGCTATCCTCTAGCCACAGTAAGTTTTCTTGCTATGCATCTTTTCACCAGGAGAGTTCAAATGAAGAAGAAAACAATGAGGATTCTAATGAGAATGAAGATGAAGAATCTGAGGCTGAGAACACCACACTTTCTACCTCAACACTTGGCTATGGAGAAGAAATCACTGCTGGAACAGAGTACATAGGGTTAGCAGCAATCCGGCTTCCAAAGAAGGTAATAATTCCCCCAAAATGTTAAGTCAGTTTTCTTTTCTTTATGGAAGTTCAAGGTTATTCCAACACTATACACATGGTATTTGGTACTATCTTCATTAACTCATTGAGAAAGCAAGAGCAGGCATCATTTCCCTATGTACAAATAAGGAAAGATGTCCCAGGCAGTTCTCTTCCCGTGTCATTGCACTGACTTTTTACATTTTAACAGAAGGCCAAGGCCAGGCAATGAAAAATGGTTAAAAGATGCTAGAGGGACAATTGTATCTCAGGGGAGGGGATTTCAGGGCAGACAAAGTGAGTAGCAAAGTTACAGCAAGTAGCTCCACCCGAGAAAGTTTATCAGGCACATCTCCCCCCATCAAAGCACATTACCAAGGTACTCATGCTGAGGTGTCGCGTGCTCACCAACCCTTTGGTAAGTTAGAGTGGCCCCCATTCAGTGACAACCAGAACAAGGCTGTCAGCCCAGAGTACTGTGCTAGATGCAGCAATGGCCTTAAGTTGAAACTGTTTTACACTTAAATTTGGATTCCTTCAAACCTTTTCTTCCAGGCTGGGGGTATAGGAAACAAGGCTACCAAAGAAGGGGAAAGTGATGAGGAGGAGGAGGAGGAGGAGGAAGAAGAGAATGAAAATGAGGAAAATGAAGCAGAAGTGGATGGAAATGAACAAGCTGGGAATGGCACCAGCACCAACAGCACAGAGGTGGAGAATGGTAACGGCAGCAGTGGTGTAGACAACGAAGGGGATGAAGAAAGTGACACAGAAGCCACCACGGCAGGAACTACCTTGACTATAGGGCAGAGCACACGCAGCTCAAAGACAACACCCTCTCCAGATGGTGGGTTTGAACCCACAACCCCAGCTCCCGAGGTCTATGAGACCACCCCCCCACCCTATGGGAAGACCACCACGGCTGAGTATGCGGGCGAGTATGAGCAAACAGGTGGCAATGAATACGACCCCGGGTATGAAGTCTATGACAATGAGAAAGGGGGACCTCGTGGGGACAATTACCGAGCCTATGAGGATGAGTACAGCTACTACAAAGGGCGCGGCTACGATGGCTACGAAGGTCAAGATTACTACTACCATCAGTGAAGGTGGAGGGTCACCATGCCAGCTTGCATCTGGCTACCAGTTTCCAAGTTCAACTCAGGAAGGTGCAATACATGCAGTGTACATGCGATGGCATGGAATGGTAGTGCTGCCCCTAAGCGGGTTTCTGTAATTGCTTCTGCCACTAATGGGCTCTTATTGCTTTTCCCTGCTCTTTCTAAAAGGTTGTTGGAAATGAGGAGCATTTATCAAGCAGTACACCAACCCAGGAGATGGAATTAGGTTGAACTTTTGGAGGTTGTAGCTCTATAATTAGCATTTGTAACGCATTCACTGTATTGTTAACTGCCTGAATGTACTCTTCATACACGAATGCTTCTGAGAGAAATCCACTGATATTATGATGCTGTATACAATAAATGTGTAACTGCTAATCCCACTACCTATCCAACACTGCATATTAGGGTGGATTATCATTTTCATGTATTTTTATGTGATCTGTATGTATATTCTATCTATAGGTTTTATCACAAATAAAAAGCAATCCTTCAAATGTGTTATAATTGAGAAGAAAAGTGAGAGAGTATTTCCTCAGTGGCATAAAGCATAGAACTCTATACATTTTCTTTTGGGTAAATCATGCTGGTGGGCAGCGTCAGGCCTATACATTAGGGAAATGAAGAGCTTTTCTTAGAGTTGTCATATTTAACAAATATAAATACAGGGTTCCAGGTTGAACTTGAATTTCAGGTAAATAATTTAAAAATTTTGGTACAAGTATGCCCATGAAAATTTGGCCTCTGTGAAGTATTTGGGACATACCTTTACTAAATAAATGGTTCACTATTTATCTAGCATTCAACTTTAGCTAGGTGTCCTGTGTTTTTCCTGGCAAACTTACCCCTTCCAATTTGATTTTACATGTGGTAGGAGGTGGAATGGAGTAGTTACACACACACACACACACACACATACAAAACCTTAACAGCAACTTACACTTCTCATACTTTTAACATAAACATGATGGCAAGTTTTAAGTTGAAATATATTAACCATTGTTAATTTCCTATTATCTTGTTTTGAAGCTGTATCACTGTTTTTATTGTGTTTTTCCTCTTTAAATTAAAAAAAATTGAAATTGAAGTAGTGAAGAAAAGTAGATAGTTGAAAAACACAAAAAGAGAAAAAATTTATTCCTCTTTTACTTTGTTCATTATAAACTGGATGAACACCTACTATAAAGCCAGACAATGTTCAGATATTGAGCCTATGCAGAGGCAGAGCTCTTCCTTAGAGTGATTCCAGCTTGATAGCTAAGAGTTGTCGGGTGTCACACGCACCAACTTTTTATCTTGAAACAATATCCAGCCTTCGGAAAGTTGGAAGATGAGTGAGTAAGCACCCTTATTATCCTTTTCACCTACACTCACCAATGGTCAGTGTTTTGCCACATCTCTGCCCTCTCTCTACGTGCTTGTGTGTGTGTGTGTGTGTGTGTGTGTGTGTGCGCACTCAAGTGTGCCTGTGCTTCTTTGCCAAGAGAATGCTGCAGACATATGAAGCTTCACCCCCCCAAACCACTGCATTTAGTGTAAAACAGAGTTCTCCTGCTTGCCACATTCTCTAGAGGTTTAACGTAGATATAATAATTGGAATATACACTGTACATTCAAATTTTCCCCATCATCACAATAATGCCCTTCTCGTCTAATCTCCACAAAACTCTCTCAGGTGGGTATCATCATCCTCAGTTTTATTGATGAAATGACTGGGGCATGAGGAGATGACAAGCAGCCAAGCTGGAGGTGATGGCAGCCTGGCTCAGGGTTGCTCTTTATCAGTTAGCATTCCTCCCTTGTCCACCTATTCATCAGCAAGGGATGGGCAGGCCATCCCTAAGGGTGGAAATCTTGCTGGAAATTAGCCTTATCCTACATTCACAATTTTCTTTGGACAAACCTAAGGAATGTTTTCAAACCCAGGATCTTCTCATATTTTTTGGCATACCTTTCTATACAGGCAGGCTAGTCTTGTGCAAAGTACACAAGCTCTGGAGTTAGAAGTGCTTGAATAATGGTGTTATGGAGAGTAATTATCTTCCCTAGCCTTTATTCCCTTATCTCCTATGTGAGAGCAGTCTAGCGAGTTGCTGTTCCGAGTCTGACACATCAGGAAGAACCCATCAGCACGTCTCCACTTTCCTCTCCTTTCCTTTTCCTTCTCTCTTACCACTTAGGTTGTAATGGAATTAGCTAGGTATAAACAATCATTTGGAAAATAAAAGTACACTTTGTTTTTACCCTGGTTCATCTTTTTAGAGTGAAAGCTTTTGATGAAATTAAGATCCTAGGATCAGTGTGATTAATACTATTAGATTAGAAGGATAATATTTGCTATTTAGTTTATTATCACAAGCTATCTCAATATGTCATAGGATCATCAAGTTGCAGGTTTTGCATGGGTCCTTAAAGTCTGACAAGTGTATTTACACTATTAATATTCAGAAGTTATTCATTTTTATATAGTGAAAGTTGCCAATCTTTGCCTTTCTAGTTCCTTTCTTAGCTTTTGGCCAATGGAGTATGGGTTCCCGCTCTTTGCTAGCCCGAATGAGGGATTTGAGCAAGCTCATTTCTGTCCCCAAGTGCAGGCACTTTCTTTCCTCTCCTCCAGGTATCTCGGAGTCTCCTATAACCTGGTAGGTAAAGCATCCTCCTGGAGCAGTCAACAATCGCAGAGGGAATTTTCACACCTTCGCCAGACACCACACAAGTCAGTCAGTGAGGCCTGGAGACAGCTAAGTCACCCAGTGCTAGAGGAAGGCAATGTGGGATTCAACACAAAAAAAGGGATGGGCTGAGGAGAGCTCTCCCATGCACCTTAGTGATGTGCCCCACAGCTTTCCTCTCAGCCAAAGCATGCAACACCTTCTGCGTGGCAGCACCACACTTGTTGAAATATGCTTTTCCTACTTAGGACCATGTGTTAGAGTTCCAGCCTCCTTCTGCTACCCTGGCCAGCAAGCCTCTGGCCCCTTCCGAACTCCCTGTGCCCTTCCCTGTCAAAGCTCTATTTCCTCTATTCCTTGGTAGTACCCTTTGATGATCCATCTGGGAGAAACCTGATGAGAATTCAAATTATTAGAAAAGAAAGAGGAATATTTTTACTTTGCCAAAGGGACAACAGTCTTTTCTGACTCAAACAATATCTTTGAACACAGAAAGTACAAGTTGAAGTAGGATGTGCTCAGTTTGGGGGGAACAAAGTTGGATGTTGGATATTTGTATTCTGCTACTCATAGAAAGTTCCTTTGCCATAATTCAATCAGAGATGCCAGTCTGCTGCTGTGGCAGAGCTCCTGGGCGACATTAATATCTCTCTAATCTCTCTCTCTCTGGCATGCAGATGTGCACACACGCAACAGGAGCCTGGGTTTTTTAGCCAGGCATGGGCTCCTACTTCCCTTGGTCATTTGATTTAAATCATTTTATTTAAGTTCTGTCCATATGTACATGTGATGTGTATGGATTCTTGGTTGTCACTCTAAAGAGATAAACTATTCTCCTTGCCCCCGTCCTAGTTTCTCCCACCAATGGCTGGAATCCAGCCGTGGTAGGGGTGACTCTGATGGTGCATGTGCATAAAGGCGGCCACCCAGGGTGGGGGCAGGAGATGAGACGGAGGACAGTCTGACTCCCAGGAGCACCACACAAGCCCTGGACACCCAACTTCTGGAAATAAATTTCTGTGGGTCTTTGTTGTTTATGAGCAACCTGCATTCTAATTCAGTGTTCATTATGTTGTCCCCAGATCAGCAGCACCAGAGAACTGATTAGTAATGCAAATACTAGAGCCCTACCCAATGCCTACTTGGAAACTCTGGAGGTGAATGGGTAACTCCACTGCCCTTTAAAGTTTGAGAACTGTTGCCCTTACTGATATGATAGCTGATGCTTGTTTTACATTACTGCATATCAGAGCTGTTTTAAGCATCTCACATATATTACCTAATTCAAGGCTCACCATTGCTAACAGTCTGCTTCATTTTAAGGTAAGGAACCTGAGTTAGTTACAGAGAGAGATATGGTTTGCCTGCTGGTAAGGGAAAGCAGGAGACCTCCCCATTGCCACACTCTGCATACTTCTCAGGGCATCCTTCTTTATACGGAAAGCTCACCTTGTTAAGATGCATGAATGTACCTGGGAATCAGAGGAAGAACTTTGAGATAAGAACATATATGATGAACTCATGATCTTTTGCCCTTTTCTCTTTTGGAATTAAGGTAACATTTTACAAGTTTCAGTCACATGGTGACTGAAGGAATCTCTTTGAGAACAGAGTGCCAGTAAACCAAAAAAAAAAAAAAAAAAACCACAGTTTAATGCTATTGTCAAAATGGGACAAGAATGCAAAAGTGGGGATTTTATTCCACTTGTTGACAATGAGTACTATCTCTGTCATGCCTCTCTAGGTGGTGAACTCTACAACTTCACTGCTTCCACCCAGGGGCGCCCTTTAGCACCCAGGGGCATGATCAAGGTGTTAATAGTAGACTGAATGCTCTGATTTCTGAGTAGGGGGCAAGGGCACTGGGGGGCCTCCATGTTCCCTGTCCCTGATGCCATACATCAACCCTTTGCATCTCAGGCCTTTTGGCCTTTTCATCCCAATCTTTTGATTCCAGCCCCACTCTAAACTCTAGAGTCTGTCCTGACCCTTGGCAAAGGCTCGTCCATTCAGCTTCAGGTTAGACTTGTTAATCCAGCTCTCAGCTTGGCAGATTGATGGTCTAATTGGGTCCTTGACATGTTCTGCCTAATCACTTTAAGGCCAAGGTACTATTCTATGACTCAAAGTCTATGAACGATCCCTTCTATCTGGTGATACTACACACCTGCATCTATGCATGCTGACTGCAGGTGACTCCTTTGGTGGCCTTGATCTCCTCCTTTGCCAGAACCTCTACTCAATGTCTACACTGGATCTCCTTGATTGCACTCACTACCCATTTTACCTCTTTCACTTGCTTGGACATATACATATACAAGTTCTCATCTAAAATATTTCATTAATTATTGTATTGTGGCTGAATATGATTGGGGTAGAGGTATTGGATGCTACTAAGTCTCTAAAAAGAACCCTATCACACATATAGTGCTCCTTTGAACAAATTTAATCACATATTCTAGTGTAGAATATCATTTCTACTTGTAGCAGAATCTATCATCACCTCATCTACATTCCCCTGTAACCACCCTAGAGGTCAGAAGTTTCCATAGTTTCCTGCATCTTTCAGCCTGAGGACACAGGCTGGCTTCCAGAATACAGAATATACTCAGCCTTTGCTCATGGAGCCATGTAGACATTCTGGGACATAACACCCATGAGTAACCCTTAACCAATAAGAAGTGGGAGTTGGTGGATAAACGTCCCAGCCTCCATCCCTCCCAGGGATGGCTGTGTTTCCTGGTCTCTTGTGACACAGCAAAGATCCTCTGTTGCCCAGAGTGGCTGGTTGGTAGCCTACCTCCCTTCCTGCCTCACCATGCTCCTCCTCCTCACCCAGGCCTCCTGGGGTCACTTTCCTAATCAATTAGATGCATCCAAACCCTTGTGTCAATATCTGTCTTTGAGAGAGCCTAACCTTTAGTACTAATTCATAGTTACCCATTTTCAAACCTGAAATTCAAGAATTTTTCTGCAAAGTGAAGAGGTCTTTATTATCTCAACATAGTTACACACTCAAGTGTTGGGGCAAAGCTGTCTGTACCTCGGGTATCTAGGACAAGGCCACTGCTTCTCATGAGTGTGGCGGGGCCCCGTGAGAAGTGTGCACAGCTCAGGGAGCTGATGCACGTAGTGACTTGACCTTCTCTTGAGATAATACACACAGTTTCCTCTTGTTCCCCATGAAGCCACCAAGGCACGCTGTTCTGCTACAAATTAGATATTCTTCCTGTCCCAGATTCTACCCTCCCCTTAAACTCTCCATGGACTTGTTCATCTGCTGATATGATATTATAAATAAGCAAGCTGCAGGTGCTGGGCAATTCCTTTCCCCCATCAGGAGAGAAGGCTCTACCTGACCTCAACTTTTGTATATTGACTCCTCTCTTCTTCATCCTCCACTGTCCTCCCTCTGGAGTTTCAAGAGCTGTGCTGGATGTGGCATTTTGGCGCCCGAGCAGGGTCTGGAGTACATGGAAATTCATCATGACAGGTGAGGGGTCACCTTGTGATTGTGCTTGCAAACAAAACAGGCTCAAGAGAGCAAAAGAGCAAAACAGGCTCATGAGAAGCATAAGGGGAGAGAGGTGTATTGATTTCATCAGATTAATATCATGAGGTGTAAAACATGAGGCAAACTGGCTCACAAGAGCCACAGTAGTACGTAAGTATGCTTACTACATTATTAAAAGAAAAAGCATCAAATGTAATTCAGGATCTAAAGTTCATTCCTTGTATATTAATATGCTTAAAGCTTTGCTTAAGGTTAGAGGAATGCCTATTAAGACTGCACATCTTGCTAAATTTCTTGAGTTTGTTCAAGGGAATTCTTTTTGGTTTCTAGAAGAAAAAACTAAACTTACATATTTGGAAGAAGGTAGGAAAACAGTTTAGAGCAAGGCTAGAGAAAAAGCAAGCCAGCTCTAATCTACCTAGACCTCTACAGACTTTTAAAGGGGCATTTTACAGGGAGAAATCGCTGCTTCCTGTGCCTCTCACCACTTCTCACAGACCCCTGGGCAGGGGAGGGAACAGGGCTGATGGGTGCAAACCATCAGCAGGAGGCAGAAAACAAAGAGCTCCACAGAGCTTGGAGCTTGGCCAGGATGAGGGAGGTGGGATGAACCAAAATGCCTGCTTTGTGTTGTGTCTGCCACAGTAGGGAGTATGGGCTGTGCACTCTGGCTGAGACACCCAGTAGCAACTGCACCTTTGTCCCAGAGCCAACGGACAGCCACAGCTTGCCTTTTCCGAGCCTCGATCAGCCCGGAGCACATTGGTGCTCACCTTTTCTCTGGGAGCACACAGGGTCACTGCTCTTACATCACTAATGGCCAGCTGCCAACAGGAAACTGCTTGGTATTGTCATAGCAACCCAGGAGCAAGGGGTGGGGCATGGCCCCAGCAAAAGACTAATCACAGGTACCAGCAAAGGGAGTCTACATAAGTGGTAATATTAACCCAAATTATATTACATTTTACAGAGAAAATGCTATTAGAATAAAAGCAAGGTCTGAGTATGTGACACAGGGGATGACTGAGCTGGAAACTACATGAAAGAAAAACACAGAAGTTGCTTGTATTCTTACGACAAAATAAAATAGAAAAAAATTATTTATAAATATAAAGTTTTTATTCTTTCCAAATTCTTCTTATAAGAGATATCTGCTAATTGATCTACAAAAAATTCTGACTAGTCTATTTATAATTACAAACCTCTAAAATTGCAAAAGAGTTATTATAATTCAATTTGGCCAAAAATATATTTTAGTGTACTCTGATTTTATGAACAAATTGTGTATATTTATTTGTGCTTGTCTGAGTCCAAACTGTAAACGGCTGTCTTATTTGAGCTCAATAAATATTTCTTCTTTTTACATTCTTGGATTTTTAAAGGATGTGTCTATAATTTCATTTGGCTTATAGATAAATGTCATCAAAATTTAAGGTATGTTTTCACCCAAGTTGCCAGCTGGTCAAAATAATATTAAAATTGATTATATAAATGTAATGCATATTGTTGTTTATGTATTATGACTTAAGAATCTCTCACTGATCAAAAATAATGTGAGTGTTATGATCTGGTTCTCATAAGTCATCAAAAATTTGTTAAGATAATTAAACAAAAATCCCTTCGTCTGGGGAGAAACTATTGGACAGGACTCCAGTTGATGAATAAGGAAGCAGCTGCCTGGAAACAATTATTCAGTCTTTGTTCACTAATGGGAAGCCCCAATGATCTCCATAGCCTTATGGGAGACACCCCAATAGATGTTTGAAATATATCATTGTGATATGTTTACATTGGTCATAATCATAAGATTAAGTTTTCTAGAAATAAGGCAATAAGGTTTTCTGATTTAAAGATGGTATGGTACTAAGGTAAAACAAAAAACAAAAGTTTTCATATGGCTATGACAACTGATTGTTGCTAATCTCATGGTGTATTAAATGTATTCATGCCTGCCAGATATACAGGTCTTCTAAAATGTAAAACTGGGACAGTTCATGGTGATAAGACTTTTCTTTCAGATTCAGGCATCTGAATTAGGTGAGAGCTTCTTAGGTACTAGATAAAGATGATTGACTAAAAGGCTATTCTATGGCAAAATGGAGATTTAAGAATGTTACAAAAATGTCATCATGATTGTATGCTAAGATATTGTGTATGGATTTTGATTTCAATTTTTCCCTATAAAACTATATAACCATTGTCTGTTAACATTCTATAGGGATTCAACTACTAGAATATCCATGGCTGATAAAAAATAACAGACTTTGAACTATATATTTCAAGGTGCTTGATTTTCAGATAAAGTTATAATATTAAGCTCACTGCTCCTATTGCAATGCTAATTTCATTAATTTTTTCTTCTGGATGTTCAACAATTAGAATTTGGAGACCAAAAACTAGAAAGATAGATGGGCTAAGGGGACAGCCAATATTATTGCTATAGCCCTCCGAGATCAACAAAAACCGAGGACATGAGGAAACTTTTTCTGTGACATCCCACAACTCTGGTGAGTTACATGATTTCCTGACCAAGGAGATTGTTGAGCCCCAGGAGATGAAAACACAACATACATTATACCAAAGGAGGGTCAATAGAAAAAAAAAAAAATCTCCCAAGCTTCCACAGAAAGCAACTTGGTCAAGCAAAGGCTGTGACATCCAGATGGCTAACACTAACAAAAGAACTGAGAGGCACGATACATGGTTCCAAGATAAATCCTGAGGAGACTTAACTAAACTTGATAGATAACAAGAGATTAATTTTTATTAATACAGGTCTCAATTTAACTTGGTCTCTAACATCCAGCAGAAAAGCATAACCAGGACATACTTAAAACAGTGTTATAATAATAAGCTAGATATAAAAAGGGACTTCAATCACTAACCCCTTCTGGCAGTTTCTAGCTATACCCATAGCTAACTACTGTTATGGGTCATTAATAATAAATTACAATAAAATCTATAGCAGCTCAATGAAAACCTTCAAATTCTTTAGGTAAGATCAGCTAAAATAGAGACTTATGACAAAATATCAGACTCCATCTATAGAGAAATCTAAGAGACAATGGGTTACAATCACTATTCTAGTCCCATAAGAACACTTTCTAGACTTGGCTCTTTCTCAAACCTGCTTTTCCATTCTAGTGTTCATAGTAAGATTATACATGCTCTAATTTCTCAAAAATTTGTTTATTCTTGCCTAGAGGCTGCCAAACTCCATGTGATCATACAGATAATACCAACAATAAATATGCTAGATTCCTTCTACTGGGATTCACTAGATCAACCTTGTAAAAAGAGTTCTTAACTGGTAAACTTCAACAGGATTTCTGAGGCCCATTAGATTAGCTCTCTGGAGGGGGTCCCTAACTGCAGTCTTCCTTTACATTGGCCCTTCTCAGCTCAAAGCAGTTAAGATGGAAACTATGCCCAGTCTCCCCTAACCGCAGTTAGGGATAGCTCTTCAGAGGAAAATATATTATAGGCAGGTAAGTTAGTTACAAATATTGCAGGCAGTTAGACAGGGGCAGGCCTTCAGCACAAAAGACAATTATGGCTAAAGAAACATTCACCACAGGTCAGGCTTTAAGAAGAAAAACAATTGAATCTATTAAAAATCAATTAAACAAATTAAATAAACAAAAAGAGGCTTCTTCAAACAGGGAAGTTTATATCATAGCCTCCTCTTCTCATATACAGGATATGGGTTTTTCTTCTGCACAAATAACTGAATTGCAGGCTGTCATGGGCCCAGCAAGATCATTTATCCAATCCCATTAACCTCTTCTCCAATAGCACTTATGTTTGCAGTGTAGTGTGCCACCTTAAAACTGCCAGTATACACACTGGCCAAAACGATCTTTTTTATTCCTTTCATACTCTTCAAACTGTTATTCGGTTTAGCCATGTCCCATTTTATTGGCATTTACGTTCTCATTCCCAACTGCTGGGGCTTTCACTAAAGGCAACGCTGTGATAGATTGCTTGTTAATGTGAATCTTACTCCCTCAGATGCCACTCAACAGGCTTCTGCCTCCCATGCCACTTTCCATCAAAACACTTCTGCCTTGCACAAACAGTTCCCTTTAACCTGGGAACAGGCTCAACAAGTTTGGTTCTCTCTGCTGGGTCCACATTTCAGTAGATACTTCCTCAGGATTTATTTTTGCTTTCACCCACACTGATGAGGCAGCTAAACATGTCATTGTTCATTGCTTAGATACTTTTGGTGCTCTTGACTGCCTTCAGGAGCTTAAGACTACCAATGGCCCAGCTTATTCAAATACTGCTTTCCAAATGTTTTGTAACACTTTCTGCATATTCCTTATCACAAGACTTCCCTATAACTCTCAAGGTCAAGCAATTGTTAAATGTGCTCACCATATGCTCAAACATCAACTACAAAAACAAAAGGGGGAATCCTTCCTTATAAAATTCACCATAATAGACTTCAGTTGGCACTATATACTATTAACTTTTTAAACCTACTCGGGATTCGACGACAGCAGCAGAAAGACAACTCAATCAGGTAAAGGAAAAAAAGCTAGGAAGGGTCCTTTGGAAGGTTCTTCATACTGGACAATGGAGGGGACCTAGCCCTGTACTCATATGGGGCCGAAGGTATACCTGTGTCTTTCCAGAGAACACTGAGTGGCGACTCCATGGCAGTCGCACCCCTTGTAATCTATGCTTTTTCTTTTGAGACCTGGAGCTCACAAAGTAGAGTCTCCTGACAAAGAACGTAATAACAATGGAATGTGCATGGAACACAAATCCAGCTAATGAGTTTGCAACCCACTGAGTGCATTATGTCCAGAGGCACCATGTGGGAGACCCAGTGTATTCTGCTGTAGAAAGAGGTCAGATGCGGGGGCCGGTAAGATGGCTCAGCAGTTTAAGCACCTGCCCGGCAAGCACAAGGGCCCAAGTTCAACTCCCGGAACCCACATACGAAAAAGGGGCCGGTGATATCACTCAGCGGCACGGGCGCCTGCTGGCGCGTGAGGTCCTGAGGTCGACCCCCCGGTACCCACAAAAAAAAAAAAAGAAAGAGGTCAGATGCGGAAGCACCAAGGCGCCATCTTGGATGGCTTTGGGATGACTGCTGCACCCACTCTCCTCTGACGGTCTGGGGTGAGAGGTCCTGTGTGAGAGCTGTGTAGTTGAGCCAAGTCAGTACATCCAACCTCGAGAGGAAAAAATGATTTGGTGTTTCAGACTACTAAATGCTGAGGTGTTGTGTTGAATAACAATAGGTAACTTACTGGAATAAGAGCTAACAAGAATAGAAAAAAGTCTGGGTTCATGAGAATTAATGCTATGAAATAAAAGCAAAAAGAAAATAGCACAATGCATAAACATGAAGTTAAAAATTGAAAAGAGTAAATATGCTTTAATTTAGTAAGAAAAGTTATTAATATGCATCCAATACAATGGATAACTCATTGGTAAATGTCATGTTCTGCCCCCTATGGAAAAGATTCTTGGTCTTGAAAAACAAAATGGCAAACTCTAAAAAATACCATTTTGAGAGTGAGAGATATTTTTCCCTTAAGATCACACAGCATAGTTTTACAGCCACTTTCAGCAATGTCACCATACCCTAAAGGAAAGAGCCAGTGTCATTATAATTCCATTGCAACTACATCCTCCAAGTTACATTTGAAGGTGTAATAAAACTGCTTTCTAATATAAGAATAAAAGCAAATTATATCACCATGTCTTCTCTTTGCTAGTAATAGCTGAACAGCAAACAAATAGCTTAGAGAAATGAATACAGCAAGCTTCATGCTGTTCTGCGACCCCAGGTTCTGCATCTGGCTGGAATTTTTATGTACTTCTGCTGAAATTCCCAAGCATGAAGAGAAAAAATAACCAAAACCAAAAATAATTTGAGGGTAAATGAGAAAGTTGGTTGTAAGGGATGCTCTAGAAAAAGTGACCTTTGCCTAACATAAGATGAATATTGTTACTTAGCAATGAATGTATTTAAAGCAAAAACATTTCATTTTGCTAAACACAGGGCCAGCACATCCATTATGAATTATGTTTTGGAGATGAATGGGAAACAAATACCTCTATGAGGTATTGATGGCCTGAAGCCTTGATGATCTGAGTGTCTGCATGGTAAAGAGGAAGTAGCTATAGAGGGGCCCCCTTTTCTGCTAAAATCACCATGAAGATTCCCCCACTGAATTAGAGAAAGGAAATACTCTTTCCTGTGTGTGTATAGAAGTCAGAAAATAGTAATTTCAACTAGACCGTATGGAAAGATATATACCTATATTATAAGTTCATCTCTAACTATCTAAGATGATGATAGAGCAGTGTGTTATCTAAGGCTGTTAAGAATAACTGGGAATGGCCAGGGATATGGAGCAGTGGTGCAGTGCCTGCCTGGCAAGTGCAAGGTCCTGAGTTTGATTCCTGGTACCATAAAAACAAAAACAAAAAAAGAATAAGTGGGAATCAGTTCCAGAGGGGAAAAGTTTCCTATAACACCAAATTTGGAAAATGGTGTATCAAAGCAAGTGGGCCTAGAGTACAAGTACTGAAGAGATGAATGTGGGGTCCTAGTAACAGATGAAAAGACAAAACAAAACCACACCTCCTGGGTGAGGGTCCAGTAGCTAGAATTGATAGTGTAGTTAGCTAACATTTTTTTTATCTCAAAAGATTTTTTATTTTCTTATTAACATATCTATAAACATTTTAAATGATTGTTCACACAGAAGTGAAGGTAAGAAATGAAAAGAATGACCGTGAGATGCAATGAGTTCCATAAACCTCTGTCATCTAGATCTCTCTGAGGTGCAACCCTGCGTGTCGTCCTGGCCCAGGAAAGCCAGGCTGCAGGCAGCGGCGCTGAAGTGTCTGTTCTCCAGCCACAAACCGGCAACCAGGAGGAAGTTCACAAGCTGCCTCCTGCCCTTCTCAATTGCTTCCCGAAGTTTTTTTTTTTTTTTTCCTTTTTGTTTTGTTTTGTTTTTTTGTTTGGTTGGTTGGTTTTGGTTTTTTCTTGTTAAATAAAGATGGTGTGAAGATAGATAGCTTTTTACAGAATGCTGATCTTTACTTTCCATTATTGATTCCTAAGAAATGTTATGGCAAAATTTTTTTTTTTTACCCAAAAACATTTTAGAGAATTTTACAAGTTTCTGTAGCTCAGTCTCAACATGGAGCAAGTTTCAAAAGGGTGGAAGTAAATTCTCTCCTTCAAAGAACTATACCAAGTGATCGCTTTTCTCTTTCCGCAGAATATCTTCTATGCAACCTTTCCACCAGAACAGGCTCTTGCTTTTCTTTGCTTTTGTCAATTGTAGGTTCTAAATTTAAGACTCAACTTGAATTTCCATTTTTTTTTTTTTTTTTAGCTTTGAAAACATATATATTTAGCCCCTGTCACTTCACCCCCTGGTAGGACTAGTATCTCAGTTGATTTTTTCTACAAAAGCTTCATGTATTTTCTCTTCTCAGAACTCATGCTTTTCTATATCAGAATTATTTTCCCATCACTTAAATGGGAAATCCCACATACATGAAAATTCTTTGGAAAGAAAGGAAAACCACATTTTAGAAAGATCTGAAACAGTAACATCAAAAACCAACATTTTCTGAGGCTCTACCGTACGTGAGGCAGGCACCTATGTTTTTACTGGATCATTCAAAATGTAAAATTAAACTTAGGAACAGTGTAAAAGCTCAAAACACCACATGCTTTGTTAACTGTTACAGAAATTGCTGAATTATTTACTGATCTACTAGAATATCCAAAATTTTAAAAGAACATTTTTTGTGGTTTTCACTTGTTTATTATTTATAAAGCTTTATATTTCCATTCAGACTCACAGTTGATGAACACTCTTGTTTGTTAACCTTTCTTTCCCTGGCTTCCATTTCCTTCTAGTCTTCTTCTAGATCACATGAATCCTTAGCAGATTGCTGAAATTTGAGGCAGGAATATTTATGATAGCTAGAGAAGTAGACCACTGTGTTCTCTTAAACTTCCACTCTTATTTCAATGTTTTATTACTTTCGTCCTCATACTAAAGGAGTCATAAAAGCAGACAAGAAGAGAAAATCCACAGAGGACAGAAAGGAAATCCAGATAGGTGCAGCTGGGCCAGATCATTGCCAATGAAGGGAAGAATATGGGTGGGATGGGTAGTCACTTCCTGTTTGGTTGTAAAGTTAGGAACCAGACTAAGTACTTCGTATAATTTAATTTAATGTGTATGTTGACCTTATGAGACAATACAGTGCAGTGGTTTTTAAACTTTCTTTGCAGTCAAACTGCCTGCTGGCAATTGTTACTTGCTAAGTATACGACCTTAAGCAAGTCACGTAAGTGCTTTATGTCTCATTGCTGAAATCAGGATGATAATAACAGAACATCACAGTGTACATCACAGAGTTCTTACAGGGATGGAATAAATTAATACAACATGGCTGGAACAATGCTTGGACCGTGGTAATCACTCACTGAAAGTTTAGCTTATTACTTCCGTGCTCTCGTTTTCAGAAAAGGAGAAACAGAAAGGTTCAATTTAGTTGTTTAGGCAATGTACCTCAGTAAATGTGGTACAGTCAGGATTTGAACTCAGATCTGTTTAACTCCAAAGCTGAGAATCTCCACTGTAAATGATAATGTTCAAATATTCTAAAATGTATGGTGGATGGCTCTGAGTCAACAATGACTCTAGCCCAAGAGCTCGAATTCTAGCCTGGCAAATATTAAAAGTGTCTCCTCAGGACATTCAGAGGGGACCTGCAGAATATGGATAAGGCAAAAAGAGAGATTTGGCCCAAACTAGAAAAGACATTCTTCTCTCAGCCAAAACTACCTAAGGGCTATGTTGTTTGTTTTATTTATTTTTTTGTTGTCGTTGTTTTGTCTAATTTGGGAGTTTGGAAAAATTGGGATTTACACTCAAATTTGATTATGTAGTGGGTATAGTATGTGAAAATTGTGTTTAAGTGTAGGAGTTCTTATCATAAAACATAAATAGTTCTTACATAGTCTTTTATTGATGTTTTTGCATATAATTCCAGTGTAAATAACCCCACTCACTGTTATAATTAGTTTTAGATTGAAGGGAACCTCCCTACTACAATCACGAATTTGGCAGCCAGTTTGGACAAAACAGATGAACAGGCAATTGCCCTAGAAAAGCTGACTCTTAATGGGCATGCTATTTATTTCATTAAGAAATTCAGTGCTTTAACTTGACCATTTTTATAAAATTCATGTCCATGTCCAAACTCACAATATTTCCTTCAAAACTGTCTTCTTCTGCATATTTCCCTGTATCAATAAAAAGCAACTTCATTCTTTAGTTGCAGGACAAAAGCATGGGTGTCATCCTGAGTCTTGATTTTCTCTCAAATCCCACTTCTTGCACCCAGCAGTCCTACTGGTTTTCATTCCAAAATATATCAGGATATGGCCACTTCTCATCATCCCTTCTGCTCTGCTCAGAACCTTGGAGCTGAACTCTATTCAAATACACCTTCAACCACACCTGTGCTGAGACCTCCAGGGGCTCTCCTTCTCACTCAGGGTTAAGACAGAATCCTCGTGATGACCTCCAGGTCCCCTGTCATCTGGCACTTGATACCCTTCTGACTTCATTTGCTGCTATCGCCCTTGCTCAGTCCTGCTAGCTGATGGCCTCTTCTCTGGTTCTGGAACAAGCCAGTAGGACCTTGCTTCTGGAGCTCTGCTCCTCCTATTCCTTCTGTTGGGAACACCCTTCCTGCACAGTCTACAAGTCTGCCTGTGGGTGGTACTATAACAGAGTACTACAGGCCAGGCAACGCATAAAGAGCAAAAGTTTATTTGTGGCTGTTCTGGAGGCTGGAAGTCCAGCATCAAGGTGCTGGCAAGTTCAGTATCTGGTAGGGACTTGCTACCTCTGCTTGCAAGATAGTACCATGTTCATTCATTCTCCAGAGATGCGGAATCCTCACGAGGCAGGACAACAGGAGGCAAAAAGGCCCTCGACAGTCCCTCTAGCCCTTTCATAATGTTGCTGATCCTTCAGGGTTTTGCCTTTATGATTTAATTGCTCCTAAACACCCTTCTTCTTAATACTATCATGCTGGGTTTCAGTTCTAGCACATGGATTTTGCCACTCAAACCATGGCAGAATGTTTACTCAGAAGTCGCCTTCTCAATGAGACCGTCCCGGGACTCTTTACCTAAAATTTCAACCCAGTGTTTGTCATCACCTCTCCCCAATACCTTTTTCTTCGACTTCATCTTTGTTACTATCTAATATAATATAACATATCTTACTCATTCGCCCTATCTATTGTCTGCATCTACCCCAG
The DNA here is from genome assembly GCA_028451465.1 of Erethizon dorsatum. NCBI lineage: Eukaryota > Metazoa > Chordata > Mammalia > Rodentia > Erethizontidae > Erethizon > Erethizon dorsatum. The sequence goes on along the minus strand of CM051832.1, from coordinate 112,419,058 downwards.
GTTTGGAAGCCCTATGAGGAAGCCTCTTGTTTGTTTATGGCTGTTTTCCCAGTGCCTCCCACGTGGTAGGGAAGATTTTGCTAAATGCTTCTGAATTTCATTGAGATGGAAATTGAGACTGTAGATTTTCTGTACAAAATAAAAGATATTTTCTATTTATAGATGTATTTGTTTATAAATATTTTCCACTTATAAACATGTTAGGTCTTCAGTCAGTCCTAATTAATAGTTCCAAAATCAATTCTAATTATTTGACAACATGCTGCCCTAACTGAGGTATTTATATTTTCTGTTTATCCCACTTTCTGGAACATTTGATAGCACCTTTCCACCACGAAAACATTTTTAGATTAAAATTACTTTGCCCCCTGTGGTTATCTGTGGGCACACATATTAAATTGCTTGCTAGTGCTAAGTGGGCCAGTGCTGATTGGACATCAGGAACTTGAACAAACTTTAAATTTCAGCAAAATGCCCAGAGACTGCTCACCCTGCAGGAGAAGCCAGGTTTTCAGAAGGTCAAAGATCCCAGGTAATTTGGCTGTCATGATGTTCTTGATAGCAAGTAGCTTTATATCACAGTGGTTTACATTTTCAAGATGCTTCCCACCCTGGCTGGGTGATTGTTTTTGAAAATAAAAACAAATGGAAAATGTTCTCTACTGAGCACAGCTGTGTAATATTTAGTGCTTTGTTTTGTAATGTAAGAAATGTGTTACAACGCGTCAGATATCAGCAACTAAAATGGATGCTCTGGTAGCAGCTTTCCTTTTGATTTGACTGCCAGCATCATCAAGATCCAGATCTTGGCCAGTGCTGATATTCCTACTGATCAGTATTAAGATATTTGATAAGTGCCTTATGCTGGCCTGATCTATAAATTGCTTGGAAGGCTAAATTACAGTTTGAATTAAGATCCTTAAAACTGTATTAATTTAGAAGAAAATAGCTTAAGACTTTAGAATATATTTAATAGCTTTATTTATTTCTCCAAATAAAAGTTTTTATTTTGAAATGTTTAAACATTGCAAGAATATTTAAGTTGCTTTTCCCATTGAAAGTGTTTTTCTCCCAAGTAACCACAAAGATGTTTATTATTCTAATACTAGTTGCTATGTGTCTGTGTAGTGCTATGTGTCTCTGTTAGTAAAGTGTTTAATGTTCATCAAAACCAACAAATTGCTAGTCTGAACTATGTTGAGGCTTTTTTTCAATCTAATGGCTACTTGAGCTAAACAAACTTACTATATCCTATCAATATATTTATCAAACTGTAAAAATGTTTTTTATCCATAACTAAATGTTTTAAACATCTTTTTACTGCACCCAATACAAAATGCAATTTACATTTAAATCATACCTGTAGATTTTTCTGTAACAGGACAAATGAATAGACACTTCTTTAAGGTACCATGGGGTCTTGATTAAGAGCACTGGCTCTATAGCTGCATTGCCTGGATACCAACCCAGCTCTGCCCCTGAACGTCTATGAATTCTCAGATAAGTTGACTAGCCATTCAAAATACAGACCTACAGATTCACCTTGCTCCTAGGGGCACCATGACGGTCAAATAATTGAATACATGTAAAATTCTTAGAAGAGTATGGGTCTTATTTTAGTATTTAATAAATGTTAGCTGTTAATATGTTTTAAATAAATTGTTTTATTCTCCTTCTCGTGGATGGTGACTGATTCATATACATTGGTGATGAATATGAGAACATAGAGTGGGTCGCCAGTGTGTAATCGGATAAGATTTCACACCATACAGTGGTTTGTGCTACTTTGACGTGTAAAGATTCTGTCGTGGGCTGCTATGCGAACTTACTGTCATTTCAAATTATACAAATATTTAATTATCTCCTTCTAAAGGAAAAAAAAACAAGGCTAGCAAATAAATGTGTCTATAAAATTCATCTCTTTTTTAATATTTTGTTTTTCTTACTACATGCTTATAGTACATAATGATGACATTTATCATTGGAAGTTGGTACATATATGTAACACACCTTGATTCTTTTTACTTCCTTTCCCCTCCCCTCCTCTCCCCCTTCCCTGCATTTCTTGGTCCTCTTCCCTTTTGCAAAAGATCTATTTCCCTATTTCCTATTATCTATCTTTTATTTTATTCAATAACTTTCACATTGGAAGTAGACATATGAAGTTCTTAGATTAAAATATTCACCTTTGGGCTTAAATAAATTATAAAAAAATGTATGTATATATATATATATATATGCTAGTTTTATAGATAAAACTATAGCAAATATGTTAAAGTATATGTTTTATATATATAATTAATATGTAATAAAATATAAATATATACTAAAAGGAAATCGACTGCTGGTGGAAGAAGGATGTTTATTTGCACTTCTTTGCTTGTGGCTACAATTCATAATTGGCAAAGCTTAAGGTAAAATGTCATTTTTTTTTTATACAGATTCTCAAAGATGCAAGTGGTCTGTGTCAGACTGCTCCTTTTCAGTGTGACCTGGGCAGCTACAGTAAGCATTTACAAACTCATTTATGCTTCATATACTTTTGCTCTCTCTACCCTTCCTCTAAGCAATGTCCATTTAGCAGCACACTTAGGAAAATAAGACCTCAGGACAATAAAGTATGAGGCAAATAGAAAGCATCCAGTAGCAAATGCCTGTCACCAAGGAGGCCCTCGATGAACAGGTGCTGGATTACAAGATACTACCTTTTAAAGAACACAAAAACCAGTGCTTTTGAGAACACCAATAGCTGAAACTAATGAGTAGTAGTCAAAAACTTAATTATAATGTGTCGAAAGAACCTTGCAATATTTCACTAAAAGCTTGAAGAATTTGGCATAACTATTTTAAAGCTAACCAACCATGTTTAGTAAATAGATGGTAACGCAAAGGGACAAGAATATTTTTCTATTTCTTGCAACTCTTGAGCATTGCGGGAATCTGCCGGTCATGTTCTCTTCATCGGCGAGGCTAACGCTGGGCAGCGGCTCCCCTAAACTTAACCCATATGAAGCTCGCAGTTCCTTTTGTGTCTCCTTCTGAGTCACCCAGTCGAGTCTTCAGGATGTGACCAAATTATCTTGGGACAACACTGAGTGTCACAGGCATTTTTTGCAGTGTAGACATGGTGCTAATTAGATAACGTCTGAGCAGCATCCCAGCTTCTCAGAGTAACCCTTCGGTTGCAGAACCACAGCAATGCAGAATCATTCTGCTGCCAGCCAGGCTTAAATATAGGTCCTGAGAGAGTGGGCGACCAGTTGGGTAAGCAGACCGACAAGGGTGAATCATACTATCTGGCGAGGGCTGATAGTATGGGGAGAGTAGGCGCCGCTCTGTGCACATCGGCACAGTCCCGGACACCCGATGCTTAAAACAGACAGACGTGCATAGGTCCAATCTGCATGACCTCGCCCAGGGGCGGTGTGGGCCCTCCAGACCCGGTTCGGTCCAGCCATCTGAGGATGGGTTTATTTTGAGCAACACGCTCCAAGGAACAGGGGCGGTGCTTCTGACCATTTTCTAGCAAAGTGCTATGTCAACATCAGTGACCGCAGGTCACTTTCCTACCAGTGCCACACAATGGTGTCTCCATTACTGGGCCACCTTCAAGCCTGGACAGCTGCCGCGTGGGGGCTGGGGAGATGGAGAGGTGCAGATGCCAAGTGAAGGCGTCTCAGCAGGGGTACAGAGACTGAACTTGGCATTGCCTTAAATGTGGCATTTCCTCCAGTAGACGTAGATCCCACTTTTAGCAGTTATCTAATTTATTTAATAAGAGATGGGTGGTATAAAGTTGGCATACCCTGAGTCACATACATATGTCTTAGAATTATAAGCCAAATTCCATAAAATTTTAAAGTGGAAGCAAATAAAACATGATTATTGGTCATGTGATTCAACTAATATTTATCAACATGCAATTACAGGGGGAAGATGTTGTCATAAGTCACAATAAGTTATGAACTATACTAAGGAAGTCTACATTGTGAGATAAATACAGACTGCCAAAAATGTGTGCACTCTTCAGGAGAAGAAAAGCTTGTGTAAATGTTTTAATACTAAACTTACCGTGACATCACGAGATTAATTAAGTTAACTGGCCGCTACAATTGCAAGAGGGGCTCAAAGTGGTGGCCATGAGTGTCCAGACATTTATTAGTATGGTGAACTGCTGCTTGGGCAACCTTGGTCACTGAGATTGCTGCACATGCATTTTCAGTTTCCTCTCTAAGGGCTGGCCGTGTAGTAGGTTTTCTGCAATATACGACATCCTCTAGGGTCCCCCATGTGAGGGTAACACCATCTGTTGAAAAAATCTACTATTTTTCTTTTCCTAAAGTGTGTATACTTTTTTTGGCAGATAGCATTTTCAATGACTCTGTGTGTGCGTATGTGTGTGTGCGCGTGTGTGTGTGTGTGTGTGGTGTATAAGAAGTTGCCCATACTTTCATTTCATTCTCTTGCTTAATATCTGTCCATCTCATTTTTGTTTTCTTCTCCCTATAGTCTCAATTTCAGACCTGAGTTCACTGTTTGGGTATTAGTGAAGAGCGTTATTTTAACCATGGGACTTAGAGACAGAGGACTTAGATTTAGATACCTCTTCTACCTCTACTGCTATCAGCAATCTGTTTCTTCTATTGCTTATCTCAGAGGGGTTATTATGAAATTCAAATGAGATTTCCATACAAAAGTAGTTTATAAACTGTGAAGTGCTATATAAATATAAGGTGTTACTGAAAAACTATTGTTTATTTCTAGAATGAAATGGAATATTGGGCAGATATATGTTGGAGTTTAGTCAGTGGGAGCTCTCACTGAGCTTTTGAGCTTATATTTCTAAGATGAATTTATTAATCAGTGTTCAGGCAGAAAAACAAAAATCCTTGATGTTAAGGTTTATACAGAAAGAACACCCTCTAGGTGAATGAGACAGCCAGCCTAGGTGGCCTCAGCTGCTTTACCTGTTTTCATCTTTCCACCGACAGCTTCTCTCTCTTCTATGACTGATCTACCGCGCAGCCTGCTTTCACTTTAGCACTCCCATTGAAGCACAAACATGAGCCTCTCATTCCTTCCCCTGCCACATCAGAGAAAAGCTAAGCGCTTGAAAAGTAAATAAAGAAATCAAAATACAGAGAACTGAAGAACTGTTCCACCAGTTACTTTTACAGAAACATTGCTCCAGTATTCTTAGGTACTGCTCTGCATGTCTCCCAGGTACCTTCACCCCAAAGGCCTAGGACAGCTGCGTTGGTTTAGCCTTCTTAGTTTCTGGTCTTTCCCCGTTCCAGAAGTGTCCCCTCACCCCTAAGAAATGTCAGAAAATTTTGACACTTTCAGATCCACCCAACAGAAAGAACTGCTCCTGATCTGCATTCACCTCCATTCTCCCTTCCTGGTGAAACATCTCGCCAGGGGACTGGCTACAGTGAGGCCCATTCTTGGGTGTGATACCACCCTCGACAGGCAGGGCAATGGTTTGACTCCTAATAAACCATCAGCACCGTCATATCTCAATTCCGTGTAGCAGCTTACCGAGCTTACACAGTCAACCCACAGCTCAGAACTGAGTTTAGCCCTCTTACACTCAACAATGCTAGTGTGCAAGTGAAAACTTTTTTTCAGTGGGCACCAATGGCAGCCAAGCTCCTTCCCCCAGGCGCCGCGCTGCCTTCTCCCACCACACCACACCGCTGTTGGTTCTCAGTGCTGGAATCTGGCTCTGTAATAGAGATGGCATTGCCTCTCTGGGGAAAGAAAGCTGGAGCTCTCTTTTGTAATCCTAAAATAAATACTAAGGGGATAAGTGGGCCTACCTTCTTTGGGTCAGAATGATTTTTCACATTAAATAATACTTCCCAAGGAGAGAAAAATAAATGAAACACTTGTTGTTTGAAGGGGTGAATGAAAGAATGTTCTCTTTGGTGAAGTTCTGTCCTTGTTTCCTTGCAGACATTTCAACCACAGACTGTGAAAACTAGGCAAGGCTATGTGGGAGAACAGAGGGTATACAGAATTATTCTTCTCAGCTCTGTTTTGACTCTGCAAAGAAAATGTCAACAAGAGAAATTTTTAACTTTAAAACTACTCTTGGAGCCAGGTGTGGTGGCGCATGCCTATAATCCCAGCAGTTGGGAGGCTGAGACAGGAGGATTGCTGCTAGTTTGAGGCCAGCCTGGGCTACAAAGCGAGTTCAAGGCCAACTTGAACTGCATAGTGAAACCCTGTCTCAAAAAGAAAAAAAAAGAAAGAAAGAAAAAGAAACTACTCTTGGGTGCTTAGAATGGAAGAACAAAAATTATACAATATCATTTGGGCACTTTCCAGTTAATCAAATATTGTAATTCATACAGTGTGGGACAGAAACGAAGGAAGTCATTGTGGATAGAGATCTTTTCTCTGCAGTGTGATTTCTTCCTTCAAATGAAACAATGGCTTGCTAGGCAACTTGCAGGGGGATAAGAATTCTGGGGTTTTGTTACTAACAAACAGTTCTTTCCCACACGTGCACATGACAGAAAAGTGATAAATAAGGGAAATAGAAGTTGCTGAATAGGTAACTTCTTACTGGAGAATAGGTTCCTTGGGATTAGTTATCCCGTTGTATCCAGAGAGTAAAGCAAATACTGCAGCTGCACCAAAGTGCAGCTTACTTCTGCATACCATGGCTCTCCCGGCAGTCTCAGAAAATTCTGTTCTAAGAGCTAAAAATCTTCTGTTCTTTAATTTTGGCCTGAAAATTACAGGCCAAAATTTTGAGCTTAATAACCTAAATGTTCATGCTGTTTTATAAATTGGGCATCAGACACAAGTATCATAAAACCTGCCTTCATCCTAGACCCTTTCACCCCTCTCACCTGAAAATATTTCCACATGTTCTGTTTCCATTGAAATTTGCTGGTAAAATTGACCCTGGGAGGAAAAGCAGTTGATTGGCAACGCAGGGAAAACTTGGAGATCAGCGGAAGACAGGAGCAATTTGCTGTCCTCAGGGGCTGGCTGACGCGCGACCTCCTGTGGTTAAAGGAAGTACTACCACTTGTCAGAGGCAAACTGGCAACTGATTTCCCCCAAGTTAAAAATACCTTGTACTGTATTATCAAAAAGAACAGCAGGAAACGTCTTTGCAAGGCAAACCCACCCTAATTTATGTTGTGCTTTTGTAGATATGTTCAGGGGCCATCATGAAGAAAATGGGCATTCTATTTTTAAGTGTGTTTACCTGTCTCCTGGGAAGATAGGTCAAACTGACGGAAGGTGAGCTGTGTCGCTTCTCATGAATCACACCCTGGACTAACCCTGCAGAAGTTGTAAAGAGACAGAGAGACACAGTTTAGCTTTGCCTACTCTGAGGTTTCCATCTATAATTGGGCCTTTCTCCATCCCCCACATCCCAGGCTCCTCAAACCTCTGCACTGTGCAGCTCTGTGATCTAGAATCTTCTGGACCCTGCCCCAAACCCTGGCCTGGTCCCACTCGGCTTCAGAGTCTGCAGCTGCAGCATGGTCTTGTGGACCCCACATGCCACCGGCTGCCCTGGTACTGAGACTGAGTAACGCTGAGTCTTCTCCGTGTGCTGTAACTATGGGGATTTCACCAGGGGAAGGTCAATAGGAGAAATGACTTTGGACCAAAGCGTGAAATGCTTTAGTGTCTCTTAAATTCATTCCATGGGCGACTCCATCCGCGCAGAATGCCCAAAGAGAAAGAAGGAGGCCCTTGTCGCGGATGACAATAATCCTTTTCACTCAGTCTCTTCCTGCAGAGTCATTGCCCAAAGGGCTGGAAACATCTTAAAATGCCATCAGCAAAACGACTATTTACTTTTCCAAATCTGGCTTCATTTCCTCTGGAAGTAGCAGTTTCCTTCGAGACTGTTATTTTCTTCTGTTCAATATCCTTTACATGGCATTGCCAAGGCAGCATCTAATTGCCTGTTAAAATTAGTTAGAACTCGTGGTTGTGTTGCATATATGCTGCGCTCTCCCTAGCGTGTAAGATGTTGTGTGAGAATAAACAACTGAGGAACTTAATTGTTCTATCCAGGGCCTTGGAAAAGAAACAAAAGGGACTTTAAAAAATCGTCAGAACCCAAGACAGAATTCGGAAAATACCATCTGAATGGTGAAATAAAAAGATCATACTTTAGGGGCTTAGGGTGGAAGGAAACTGCTTCCTGCCTGGTGTTCCGGGAATGCTACATAATGGGAGTAATTGAGCTGGGCCTGGGAGGGGTTTGAGGAAACAGACATGAGCAGGAGAAACCATTTCTCCAGTGAAAGAACACTATGAACCAAGGCCTGGAAATAGAAAAGTGGAGGACAGGAGAGCAGGGCAGCCAGCTGAGCCAGAGACCTCAGGCAGCCGGCGATGCCATCAGAAATCACTGACATGAGCAAGGGCAGAAATTCCTCAATTTTTTAATATCTTCCCCAATGCATGGTTAAAATGATTAGCTGTCACGTAGCATGTTCTGAACATTGTTTCATGTTTTCCTTTTTGAAAGAATTCTATTCAGTCGAATAAGGAAATTCATTAGTAGACATGCTACACTTTTAAAATTAGTAGAAGCATCATAAATAAAACTTCCTACTTCTGGCTAAGGAGAAAAAAATCAAAAAGGGATATAATTTACTTTATAATTTACTCAATTTCTTGCCAACTGTTTTATTCAAAAGGTTACATTAGCAGTGAGTTGGTGAACTTGACTGCACTGGAAATAGAAAGGTCCCAGTAAAACTTTCCAAGACTCAATGACCTAAACTAAGTTAAATATTTAAAATGCTTTTTATTCAGAAGTAACTCACTACCAAGCTTGTTTCTCATCTTCTCATAGCCAAATCTTAAACTCATCTCAGAGTACATCTGGCAATATAAAAATCACTGAATAATTGTGCCATAACTTCCACAGATAAATCGTTTAAAATTTTAACTTACAATCACTACAAGTTGCATTTTTGCTGACTGTGTGTCACCAAGCTTCGTAAGAATAGAATGCAGTCCCAGAAACCATTTTCATCTTCAGTTTCAGCTGTGAGCTCATTCAAAACTCCCAGCGGTTAATGAGAGATGTGTATAAAAACAGGCAGAAAACAGGCAGTCTCCAGAGAGAACAGTACTTCTATGTGGGGCAGGAGAAGAGAGAAGGGAGGAAAAGGAAGTGGGAAAGGAAGGAGAGCAAATGAAATCCATTTTAGATAGCACGTTGTCAGGTACCACAAGCCTACACACCCCAGCCAGAGGGCAGCATTCAGGCAGTCCAGGGGCTGAGGGGTCGAGAATGTGTCCACTCCCAGGTGCCCTTACAGCCATGTTAGAGAAATCTAGATACCTGTGCACCCTAATTCAAATAATTGTCACTGACACAATGCAGGAAAACAAGCTGCCTTTCCATAAAGAGCTCGGCATGGTTCCGTATGAAATAATATTTGTGGTCACTTATGTGGAATTCGTTTTAATGTAGATGTACTAGATGTTTTATCATGTAATAAAATCATTTAATTCTTCCGACAATCCTTGAAAGGTGAGTATCACTTTTCTTAATTTATGGCTAAAAAGCCCAGCCTCAAAGAGTAGAATAATGGCTCTCAAGGCCACCCAATGGCAGAGTTGGGCAGTTGATTCTAACACCTGTTCCCTTTTCATGATACAACTGCTTCCTGTGAGCGCTGGACTGAGAGATTAAGAAAACCATTTGGCAACTCTTATCTGCTATTTCCCACAATGCTGATGCTACTCCCTATGACCCTGGCTTCCTGAATCTGGTTTTTCCATCTTCTTTGCTATCTTCCCTACATGCTTGCCCTCAAAGCGTGAGCTTCCAGCCAGCATCTTTCTTTTTCTGCATCTTTTTCTGCATCTCACTCACTCAATAGATTTTTTATCAACAGATCCCAGAAGATGCTCACATGATCAGATTGAAGTGTGGCCAGGAAAGAGAAGATAAAATTAGGCGGGATTGGTAAAAACAGGGCTACGGAAGGTAATAGATGCTATGTGCCTGGGGCTAACAAGGTCATATCAGAGTCTGGGGCTGAAATGGGGTCCCATGGCCACAGCCAGGGGATGGGTCCGAGCACAGGGACCTAATGAGAGATGGGCCACCCCTCCATGCCCCTGCAGAACGCCCATAAGCCATGAGATGCTGCTCAGATCATGTAGCACCCAGCCAACTTCCTACATATCTCGACCCCTCAATAAGTGCCTCTTAGATTTTGCATTACTTATGAGTTCACAGGCTGATGTAGTGGTCCTGTCAAGTCTCGCTCATACTACACTTTGGGGTTGGGAAGAAAGTATGGCCTTTGTTCTGTACCCAATTGCCCTGGTGTCCAAGATCTTAGAGGAGGGATCGATTGAGGGGGTTAGGGAGGAATGAGACAGTGCACATAAATTCTTTTTGGTCTGTATAAACTTAGGGTTACCTAAGTAATTTAAGTGGTCCTTTCAATAAATCTTCCAGCCATGCTGAGATCACGACTCCCACTTTCTCCAAGGAGGCATCCAGGAGTGGCTTACACCACCCACTACCTTCCAGAAACTACACACACAACCCCGGCTTCCACCTCAGTGGAGAGGAGGACTTGCAGTCCTCAGACAATGAGGACCAGCGTTGCAGCTGTGTGTGTGTGTGTGTGTGTGTGTAAACATTTTATTGTCCTCCACTTTCTCTTTTCCATTCATCTTTCTCTCAGGGAATTTTCTTCCTTAGGCCACTGTTACTGAAATTTCTGATATAGAGCAGAGGTTTTCAAAATGTAGTCCCAGACCAGCAATGGCCACATCATCTGAGAACTTGTCTAGATGCACATTCTAGACCCCACTGAGTCAGAAACCATGGCCATCAGGCCCAACAACCTTTGTTTCAGCAAGTCTTTCAGATAATTCTGCTAATTGCTAAATTGAGAACGACTAATCTAGATCATCAAATTTGTCTTGTTATACAGCAAAGGGGGAAGAAAATTCATGAATCCTTTTCCCGATAATGATCAGAATGGCAAATCTTGGGGCAAAATGTTTTGTTTGAAATTCAGAAGCTCAGTATTACCTAGGTTCTTCTATTTGTAGATTTTCTGTTGAAACAAAAAGAGAAAAATAAAGGAAAGGAACAATATCTTCCTCTAGGCAGATGAATAACTGTACTTCTGACGGTCAGGGGCCACAGTGGGGGTGGGGAGGGGGAGAGAGAATAATTTGAGAACATGAAATTCATTTCACTTGCAGTGACTCACTGTTCATATGACGGTCACATTCTTTAATCACGTTCTCCTTAAATTCTGATTCTCCTTCAAAATCTGCCCCTAATCTGTATTTCCAAATTAATTTCTTGCTCTCTCCTTTAGGATCTCTCCAGTCCAGACTTAGAGGTTTGTCTGGATTACCTTTCAATGATTCTGTTTCCAAACACTGGGCTCTACTACTTACTCTTGAAAGATTCTCACCACTCTCCCCGAGGACATTCGAACCCTACCCATCTTTCAGGCCTCCTTCATGCTTCTTTTGCTGAGAAATCTGCTGCGGCCATTCCAGAATAATCTCTACCCATGAACCTCTCTTGAATTAATAGCTTCTTTTCATTGACTGTATGATGTTAGTTTTTTAAATATTGCCTAAGAATTAGCAGATTTTGAAAACGTAACATAAAATAATCACTTTATATTGAAAATTGTACTTTAGCAGGAAGAAAAAAGCAAAGATGATATTGCTCTTCACCGTTTTGCCAAGAGAAGAAACCAAGAGCTATCGTCTCATGAAAATATTGTCTTGGAAAGCGAGAAAGTTTTGTCCCTTTTTGAAGCCAGTGGGAATAACCAAAATAGTAAATCCCCACATCTTTCTGCAAACAGACAAATTCTGAAGGAAGAGTATAGAGTTATCCATGAAGGAAAGGCCCACAAGGACCTAATGGTGCCCACGTATCCTGAATCCACTGGCCCCAAAGGGGCCAAGGATGGAGACAATGGTACCAGGAGCCTACATGTCCAAGAAGAATATGGCACAGCTCTCGCCAGAAACAAGGTGCAAGGAATAATGAGGCCAATGACAGTGAGGGAACAGTGGGAGGAAGAAGACAACGAGAAGAATCCTAGAAGTGCTCCAAGCAAAATTCCAGCAGATGTCCACTATGCTCAAGCCCACTCCAGAGGTAAGAAGCGTCATCAACCAGGTGCACGAGCCCAGAATAGTCCAGTAAAAAGCAAAAGTGCCCGGCATGTCCGACGCAGCACTCACTACCTGCCACCGCTCTCCAAAGTGCGAAGAATCCCCAGTGATTTTGAAGGCAGTGGTGATCTCCAAGGGAGAGGGGACAATGACATCTCTCCTTTCAGCGGGGATGGCCAACCTTTTAGGGACATCCCTGGCAAAGGAGAAGCTCTTCGCCCCGATCGAAAAAGCACAGATAGACAAACAGGGCTCAGTGAAGCTGAGACTGTGAAGCTGGGTCCTAACGAGATCCCGGAGGGAGAAGAAGGTGGGGACAATGCCCTTGCGGCCGGGGCTGGGCCCGCGAAGGAGGCAGGGGTGCCTGCAGTGAGCCTCGGGGAGGGCAGCAGCATCACTGGCAGTACCGACTTCAGGGACCTCCCCGGGAAGGAAGGAAAGAGAGTGGACGCCGGCAGCCAGGATGCTCAGGGGAAAATAGAGCTCCGTTATCCAAGTGCGCCCTCCAGAGGGCGAATCAAAGGAGGCAGCGGCGTCGCCACCGAAAGTGCCACTCACAATGAAATTCCCAAGCATGGCAAAGGCAGTCCTAGAAAAGCTGCAGGGCTCCCTGGAGGGAACCAAGCGGCCTTAAGCGAAAAACACGGATTTTCTAGTAAGGGTGAAAGCCAGGGCCTGATCATTCCTTCTCATGGTCTTGATAATGAAATTAAAAATGAAATCAGCTCCCGCCGTGGCCCCCACGATGAGGGGAATGGGATAACACATGGCAGGAAGAACTCGTATATATCCCATGGACAGGATGACACTGTCCGAGGTAAGGGTGGGTCACAAAGGAGAGGCTCCTGGGGTTACAGAAGACCCCATTTTCATAGGGGGTTTAGCTCCCCGAGGAGGGGGGATAGCAGTGAGTCATCTGACAGCAGCAGCTCAAGTGAGAGTGGCGGCCGCTAGTGCCCTGGGCCTCCCCGCCACCTCCCAATGGGCAGCAGAGGACAGAGTCCCCGACAGCTGCCCGGGAGGAAGGACAGGGGCTCAGCAAGCCTAGAAGCCTGATCTCCTGGTGTGTGAGGGGGAGGATTTGCTATTTCAATGATCATAGTATGAATTCTAGTCAAGGTCATAATGCTTTTTCTAAATACACTCATGGAGGATTTATGTAGCATTTATGTGAGCATCATTTGTAACCTTTGTGAGTGTCACAAATGCCTTTGCTGTATTTTTTGCTCTGTAGACATGGAAATAAACAATATTTCTCCATGACAATCTGTTAGTGAGTGATCTATGAGGAATTCTCTTATTTGTGAGGCAGGGTTTCAATGAGAGTTCTGCTTCTGGCAAAGGCAGCAGGTGTGAAGTCCCCAGCCCGCTGAGCTCGCCTCAAGTGTCCCTCTGCTCTGACAGAGGTAGTCCATTTCGTGTTCATCTACACACTTTGTTCCATCACACAGTTATGAGCTCCTAGAAGGCCATTTGTGTTCCTGAAACATGCCTCATGTCACCACTTTAGTCAATTCTACCTCTTTCCAAACAGGAGGCTAAAGTGGAGGGAAGACAAGGGAAGAATTTGAGGAGAAACAGAAATGAAAAAGCCAGACAAAAACTTAGTCTGATAGATACTATTGGCCATTCCAAACTATTCCCAGACTATTGTTTTCTTCCTTCTTTCCTTTAGCGATGCTGTAGCTTCCTTTAGCTAGATGCTTCTCTAGCTAATGATGGCCTTGTGTCACAGTTCTGGAAGTTCAACATAAGTCTTCTGAAGGCTTATGAAGGGGGAGGAATTCTGGAAGGCTTTGCTCCCCATGGTAAGAGGAACTTACACAGCTTCACTCCTTCCTATTTCACATCCTTCTTCTGGGCTTAACAGAATGTGATGTCTGGAAGTGCAGCAGCTATTTTGTGGCCATGAGGAAAAGAAAAAAAAAAAAGTCATAGAGATATTTTTTGCTGGCAGTGTCCTTGCTGTGAGACAAATCTTCCTCACATGTTGAGTCACCATCAGTTTTGTTGTTATTGATGGCAGAGTCAAATTCCTAACTGACATACCTCTCCATCCCTGATATTCTTCCAAATGAGAAGGGTCAAGAGAAGAAGAAAGGGAGAAGCAAAAGATAGAGGAAGAGCATATTCTCCTGCTCTTTAAGAGTAAGCTCCCAAACAGCAGGAGCTATGGCTGCATGTTCTGTGGAGCCCCTAGATAGCAGAGTGCAATAATGTTGTAACACAAGCGATTGTCATAAACTCTGTGCTGCCCGCTGAAGATCTGACTTCCCGCATTGGTAGATAGAAGATACTTTCTACTAAACCAAAGAGGCAACATAAACCATGCGATCAGTCCAATTCTACCACCCTACACACACACGGATAGGCACACGCACACACACACAAACACACACACGACAATAATGGCCAACATGATTTGAGGATTGTCACGTGTTACGTTCTATTAAATCCTTTCATCTGCATGGCTACTCTATTATATGGGTCTGCATTTTACAGATAAGAAACTGAGACACACAGAGCTTTACTGCTCCAACTGGTAAGCTGGGATTTGTACCTAGGCAGCCTGGATCCAGGTTTGTTAACCACTCACTGTACTGCCACACATTACATAGACATCCGTAGCATACGTAATCCATTTTACACGTGTGGATGTACACATAGAGAACATATACACAGGTCACATATGATATCGATTATGTATATATACAGAGAGAGAGAGAGAGAGATGAATAAAATGCTAAGTAGATCCTGAAAACAACACATCTTTTTTCCCTGTATTTGTTCTCCATCTTCTGTACATATCGGAATTCAGTATCCATGAGAAGACCTTACATGCCACCGCTAGAACTCCTTAATAAGCTATTTCTCATACTTTGTTTTTTTTAAAAAAAGATTATTTTGGCAAAAAAGAGAAAAGCACCAAGACAACTAATGAAGAAACCTATATCAGAATTTAAATTGCAAATGAATTAAAATCCACCTGCTAGATATATTGTGGGATATGTTGTGGATGGTCCGATCACATGCAAAATGCTCACAGTGGTGTAAGAAAAGCACAAATGGCTGCAGAAAGCGATGCTTTCTCTGGGTCATCCCAGGTGGGCGTGTCCAGCGGTCTTCCGACCCGTCTGCTCTCTAATGGGAAGCTGCCTCTCAGTTTCCCGGTCAGATTGAGTTTCCTCTCTCCATGTCTGAGTGTTCATGGATACTTCTTTAAAACACTGGCAGGTTCATATTTTCTTCTTCCACTTGAGGGAATCAGAAACGCCCCCAACATCCAGAGGCGTTGCTCTTGGAAGCAGATGTGGATGAGCTGCTCCAAACAGAGAAGGTCAGAGACACAAAGGACGCCCTGCTGGCAGGCGCAGGGCCTGGGCTTTATCCAAACCCGGTCTAAGCTATGAAGCTGCACTCTCTTCAATTAAAAATAAATAAATAAACATAGGTTTCCAAAATAGGGCAGAAAACTTCAGCCTCTCCTAGCTGCCTTAAGGGGTTGAAAGACGTGGACGTGGTCTGCCACCTTGTGCCCAAAGGGACAAGCTCTGTTGCCAGTCCTGGCAGCAGGCTCCATTCTGGGTCACTTGTTTACACACCTGCCTCTCCCTCCAACTTCCCCTACCCTGATTTCTCTGCTTCTAAACATCTGTTTTTGTTTTGCAGTCTAGTTAACACGTTCTTGGCAACTCCTGCCCATTTAAGCAAGCATTTCTGACTGTTTGGCATAACATTAAGCTATTTGAAAAACATCCCTGAATGATGACATTTTACAAAATTCCACAGGGATCAAAAGAAGAGATGTACCTGGCCCTTACAAGGCTACAATTCAGTCAAGGAGAAAGGCACACAAAAGACAGAGATGGGGCAGAATGTGCTGAGTTCAATGATGTCAATAATATGTAAATATGATGCAAATGAAGAGATAAGGCAGCTTTGAGGAAAGGAAGCAGTAAATTCATTTTCCTTCAAGTATGACACATTTAGAGGGGCTGCAGACTATACGTATCAAAAGGCAAATAAGAGCTTTCCAGCTGGTAACCTTAAATCATAGCACTTCCGTTCTAGAGCTCAAGAAAAATCAGCCACCAGCAAGGAGGCAGTGGTGGGAGGTGAGGTGGGGGTCAGCAGAGGAGTAAGAAGCCTTGCCGCAGGAAGTCACTCACGCTATTGCTGTCCTAAAAATGTCCCCACTCCGGCTTATTGGGTAATAAGGACCAGAGAATTGCAAGTTGACACTGGGTCATTAAACGGACCACAGTGCACATTTCTGGGATAGTTTAGTGTAGCACAGATGCCCATGTTTAGAAGTGTGACTGCTGTTATATTTGAATTATAAGTAGGTTGTTGCGATTGTTAGGCTGCTAATGGATTAATAATAGACTTTAAATAATTTTTAAAATTTTAACATAATTAGGTAGAGAGCCTCTAGAAGATTTCCAAGGCGTACTATATGAAGAAAGCAAGCCATGCTGGACTTTTAGAAGAGATGATTCTGATGGAGGTGTCTGGCACCAATCCTAGAAACACTTTGGCGACTGGCTGGAGTAATATTTAGGCTGTGAGGCCATGAGCGGGGTCCAGGGTTTTCATTTGTAACATATTCTTCACGTGACTTTACTGTTAGCCCAAATTTGAAGTCACTGGCGTGGGTATCTTTCCCAGTGACCTTCAAATCCTTCTTGGGTCTCCTGTCAGCCCATGGCCAGTCCTGGCCATCACTGACATTGTGGGAATATCCCAGTCTATGATGAAGAGAAAGTTTGTCTCTGTGATAGCTTCATATCAACAAATGATGGAAATATGAATAAAACGGGGTCTCCAAGATACACACAAAAATGGACCCAACAGGCTCTTGTGAAACGAGAACTGCTCAGTGGTTGCACGTGGCTTCCCCAACTCAGTCCTCTGTGGAAAACTGTGTGACGATGCCAGAGCTGTGGTGTGCCCCTGGTGGCCGTCACAACACCAATCGGTCATTTGGACAGGACAGGACCGCGTCTGTTCAGAGTTACGCGTCATGCAGAACAGACGCAGGATGAGGAGACAGAAGGAACTGAAGAAGCAGAAATCAGTAGTGCAAAAGAGCAAGAGTCAGAAGGCGCTGCCTGGGGCTGGCCTTTGCAGCCTCCCATGGCGCACGGCTGGAGTTCTGGAAGAGGCTCCCTGGGGGCGGGAACTTAGGAGGAGGAGTTTTGAGCGATGATCCATGAATTCCCTCAGAATCCACCTCCGTCCTGGTTCCCTGCGGGAGTTCTCCCTCCCGCAGAGGTCCAGGTGAATGAGAGGGACGAGCCCTTTCCAGAGAGGGGCCAGCAGTAGCCATCGAGGTCTGTCACAGGAAGCAGGAGACAGAGGGATGGAGTGGTGACCGCCCCTCGGCCACAGCGCTACCTGTCACCGGTGGAAAGCAGTCTCCCCTCCAACCCTCCACCGCGGCACGCGGTCTTTTGGGGAGCACTGAGCAACGCAGTGGACTCCTTTGTTTCAGCTTCCTCTTCTTGTTCATCCGTCACCTACTAAAACCTGTGAAAGTGGCCTTGAACAATTTTCTTGTGTTTCTTCTTCAAATACCATTTATAGTTTTTTCTGACCATAAAAGAAAGGGCCAGTATATAAAACCACAAAAAATAGAAAAATATAAAGGAAAAATTATAACTTCATCACATTTTCCCTTCCGGTTCTTTTTCTAAGTGATACTGAATATATAAGAAAACTAGTCTCACGCTCTACATTCTTTTTGGCATCCCGTTCTATGATCTTGATGTGTCATTTTATCACACTATTAAGTATTTAAAAAGTATTTTAAATTTCATTATATAGATCTACCACAATTTGTTCGGTCTACTATTGAAAGATATTTAATATTTTCCAAGTTATCCTCTATTGTAAATTCTTGTGCTTTTAAATTAAATCTTAATGCCACTTTAATGCCAATATTTTTCAACTTTATTGATGTTTGATTGACAAATAAAAATTATACATGATCACTACCCAGTCCTTTTATTTTTTATTTATTTATTTATTTTGGTACTGGGAATCAACCTCAGGACCTTGCACTTGCCAGGCAGGCACTGTGCCGCTGAGCTGTATCACCAGCCCATCAGTTATTTATTTATTTTATTATTATTTTTTTTTATGTGGGTACTGGGAATCAAACTCAGAACTTTGCGCTTGCCGGGCAGGCACGGTGCCTCTGAGCTGTATCATCAGCCCATCGGTGTTTTTAAAGGACTGCATAGAATTGCACTTCTTGGACACTTTTAGCTAAATCACAACTTATGGGCATTTAAATCATTTTTAGTTAATAATTAATAAAGCCACTGCTACATACACATCTTTGGTTGTGTACTTTTGTGAACCGTAGTAGGGTAAATTCCTAACAGTGCCAAGCCTGTTAAACATCAGATAAAAAACGCATCACCAAGTTGCATATGCCTAAAACTGTGTTCCCAGAGTGATTAACTTTTCAGTTTTACAGTAGTACAAAAGCAGTGTGCGTTCAGTCCAAGTCATACTTCAAATTGTGATATTCTTTCCCGGCTTTCTCAGGATACTTGGCAATGGCTGGGAGCCCCAAGTCCCATGCTGGGCTGCAATTACAAGTGGTGACAAACAAGAACCACAGCGTGCTGTGTCCTCAGTGTGTTCTGGATACAGATGATAATTTCATGAGATACTCAGCATTTTGTTACGAAGTAGGTTTTGTATTAATGAGTTTGCCCAGCTTTAAACTGAGGGTGTTTAGGTTGGTTGGCCAAGGGATGACGGTCTGTAGTGAAGGTGTATTAAATGCATTTTCAGTCTATAACATTTTCAAGTCACGAAGGATGCACTCTCATGAGAACTCAAGAATCATTTGTACCGTGCGTGACATAAATTTGCCCCTGCGACACCTCATCCCTCACACGTGGCAGACTCGGCCGGTAGGGTCACCCGCAGATCTTTATAATGAAGTGCACCTTCTGGAGCTCCCTCCCGAGGCTCTGATTCCCTGCCAGGCCCCGGGAGCCTGTGTTTTAGGAAAACATCCAGCAACACTGGTGTGCAGCCAGGGCTGAGAAGAAAACCAAGCTGGAGAGAACCTCGAATGATGAAAACCAGCAAGCAGTCACTAGAGGGCAGCCTCCTTCACTTTTTAAACATTTTTGAAATAAAATTGAGCAAAAAGAGAGAGACATTTTTGCTTTTATTCACAATTTGGAAATGATATCTCCCCATAGGAAGATATTTTAAAATTTATGAGCAGGTGCCTCTCTTTTATAATTCCAGCATTGCACTACTTTTAAACTCCATAATTTAAGGAGCTCTTGATGGAATGTCAGTAGTCTAGGTTTTGTTTGCACACATCCCTCCTACAAAACCCCAAATATCCTGTTTCCAAGCTAATAGCTATAACTGATCTTCACTAAACATCGCTTTTGTTTCTTCCTGATATCTGGATCTCATTAAAACCCGAGAGCAGCTGTACCCCCAACTGAACACGCTGCCATTCTCTTTCTAATACACTCTCTAAAGGTGCAGGGGTTTTTGAAAGGAACCTAGCAGGTCATCTAAAGCAGAAGCATCATGTTTCAGCTGATAATCTTGCTGTTGCTTACATACTTTCACTAGAAGAAAACTCACTACATTACACTTCTGGTGCGAGGTAGAATGATTCATTCTTTTTCCACATGACATTGTTAATGTTTTCTACCCTTTTTGCCTAATTAAATAATTTTCTCTGACCTTTCATGTGACCCTTCACCATACTGGTCACCTCCACTTAGCTGGGCACAATATTCCTCATGTTATTCTAGCACCTGAGTACAGAATGTGACAGTGACCTCCTTGATTTTGGTGACTCGCCTCTATTAATATCATCTAATAGTCTAGATGTTCCTTGACATCTACAAAATGCTTGTACCAGTACTTGGCCCTGAATTCAAGCTGTTGAGGGCCAACAAGGTAATAATAATTAAGGATATTCCTGTGAACAAAGTTCCTGCCTTTAGGAGTTTGCATTTAGGGTGCGCGCAGGTAGTAAACAGTTAAAGAAAGTAAACAGTATGTTATACAATGACAAACACATCAACAGAGTGAGTGAAAAGAGAGAAGTGGTCTAAGGATGGGTTAGAATGCTTGGTGAGACTCAGGTTTAGAGGCTAGAGAACCAGGAAGAATCGGCAAAAAACACCAAGAATGAGCAGCCAGTGAGGTTGGAGGAAAGGCGGACAGATGGAGATAGACTATTTTATTACACCTTGTGTTGCAGAGCTGAGGTCAACCCAAGGTTGATTACATCATCCGGTTAGATGCCAGAGATTCCACATGCTTGAGCTACATCACTGACTGCCAAAGAGGTCTATAGGAAATTTGGTGGTTTTATGATGTAAAATCAGATTAATTAGCGAGATTCCAGCTTTACCTCAGTTCTACAGATCTTTTTTGCAGTTGTGAATATATAATAACAAGATTGATTTTCTTCATTGACGGTACTTATATATTCAATTGAAATTGCATTGAAATAGTCACCTCGAGAAGCTATATACTACATTTCTGAAAATGTAATAAATACTTTCAAAGCCCATGCAAACTCCATTTGATTATCATTTCCTCGTTCTCTTAGGTAACTGTGATTTTATAATTACTAATGCTGATAGTACTAGTACACATCATTTTGTAATTCTCATCAATGGACTCCTGCAGAGTAGCCCCATGAATGTTTACAATGCATAGTATAATCCAGCTTGAATAGACTCACACGACCACCTCACAGGTGAAAACTCGCAAAAGGTGTTGCGACGGTTAGTTTTATGGTCAACTTGGCAGGGCTAAGGGAGGATCAGATAACTGGTAAACATTATTTCTGAATGGGCCGGGGAGGGTGTTTTTGGAAGAGATTAACATTTTAATTAACAAACTATAGAAAATCACCTTCCCAGTATGGGTGGGCATCATGCAATTTGCTGAGAGCCAAAATAGAACAAAAAGGTAAAGGAAGAGCGAATTGAATGTGCTCTCTCTGCTAGAGCTGGATTGTCTGTCTCCCCCTGGCCTGGATACACATTCTCCTAGCTCTCAGGCCTTCGAGTTTGGATTGGATTACAACACCAGCTTTCCTGGTTTTCCTGTTAAAACTAGTATAGATATGCTATTCTTAGTAAAATTTAAAAAAAATGTAGAGATCTACAGAGACAGGATGAGCTACATAATTTGTGAAGTGCAGTACAGATAAAAATGCAGAGAATTTCATTCAAAAATCAGGGGGGAAGGGTTAACCAGTAAAGTAGAAGGCTCCCTTCTTCCACATATCTTATCTGCTCAAGCCCATGATCCAGTGTCCTATCGGACTTTACTTATAGCCCAAAGGCTCAAGGATAATTATAAAGAACTTCAAGCTGGCAAGAGTGGAGCAGTAAAGCAAGTGTGGGCTCTGCCTGGTCTAGGATTTTGCGTGACAGTGCAGGTCACAGGCTCCCGAGCCACTGGCCCAACAGAGCTCACTGCTATTCAGACACAACCAGCTTCTACTGATGTTCAGAAAAATTACAGATTTTGTCTTTATCCCTCCTTCCTTCCACAAAAACTTCTTTTATTTTTGCTATTTTTTCCTTTTAGATTAAAAAATAAGACTCAAGATGCCAAGAAAAGTGTGTTCTTCAGCACAACCACAGCAGTGTCACTGCAGCAAGGTCAAAGGCACGCGAGTACCTGGAGAGAAGCCCTCCGGTCTGGCTTCTGGAGGCAGACCAGGAAGTGCAGGAAATGGCAGCTTCTCTGACCTCAAATTTGAACAAAACAGCAACATTTCTCCTGCCGGTGGGTTTTAACAAACATCCTAAAGGCCGCTTTACACAAAACCTCAGGGAAATTCAGTGGGGCAAAGCCAGCCTCACCCCTGCCCACTCTGTTTGTCCCATCTAATTTCCTTTGCTTCCTGTGGCTGCCATGTCTAATTCAAGAGACATGCTCAAAAACATTGGTTATTAGACAACTTGTGGTTAATTTATATTCTCAGCATGTTCTAGGCTTTCTACTAAAACACACATGGCTGATTTAAAGGAGGATACCAGCTTTACAACCAAGTTTCCTAAACTCCCAGAAGCAGTTTCATGTGAGTGCCCTCCTACCTTTTCAATAATTTTTTCCCTGGCAGGGAACCCCTTAGTTCTCCTGTATCTTGCTATGAGACTAATTATATGCTGAATAAAGCTTAACTATTTATCAAAATATGACATAAATCTGTATAGACTATATGTAAATGTCCTCTCCTTCAAAAAAATTGCAGTTAATTTTATATATAACTTTCAAATTTGATGCACTTCTTAAACTCCCTGTAGTATAAGATCATTACTGCAGTGCTCAAATCTGATATATGCCAATGCTGAGAGATTGAAGTGAAATGCACTTATTTCTAATCCATTAATGTCCAGTTAATCCATTAATGTCCAGTTACACTACATCATAGATTTCCTGAAAGCATTTAAAAATGTTTTTCTGAAATTCTTGAGGGAGTTACAAAATAACATAAGCTTTATTTTAATTAATTGATATTAACTACTTAGTAGTATTAGGAGAAATGAAATAAAAATGAAATCTATTTAGAATATCAGTTATTCTTCTGAATTCCACCAAATTCTGCTGTCACTACGCTAGTCATACTGAAGACACCTGAGTTGAAGTTATGCCAGCTATACTTGACTTCACAGCTTTGGTTTAAACATAGAGAACAGTATTTCTTGTGAGGCAAATGGCAGTGCCTGAAATGAAACTGACATGATTCATTGAAGTTTTAGAATGACCCCGAGGAAGACACTCCGAGACAACTGAGTTGAACTTTCCATGAAGCTTCTCAGATAAAGGAGAAGAGGGCAAATCAGTGAGGGAAGAAATTAGAACATTAGGAATAAATTTTCCCCAAAGTGGGCATGAGGCAAAGGTTTTCCAGTCACAACACAAATAGAATTTGCCGACAAGGTCATGATCACATCGGACAACTCACAACTGGGAAAAAGAAATTTACAGAAAGCATTTTTTATTTTTAACTACAAAACTTGGAGTGTTTCCAGACTACCTCTGGGAAATGTCTGCCTGCCCTTGAGCATTATTTTACTTCTTTTTCTCTCTTCTATCCCTCACTCCTTTCCCAACACTCAGATGTCACCTTATGGGTATTAGGGAAGAACTTCACTGTACTGTATTAAAAATGTCTAGCAAAGTTTTGCTTCTCTAACTTCTACAATTGATTAGATTGAGTTAGATATTTATCATTGGTAAGCCATTCCTTAGTAATTGAACTAAAACATCTGTGCTCTAAGTTTAATGCAAAACTTCCATGCTTTTCTGGCCTAAGGAGTTTAGCATTATTTTTGAGATGTCAAATTTGGAATTTGCATTGCATTCCATTTAACAAACAATCTCCTACTTTATTACAGTGCTGTAAGCCTTCTTTAGTAACCAAAAGACTATCCACAACACAATGTATGATTTTGTATAGATTCCTGAGTATGAAATAGACTATATTATTTTTAATTTGAAGAAGGTTCCTATTATTCAAAGCTAGTGAATGAAACAACGTGATCTCCTAATTTCCTAAGAATGACATCAATTTGAACCAAGATCACTGAAGAATCGTTTCTCTACGCTACACCATTTAGCAGGCCCAGCTCCTTTCTAAAGCCAAGGGACTACTTAGCACCCTGGTTCCTTTACAGCCATTCTGACTCCAACTCTTTTGCTTCCCTGGACTGCGGGGAGTCATGTTGATGGGTGTTCAAGGTCACACAGAGTATGATTTTTAATGCCCCTTGAGGCAGATTGAAGAACTGAAACTAACTCCCTTAGACCAGACTGGAATAATTAAATAGACTCCATGGCCCAGATAAATTCCAGGGTTTATGAGACCCAGACTCTTTAGGTGCTGCTTTCAAAGAGAGTCAATTGCAATGGCTTCTTAATAACATGGTTTTGGGGGTTATATTACCGGAGGGGTATTAAAGAACCCTATAATAGCTATATTCTTGTGGCGTTACATGAGATTGACAAAATGCAGATTGTTCATCTGAAAGAATGGATTCGTTGCCACCACTAAATTTCAGAAGTCAAGATTAAGTGAGATTCTAATCCTCACTCACCTCTTCTGACCTGTGCCAACAGGAATTCTGTTCACAGTCCACAGTAATATATTTTTTAAGCTCCCTTACCCATTTCTCCTGCATTCCATGTCCCTCTCCCCAAAGCTCGCAAGGTCTTTTTTGATGCAGTCCCTACAGCCTCTTCCCGGAGAAACTGACCTACCTGCTCCTTTCTTCCTGCTTCTCTTAATTGTTTCCGTTTGTAATAAGTCTGAGTATTTTATTACCCATATTCCCTCAGGTTTTGCCCTTCTCATTAACCTGGTCTACATCAGTGTTTCTCAGCCTTCTTTTTATTCCTGCCTGTCCAAAGGAGTCCCACAGATGTAACCCCTCCATAGACATAGCATATATTTACTTTTTTTTTTTTTTTTGGTGGGTACCGGGGGGTCGACCTCAGGACCTCGCGCGCCAGCAGGAGCCCATGCCGCTGAGTGATATCACCGGCCCCTTTTTCGTATGTGGGTTCTGGGAGTCGAACTCGGGCCTTCGTGCTTGCTGGGCAGGCGCTTAAGCCGCTGAGCCATCTCACCGGCCCAAACATATATTTTCTTATGTACGGTATACGTATCTGGGGCTTATACAAAGAAATTGGTATCATTTTTTCCTCCCTAAGAACCAATCTTCCCCACTGGAGTTGGGGGGAGGTGAAATCACCCCAGGGAAGGAGGCCTGGTCATCAGCACAAGCAGGAAAAACAGAGAGAGAAGCAACAATGAACAATGAGAGTGTTTTAGTCCCACCCCTTTCTGTGTGGTGTTATCCACCTGGGTGTGCCACCATCCCCAGTGTAAGTCCTAAGCACAACTGTGCAATCTGGCTCTCCTCCTTATCTTCTCTCTCCCTCCTTTGCCCCTGGATAACTACTGCCCTCCTCACTGCACTGGAAAACCATCTCCTGCACCCTGCAAATTCCTGAGTGTTTGACAACTTAGCCCTGGATGTCAAACAAAACTAGCTAATCCAGGCTTCTTCTTGTATGTGAAAGACTCATCCGGCTAAGCTGATGCAAGCCAGTTCAGGCACCACAGAGAGTGGCAGGGAAGTGAACTGGAAGGAAAGGTTATTTAAAGGACACATATTCTGCTTTAATTGCCTCTCTTGCCCACCATGTCTCCCCAATAACATTACTTATTCTTATAGACAAGAAGCTTGGGGGGTGGCTAAGAGCATCTTTAATATCTTCAAATTCACCATAGCACCTAGCATTATATCTTGCATATTATCACCATCCAATAAAGCTAAGCTGAATTCCCAGTTCCATGTATTCTTCATTTTAGTAAATAGTCCTACCTGACTTCAGGTCCTTAAGTCTCCATCCATCGACTAGAAAATCAAATTCTTATACAGTTTTCTCCACAAGCCCGATTAAGATTTCTGAGAGAGGGAGTACTGTGTGCTGTACCTTTCAAAATATTGGCCTCCAACCTATAGTAAGCATTGCATTTCATGTTGTGCCCCACTCCTCCTACACACTGTCATGATGCAAAGTTTCATGAAACTACATTATATGCACATACTCTGCCAATTTCTATTTTATTTCACTTCTGAAAATTATACTTCAGGCCTCCTAAGGTGTTCTCATGACTCAGGGGTGGGACGCGACCTGCAGTTTGTAGAACAAAGGATAGAGGTTGACGGTCACAGTCAGGCATGAGTCCAAACCCAGCTCCTGAGCCCAAAGAGCTGTGGGCATTGATCTAGCCTCTCTAGACATCAGTTTTCTCTTCTTTCAAACAGCAATCATCATATTCCACTTACCTGCAAAGATTGTTATGGAGAAATACATAAATAATTCCAACATACAACATAATAAATGTTAATAACTGGTGGCTCTTATTATCCACTTTTTGAGTCCCTTTGTTATGGTTTGTGTCTAGATGTCCCCCAATGCCTCATGCAGTCCTAGGATTTTTTCAGATGTGGCTGAATGTAGAGTGTCCAATCCTGGGATTAAGGGTGTTAGTGCTACACCCGCCCTAGGGCAGGTAGCCTGCATACAATATAAGGGACAGAAAGAGGCTTGTCCTCTCCCCCTTCTTATTTTTACAGTCTTCCCTTGTTGCTTTGCTGCCTCTGTCTGCAATAAACCTTTGCCCCTCTGCCATGCCACCCTGCCTTGGAGCCAGCTGATTATGGACTGAAATCTCTACAAAGTGTGAGCTAAATAAACCTTTCCTCCTTTAACTTTGGGTGTCAGGCATTTTATCTCAGCAGTGAGAAAAGTAACTAAGATACCCTTGGAGAAAGTTGAAGAACATAACATATAAGACTTGAATTTTACTTACTATGCACATAGTATGTTCTATAATTTTATGTCCTTATTTTATTCAATAATTGTTATATGCCTAGAAGCCTTCTTCACTGTGTAATTGTCAAGAAAACTTTTGAGTATAAACTACTTCTTCTTCTACAATATATGGCAGCTGGCCCAGACCTGAGCTTAGAGGAAGTTCAGGCATTACTAAATTTTCATGTAGTTATCATTTTGCCAAATATTTGTATAATATATAAAAGAAAAAGATGGTATAAAATAAAGTTGGAGAATATAAAGAGGGAGAAATTATGTGTGACTTTGTTATTTTGTTTTCGATTTGTTTGTTTTTTTGTTTTTTGGTTTTTTTGAGACAGGGTCTCTATGTGTAGTTCAGGTTGGCCTTGAACTCATTATGCAGCCTAGACTGGCCTTGAACTTGCAGTGATTCTCCTGTCTCAGCCTTCTGAGTGCTGGGATTACAGGCGTGCATTATGTGTGACTTTGAATTAATATTTCCAACAATGGTTGAAATTTATCATAGAAGATCTAGCTTTCATTACAGCAACATGGAAGTTTTCCTAAACACTAACTTAAAATAAATGTGAGAACCCCACATCACAAAATCATAGTGTTTTCCAAAGTGCCACTTAGAATGAAAATGTCTTATGAAAACAGGTACCCTTTACTTGCTTTGTGCCCATAAATCATGAAGTGGTATTCCAGACTGATGTAGGAAAACAATGACAGTTTT
This sequence comes from Erethizon dorsatum, assembly GCA_028451465.1. NCBI lineage: Eukaryota > Metazoa > Chordata > Mammalia > Rodentia > Erethizontidae > Erethizon > Erethizon dorsatum. The sequence continues at coordinate 112,391,763 of CM051832.1, read as the reverse complement.
CTAAGATCACAAGACTGTATGGCTGTACTTAGAGGTAGAACAAGATTATTCCCTAAAGGAAGTTAATGACACTGTATTATTTCAAAAATGTTTTTAATAAAGCATTTTAAACAAATAATAAGAAGAAAACTGATGGTAACATAAACATACTCTGTATAAGTATGATCACAAAATATGGTGAAAGTTTACATTAAAAATTACAGTAGAAGACGCCATTAATTCACCTCACAATCCTCCCCCTCATTTTGAACACAGGAATCCCATCATTCTTGCCACTTTCTGGAAGTCCTTTTTTTGTGTTTTTTGTTGCACTGTCATGGCTGCCTTGATGTCCTGAATAGACTCAAAACCTTTCCCTTTCATGGTCCTTCTGACTTGGGAGAAGAGCCAGAAGTTGCAAGGTACCAGGTCCAGTGAATGAGGTAGATGAGAATATATGTCAATATTTGTATTTCACAGAAAGTGTTGCGAACATTTTGAATCAAATCAGGCATCAAAGTAGCTACAACAACACAAATTCTAGAAATCTGTTGTGTAACAGTATGCATACATGGGTGTGATCAGAATATACAATGAATGTTGAAAATTTTTTAAATATAATAAAAACACATTGCCATTAATCCTCCTCAGTATACACCCCCTCACTTCAAACATGCTTATCCCATCACTCCTGCCACTTTCTGAAGCAGTTCTGGAAGTCGTCTTTCATGAATATCTTTATAAGGTATGATAACAGATGAATGCTGCTGCCAAGTGCCATTGGACAGAAAGGCAGGCTCCAAAAAACATTACAGTGTGTCCTTGTCCACCTTACTCAGGAGATCTGGCTGTATGCAACTCCTACCTCTTCCCCAAAGTCAAAATGACCATGCAAGGGAAACATTTTGAGTCAATTCAGGATATCAAGGCAGCCATGACAGCTCAACAAAAGACACTCAAGAACTGCTTCAGAAAGTGGTGAGAATGACATGTGTTCAAAGCTAGTGGAGTATTTCGAGGAGGGTTAATGGCAATGTGTCCTGTACTGTAATAAATTTTAAAAATTTAAATTTCACCATATTTTGTGATTACACCTCAGTATAATTCCAGAAAAAGTAAAATCGGTATTTACCCATTGATGGGTATGTATCCAAAAATGGTGGGATATATGAATTAAAATGCTCAGGAATTTAACATCTCCTAGAGAACAAGTGAAATATAGATGAACTACATCAGTAAAACAAGCTAAATACTGTCTTGAGAAAGCAGGAGTGGTAACATGAAATTTGGTTATATTATCAATGCAGGGCTAATTGCACAAGAAGAGTGGAGATTGCTGAGGGTGGCGGTGACCAGAGGGAGCTTTTAAAGTTGAAGTTTGGGACTCAACACCCCTGCTTTCCAGGCCACTTAGTGGACCAGCATGACCTGCTGCAAGCCAGGATAACCCCCTGCTGGAGGGGTTAATTCAAGGGTTACTGAGTGTGCTGTGTTCGCTATGAGCTCAACCCTCGGCTGGACCTAGGACATAACAGGGCAATGAAATGTTTGAAAATCCTGGTGACTTCTGTTCTTTACAAATTGGAGAATTATATGTTTTATAGTCTGAGGATGTCACACTGGCATCCATTTAGGATCCGCAGAATTCCCTCCCTTTTTAAATATTGTGGTTGTGTATTTAGGATTTGGGTTAGACACATGTTAGAATATGACATAAATTTTTCCTGGTGGACAGTTCAAAACACCCAATTATAATTATGCAAACACTAAAATAATGTTACAAAGGAAGTCAGAGGTTTACATATTAAAATGAACACTGGCATTACCAATAGTACACAAATATAATTTAAATCTATTATAAGATTTGAGACTTATTCCAACTGTTTCTGCCAAGATTTTTTAAAAAGAAGTATCTTAAAGAATGACTTGTGTTGCATATTATTGGGAAGATGGTTTTCTATTAATAATTATCCCCTGAGGCCGGGGATTTAGCTCAGTGGCACAGTGCCTGCCTGGCAACCGTGAGGTCCTGAGTTCGATTCTCGGTACCAAAAAAAAAAAAAATTATCCCCTGGTGTTATCTGGAGCCTTGACAAGAATAATAAGGAGCATGGAACTAGTGATCAGCATTACTTTATTGATTTTTCAATTTAGAATCCTTTGAGCAAGCTTTCAGGGGGCTTCCTGTAGTTGACACCTTCATCAGCCCACCAGAAAGGAAATGATTTCAAAAAATAACAAATCCGATGCTAGGGAGGATAGTTGCCAGTTAAATATAGTATATGTGTATATCTAAAATTATTCTGAAGCATCTTTAAAAGTATTAATACCTAGACAAACTCATCAACTAATAATTAGTTGGCCTTGGACTAAATATAGAGCCTTTCAGTTCTTTGTTTAAAATTTAGGTATTTATTTTGGAAACTCAGAGCAAAACCACGAATAAAGAAGGAAAAGTAACCCTTTGAAGGTGTAAGAGAACACTCCTGTGTCAGCCTCCTGTGAGTCCGCAGTGAAAGAACTGACCAGGTACTCTGGTCAGCAGGCCCCTATTGCAAAGGGATTCCCCAGAAAGACATCAAAGCAGTACTCCCCTCACTGAATGCAAAGGGAACTATGATTGTGCCCCTTAGTTGCAAATTTAGGAGGCTGAAGCGATCATCAACTCACTATGAACCCAAGGTGGGACAGGATGTTAAAAGTGTAGTCAGATAGGAGATTAGGGCTGGGCAACCTGGACAACCACCTGGGCAGAATATGTCAAAGTTCCTAATCACCCAAGGCTAATAGGTTGAGCGAGATGTTTCCCAAAAAGAGAAAACATGAGCAAAACAGGACTCCAGGCTTATGACTCCTGTGCACTGAGTACTGAACCAATCAGAAAGTGATATTCTCAATCCTACATTTGAATCTGGTGCTGTTTGAAGGGCCAATTAGAAGATGGTATTCTCAATTGTTCATTTATATGTGGGCACAGCCAATCAAAAGACACCATTTCTGATACTTTGTTTACATCTGGCCAAATGAGTTTTTGATAGAATAAATGTCCTAATTCCTCATTTGCATGAAGTGAAGGTCAATCCATGTACTTTTGATACTGAACACCCCTTTCACTTTATCTTCAGAGCCGCCGCAAGACTTTCCTCTGGCCCTCTCTCACCCTGTAGAGCATAATTTTTTCTGTCTTCAATAAACGTGTACACCCTCGCTGTCTTCTGTGTGTCTTGTCCAATTCCTTGTTTGAGATGCCAAGAACCTGGAGAAAAGCCCCACAGGACCCAACATCCTGTAACAGTAGAACTCAACCCATTGAAGACATTCTGCCCATTCCGTACCTCCACCAGCTGAAAGCCTGTACCTAGACAGGGATGAAGGCAATGAACCGCTTTCCTTGTAAAAGAATAGCAGTGACAACGGTTTCAAGTACTTGAGCAGTTAATATGTGGGAACGAATGCTGTCTGCATGATTTAAAGGGTGGCCCATGTAAATGGAAATGCCATATTCCAAATTCCATAAGGTGATGTGCACTACTACTGAAAACTTTTAACTTGATTGAAGTCAAAGTTGCTGGAACCCTTAGAAATGGATAGAATGTAATACAGGAGTGTAAGAGCTGACGTCCTACAGGAAATGGACTGAAAATACTTATTATGACACTTTCTAGTTTTGCCATGTTTTTAATCAGAAAGAAAGCAGTGAATAAGAGCATGATTATAATTTCCAGTGGTTTATTTCTAAAAGTGCATTATTGTGTCATTCGTTTGAAATCTAAAAATAGCCTGCTCCTTGAATGAATTTATTTAGACATAATAGTGAAGGAACCTGTAAGTTTTTCTTTGGTTTTAAAAAAGACTGCTTTTGCCAGTTTCAAAATATGGAAAATTGTAAGCAATACTGTTGGTTGCACAAGTCATAAGACCCAGTGCTTCTATTTTCCCCTTCTCTGCACACTGTGTAGATTTGTTGCTCTTTCCTCTGCTAAATATAGCTGGCTTCCTGCTTTTCTCACAGCCGACTGGAGAATTTAATTAGGAAGGTGGGAATCTAAGACCATCACTCTGATGATAAAACTGTCAGCTGATATCACTCCTTGCTCCAGCGGAAAAATTTACAACAACCAGGGGTGCGGAGTGACAGAGCTGAGTTCATTCAAACAGCGAGTGAGCGTGATAGCCAAAGGCCAGGGCTTCCTCCTCACTGTCTTCCCTCTGCAGGTGGCTGTTGAAAGCTCAGGTTGAAGTTGGAAACGCTGTGTCTTTGAGCGTAGCCAGAGGTTAATTTCACATCTGTAGCCTTCCACATGGCGACTGGAGATCACTCTCCCTGACTCCCTGCAGTTCAGTGACTCTCTCCTTCACTGGTCAGTCACGCGCATTTTCAGCCATTTCTTGTTGCCTGTAAAATGCAGTCCACGCCCTCAGACCAGACTTCGACATCCAGGTGCATCTTTCTAATCTTACGCGCATTTCTCCAATGAAAGTAGTCTGTAAACCTTTGCCTGGTACTTCTTGCCATCTATGCCACCTACCCTGGAATGCAAGTCTCACTTTCTCATCTACCCCAATGTATTAAAGTCTAGCTCGGGTTTCTGCCCCTTTGCCAGGCTCGCTCTGATTGCGCCCTACGACAAGAACTCGGTCCTCATATCTCTTCCGTGGTATTGTGCGCTGACCTGGTATTTGAGCTCCGTTTCAATTACAAGCATCATTGATCCAAAGAGATTAAGTTCCTAATTGCTACCTATTGCCCTTGGTTAATTGTATTCAGCCGTAGAGCGGGACAATCCCTCATAATTTAATAACTGCAGCTATAGGATACTTTATGTAAATTAAATATCTTTACAGAAATAGTGAACTCACATAAGATTCTTCCCCACCTCATCAAAGCTATTAATGACTATCGTTTCATTTTATTTTTACTTAAAAAATTAAAAAGTATATCTTTATTACATTGTAGAATTACATACAGTTCATAGTAGTCAAATTCCATTTTCTAGCTGGCCCCAAAAGCCGAGCTCACACTGCGCCCTCTCAGCATAGATGCGTAGACATCTAGTTTGTAAGAGTTGCACACAGACGGTCGTATGAATAAGAACGTATTAACAGTGTCTCTCAGATAGAATGGAGATACTTTTTCCAAATTTAAAAAATTCTACATTGTACAGAAATGAGTGTTTCATTCCTGTATCCTTGGAAATTCATGGAAATATATCTATGTAGTAAATTTCCTAGAAGTGGAATTTCTAGCTTGTAGGGATTTTTGTGTTTCTAATTTTGAGGTATCTTGCCAAATCATTCTTTTAAAAATTCCAACTATTTCTTTCACAAGGACTTATTTAGTTGTCTTGGTGTTTCGGAAAAGCTCACCGTGTGAGAACAGGCCACTGAAGGTAGATGTGGCAAGAGACCAATGAAAGAGGTGGACATCTGCACAGAGTGCAGTCATGTCTTAGGGACTTTAAGGACAAAAGCACATCTTGAGTGGCAGAGGATAAGGTACTCCACAGCCTGAGGCAGGAAGTTTACACTCAAATGCTATGCTAGGTAAAACCGGGCTGCATGCACTCAGAACTAACCTAGGCTTTCTCCAAAACTACCAGCCCTTGGAACATCAGGGTCAGGGATGCAAGCCAGGGTCGCCTGGCAGGGAAGATGGTGGCTGTGACCAAGATACATGTACTCAAGTCAAGCTGGACTCCTAACGGTGCTTACTAGTTACTTAATTCATAAACTTTCCTATGAGTTGAAAATATTAATGTACTCCATTATTAACAAGAAATACATTACTTTGTTTCTTATGTTACACTAATATGTCCCATTAATTCTAAGCTCACATGGAAGTGTCAAAAAACTTACTGGCAAAAAGCCAGGAATATTAACACAAAGTTGTATTTGAAGATCTGTGAAAACTTCAGGATTCCTTAGGGACTAAAGAAATATGCAGAGGGGCTTGGCTCTTTTTAGATAAGGAGGAAAACAACGTAAGTCATTCTGTTGCCGAAGTGCAATTAAAAGTCAATGAGGGCCGGTGAGATAGCTCAGCGGCCTAAGTGCCTGCCTGGCAAATGCGAGGCCCTGAGTTCGACCCCTGGTACCCACAAAAAAAAAAAAAAAAAAGTCAATGAAAGCAGCATAATATCACCGTTCTACAAAGCTGATGAATAATAGATCCAGATGATTGTCATCAACACCTCAAAGCCACAAAGGAAAGGCAGCTGGACATCTAGTACCTTTTGATGCAAGTATACAAAACCACCTGTGAAATAGTGTTTCCTAGTTATAGATGAATGACTAGATCTGACTACCAATCCAAAGAGAATATAGAAACATATTAGACAATATAATTGGATGAAATTAGCAAAATCTGACAATCCATGTTTTTCAACAAACTACAAAGAGGGAGAGAAAAATGAAAACATGTATTAAAAGAGATGTGCAGAGGTGCATGGACAGTAGTTGGTTCCTGATTCAGATAAACAAACTATACAAATAAAATATAAGACAATTGAGGAAATTTAATACTAGCCGGACAATTCATGAAATTAAATTATTGTTTTCAGGCATGACAACAGTATTATGGTTCCTTATCATTTAGAAATGCACAATAAAATATGTATAAATGAAATTGTTGCCGGAGTCTTAGGCCAGAAGCCTGAATCTGGGGATGTTAAGTCCAGGCATCCATTGCCTCTATAAATAGTAATGGAGCAAGAAAGAAATTTATTTTTGCTATGGGCAAAGCAGGAAGGCACCTCATCTATAACACTGTCTTCCCTGCTCTAATAGCAGCTGCAAGGTCACCCAGGGAAAGGACGAAATCAGGAGCCAAGAGGTGTGCGTGTGTGTAGCCGTTGTGGTCAGGTTGTGGAGTCCTGCAAGCCAGGGGGTCAGTATATGCATGTACAAGTCCGGTTCTGCGACCTTCTGCAAGTGCCAGGGATTGGTAGCTTCTCTTCCCAGCATGGGATGAAGCGGGAAGAAGATGGAAAGAAATGGGCTAGAAAGACAAAATGTAGTCAGTTAGGACAAAGACCAGGTGTTTCTTTAAATCCCCCAGTTTTAAAGGATGCCTGTTATGAATGACACAATACCTGAGATTCACATCAGTAACCTGGGTGGGAGAAGTAGGAATCACAAATATGAAAGAAACTATACTTGGCAAAGGTTATTAGTTCATCGAACCCGATTAATTGGACATGAGAGATCATTGCACTACACTCTGTACTTCCTGTATATTTGAAATTCTCCACAATCAAGGGGTCAAAAACAGAAAAAGACTGCTTTAGGACATTGTAGAATATTCCTGACTAGCGGCTAGGATCCAGTTAAAGAGGATAATTTTAGGAGACTTGAATGTTCCCACGCAATGGCCACAGGTTCACTAAATGACTGGAGTCTGGTTTCCAAGCCCTCTGACAACAATTTGATGCAACAGCAAGAGCAGGAGCCGCATGGTATGGAGAACATACTTACAAGTGGGTTCTTAAGCCAAATGAAAGCTGTAATTTGGTGGAAGGAACTGACAGTCCTCTTTAGCTTTCTAAATGTTTTGAACTCCAAAAGGAGCTTGTATACTGCTCCAATACAAACGTGTAATCTTTGGCCCAGACACATGGGTGCTCTTGTGGACAATCACAATGTAGCATTTGTCATCTCCTTCATATGGAGTTTGCTTTGGTTGCACCATCTTACCACATCCTTCCCCTGGGGTCCTCCTTTCCTCTTCCACTTTATGCTCTGTCCCCCTCCAACTTGTACCAAAGGAAAGAAAACATATCATTTTCCTTGCTTAGCTACTCAAATACAGTATATCTCTGCAAGAAATTACCTTTAAAAAGCACAACACATTGGATTATTTATGGCCAGTTGTGTCTGTTAATCAGATCTTTACTGTAGTCAAATCTGAGACTGTAAGGGTGGTGTCAGAGAAGGCCAAGTAGGGACCCTGGGCTTTCATCCCCACCAGCTAGTAAAAGTCCCCTAACCACCTTTTCTTGTGGTGTCAGTAGAGATTCTGTGAGAATTCTGAACTTGGACCTCCATCTCCAACCAGGGTAAACCAGGCACGCCTTTGTACATGTTTCATTTCATTTGATACCACCCCTTCTGAGGTAATCACAAGTAAACGTATTTTACCAATGAGAAAACTGGGAGTGGGGAAAGTAAGGGAATTACTGCTAGGGCCACAAAGTTAGCAGGAACCAGAGATAAAATTAGGTCTCAGACTTTCCAGTGTAAGCCCTTGTTTTTCCTAAACATAATCACTAAATCATATTAAATAGGCAAATAACAATATTATAAATATGGAGAGGTCTTTAAGTGGCCTCTGTTTCTGTTCTATCTTCACTGGAAAGGTGGACATTATTCTCTCTATGCTGATGGAGCAGAAGCAGCAAAAAGTAACGACTCATCCAAGGTCAACTGTGACTCAAGGGAGAAGTCGAGGCCAAAAGCCAAATCCCGAGTCCTGGGCTGCAGCCGTTTTCCCAATGTTACGTTCTTTCCGGTGTGGCTATAAGATGAGAAGGTCCCTGCATCTCTAGGAGCTGTCAAAGGAGAATTTCACTGCCTCAGGAGTGGCCTTGGGCCTAGGTGAGGAGGTGACATGGCTGCGACTCCCAGCTGACTGGAGCCCAGGCAGGCTGGGAAACCTATCCTTCAGGTGAGGCGATAAGCCACATCCTCCACCATTCCGTGTGAACATTCAGAAGAGCTCCCCTGCACCTTCCTCAAGAATGTTCCTTTGGCTTAAACTTGTCCTTTTTGGTTAAAGCGAAATATTTTTCTGAGAATTTTAACTAGAAACCTTTGGCTTCACTTCTTGACCTGTAAGTGTTCTGCAGTCCTGCATGGTTTAGATGCTTCCCTACACCTGGAGGAGACAACTCTTTGAGGACATCGACACTGTTCAGGGTGGTGAAAGTCAGATGACAGCAATAGTAACATAAGAAAGATAAATCACAAAAATGAATGGAGAAACTGCTAGTGTTTGATCGCTTATTCTATGCCCGGCGTTGCATACAGGTCTTTACGCGGACTGCTTCATTATCCAAAAAACATTGTGTGAGGCAGGTGCCATTATCACAACCTTTGCAGATGAGTAAACTGCGGCACAGGGAAGCTGGATAACTTACCTAAAGCCAAACAGCCCTCAAGTAGCTGAACCAAGATCCCCCTCCAAACCTTAACTCGGCTGTGGATGATGTTATTTGATCGCCTAGCAATTACATATAACTGAAAGGGTGAACAATGGTGACCTCCATCAGGTGACACTATTACTGTGAATAGTGGCAGTCATAGTTAACTAAGATTGAGAGAGTGCTGTGCACCAAGCACGGCGTGAAGGCCAAACATTGACTACCCATTCAATCCCTGGCAGCAATTCTGTGAGAGAGGTATTATAATTAGAGTCAATTAGCAAACAAGAATATTGCAGTACAGATAAATGAAATAACCTATTCAAGGTCGCATAAAAAAAACCACTGGCTTTAATCCAGGAAGTCCAACTGTAGTGCTGTCAATTTTTTAAAAAAATAAAAATGTAAAGGGAGAATCTGTGGCCAGTCAAGAGAGCCAAGTTCAGCCATTCCAAAGTCACTCACACATTGGTTTTAAAAGTGTAGTGTTCTAACCAGCTAAGTGACCTAGTTCTTGAGGAATCCCAAAGACCAAACTAATGGCTATGATTTATAAACATTTCAGTATTGTGTATGCGGCAGAGTTCCAAGATTTCTAAAGCACCCACTGAGGAAAAATGTTTCACACCTCCCCTTTACTTATTTTAGCCCACACCACAGTTTGAAAAAATACTAGGAAGTAATCTCATCTATTCAAAGCAAAAAAACAAAACAAAACAAAACAAAACATGTATTTCATAATCTGTTATAGCTAAGGTATCAACTTTGCCAAAAGGAACAATGGAGAAAAACAGACTTTCAATTGCGTTTGGGCATTGACATTCTTGGAAACAGAATCGCAATATTCATATACTTTTAAAGACAGCAGGAGAAATGTGCAAATGTATCTGTAGTTTTCTGCTATGTGGGTGGGAGTCTTTCTCTCTGGGGAAACATTGGGTTTGGCTCAAAACTTAATGGGTCTTTTGGTTACGCAGAAACGAATGCCAAGCCTTCTGCTGCAGTGAGGAGCCAGCCTGCTCCGTCATCCTGTAGAAATCAGTCTTTGGTGTGGGCTCTGCAGCTTAGCGGTGATCATGATGAAGATGAGTAGGGTAACTGGGTGGTGGGCATGGACGGTCAGGTTCCCATGGGACTGGGGAGTCTGGAATCCAGGAATGGAAATGTACCCATCTGGAAGAGTAGACGCCCTCTGTGGAGGTGTGCGGCTAGTAGACGTTACGAATATCTTGAATGTCAATCTACTATTCTCTGATATAGAGGTTCATGATTTTCTTTCTTTTGTGCATTATACTTTCCCTCCATAATTCATGAGCCTTTTGAAAAATTTTTGTAAATACTACTACCTAATGATAGGCTTTGGGAGAATAAGAAAGGCTCTTGTGTCCATTGTTTGGGGAAAATCTAAAAGAGGCCAGGACAACAATGGTGACTGGTGACTTATGGAAAGTGACCAAGGAGACCAACAATAGTCAAAACAGAAACACTTAAACAAAAGTGAATTTGACAAAATGACTAGATTGCTATAGTCACAGTAATGGGATCCTAGACCATTTGCATATGGAACAGAAGAGTCCGGAAGGCACCTTGAATAGATTTACATCATTTTTTCTATCTCAAAATGTTCCTATTGTTTTTATCATGATCGAATAGCCACTAACGACTCCACTGTATATTCATAACTGTTTGGGGGGAAACCAGATCGAAGACAATAGTGAGAACATGTAGTTCAGAGTTAGAAAGCCCTGGGTTCAAATCCAAGTTCCAGTCTTTATTCAGCCTCTCTGAAGCTCATTTCCATTAACAGCATGATGAGGATAATCATACTGAACTCTGTATGGTTGTTGGGATGTAGTCGAATTTTATATGTCAAGTGACAGGATTTTTTAAAAGATAGAAATTTTGAAAATCTAAACAACTAGCAAAACAATAAAAAGGAGTTCGCTGAGGAAGTCGTGACAGTCATTCATTCAGTTCTCTGACAAGTCTATTAACATGAGTGTGTGCATCACCAAAAACAATTATGGGAAAACACATTTTCTTTAAAAGGACTGTTAAGTGTAGGCCCAGATTTTCTCCAAATGTGTATTTTGTATCATATGAATATTTCTTAGCAGACACTAAAAAATAAGAACAGTCCACCCAAAAGTGATTAGTCAAGTCTGTTTTTCTTCTTCAGTGAGTCTACCAATGCAAGAGTAATAATTGTTCTCTTTTAGGGAGAAAAAAATTAGTTTTTCTTCAAAGGCATTTGTGACAAAGGGAAAATAAAGTGGCTGTGAATCTTACTTGGTCAAGTGTACCTGTTTAGATATCTAAGTCTCATTTTTCATACTCATATGTTTCTAAATGACTCCACGAAGAAAAGAATGTATCTATCTTCCAGTGACACACACACAAAATTTAGATCACTCAATCACACAAAAATGGAATAAAAGCTTTTTTATAAAAAAAGCAATTATCGGGCCGGTGAGATGGCTCAGCGGTTTAAGCTCCTGCCTTGCAAGCGTGAGGGCCCGAGTTCGACTCCCGGAACCCACATACAAAAAAGGGGCCGGTGATATCGCTCAGCGGCACGGGCGCCTGCTGGCGCGCGAGGTCCTGAGGTCGACCCCCCGGTACCCACAAAAAAAAAAAAAAAAAAAAAAAAGCAATTATCTCCACAAGCTATCATTTCATTTCAGACACATCTTAAAGGAAACATACTGGCAAAAACTGGGTTTTAAGCTTTGTCTTCTCATCTAGGACTGAATCATAAACTGGAAACCGGGACATTCCCTTTCACATACTCATTTTTCAAAACTGATCGCAAAATCCTAGCTGTCGTAAACTCTTTTCAAAAAAGTCAAAGAGCTTACCACAAGGGGGGAAAAATACCTAACAATTTAAAATTCCTTCCTCCTCTTTCCTCATTCAAGCTTAAAATATTACTAGTATTAATTTCAAGGTTCTGTCTGGCTATTAAATCACAAGCCACACTGCCTGGTGAGAGACAAAAAAGAAAAGAACTGTTATTCGCAGTGAAACCAGACAGTCCCACAAATAACTCCAAGAAAGTCAACTAAATTACGATTTTTCTCTGCCTCATGAGTCAGAAGAGAAAGGTTCCAAGTATGCAAGTTTGAGGTGGGGATTATTCAGTGTTACTTGAAAAAGATAAAAGATTAGCAGAGAAAATATGCTTGGGTGACAGGAACTTGTCTACTTTTTCTCCTCTGGTAAGAATGCAGTATAGAAACCAGAGAGCAGGAGGCCAGGTCACGCTTCTGGACTAGTCTCCTGCCACATACACGGTACTCATCCGTCATTCTGCCCTGTCATCGTGCCTTCCTGCCTGTCCCCTCCTCTTCATCCCATCTGTTTCTTATGTTTATTCCTCGCTTACTCCAGAAATCCCCCCTCTTGCCTTTCCTCAAGCCCAGTGGATATTTCCCTCTCCAGGGCTTCCTCAAATATTTTGTATCACCCTCATTTGTCTTTCTAGGTGCTTTCTGGGTTCCCCTTCGCTACCAGGATTTAGTAAGTGGGTGTCTTTTCCTGTCCTTTAGTTTCTTCATGTGCTTTGAGCAGGCACAGATACATGTGTACAATTTTTCTAATGCGTGTTCTTTCCTTAGGCAGTTTTAGTCCCCCTCCCATACACTATGTGCTTTTAAAGTTAAGAATGAGGCTGGACTCCCAAGTCCTGGGATTACAGGCGTGCACCACCACACCCGCCTCCCCTTCCATCTTAATACCCTTTTTACTCCTCAAATAATGTGTTCTGCTCTATGACCAGCTTAAATTCCAAGAATGGTAGTAACCCTAGAGACGAGTAGGAAAGAACATTGAAACACTGAACAAAACACCTGAACACATCTACCCAGCTTAGGGTTGGACTGATTTCTATAAGATAAATTTACTGTTTTAAATGCTAAAGATGCTAAACTACTTAACTCTCAAAACTATGTCTTAAGTTTCCAAAGTTTCACTTTAGGAAGATATTCCTAAAAAGGCATTTTGGATCTAGGTGGGACGGTATACAGTATTTCTGACAGAATCACTCAGTGTTACTCAGCATTTAATTTCACGTGTGTTACTGTCCCCCAAGTATGGTATCAGTGTGGGGTTCAGATGTTTCATGTTTTTGTTAATATACCTAAAACTGTAACCAGTGAATTCCACCTGTAGTATTTTTTATTATAGATTATATTTTATTTCAATAAACTTTGATATTTAGACCAAAAAAAAAAAAAAAAAGAATGAGGCTGGAGTAGAGAAGACGGAAAGTGGAGAAGAACGTGAAGCTGCAGGTGTCAGGTGGAGGAAGGAGGTGAGGGGGAAGACTCGGGACAGAGGCACGAGGACATGCAAGGCCAGAGATGCCCGATCCAGACTTGTTAATTTCTTGATCTGGGACATAAAACAGCCTTTCTGAACTACCATAAAGTAGTAACAAAGCTTATTAGGACTTGGAAGAATAACAAAAGCTGTTGAGGACTTACCATAAAGTTTGTGAGACAATTCAATAAAATGCTGAACTTATTAAATACCTCAGCCCGGTCTCTGGTGCATGCTTAATTAGCATGCATTTGCGCTCTGAGCCAGGCACTGGGCCAAGGATCTAATGTGTATTGCTGTATGTGATCCAGGCAACAACCCTGGGTCTTGGATACTGGTATTGCCTCCATTTTAATCAGTGAAGAAACTGAGCTTTAAAGAGGGTAAGTAACTTAATGTGGATGGCACAGTTAACAAATAATGAGGAGGCATTAGACGCTGAGTCTATAACTTCTCATCTGTGAAATGAGGATAATACCAACCACCCTACAATATTTTTATTGGTATTAAAACAGATAATCTCTTACATAGCAGTTGTATTGTACATTTTCATTTTTTCTCCCCATTCTGTCTTTGTATAATCTCCGCCTTTTACATTTTGTCCCATTAAGTTAAAAATCATTAATGTACTCTATAATATTGCTACCTCCCAAAGACCCCTATTTTTTCCCAAGGAATTTTTAAGCAGAATTATATGTCCATTGCACTGCTGCCATCCCAAAATGTGTCACAAGATAAAGGTAAACTCCAAGTTTAGCATTTACTTCTTATCATAGTATTTGGATGCTAAGTTAAATACCAATTTATTCAGTTTAGTCAGGTTCAATTGCACTTTTAAAAAACAATAGGTAACCCACAGGAAAGAACACATGGTTAAGAAGACTGAATGACTGGGGTTGTTTTCAAAGGGTTCATTTTTCCTCCTATTCATTTTCACCTGTACCCAGCGCCCGGGAACCACCGGTCTTCTTCATGTTCCTTTCTCCGGATTTTTCTGGCCTGTATTGTCCTGTTCTCAGCTCACAAGTCCTCAGTGGTCCCTGGCTACTTACATTAATTACAAAATCTGTACCCAGACATTCAGTGCCACCCATGACCTCACTCAAAATAAACTGTTCTGCCTGAATTGCATTTTGTATATCCCCCCGTGCTAAATGACTCCCTAGAAACACCCAGCAGTGTCTTCACCCCTAGTGTCCCCTCCATCTGCGATGTCTTCCTCCTCCAACCCAGTGGGAAGCCATTCCTGTCAGCCTTTTTCTGTGCTTTCAAAATGTCCTCCCTGAACAATGTACATCTTTTGTTAGCTTTATTCCTCAATATTTCACAGGTTTTGTTGCTATTTTGGGTTGTATCCTTTTTCTAGTACATTTCCAAATTTATCACTGCTAGAAAAAAGGAGAACTTCTGATTTTGTGTATCGATCTTATCTCTAGTAACTACCAAACTGTCTTATTAGATCTTTTGCCAGTTTTCTATAGTGTGCATGTTATTTTATAATAAAATTGTTTTCAAAAATTCCAGCTGGATGCAGTGGCACATACCTGTAATCCCAGCTGCTTGGGAGGCTGAGGCAGGAGGATCAGTTAAACCCAGAAGTTCAAGGCCAATCTGGACAATATAGTGAGACCCTTAAAATAAATAAAAATAAAAATTAATAATAGTAGTAAGCACTTTCATACTATGAGTAACACAGGGCCTATTCTAAATGCTTTATGTAGACAAATTAACTTAATCCTACTGAGGTATGATTTTATTGCTAACATCAGTTCACAGATAAAGATGTGATAAACATCTTGTCCAGGGTAACACGTACAAAGAGTAGCTGCTGATACTACCATCATTCCCTCCTCTCCCAGCCATCCCTGGCCATCTCTGTTAAATCCCACCCATCCGTCTCTGAACTCCGAGGAATTCTGTGTATAGTTTCTCTTGGCAAATGTGTGTGTGTCTGGTCTGTGTCCTCTTGATTACCGAAGCACACACACATGTCCTTTGACTAAGGGGGTACACCTGAACCATTTTGACTCACAATATTTTCAGTTTATCAATAGTTTTACCAGGATGCGACCCCATCACAATTATAAGAGCCTCTGGTACTGGTCTCACAACCATAAATTCCCACCTAGGTAACCCTACAAGAAAACCAGCTTATTTTCCACTTACACATTCACATGCATTCATATGGTTTTTAATTACGACAAACCCTTTGTATGCTCTCCATACACATTACTGATCAGCTTAGAGTTGAAAAATCACCCCTTGTTGTTTTATGGGAAATGAGCTTCCGTCCTATGAAACAGTGGTGTTGGTGGAAGAGAATAAAAACAAGGAAGCTGTGTTGAAATCACACTAAGAGGAAGAGAGCCACCCTGAGCAAGCAGCCTGCTCTCCCTCCCCCGGGGAGGCTGATTCATTTCCTGCCCTCCCCCGACACCTCCAAAGCCTTCTCTCCTTTCTCCACCTCTCGCTGGATCCCACCACCAGTGCCACCGAGTCAGTGACTCACAGACAGGCTACCCCACCCCCAGGAAAAAAATTGGAAGTAGTAAAAGAAATATGTTTTTTTTTTAAATCAGAGAAAAATAAAGAGGAATTGTCTATTGGGTAGTTTCTACAATTATTAATAAAGTCAACTGAACCCTGCAGTAATCTTTTCTTAAATATTCTTGTTAAACCTTCACATACATAACGGAGTATGCACGATAACTTTTACATAAATGCGTAGGTACATATGTAACTGTGCGTGCGTACAAACCATGGTATCCCACCACAGTCAAAAGATACTGTGCAAAAACTCATGCTCCTCTAAGGTCCACAACACCATCTGTTCCCACAAAGTTACTTATTCTGACTTCTGCCACCACCAGTTTATTTTCCCTGTTCTTGACAGGGACATAGCATGTGCCATTCTGTGCCTCTCTTCCTTC
The DNA here is from genome assembly GCA_028451465.1 of Erethizon dorsatum. Lineage (NCBI taxonomy): Eukaryota > Metazoa > Chordata > Mammalia > Rodentia > Erethizontidae > Erethizon > Erethizon dorsatum. Next base: position 112,375,397 of record CM051832.1, on the reverse strand, counting down.
ACCCGGCTTTGTGCCTGCGAGATTCATACGGATCGTTGTGTACATCAGTGCTTTATTCATTGTCACTTTTGTACATTATTTGATCCTCTAGATTTTATCAAGAAATTTGGTACTATGAATAATAATGTTGAAGTGGTATGTGTATATATATATATATATATATATTTGTGCACATCTTGGTGGGCGCTCTATGAGAAGTGTGCACTGATTTTTACTGAATCTTCTGACTTTTGCTTCTCTGCTTCAGTCTGACTTACATGCTACTATCCCAGGAATCTCCCTAAGTCAGCTGAGATCCAGGTCTTTACAGAGCTCTCTGGGAATCCTCACTGTCTAGAAATTTTCTTACAACTTCAAATCAGGCCATTAGGGCCCTGCACGATTTGCTCATACCTTACCTCTGCAGGTTCTTGCCTGACCAATTCAAGATTTATGGCCCTCTCATGGTCTCTAGTCAAATACAGTTCACAGCTCTCCACACCCACCCCAAACTTTTGTTTATGTCATATCAATCCATCCAGAAAGCCAGAAAGTATTTTCTTGCCAGCTTTAAATTAAGAATAAATATTTGAATTAAAAACATTTGCCTGTCTTTATTTTAAAGACATCTTCCTGATATGACTTGAAGGAAAGATTGCAAAAAGTAATATAAATGACTTAGTTGGAATTTTCCATTCAGTTTGGAGAAAGCTAAGAGCATAAACCTGAGGCAGTTTTGTGTACAAGTTAGGTTAGGAGCTTTTGGGAACACTGGTTCTGCTACTTCATAGCTGTGTGACGTTGGGTGAAGTATTTGACTCTTCTAAGTCTTGGTTTCCTCATGTGCAAAATAGAAGCAACAACCTTTCTCACAGGGTTATACCAAGAGTGAATAAAACATTGCATATAAACTTTTTAAAATAGTGACAGGCACAAAGAAGACACATGATAAATAGCATTTTTCATCATTAATAAAGAAATTGCACATCAGGGGCTCAGAGCAAGAGATTGGGAGCAGGTTGCCTGGGTTGAAACCCCGGCTCCTCCACTTACTAGCAATAGGTCTTGGGCACATTGCTAGCTAATCTGTGCGGCAGTTTCCTCATGAGGACCTTCTTCAGGGCCCTTGGAAGGGTTACGTAAAGCATTGTATCTGATAGCTAGTGGTACATAAGTTTCAGGTACTTACAGTAGTAATATATATTAATGTAATATATTAATGCACATATATCAACGACTTCTATCATCAATATCAGTAATGGAACCCTACCATCCCTGTGGATTTGAAGTTTTGATACATAAGGAAAAGACTAAAGGCAAGAATCATTCCAAATAAGAGCAACAATTCTGTCGAGGCAGAACAGTAGACCCGGAAGAGCCAGTTTTATGACAGGAAAGACACACGATTGAGCTGCGGGGCTCAGGGCGGACTCAAGTTTTGAAATGGGCGTCTCTGAGAATCTGTTTCCCACTGAGTTGTAGAACTGTTCACTGGACCGTGGGCAGAAGGCGGTGACCAGTTGTTCACCCTGACCCCATCTGTGTGCCTTGGGACCCCTCCTCAGGTTTATCTGTGGAGCCAGACCATCTCAGGGAATCCCTGTCTCTGGCTTTTAAGACCCTCCAGAGTCATTGTTATTTCTGAAAACAAGCAGTAAGTTGTCAAGGTGGTAGGTTAGGGGTCAGTGTCCACAGAAAATGCAATGGTTCCTTGTTTTATTATTTGATTCCCATTTCACAGACCAATAAATTGAAACAACTTCAAGATAAGTAAGTGACTTATGGCCCAATAACTCTGAAGAAGCCAAGACAGGACAGAAAGCCATAAACTTGAATCTGGGGTATATGTGATTCCAACATTAAGAACAAAATTTTAATATTTTGGTTGGTGAGGATTTCTTACTATGTGTGACTGAAAAGTATGATAAATGTTTAATTTTTAAAAAGTTTTTACAGTGAAAAACACATTGCTCTCAATCCTCTCTAAATAATCTCCTGGCTTTGAACACACTCATCCCATCATTCTTGCCACTTTCTGGAGCAGTTCTGGAAGACCTTTTTTGTGTTTTTACTTGAACTGTGTGGCTGCCTTGACATCCTGAATCAATTCAAAACATTTATCTTTCATGGTCATTTTGACTTCAGGGAAGAGCCAAAAGTTGCACAGTGCCAGATCTGGTGAATAAGGTAGATGAGGACATACAGTTATGTTTTTGTGAGCCTGCCCTTCCTTTGGATGGCACTTGGCAGCAGCATTCACCATGTTGTTGTTCACACCTTGTAAAAACACAAAAGTGGACTTCCAGAACTGCTTTGGAAAATGGCAAGAATGTTGGGACAAGTGTACTCAATGGGAGTGTTGCGGAACAGTACAGTGCCAGGTTCTTTATGTGCCACCCAAAGAATTGGCTGAGATGGGAAAATGCAACTTTTTAAAGTAAAGGAAGAAAAGGAAAGAGTGAAGAAAAGAGAGGAGCAAGAAAAGATATGTTCTGCAAGCAGGATGGGCCACTGCAGAAACACGACAGCAGAACAGGAAGATTGCAGTGGCAGTGAAGTCAATGGCCTCTGTCTTTCATGTTCTCTCAGATCTGTTCACTGGAAGTTGTTCTGCCCACGGCATCCTGGCTGTGATTGACAGGTCACAGTCAGTTTTTCAGCCTCTACTCAGGATCTTTGTAATTGAGAGTTTACATCCTATTTTCCAGCCAGCCTGCCATGCCCTAATCTCCTGCCTCAGGAGGGGAATTAATGGCAAGGTATCTTTTACTGTAATACATGTTTTAAAAGCTAAACCATATATTTTAATCACACTTTGCAGAACCCTTCAACAGATGAATCCTAGTGGAATATAAGTTCATATAAGAACTTCTTCAGTTTTAGAGTCCAGTGAAATACACAGAGGGTGACTACCCCAGGGACTATCCTTTTTGTGGACCTCTCTGGGGCACATTTTGTTTTGCTTTCCAATAGAAAACAGAGCATGAGGGAGAGGGTAAGTAGCACTGTGTGCCCCGCTTTCCACAGAAGTCCAATCTTCTGATAATAAGAATTGGGAAGACCACCCCAGGCCTGAGGGCTGAGGTTGTGTTGATCACTGAGGTTGGGAGGTAATTTGTAAAGAGTTGTGAGGTCTTGTCATATCTGTTCCTTTGAATCCTTCCTCATTCTATAATCCCCAGTGCCCTGTACTTTACCAAATTTTTCACTTTTACTAGATAATTTTTTAACACACTCAAAAATTCTGAACTATTTGAATTGAAGAGAAAATATCTAAAACACTTCATTTTTTAGAAAGGCAACGCCCATGTTTTACTTTAGAGCTAGGGGCTTTCTCAACAAGCCCTGTGAAAATTTAAAAATATTCAAACACAACTTTCTTCTTAAACATCTAAGGTGCTATGTTTACCTACAACTTCAGTGATCACCTATAGCATATTTCATGGGTTCTGTTCTCAGTGCTATAAAGAGCTCATGATTGTCTCATCAGAAACACAAATACAGGCAGAAAAGGGGAAGGATGGCTCAACAGGAAAAACCACACCAACTAATCCTACAATTATACTCACTCAGGAAAAGTGGTGAGAGCATGTGGTGAGGGAAGCAAGTTGGTGACTACAGTCATCATTCGTGGGTAGAGAAAGCCTCATTGCTACCTCGCCTGCATTTGGTAGGAAACACTTCATGGCAGGAAGAGGATTTCAGCAGGAAAAGGGAGAGGTAGAAGAAATCTATTCAAGGAACAAAGTGTCATCTACAAAAACAATCTCAAAAAATAGAGGACAAATATTATTGGTAGAAAAGGAATTCCAGATTGCTTCAGAAAACAAAGAATTAGATGCACTTTCATGGGGACATCCTCTCTCTGTGGATCTCTTGCCTTCTGAATTTCCTACTCCGATTCCAGGGCTATAGCCCACTTTCCAGGAAATTAGTCAATTTTCATTGTCCATTCTTGCATAACCCATTCCTGCATCAGACTGACCTGTGTTCAATCTTAAAAAACAATTTTGTTCAGAAAAAAAAAAGAATCAATGTGCACTGAATTAAAATCTATCTCCTGATTTACTGTTTTTGGTATACACACTGACAACACCTGTTGCAGTATTTTTTATTGTTAACTTCAGTTTTCTGGGCTGCTCCACTTTCTTCCCAGCAATGTCAAGTTCAACGAAGTCAAAAAGCAACAACTGTGCTTCTTTTTTTAATCCTCATAATGCCTGCTATCTGCAAATTGCACATAGTAAATATGGGTAGGATAGATATACAACTTCAAATGACATGTTTATTTTTTCAGTGGACACCATAATACTCTCTATTCTATTTTTATAAACGGTGTTATGCTTCTCCTTCCAAACCTTGTTCTGAAAAACAGACTAAACTGAAATACATTAATTTACTGAGGGAGGGAATTTAGTACATAAATCTAAAATAAGCCTTCTTATTTTTAATTTACATACCAACTCTTGTGAGTATGTAATTAGGGCATATATAGTGTGGAAAATACCTCAAGTTCTTTTTGCAAGGACATTTTTTTTCCATTGAGGAAAGAAAATGTGTAATCCAATTTAAAACAAAGAAGTTGAAATCTACTTGAATGGGATACTCATTATTGCAAAATGTTCATGACCTCTTTGGGATGTTCTGCCTTAGAAATGACCAGGAAGTAGTAACTCTGAGCTAAAAATATCCTTGGTAAACCGTGGACATCTGCTTTTAATTTGAGGCTGGGTGGCTTACACACCACCCAGACAGGAAGATGTGCCTGGTTTAAAGAGGTTTGAACAGATGCCATGGAGCCAGTGCCTGTGTCCCAGAGTCTACTCTCATTTTGGTTCGTGAAGCTCACTCACCCGTGCCTCAAATACTTCCCCTTCCAGCCATGGACTTTGGACTTAAAGAGAGCAGGAAGCAAGCTCTTTTGCCTTCTTGTCACGCAGATACATTTAAGGCAACGACTGACAATGTATTTTCAACACCTAATTTATACAAACTGTAGTTTTATCACTGCCTCCTTGCTCTGCTGTGGCCATTATAGTCTAGATCTGGGCTTGTCTTGTATTTAACACCACACATACTGACAACACCTGTTGCAGTATTTTTTATTGTTACCTTCAGTTTTCTGTGCTGCTCCACTTTCTTTCCAGCAATGTCAAGTTCAACAAAGTCGAAAAGCAACAACTGTGCTTCTTTTTTTAATCCTCATAATACCTGATAATTGTACCATGTGATCATTTTTACGAGTAAATGTAGTACCTGAACAGCTTAAGAAAAGAAAAAAACTATGGCGTGTCTAAAATGTAGGCAGCAGTTTTCACTTGATGTAAGAAAAACTGAGTCAAGTTAGAAATCTGAGAATCCTCTCTCAGTCGTCATCTTCAACTCTGCCTCGTGGAGTTCGTCGTCCCACATTTACCTAGCCTGTGTGTGTCATCCAAGAGACCAGCTTGTTGAATCTGGGGTCTTTACTTTTATTTTCCTCATGAAGCGACTAAACTTTACCAAAAGAGCTTGCCCAAGATCTCAAATCTTATAATGCAAAAGCTTTCATGATAGATTCTCTGCAGATAGCATATTTTCTTGTTGGAAAACGGGTTAGTAAACAACGTAGTGGGGCAATTTCTCAGCATGTACCTTATATAGGAAAAACCTTCCTAAAAACTTTCTGACCTAGCTGTATATTACATGAATTCTACAAAATACTTAACTTTCTCTAGCCTAGATCTTGAACAGATAAACCCAGGACCTTGGTCTTTATCAATTCTTTATTACCAAAAGAACAGTCTTTTTTATCCTTGGTTTGTGGGTTACTTTATATTTGTTGATTATGCTTGATTAGCATTGACCAAAGACTCATCGCACGTTGAGTACATTTAAATGGGTATTTAATGTAAAAGTTGGAGACTAATCCAATTCAGCCACATAGTTGATATCTTAGTCTGCTTTGTGCTGCTATAACGAAATATTTCACTCTGGATGATATGTACAGAAAAGTTTTATTTGGCTCTTGATTCTAGTGGCTATGAAAAAAATAATATAGGGGTCCTCCAGCATGAATGCAAGGCTAAAATAGGCAACAAAAGAACTTTGAAGATAAAAGTTCTCAGGAGCCTCTGAGCAAGTCCTCTGGCTCTGTCACAACGTGGCAGACGTCGTCGCACATCAGCATCCCATGCAGCAGTGTGCACAAAGCACACGGAGGTGTTTACGGAGCAGACAGGAGGCAAGACACTGGGGAGGAGCCTCGCTCACTATGTTTTTTGTATTAAAATTATTATTTTTATTTTGTTGGTACATTTTAGATATACATAATGCTAACATTCATCATAGGGATTTGTACATGCACGTGATATATCTTGCTTCTTGTTTTTCCCCATTCCTTCGCCCCCTTCAACCTCTTTTCCTCTCCTTATTTACAAAAGCTTTGTTCCATTTTTTTCCTTCTATTCTCTTTAATGTACCTTTTCCCTTTCTTCCCTTTCCCCAACACCCTCCCTTGTTCCTCTTCCCATTTGAACATTTCTTTCCTGCTTCCAATATCTATTATATATTTGGTCCTTATTTATACTTTCAGTTTCTCACAGCAGAGAAACAATATTTAAACATGTGTGTCCAATTTATTTCACTTAAGAGTATGGTCTCAAAGTCCACCCATTTAGCTAGAAATGTCTTGAGCCTATCCTTCTTTATGGCAGAGTAGTACTCCATTGTATAAAAATACCACATCTTGATCCATTCATCAGCTGATGGGCATTTGAGCTATTTCCAAGATTTAGCTGTTTCAAATTGTGCCACTATAGACATGAATGTGCATATATTGCTGTGGTATGATGCTTTTAATTCTTTGGGGAAGATCATAAGAAGGGGCACAGCTGTTTCAAATGGAGCCTCTAGTTTTAGTTTTTTGAGGAACCTCCACACTGATTTCCACAGTGGTTGCACCAGTCGACACTCCCACCAACAGTAGAGAACGGTTCCTTTTTCCCCACAGCTCCTCCAGCCTGCTTAGATAAATATAAAAGAACTGAAATTACCCCATGCGTACTATCAGACCTCTGTGTAATGAAAATAGGAATCAATGATGGAAGAAATTTTGGAAAAGGCAAAAGATCCTGGAAATTTTTTTTTGTGTGTGTGGGTACTGGGAGTCGACCTCAGGACCTTACGCTTGCCAGACAGGCACTTATGCCACTGAGCTATCTCACCAGCCCGGGTTATTTCTTGATAATAGCCATTCTTTCTGGAGTGAGATGGAGTTTTGGTGTTGTTCTAATTTGCATCTCTTGAATGACAAGTGATGTTGAACATTTTTTCATATATTTGTTTGCTGTTTCTGTTTCTTCATCTGAAAAGTGTCTATTTATTTCAGATACCCATTTTTGGATTGGGTCTTTAAATTTGGGGTGTCCAACTTTTTTAGTTCTTTATATATTCTAGATGTTAGTCCTTTGTCTGAAGAACAGGTGACAAAATTTTTTTCCACACTGTGGGTTGTCTCTTCACTTTGCTGATGGTTTCTTTTGCTGTGCAAAAGCTTTTTAATAAGATGAGATCATAGTTGTTGATCCCTTGTGATATTTCCTATGCAATCGGGTTTTAGTTCATGAAGTCTTTGGCTAAACCTATGTCTTCAAGAGTTCTGCTTATTCTATCTTCCAGTAGTTTTAGTGTTTCTGTTTTAATATTTAGATCTTTGATCTATTTTAATTTTAGTTTAGTGCATGGTGAAAGGTATGGGTCTAGTTTTAATCTTCAGCAGTGGAAAATCAGTTTTTCCAGCATCATTTATTAAAGAGGCTATCTTTCTTCTAGTGAAGGTGTTTAGCTCCTTTGTCAAAGATAAAGTAGCTGTGTTTGGAGTTGTTTCTGCATCTTCTAATCTGTTCCATTGATCCTTGGGTCTGTTTTGGGTTTTTTTTGTTGTTGTTGTTGTTGTTATTGTTATTGCTTTTGTTTTTAAGAGTGCAATGCTGATTTTATCAGAGTAGCTTTGTAGAGTGATTTAACATCAGGGAATGTGATGCCCCCTGCCTTGCCCTTTGTTGCCCAGAATTGCTTTGGCTATTCTAGGTCTCTTCTGGTTCCAAATGAACTTCAGGTTTGTTTTCTCTAATTCTGTGAGGTATGCTATTGGTGATTTGATTGGGATTGCATTAAATGTCTATAACAGTTTGGAAGTATGGCCATTTTCATTACATTGGTTCTTCCTACTCAAGAACAAGGGATATCTTTCCATGTTCTGATATCATCTTCAATCTCCTTTTTCAGAGTACTGTAGTTTTCAATGTGGAGGTCTTTTACTTCCTTCTTTAGATTGACTCCTAGGTATCTGTTTGTTTTTTGTTTTGTTTTGTTTTGTTTTCTGGATGCTCTTGTGAAAGGTGTTGTTTCCCTAATTTCCCTCTCAGTGAGTTTGTTATTTGTGTACAGGAATGCTGTTGACTTTTGGGTATTGACTTTGTATCCAGCTATGCGACTGAATTTGGTTATTAAATCTAAAAGTCTTTTTGTGGAGTTTTTGAGGTCATCCACAAATAATGATAATTTCTCTTCTTCCTTTCCTATCTTTATTCATTTATTTGTTTCTCTTGTCTACTTGCTCTGGCTAACATTTGCAGAACTATATTGAATAGGAGTGGTGATACTGGGTACCCTTGTCTTTTGCATGATTTTAGGGTAAAAGCTTTCAGCTTTTGTCCATTTAGTATGATGTCGGCTGTTGTTTTGTCAAAGATGGCTTTTATCAGATTGAGATAAAGACCATTTGTTCCAATTTTCTGTAGGTTTTTATCATGAATGGGTGTTGGACTTTGTTAAAAGCCTTTTCTGCATCTAATGAGATGATCATATGGTTTTTGTCCTTGGCTCTGTTGATATGGTATATTACATTTATTGATTTATTTATGTTGAACCATCCCTGCATCCCTGGGATGAATCCCACTGGTCATGGTGTATAATCTTCTTGATTATTTGCTGCATTCTGTTTGCCAGTATCTTACTGAGGATTTTTGCATCTATGTTCATTAGGGAGATTGGCCTGTATTCTCTTTGTTGGTTGGATCCTTCTCTGGTTTTGGTATCAGAGTAATGCTTGCTTCCAGGAGTGAATTTGGAAGTGTTGTTTCCCTTTCAATTTTATTAAAAAGTTTGAGAAGTGATAGCATTAGGTCTTCTCTAAATTCCTTGTAGAATTCAGCAATGAATTTATCGGGACCTGGGCTTTTCTTTTTCGGTAGGTTTTTAATCACATCTTCAATTTCATTAACTGATATTGGTTTACTTTAATTTTTATATCTTCTTGATTCAGCTTTGGTAATTTGTATGCATCTAGGAATCTGTGTGCTTCCTCTGTGTTTTCCACCTTACTAGAATACACATTCTCAAAGTAGGTATGGATGATCTTCTGGATTTCTGCAGGCTCCAGAATGTGATTTCACCCTTCTCAATCCAAATTGTATGGAATTGAGTCTTTTCTTTCCTTTTTCTGATAAGGTTGATTAAGCATTTGTCAATTTTATTTACTCTTTCAAAGAACCAACTCTTCAATTAATTGATTCTTTGTATTGTTTTCTTAGCCTCAATTTCATTAATTTCTACTCTGATCTTTATAATTTCCCCCTTTATATGAGCTTTGGGCCTGACTTTTCCTCTTTTTCCAGAAGTTTGAGGTTCAACATCAGGTTGTTTATTTGAGCTCACTCTGTTTTTCTGATATGAGAATTCATGGCTATAAATTTCCCTCATAGGACTGCTTTCATTTTGTCCCAAAATTCCAGTATGTTGTTTTGGCATCATCATTTAGATGTAGAAACTGTCTAATTTCTTCTTTAATTTCATCTGTGACCCATTGGCTGTTCAGGAAGGTGTTATTTCCATGTGTTTATGAAGTTTTTGTGTTTTCTTTTGCAGCTGATTTCCAATTTCATTGCAATTATGGGATATAAAATATCCCATAATATATATGGGATAATTTCAATTCCTTTGCATTTACTTAAGCATGTTCTGTGAGCTAGTACATGATGTATTTTGGAGAACATCTTGCGTACAGCTGAAAATGTGTATTCTGTAGTTGTGAGGTGAAACACTCTATAGACATCTACTAAGCCCATTTGTTCAAAAGTTTGTTTCACTTCTGATATTTCTTTGCTGATTTTGTTTTGTCTAGTAGATCTATTTATAACAGTGGGGTATTGAGGTCTCCCACTACAATTGTATTAGTGTTTATTTGATTTTTCATGTGCATTAATATTTGTTCTATATAGTTGGGTGTGCTAGTATTTGGTGCATATATATCTTTGATTGCTATCTCTTTCTCTTGGATTGTTTCCTTTACAAGGATATAGTGACTTCCTTTGTCTCTCTTAATCAGTCTAGGGTTGAAATCCACTTTGTCTGCATATAGAATAGCTACCCCTGCTTTTTTCCAGGTTCTTGTCACAAGGAGTATTGTTTTCCATCCTTTGACTTTTGGTCTATGAATTTATTTTTGAATTAAATGTGTTTCTTGTATGCAGCATACTGCTGGATCTTGTTTCTTCATCCATTCTGATGGCCAGTTTCTTTTTTTTAAAGAGCAAAAACAATAAAAACAATGATACAGAATTTCAAAACAAGATAATAGGAGATTAGCAATGGTTAATATATTGTGTATTGTTATCTTCAAAGTAGTTGCTCAGATTACAAGATATAGGCATGAAAAATTGATCAAACAATATAAGCACAAACCATTCTTTTCAATGAACTAAAAGAAATTAGGGGCCAGTGATATAGTTCAGTGGCATAAGTGCCTGCCTGGCAAGCGTGAGGTCCTGAGTTTGACTCCTGGTACCCACATATAAAAAAAAGAAAGAAAGAAATTAGTAGTATAATTATCTTAGGTACCTTGTGTATATATATATTTTTTCTTTTCCCTTCCTTTTTTTCTGATTTCCCCCATTCCAGTTGTTCTTTCCTTTTGAGCAGTTTCTTCCTCTTTCACGATATCTATTGTACATTTTGGATCTTATTTACTCTTTCAGATTCTCACACTAGGGAGACAATATGATGTTTACACATGCGAGTCTGATTTATTTCACTTATGAGTATGGTCTCAAGTTGCATCCATTTACCTATAAAAGCCTTGAGTTTAACCTTCTTCATAACTGAGTAGTACTCCATTTTATAAAAATACCACATCTTTTTTATCCATTCCTCGGTTGATGAGCATTTGGGGTGTTTCCAAGATTTAGCTATTACAAATTGTGCTGCTATAAACATGGGTGGATATATCTCACTGTGGTATGATGTTTTTAATTCTTCTGGGAAAAAATCCAGAAGGGGAAGAGCTGAGTTGAATGGGATCTCTAATCCTAGTTTTTTAAGGAATCTCCACACTGATTTCCACAGTGGTTGTACCAGTCTACACTCCCACCAACGGTGGAGAAGTGTTCCTTTTTCCCCACAGCCCCTCCAGCATTTGTTATTGGTTGATTTCTTGATGACAGCCATTCTTTCTTGGGATGAAATGGAATCTCAGTGTTGTTTTAATTTGCATCTCTTGAATGACCAATGATATTGAACATTTTTTCATATATTTATTTGCCATTTGTATTTCTTTATCTCAGATGTGCATATTCATCTCAGATGCCTGTTTTTGGATTGTGTCTTTGAATTTGGGGGGCCTGATTTTTTTTCAATTTTTTATATGTTCTAGATAGAAGTCCTTTGTCTGAGGGACAACTGGATATAATTTTTTCCCACTCTGTGGGTTGTCTTTTCACTCTGTTGGTGATTTCTTTTGTTGTGCAAAAGCTTTTTAATAAGGTGAGATCCCATTTGTTGCTTCTTTGTAATGTTTCCCTTGCAGTCTGGGTTTTGTTCATGAACTCTTTGCCTATCCCTGTGTCTTCAAGATTTCTACCTACATTCTCTTTCAGTAGATTTAGTGTTTCTGTTTAAATATTTAGATCTTTGATCCATTTTGACTTTAGTTTAGTCCGTGGTGATAGACATGCAGTCTCTTTCTTTTGATTGATGAATTGAGATGATTTACATTGGTAGATATAACTGATATGTGATGACTTATCTTTGTCATGTTATTTTCCTGTTTTTGGTTCCCTTTCTTTCCCCTCTGTTTAATTACTTGCCTTGCCTGGTGGATTCATTCTGTTGGGGTTCATGGAGTTGTAGTCCTCATTATCTCCTCCTAGAATGTCCTTCAAAATCTTTTGGAGTGCTAGTTTGGTGGTCATGAATGTTTCTGGGTGTCCTTTGTCATGAAAGTATCTATTTATCCATCAATTTTGAAAGATAGTTTTGTAGGGTACATCAATCTGGATTGAGGTTGTTTACTTTTGGGTCTTGAAATACTTCGACCCAAGCTCTCCTTGACCTGAAGGTTTGTGTTGAGAAGTGTGCTGTGATTCTGATGGGCTTTCCTTTATAGGTGATTTGTTTCTTTTCTCTAACAGCTTTTAATATTATGCTCTTGTGTTGAACTTCTAGTATCTTGATTATTATATGCCTTGGTGTAGATTTTATTTTGATCATGGCTAATTGGCTTTCTATATGCCTCACTTATTTGTATGTCAAATTCTTTTTCCATGCTTGGGAAATTTTCTGACATTACTTCTGTGAACGGGATTTTTGTTGTTTGCAGTATCTCCTGCTTTTTTATTGACTCCAATCTGTCTCATGTTATTCTTCTTTGCATCATCTAGCAACTGTTGGATTGATTTTAGTGTTCCCTTTCTATTTTTAAGAAATCTATTTTTCATGATCATTAACTGCAATGTGGTCTTCTATATCTGATATTCTGTCCTCACACTGGCTCGTTCTGCTGCATATACTTTCAATGGAATTTTTAATCTCCTAGATACCTGTTTGTATCTGTTTCATGGATCCCATTTCTTTCCTATGTTAGGCATTCATGGTTTCCATCATTTTCCTAAGTTTATCTATTTTTTTTTAATCTGTATCTGCTCTAGATTCACTAACCATGTCCTTCATTGTGGTCACTATCTCTGTAGTTATTTGAGAAATTATTTATGATTTAATTTTTTCTAGAGCTTCATGAATCTGCTTTATTACTTCCACTGTTTCCACTTCAGGGAGTCCAGGTGGATACCTTTCAAATTATTCTACCTCATTACCCCCCTGGCTTTTCCTTTGGTAAGCTAGAAGCCTGGGGTTGCATCTTGCTTCCATGTCTTCTCATTTTCTATTTTTTTAGCTTAATTCTTGGGTTGATGCTTGTAAATTGCTTAGGCAGGTAGCTTTATTGCTAGTATCAAGACTCCTTAGGAAAGGACTACTTCTCAGAGGTGTCTTCCTTGTGTAGCTGGATTGTGGGTTTTTAGTCTGTTGCAAGATCCTACCTCTTCAATTTATTGGGGATCAAAAGTTGCTGCTTATTTGGCCTAACTCCTGATTCTTTGGCTCTGGCCTATAGTATGGTTTATGACCCTCAGGCAATCTCAGTCTTAACAAACTAGGAAAAACAACTGATTAGAACAATTATGTCACCTTGGCTAAAGTAGTATAATTAGAAATAACAATAGCCTCAAACACAGCCTAGAAAATGACAAACTGTGGTAACTATTAATTTGCCACCTTTAACTGTATGAACTGGATTTGCGATTATATAACAGCATTTAAAACAAACCAGAAAAATAGTATACAGTAAATATGCCCTCAATATGGTGACTTTACTCTCAGGGGAGAAACTTAAAAGGGTTAGGAGAAAAAATAGAGAAATAGAAGAAAAGGAAGAGATTAGACACAAGGTTAAGGACAAAGGACAATTATGCAAACTTTGGGAAACTGGTGAAGAAGACAGGAGGGAAAGAGAGAAGGAAGAAATAAAAACAAGAACAAAACAGAACAATGAAAAATTAGAAACAATGTTCACGTTCATATAAAAACAAGAAACAACAATCAAGAAAAAAGAGGAAAAGAAAAAAATAGCTATCAAAAAGAGAGAAGAAAAAAATGTCTACTTCAGAGTGTGTTTCTTCTTCTACTGGGAGACACAGTGGGTAGACAGAGCCCAGATTCATGTTGATTAATCCCAGCAAGGCAGCAGTAGATTTGTGGCAGAGTAATGGATAATCCCAGCAAACCTGCAACTTTAGTTCCACCAAAGTTTTGACTGGCTTTTGGCTGTGAGGCTGGACCCCAATTTGTTCAGCCTGCAACACTCCATGTGCCTCCTGCCGGCTTGAACTCAGCTCCCTGCTGGCTTGAATTTGGCTTCCTGCTGGCTTGAACTGGGTTCCTTGGCCTCCTGCTAATTTGAACTCAGTTCTGCCTCCCCCTAGCACTGGGAATCACTGGGTGGAGCCAACCCACAGCTGCTCTGAGTTCTGAGTTCAGTCAGCCCCTCTCCAAGATGGCAACCAGGCAATTGACCTCTCCTGGGGGATGTCTGAACCCAAATAACACCATCCACTGCAGTCCACTGCATCCACCACTCTGTTCCACTGATGCATTTCTCCATGGAGACCTCTGGGGTCACCAGTAATCACTGTGCATCTGCAGGTTCAAGCTGCCCCACCCATGCCATGAACTTTCTCAGGGAGAAAGTGTCGGTTGCCACCTCCTTCTTCTGTGTTGAGGTTCCTCTCTTCACTCTCCCTGTGAGCTCCAATTTTTGCTTCAGATCCTTACTGTGTCCCAGGAACCCACTTCCCTTCTTCTTCTCTTCCTCACATTGCTATATTCCAATGTCTGGACACAAAATCTCAGAGAGGTTGTTGCTCTGCTGCTCATCACTCCAAAATCTTCCAAGTAGTCTCTGGCTCGCCCTTTTATAACAACCTGCTTTCTAAGAAACTAACCCAGTCCTTTGAGAGCTACATTAATTCCTTCTGAGGGTGGTGCCTCTGTGTTCTAATTTTCTCTTAAAGGCCAAACTACGACAACCTCACTCGTTTTGGAATCAAGCTTCCAGAGCATGCACCATTTGAGGGTTCATTCAAACCATACTGAAACAATTACAGTTGTCACTGAGACAAAACCAAGACTCATGGCACAGTTCAAGCCATGCAAGTTCTAAATGAGGCAAGAAACAAAATCTTCCACGGGAGTTCAGAGAATGTAAACATTAATGGGGCTGAGTCAGTCAAGAGAATTTTAGGAGAGTTCGGATTTGGGAGGATTTGCATCTTAACATGTGAAAGCATTCCATGGGTAAAATGAGGTTGAAATACATTTGCTTCAGGCATTAAATCCAAGAATGAAAAATGAGTTGTATCCAAGAAACAGTGAGAGGAAGGGCTGAAGAGATAGTCTTGCTTGTTCGGGTTCCTGAGAAATTTTATCTCTGCAGTTCTTTTGCTGCCTTTTGAGCCTCTGGACTCCTGCTGGAGGACCCTTATATTTTTTTTAATAGAGCAGAAAACTAAGACTCTCAATGGCCTGCATGTGAAAGCAAAGTAGCAAAGCACATGGGTTTCTTCCATAGTCACTAACCAAAGTGGTACATTTCTGAAATGTATTAGTGCCTTTGATCCTTATGTAGTCTTTCAGATATAGAATGCTTTTTCTTTAAAAAAGAAAGAAAGAAAGAAAGAAAGAAAGAAAGAAAGAAAGAAAGAAAGAAAAAGTTACATCTGCATAATTAGCAATGACCCCATCAACTTTATTTCAGATATGAAAAAGAATAGCAAAGATGCAGGGGACCTGCTGTGAAGTCGTGGAAATAATTCTTTTCCTAAACATAGCAAAATGTGTAACTCTAAATAGTTTTGTCATCTTCAAAATAGAACCCTTGAAAAGCTATGAGATTATTTGATGGTGTCCCATCAATGGTCATCTTTAGAACCCTTCTTTTTAAATTGCTCTCAGAATCTATAGCACTGTTCCTAGGGTATCTTCTCCACCATGGTCAAATCCTTTGTCCTTCCCTCTTGTTCTCTGCCTCTCCCTCCCTTTCTCTCTTTCTCTTCTCTCCCACCCCCATCTTTCATGCAGTCTCTCCCCTAAGTTGATACATCTGCCCTTTTTGTCCTTGTCTCTCCCCTGCCCTTGCCTTACCTTCTGGTTCTGTTCCTTCTCTCTGCATTTGGGAAACACAGGACAGGGCAGTCTCCATGGTTTGAATCTAAGGAGGCAAACTGCATGATAGGGCAAGAAGACATGCAGTGAAACAGAGGCCGGAGACATGGAGAACTAAAGAGCTATCAATCAATCAATCAATCACACAATCACAGAAGAATGGTGTAGCTAGAATATTGCTGAAGGAAATGGAAAAAACATATCAAGCCACAGAGGAAAAGCAGCACAGACACCTGTACCTGTGAGGAAGATATTAGAATTATAAACTAAACGCAATCACAATCACAGTTATTGATAAGGGAGTATTCAAAGATTACCTCTTCCCCAAAGAAATGTCCATGGACATCTTATTTGTCTGGCCAATTTCTATCCACTTCCTCTGAAGTCAGTCTATCTCTGCCAAACTCTTTTCTAGTCTCTTGGGATACAGAACTGAAGGACAGGATACTACAGAACCCAAGAGGCAAGAAAAAAGTTAGGATCTTACAAGAGAGGGGAACTGCAGTTGGCAAATGAGAATGAACACAACAGTGTAAAAGAATAGGGATCCAAGAAATAGCCCAGAAGGGCCATTAATTGAACCATTTTTGCCTTTCAAAACATGTGATGAATATATGGAATCCCCACTGAAGCCTGTTTGGTAAGAGCTGTGCTCCTTGAACACGGCGCCACTCGGAGACTGGACCACATGTGGCAGCTTCAGTAAGGTTACAGAAGTGAGGCAGGTGCTGCACTGCCCTGGGTCTGTAGGCCAGGAGGTCCCCACACTGGCTTTCTCACAGAGCAGGAGTGACAGCAGTGTTGCTGCTGGCCTGGCATGGGAATGGGTCTTCTATCTACTCCGTGATCTTTCAGAGCAGACAGCCAACCGCCAGCAGGCACAATCAGACAAGCTCCCAGATGCCTTAGTGCCCCAAATCTATGGAAGCCTGACATGGGCTGGAGGCTCTGCTATCAATGACCTGGAACGTCTCCTTCTCTTCTTTGGTGAGCTTGCCTCAACACATGTACGCCTGCTTTTCTATACTCGCACCATGTTTACCCACACTACCTCTTCTGTTCACAGGAGAAAGGCAGGAAATTTATATGTGGTGCCCAGAAGGCCTGCAGGTGGAGGGCAACTTGGGACTATGCACTGGGCACATTTTTCTAATTGCCTTCCTGAGTTGTCACATCATTTGTCATGAACAAGGACTATGGCATAAAGTAATAAGGATTTTTTTCACAAATACATCAAAATGCATAAGGGAAGTAAACATGTTCTTTCCCAAGGGTCATCATATATAATTTTAAATTGGATGCAGAATGCTGGCTCTAATGCTAGCCCTGCCACCATTGTTTTTGAAATAAATTTTGGAAGCAACATTTGGAGTTGTTCTGTAAGCACACAAGAGCATGTAATGTTATAGTTGCTCAGCATTAGTTATACTCAGTTTCGATGACTTCAAGCCATTTTCCACATCAAATTCATCTGCAGAGTATGATGACTTGTCATCAAAGAATACAGTCAAGAATGAGAAACAGCTTTGAATGAAATTGGAAAAATGGGATTCAATTTCGTTTTAAGAACTGTTAAACTAATTCAGTTTCTCTTGGAGACTGATTCTAAAAGGAATAGTACTAAATTTAAAAGACTTTATTTTGGGGAGAAAGGATTGTCTTCTTTTTTTTTTTGGTGGGTTCCGGGGGTCAAACTCAGGACCTCGCGCGCCAGCAGGCGCCCGTGCTGCTGAGCAATATCACCGGCCCTTTTTTCGTATGTGGGTACCGGGAGTCGAACTCAGGACCTCGCGTTTGCCAGGCAGGCGCTTATGCTACTGAGCTATGTCACCGGCCCTGTCTTCTTATTTTTAAATGCATTTTATCATTATATAATTCATATAACATAAAATGCCCTAAAAGCATAAAATTCGTAGTTTTTTGTATACTCACAGAGCTGCACAACTATAACCTCTATCTATTTTCGGAGACATTTCATCACCCTAAAAGGAGATCCCTGACCATTAACAGTCATTCCCCTTTGTCACCTCCCCTGACTCCTGTCTATGGTTTTGCCTTTTCTAGACATTTCATACAAATGGAGTAAGAAAAATGTGACAATTTTTTATCTTAAAGTCATAATCTTCAGTGAAGGATGTTGATACCTGCTTTATTATTATTTTTTTAATGACAAGAAACATAGAAATGTAAGTAATGCAGCACTTCACAGAAATTATTAGATGTCTATAATATTTAAAGATAGTTTTCAGGTAATCAGTGCAAAATATTTACTGAGAAGTATTTATTCCAAAAGGGGAAATAAAACTGGTTAAGAGCTTTTTTTCAGTGTCAAATCATGTTGCTGGCATGATGCAAAATGTACCCTGACTCCCGAATTGCAATACAGTGTATTGCTGCACTATGTTCCTTTAACACAGCTGAGAGCCTGCTGACCTGTGAGGATTTGTTGACAATTATTTTCTCATAATCTCTCCCTGGTGGTGACATTTACAAGACAGTTGGCCAAGAGGGAGAATAGAGTTGGGAACACAATGTTCAAAAAATAAAAATATTGTGACTAATATTCTAGTGGAATGATCACATCACAGCTCATGGTCCCATTCTGAGAAAATAAAAATACTTTAATTTCAAAAAAGTAGAAAAGAAATTTTAAATATGACTCAGTATTATTTTAAATAATAATTAGACTGAACTGCTGTCCATATGTTGTGGTAAAATGACAAGGATTTGAAATAAAGAATAGAACTAAATTTAATTTTCTCTCCCTCTCTCTCAAATCCTCCTCCCTGCATCTGCTCCTTCCTCCCGCTGCTGAGTGCATTTACGGACACTGACATCCAGCCAGGAACAATTGGACATGGCCCTTGGCCTCTTGGCATCTTCAATATTGCGAGGAAGACAAATTAAACAACTAGTTGGAAGACTGGAGTGTAGAATTAAGTCAAACTATGGGGAAATCTATTTTTCACACAAATGATCATAAGTTATTTCAAGTGATTAGTAAGATTATCAGTCTCTGGACTGTCCATGAAACATATCCTGTTTCTTACCTGAGATGGCCTTTAATGGCTGACAAGCACATCTAAAAATGTTCATGTGGATATAAGCAAGACGGGTACAACAAACATGACTGCTAGTTTTGCATTGCAAAAATTTTCAGTTTTTGAACCTTCATTCATGTAAGAGCCAACTTGATCCTTTCTTGGTCCTAAAGAGAAGCACTCAAATTTCACTAACTTTCTTTAAATTTGGAATGCTTAATGTATAATTTTTATTCTATAATATTTCAAGTCAAAAAATATTTGGTAGGATGAGGCGCCGATATGCATTGTATAACCCCTGTGTTAGTTTGCTGGAGGTGTCGTAGAAAAGAACCACAGTTGGATGACAACAGAAATTGACTGTCACAATTCTGGAGAGCAGAAATCCAAAGTCAAGATGTCAGTGGGGCCATATTCTCTCTGCAACTGGCAGAGGAAGGATTTTCTTTCCTCGCCTCCTCCTGATTCTGGCGATTCCTGACCCTGTTTAGTGCCCTTCGGCTTAGAGAGGCATCTTCCCGTCCCCAGTCTTATGAAGCCATCTTCCTGCTCCACCAGCTAGTCTGTCCATCTACAGATTAGGAGAGGCCATGAGTTGTCTTTCTACAACTGTTGTTTTCCTCCATTGTTCTTGAGAAAGAGTACTGGTGAAATTTAAAAAGAAATTTTGAGCCCCTTTTTTTTAATAAGTGGACATTGCCATCACTTTGAAACCAGTCTGACAATGGCAAATTCATCAAGGAACCTTGGCATGTGACGGAAAGACATCTTCGTTCTTATCATGACCAAGGGTGTGCCTAATGCTTCTCTACCCAAGAGACTCCAGCACCTAGATATGATGAGAAAGGCACAATAAAACCCTGGGAATTGGGAGGTCAACCAGGAGGAAGAATAATAGTAAATAGTCGAGTTCAACAAATATTTATTGGGCTGGTGGTATCGCTCAGCGGCACAAGCACGAGGTCCTGAGGTCGACTCCTGGTACCCACATTAAAAAAAATAAAAAACAAAAAATAAAAAAAAAGGATGATAAAGAAAAGACAGCAGGCAAAGTGAATGGTTTCAAGAATGGCTAGTTCGGGCCGGTGAGATGGCTCAGCGGCATAAGTGCCTGCCTGGCAAGCGCGAGGGCCCGAGTTCGACTCCCGGATCCCACATACGAAAAAGGGGCCGGTGATATCGCTCAGCGGCACGGGCGCCTGTGGGCACGCGAGGTCCTGAGGTCAACCCCCCAGTACCCACAAAAAAAAAAAAAAAGAATGGCTAGTTCAACAGCCAATGTGAAACTGTGCCAGTATTTAAATATATACAAGTATTTATGCTTCAAAGTCTCCATCTATACATGATGAACTAAGAAAATGACAAGAGAAAATACTTCAAAACAGATACAAGAGCATCCTATCAATTGAATCACCTTCAAAAACACACTGGATGCCAGGCGTGGTGGCACATGCTTGTAATCCTAGCACTCGGGAGGCTGAGGCAGGAGGATCACTGCGAGTTCGAGGCCAGCATGGGCTACAAAGTGAATTCAAGTCCAGCCTGAACTGCATAGTGAAACCCTGTCTCAAAAAGACAAAAAACAAAAAAACAAAAAAAACCCACACACACTGGAATATACTCTCACATGTACAAAAGTTGTTCTTAACTGTGTCTTTAAATTTATCCAATGAGAAATGAAATTAATTTACATCTAGTATTTAGAATTAGCCGATAATTAGCACCTCATCCCTTCCCCTTTAATGCAGTTCTTTTTTTTTTTTTTTTAACGTGGGTACCGGGAGTCAAACTCAGGACCTTGCGCTTGCTAGGCAGGCGCTTATGCCGCTGAGCCATCTCACCGGCCCTTCCCATGATAGAATTCTGAACAGCAGAGAACCCTAAGGGAGGACACCATGAGGACAGCCTGGAGAGCCCCGAAGCTTGAGGTGGAGAATCCAAATGGTGCAGCTCCCTTCCGACTAGGAATGCCCTGGATGTTGATGAGCTGAACCTCAACCAGTAACACACTGGATATGGGATGCTCAAAACATGGACTGGATTCCCTGGCCAAGAAAAGGCGGTGCGTGAGGCCAAGTCAGAATTACCAGGGACCTCGGCGTAGCCCATGTGTACTTCTCCCTGGCTCCCCAAAGCCCCAAAGGAGAATCTTGCTTTTAAATTCTCAATTGAACTCTTAAAATTTTACTTGTATGTACCACTAGCTCCTCAAAGAGCTAACCCATCATTTGCAGTCATAGCCTGGACACACACAGTTCTTGTGTTCCCATCCCCACTGTGACAGCCCCATCCTCGACAGCACCTGAGTGAAAATCCCCTTTCCCCTGTCATGTCACAGAGTACTCTGAAGTCTGTATAATCTACCTCAAAAGAGTCTCCAGAAATGCCCCTCCTTCCCATCTCCACTGACAATCAAGACTCATTTTTTTCTTGCCTGAACATCACAATCATTCTAGACGGACACCCCTCTGGATCTTCCTCCTCTCAATAACCTATTTTCCATCCTGAAACCCAGAAGACTTTACTAAAACACAAAAAAGATCTCATCATGCCCCCCCTTTAAATCACTGGGTATATCCTGGTTGTCTTCGAGATGGAAGAGAAGTTCTCTAACTTGAGTTAGGAGATCATTCATGACCCAGCCCTTCCTATCCCTGGAACATCCTCTCCTGCCGTGATCCTGTGCCTGCTCATCCCTGTTCTCTTACAGCCATTGTCTTGCTCGTCCCCTGCCCAGAATGGCCTCCTCTGTGTTCCCCACTGTATTAGTTTCCTATTGCTGCTGTAACATATTTTTACAAAAGTCCTGGATAAAACAACACTAACTTATGTTTTTGCAATCCGGAGGCCAGAAACAGGAAATCAGCCTCGCTGGGCTAATATCAAGGTGTCAGTAGGGCTGTTTTTGCACTTTGGGGAGGAGCCTGTGCCCTTGCCTTTGAAGCTCCTCTGTAGGCTGTAGCCCTTTCCTGGTGCCTTACTCTGACCTCTTGCTTCCTTTATCATTTCTCTGTCACCGAATCTCCCGCTGCCTCCCTTTCAGGACACTCTATCTCATGAGCTTTAATTAAATCACATCTGCAAAATCTCTTTTGCCATATTAGGTAATGTTTACAGGTTCCGATGATTGGGACACAGATAACTTTGGTAGCAATTATTCATCCTACCACATCTACCATTTCCTACCTCAGCCCTTTCTCACCCAACCTAAACTTCTCTCCTCGTAAAAACTTTTTTCCATACTGTTCTCTCTACTCCTCCCCTTACTGCCCCACAGGGGATCTCACTCAGGCAACCAACTGTCTGTGTTTTCCTGGGTCTAAGGCGGTTCCCAGGACACAGGACTTTTGGCTTTAAGCTAGAAAGTTGCCAGGCAAACAGGATGAGTCAGTTACCCTAAATCTTCAACTTCCTTTCCCAGTTGCCCTCTGTAGCACTCATCACTTGGAATTGTAGTTGATAATTCTCAGTTCTCTTCTTTTTCTCCTCTGCTGGGCTATGAGCAGGAATGTGATCCTTTTGCATTTCCATGCTTCTGCCTCAGTTTCTGGCATGTGACAGATGCTTCACAAGAGCAGGGATGTCAGTGGTGTTTGTGGCATGGCCCTGAGATGGCAGACAACCTAGGCAAAGTGGAAATTTTCCATCCTGCAACCAGAACGAAAACAAAATGAAGCCGAACATTAAACACCAACACGCTGTGCTCTGGTCTCTTGGGTACTTTCTTCTTTTCTTTTCTTTTCTCATCTGCACTTGCAAATTTGAGTTAAACTAGACACAGGTCTTTGCAAGAACCCAAGTATTCACGGTTCTTGACGGAACACACTGTCTCCAAACGAAAAGCGGCTCCATTATTTACAGCTGATTGTTCCACCACTCGTCTCGCCCTCTTCCTGAACACTCCCACCATAAACAGAGCAGGTTGAGAATAGATGCTGAGCTAGGTATGGGAAGGCTTCTAACATTCATTTATTCCCTTAAACTCTGATAAAATTGAGACATTCTTGGAATTTTCCCCCTGAAGGGCATGGCAGCTGGAGCACAGAACTGTGACTCATTTTGGTGTCACTTCTCCCTGGCACTCTCCGGCCAACTTCGTGTACCTCTGTGAAAGTATCCTTGGGCAAAGGTGCTCTGCAACTTGGTCAGAGTTAATGGAAAAGAAACTGAGGTGAACATCAAAAAGTGAGATTCAGACAAAGGCATCAGTTAGCCAGAGTCACTGGTTCTCAGGCCCGGTTCCGAGTAAAGTCATTTCCACTTCTGAGCAGTAAATACACTGATCCCTGCAGCCAGGTGTGCTGGTAATGCTTGTGGAGAACCATTTGAATGAAATGCTGGATAGAGTCAGGGAGCGCCAGGCAAGGAAGTAAGGACACATCTTTTATTATCTATATGGAAAAGAGAGAGAAGGAAATTAGAAAATCAAAACCTATGTTACGCATATGCAAAAACAAAAGCTATACAAGAAGATGAGATAGTCCTAATGAATGAGAAAATGAAGGTTTAAATGAAGATCAACTATATTTTATCAATACAGACATTCCTCATTTAAAGACCAAGTTCCGTTCTTGAGACTAGGTCACTAAGTGAATTGGTTGCTGAATGAGGAATTGTCTATAGTATGTAAGTTACAATACTGAGAACAGAGAAATGGTCAAAGGAAACTCCAACTTGATGACTTTGCTTTTATTTGCATAACTCACATAATGTATAACAGAACATAAAACTACAGTACTACACTGTACAGTACGATCAGCAAAAATTACAGTACTGTGTAAACAAGGTAACAACACAAAAATAAAAGACATTGAGGTGCTATAAACAAGATGTACAGAATTGTACAAACAATAAAAAGACAGGTTGTAAGTCCAAGGTGTGTGTCGTTAAATCTCAGCTGCGGTTCGTAAGCTTGAACTGCAGCTCGGACTTACGCACACCTTGGTCTTAAGTCCAAAGAGTCATTAAGCAGATAGGGCATTAAACAAGGAATAGCTGTGTATATCTACATCTGTAGTGATGAGCTATGCCCTTCATACAGAAGTGAGCCACATCAGCCAATGGAAGAATTCAGCAAAAACGCAATTAGAAGGAAATATTTGGGAGATCCTCAAATTATAACATCATAGATAAAAGCAGATATATTTTAATTTGGAAAAGTATATTAAACTCTACCTGAGCTTTACAAATCTTCTTGTTTTGTATGAAAAGAGAAGCTTTTAATGATTCTTCTCAAGACATTCACATACATCTGAGTGAATTAATCTGAAATCTTTCTAATGAGGATAACTCACAGGGGTTGTGTGATGAGTGACTGATTTACCCAGATGCAGCCCCCCCAAAGCCTGGGTGCCCAGCTTTTTAAGCTCACATCATCATTTTCTTGCAGATGAGTCATCATGGTTACAATTGCACCTCCAAACTCATCAGAGTCATCTATCAAAGTGCTATTAATTTTTTTATGGCTTAATGTGTTATGAGGCAGAATTTTAAAAGAGCTATACAGTCGGTGATATAGCTCAGCAGCATAAGCGCCTGCCTGGCAAGTGTGAGGTCCTGAGTTCGACTCCTGGTACCTGCATATTCAAAAAAAAAAAGCTATAAAGAGCAACCTTGATTTCAGGAGGCTTTGGGGCTCCTTGGATATCCATATCCTGAAAAGGAAAGGAAATGTCCCATCTTTCCTTCCATAGGGTCTGGTTCTGTGGTTGCCCTGTTCCATCAGATTAAAAATTAAAAATGAGATTAGTGAAGCTGGTTTAAGTAAATACAGTCTTTTATCTAACCATGAAAAAATTGGAAGACCCAACTAAGGTCCTGTTAAATGTTAACTTCTGCCAGGAATTGAGGCTGAAGGGTCACCAGCAGAGCAGGAAGTTGCATTTCATGAATCTGTAGTCACCTTGTCTCTGTTATGTTTGTAGAATACCATGTGGCCTTAATAATGCAACACCACTTTGAAAAAACACAAATAATTCCTTTTCCTTTTGGTCTTCATAATGCATCTGTGTTTTCTTTGTGTTTTTTGTCTTTCTGACCCTCTAAGGCAATATTTTACTTCTCTGAGTCTCCAGTAGGGATTTAGGATTTTAGAATCAAAGCCATTGTGATCCAAGCCACTGCCTCCCAGATGATTTTTTAATTATATGAACTAGTAAAATCTCCCAAATTTTGGTAACCAATTTAAAGCTGCCAACTTTGTACTTTGCCTGGTACATTAAAAAAAATAAAATGGAAAAAAGCTACCAATATGCCATCAGTGGCATTTGGTTAGTGGGTACAGAGGTTCAATGGGATAGGAGAAATAACTTCTAAACTTCTACAGCACAATGGAATTGCAATGGCAAGCAGAAAGACCAAAACGACATCCAGGATATGGAGGCAGATTTATTTACATTGATGGACACTGATCGGGATCATTTCCAGAATATCAGGCCCTGATCTCTGGTGGTCTAGGGCTTATATGAGATAAGCAAGCAGGAAGTACAGAGGCAGAGTGGCTTGTCAATCGGGGATTGGTTCTTACAATATGCATCACAGTGACCAGCCGTTTCTAAGAGACAGGAGCAACCAGAACTGGAACAGGAACTGTTACCTGGGCAACTAAGAAACTGAAGTGTACAGGCTGGGTGGGCCATTTTCTGTTACAGAATGACCACGGTTAACAACAATTAATTGTATATTTCAAAATAGCTAGCAAAGAGGTTTTTGAATGTTCCCAACACAAAGGAAAGATAAACATGTGAGGTGAGGGATATGTCAGCTGCCCTGACCTGATCCCCACAGTGTGTGTTCACCCCACAAATATGTGCAATTACTATGTGTTGATTAAAAATAAAATAATAGGGCCGGTGAGATAGCTCAGCTGCATAAGCACCTGCCTGGCAAGCGCGAGGGCCCGAGTTCGACTCCCGGAACCCACATACGAAAAAGGGGCCGGTGATATCGCTCAGCGGCACGGGCGCCTGCTGGCGCGCGAGGTCCTGAGGTCGCCTCCCAGTACCCACAAAAAATAAATTAATTAATAAAATAAAATAAAATAATAAGTTAACAACATATTTGAATACCTTTTATTTTCTGAGAAACTGACTGATTTATTCTTTTTATCACAGGTGGGTAGAATTTTGTCAAAAATGAACACTGATCAACAAACAGTATTCGAGAACCACTGATCTAACTCAATTTCCTAACCATTAGCTGAAGAAGTTAAGACTAGAGTCACTTGCCCAAGATAAATAAACATTAATTTGCTTCACTGTAGTAACTATTGTATTATCTCTCTATGTATCCCATGATATCAAGTTGTAAACAGTTGTAAACAGGAAAGTTTATCTTAAAAAGGATTTTAGAAAACTACGTGGATATAATTATCTTGAAAGTGAAAAATATATTACAATTATGTCTAGTTAAAGTATTTAAAGGCATACTCCTACACTACGACTGACAGTCATGTTATGGATATTTTTTCTTTTTAATTTTCTATAATTTTCACTCATAACAATATACATATTTCTTTTTGTAATTATACGAATCTACATTTTTAAGTCCAAAGAACACAAGTAAATCCAATGTTATGTTTGTGTTACTGTGTTGTGTCAACATACTCTATTTTTTTGAAGCAACACAGATACATCCTTTCATATAGGTTAACATTTTCCTCTTGGTTTCATCTTGGTTGACTGATTTGAAGAAAATCCAAAGCCCATGCCATGGTGTAAACTCATTGACTTCCATGACCCTACTCTGAAAAAATAGAACATCACTGTGTTTCACCAACTTTTAGAAGCAACCACTTTTGGTGGGAGGGAGGAGTAGACCACCGTTCATGTAAAATGCATGCTCCGGAAATTACAATGACAAGGAAGGCGCTTCATGGCAGACATTTCAGCAAATTACAATCTGGACTCAGGAAATGCTTCCGCTGGGAGGCGAGCCTCAATCTGAGTAATTTCTGTTTTTGCAATGCAGTGTAGACAGGTTATTACAAAAGTATATGCAGCGGTATGCGTTTTATTCTTAAATATGAAAATCAGTTTCTAGCTTTGTTTGTAACTTAATGGGACCTTAGAAATCAGATAGAAAGGCATTTTATTTCACATCTCAGTTAAATGTGTGGATTTGCAAGGAAAAACGCTTAAAAGCTGAGGAATTCACAGAAAAAAGAATGGAATTAATAACATCAAATTCTTTTCTGGCTTCGTCTGATGTTAAACAGTAAACAGACGCCTGTTTCTGCTAATAGACTCTTGGATTATAGAAATAAATAGCTTCCATGAGATTGAGATGTTTTTGAAATGTATTATTTATTTATATTTTTGTGTGTGTGTGGGTACTGGGGGTCGACCTCAGGACCTCGTGCGCCAGCAGGCACCTGTGCCGCTGAGCAATGTCACCGGCCCTTTTTTCGTATGTGGGTACTGGGAGTCGAACTCGGGCTCTCACGCTTGCCAGGCAGGCACTTATGCCACTGAGCTATCTCACCGGCCCTGTATTATTTATTTTTAATGTTATCATAAAATAAAAAGACAAATGTGGAACATTAAAATGAGAAGCATGTGATATTATAACAGTTGAAATTATATGAATACAAGTTTAAAAAATCCAACCCAAATGGAAATAATAAAAAAAGAGAACTCATTGGCTCATACAACTGAAAATAATTAATGGGGCTGATGGCTTCAGTTGTGGTTGAATCCAGGAATGTGTATGACCAGGACATGGTTTCTTTCCATCTCCTGAATTTTCTCTTCTCTGGTTTTAATTCTGTGTTACTCAGACTTTACAACTGCAAAATATAGAAACCAGCTATGGTTAGTTTAAGCCAGAGAATAAATTTATTAAAATATTTTAGCTAGTGTCTACCTTCTATGTAAAAGCTTAAGAACCAACACTGGGATTTGTAGCCAGAAACACAACTGTAAATCATGGTAAGACCCAGCCCACTGGAGGCACCATTGCCAGGCAACTCTACCCAATTGTTCCAGTGCCAGGCACCGGATGATCCTGCTAGAACCCCTGCTTGTGGTGTTCCTAGAAACAGAATAAAGCTGCTGTTACTTTCCTGGAATAAAGTTCTTTGTTTCATTGACTTCTGATTAAAAGTCAGACAAGGGAGGATCCTATTGGCAGATCCCAGAACACATATACCCCAGGCCAAGAAAGATAGGAAGGTAAAAGTCAAGCTTTTACAAACAAGATAGTCTCATAAATTGGGAACTTCTTCAAAATAGGAAAGTCGTTCAAAGGTGCTAAGGGGCCAAAAAGAATAACAAATTTATGTCACAGCTTTTTTCCTTAAGCACTATGCTGTCAATGGCTGCCAGTAGCTCCAGAATTGCATGCCCTTGTCCCAGGTTCAAATCCTACAAAGAAAACATCTGTGATTCTCCCATAAGACCTGGTAAAACACTCATCTCCCGTTACCTCTGATATGACATGCCCATGGTGAAAAGTCACATGGTCAGGGGAACACGTTGCTTTGATCGCCCAGCCCTGAATCCATGGAGCTGGAGCAGCACCCCTGGAGCTGGAGGTGATGTCAGCTGCACTGGGAGTAACTGAAGTACTTGTTCTAAGAGAAAAGAGGATGTGGGTCCCTGAGAGAGAAATGCTAGGTAGTTTCCAGAAGGATAAATGGATAGAAGGAAAAAAGCAATGTTTCTTTCCCACAAATTCTTTGATATCCAACTTGATTTCTTAGTCCCACCAAGAAAAGCAAGTAAATTTGTAGGGCTGAACCAGGTGCTGGGATTTGGATGAATTTTGGTCATTCTAATGAAAATAAATGTAGTAATAGTAATAATAACAATCCTTTATTGGGCGTTATTATTAGGCTAGTCTAAGCTATTACATATTCCTAATCCTTGTAACCTTGCACTGCATATTATTACCTCTCTTTTATAGATGAAAGGATGTAGGCATGAAACATTAAATAATGTAGTCATATTTACTGGGTGAAGTTGAATAACTAGAATCTGAACTCCGGCAGTCTGGCTCTAGAACCCACTCTCTTAACTGGACATTGCAATTTTTTTTTTTTTTTTTTTTAATGTGGGTACTGGGAGTCAACCTCAGGACCTCGCGCTTGTGAGCAGGCACTTGTGCCGCTGAGCAATATCACCAGCCCTTTTTTTTTTCCTTTTATGTGGGTACCGGGAGTTGAACTCAGGACCTTGTGCTTGCCAGGCAGGCGCTTATGCTGCTGAGCTATCTCACCGGCCCTGGACGTGGCAAATTTAAAGGATGACTGGGCTCATCCCCTCCTCTCAGTCGGCTGAATGTGGAGAAATGCCCTAGGAAGAACTTGGAATTATTCCTTTGTGGCCCAGCAGTGCAGGTCCTGGCACATGGGGACAGGTCAGAGAGAGGGGTTGTGTGACTTACGTGTGCCAGGCTGGCCCAGTTTGTTAATATGCTTTATGTTCCAGAGAGCCGCCTCTAGAAGCCTGCAGCTGGCCTGGGTGTTAGCAGTCAGACCCCTCTCCGGCAGTTCCCCTGGAGTCCCTAACCACCGACCACATGGTTCTCATCTGCACATGTCCAGGCAGCTTCCGTAATGTGGGGCTGCTCAAAGATCTGCTGTCTGTGGACAAAATTGCCTCGCCAGTCTGGTGGACACCTAAGCAATGCCAAAAGGGTGCCACAAATCCCTCTCAATCCTCCTACACAAATCCATTAGTCACAACCAAATTACACTTGAAAGACAATCCATCAATTGCATTTATAGTCAGATCCCACATTTAGTTGTATCAATTTTTCTTCCTCCTAAACCATTCTCATTGTGTCAAGCATTGAACATACGACAGCAGAATTAACAATGTCCACATGTGCTGAAACAGATAATGCTGTCCTCTACCCTGCAAGTAGTCATTGGCTCTCCATCCTTCCAGCTGACGGAGCCACGTTCCTCTGTCAGAGGTTGAGCGTGTTGGATTTGGTTGTTTGAGCTATTAGACCATTACTGGAAATCCTTGTTTTCTGCAAGACCAGGCCCTAAATATAACAGGATTTACTGGAAAAATGAGTTAAAGGTAGATGATTCAAAACTTGTTCAACTTACAGCAAGTGCACTAGCAAAAATACTAACATATTTTGGACTACACCTTGGACCGTTCTAGGCGGGTAACTCAGAGAGCTGGGGTCCTCAGGATGTAACAAAAAGCATGAAAGCAACGTTGACTGTTCATTATAATTTGTGCATACATATGTGTTATACTTCATTTAAAAAATTACTTTAGAAAAGGAAAGAAAAATAGGAAGGAAGGAAGAGAGGAAGGAAAGATGAGAGGATGGGAGGGAGGGGGAAGGGAAGAAAGGAATGGAAATCATCCTGGAGTTCTGGGCCAGTAAGGCTGTGATAAGGTGGACACAGGAGGAAGCAGAACCAGTCACGCATCGGGAGCCATATACAGCTCTAGAGGAGCAGGTGCCCCTCTGGGGAGGGAGCCCTGGATGCTGCACTCATTTTTAATTTTCTTTTAAAAAGTTATAAGTGCTCCTGCCAGTATAGCTAATAGCTTTTATCTTTGCCACTTTATAACTATGAAAAGAAACATTGCTGTCACACGGAAGAAGGTTAAGAAAAGCACGAAATGAGGCTGGGCTCTTCCTGGCCATGTCGAGAAACAGACACAAATCTGGAACTACCTATCTGCAGCTCAGATTCGTCTTACCCTGTCTATTTTCAGGAAAACACGCTGATCTTGGGCCGGTGAGATAGCTCAGTGGCATAAACGGCTGCCTGGCAAGCATGAGGTCCTGAGTTCGACTCCCAGTACCCACATAAAAAAAAACAAAACACGCTGATCTCTTCTCAACGCTTCCCACAGGGCACCCACACACCCATGCTATTAGCTCTCAAAGGCTGCTGCAATGACACACCACACACTGGGTGATTTGAAAAAGGGGGACTGATTCTCTGACACTGATGGAAGGTAGACACCCACAATCAAGGCATTGCGGGGTTGGTTCCTTCTGAGGGCTGGAAGGAAGGGGTTGTTCCAGGCCTCCGTCCTTGGCTTATAGATGGCGTCCTCTCTCTGTCTCTTTACATCATCTTCCCTTTATCCTGTCTGTATCCAAATTTCCCCTTCTTAGACAGACACCAGTCATATTGCCCTGGGGCCCGCCCTAAGAGCCTCACTTAACTTCATTTCCTGTGAAAAGACCCTGTCTCGAAATACAGTCTCGCTCTAAGGTACTGGGGGCTAGGAGCTCAATGAATGGGGCTGGGGCAGTTCAACTCATAAAACCCACAGATCTTCTTTGAGATCTGGACAAATCTATTCCCTTGGGCTAGGGATTTAGCTCAGCTGCAATCGCGAGGTCCTGAGTTCGATTTCTGGTACCAATAAAAAAGTCCAATCCCTTTCCATATACCTTTATGAAATGTTAATTCTTTAGGCCTACAATCTCCTATCTGAAATGTCTGGGGCCCACGGTATTTGGGAATTCAACACTTTCATGACTTCATAACCATTGATGACATTGATGCATGTATATTACATATCACTCCAGCAGTACCTCAGTCATATTAACTTTTTGAAAAAAAATAATCTTACTACATGATGGAAAGACTATAAGGACCTTCACAGTAATTCAGGTCAGGTTTTGCAATCAAATGAGATTTTTTTTAAAACTTTGCAATTTTTTTGGTGCCAGAGATTGAACCCTGGCCTTGCACACACAAAGCACAAGTAAGTACCGTCACCACTGAATGATGCCCAGTCCCTGTGATCTCAGAGCTGCTGACAAGGGGTTTTGGACCTGAATTGCCCGCTCAGCATCACAGGGAGATTTCCTCAGTTTTTAAGTTTGCACATGCTTGCTTTCCTGAGCCTTTTTCTCCTTCTCTCCTTTATTTTGTTACTAGTCATCCCATTACCTGCCTCAGTTTCTTCTTTCCTCCCCCCGGACTTTTATAAAAAAGGTCACGCTGATGATCATAGTCTGTACAAACAAATGCAAGTAGAAACATCTGTACATCTCTTAGCATCTTGAATTAAAAGCTAAATATTTTTCCGCACAGCTAGGGCTTCAACAAAATGAGAAATTGACTTTCAGTGTATAGACATTCACTTATTCATTGATTCAACAAAGATTTTCCAAGCACCTACCCTAAGCCAGGAGGTATTCTAGGCAGCTGATAGGTTTCAGTGAACAAACAGAAAAAGATTCCTGCCCTCCCAAAGTGTTTACTCCAGCAGGGAAGGAAGCATGGTATGAGAAGTCTTCAGAAAATACTAAAGATCAAAGAATTAGTGTCATGAACAGATGAATTAGTAGAATACAGCATAACTGGAATATGAAATAAAAATATGTCCAGTAATTTATAAGTCTGAATTTCAAAATGTATTAAGCTATTTTGAGGTAGGAATTTATTCTGGGTAACAGCCTGTTGTAGTCAGGGTTTGCAAGGGATACAATTTAATACAGGACACATAATTTATAGGATTATTTTATAGTAGTCACCCAAAGAGTCAAATACAAGAGTGTGGGAAATCTGTCCACACACTAAAGACCCAAAGAATCCGGCTGAGATCTGAGATCCCACGGCAATATCCTGCTTGAGTCCAGCTGAAGACCTAGAGCCCATGACAATGTCTCATGCAAGTCTATTTCATGGATCTGTGCTGGGAAGGCCCAAAGGTCAGTGGTGGAAGCCAGAAAGTCTGTGCCAGCGGGATGAAGCCAGCAGGCTGAGGGGTCTGGGCTGGAGCCAGGAAGCGATGCTCAAAGTAAGGACTAGAGCTCCCCCAAAAAGTACCACAGCCATCAGTGACAACAATGTCCTGAGCTCTCCCGACAATGAGAACAGCCAAGTTCATATCAAGAAAGCCAGCGAGACAATCTTCTCCAGGAGAACCAACAGCACACCATCTTGCCCTGCAGTTCTCCTTTTTATGCTGTTGGCAACAATCTTTAGGTGGGCCTTCCAACCCCAGCACCACACTGATTCAATTCAGCTGGGTGTTACAAGTTGCCCACCAGTTGTCAGTCCACCACACAGCCACTTAGGCTGAGATTGCTCACAGGTAATTAAAAGAATCAATCTTTCCAGTCCATTTAATTCTCCCAGCTCACTGAAATTCTACAAAGGAAAAAAAAACTGCTCAGGAAGCCTGTTGAAATATGAACGCCTGGGCTCCTCCCTCAGATGTGCAATGGACAGCCCAGGAGAGGCTTATTAAGTAGATGGCCCTGAGAATTATACTGAAAATTCTTCAGATTGAACAGAGCTGCTCCTGCTTAGCTAGTTCTTACCTCTATTAAACATACTTACTAGAAGGAAGCCAGAGTTGCCTTTTTGCCCCCATCTTACAGCATTTCTACCAATTAGTTTGTTGCCACCAGAGGCAAACATTTTATAGCATTTTTTTCAAGTACTCATGGCACCTGTTCTCAACTTCTGATGGTAATGAGGAGATGGATGCCCACTCAATCACCTTGTAAAGGATATTCTGGGAGAAATGGAGCCTTCCTCTTGAAAGCAATGAAGTATAAAGTGGTTAATGAAGTTCTCTATTTTATTTTGCACTTACATTTTATTGCAACTGCCTTTCAGAGATAACTTCTCAGTCTCATAAATGTAATAACATCTGATGACAAAGAAAGTGGCCTCATAAACTGTAGTAACGTATTGCTTAATGACAGGGGTACATTCAGAGAAATGCATCCTGAGGCAATTTCATTGTTGTGTGAATATGATAGAGACTTACAAAAACCTAGATGGTGTGGGACCCAGGCTATGTGGTCCATGGGACCATGATGAAAAAAACACAGGAGAAAACGATGCCATCAAGAGACACAGTAAATATGAGATGTATGGGACTGCCAGTGTGACATGGCATAAAGGTTAGCAATAAACTTTATTTTCTGTAAGTAAGGGATTATACGCTAAAAAAAGTGTACAGCATAGCAAATATATGAACCAGTAACATAGTTTATTATCCTTATTTAGTATTTTTTTTGTGTGTGTGTGGGTACCGGGGGTCGACCTCAGGACCTCGCGCGCCAGCAGGCGCCCGTGCTGCTGAGCGATATCACCGGCCCTTTTCTTGTATGTGGGTTCCGGGAGTCGAACTCAGGCCCTCGCGCTTGCCAGGCAGGTGCTTACGCTGCTGAGCCATCTCACCGGCCCTATCCTTATTTAATATTAAATACCACCCATAATTGAATGTCTATACTTTTATACGACCGTCAGAGCAGTAGGTATGTTTATACCTGCATCACCACAATCACGTAAGTAATGCCCGTGACGCAATGTCACTATGATAGGAACTTTTCGCCTTCCTTACAATCTCACAGGACCACTGCCGCATATTGTGTGTGGTCCCTTGTTAATGGAAACATCATTACCCAGCTCGTGACTATACTGAAAACGCACCACAGGGCCGCGCAGGTGGAATAGCCGAACAGAAACTGGCCTACTGCCCCGAGATGGATTTCAGGGATCTCTCTGACAGTTCTTGTGTTTCTCTTTTCTGATTCATGCTCTACCCCAAATAATTAGAATATAGGTACTTCTGAAGTGATAGAAGTTTTTTTTAGACAAATTGTTTACAAGGTGTCCAAGTTTTTTAGGAGTACATTTGTTTATACACAATGGTCATTAAAAGTAAGCACCACCTGAGAACAAAAGAAGCTGCTTTGAATATGACAGGAAGTGCTTTATTTTACATATGTAGGGCTGAAGCAGCCTTAGAAGAAGGCTGATTACATGGAGCCCTCTGACTCCTGAATGTCTGGAGCTGATGAGTTTGGCGACTGGTGCTGGAGAGAGATGGAATTGTTCTGTTCAACAAAGTTGAACCAATTTATATTTGTAAGACTCTGAAGAGAGGATGAACAGAGGAAAGAAGGGAGGTAGGAGGAATATCTGGGATGGTACATGAAATAGATACTTCACGGCAAGGAGAAAAGAAAAAAAAGACGTGTGATGGGACAGCCAGGGACTGGTTTTTTATATTTCTTTTTTATTGTCCCACTAAAACATGTAGAGGGAAGGCGAAATAAAGATGCACAACAAATGAATCATCAAACAATAAATTCTCATATAACTACCACTTGGGTCAAAAAGTAAAAGATTATAAAACTGAAAGTTTCTTTTTTGAAAATATCAGCAAAATCGACAAACAGCTGGACTATGTGAGTTAGCTTTCTGGTACTATAACAAATACCTAAGATAGTCAACTTATAAAGAGGAAGGTTTATTTTGACTCACAGTTTTGGAATTCTAATCCATAATCAGTTGGTCCCATTGCTTTCTGGCCTGTAGCCAGGCAGCAATCACAGTAGGGCGCATGAGGCAGAGGACACTGCTAACTTCATGGCCGAATTTGAAAAACAGAAAAGAGAGGGGCTCACATCCCACGATCCCCTTCACAGGCAGGTCTCCAATAACCTGAAGACCTCCAGCCAGTTCCCACCTCCCGTTAGTACCAGGGGCTGGGACCAAACTCCAAAGAACATTTCACACCCAAACAATAGCACAGATTAACAAAAGAAAAAAGAAGACTAAAATAACAAAAATTGGAAAGAACAAAGAAACACTGCATGTGATGCCACAGGAATAGAAAGGATTACAATGGACTAGTATGAATAATTAATCACCAATGAACTGGCCCTAGTATAAGGAAGTTCAGACTTTCCTTCTGAAGGTTTTTAATTTTAGTTTATAAAGCAAAGCTAAATATATATAGATGGGGCCGGTGAGATGGCTCAGCAGCGTAAGTGCCTGCCTGGCAAGCGCAAGGGCCCGAATTCGACTCCCGGAACCCACATACGAAAAAAGGGGCCGGTGATATCGCTCAGTGGCACGGACGCCTGCTGGCGCACAAGGTCCTGAGGTTGACCCCTGGTACCCATAAAAATTAATAAATAAATAAATATATACAGATCAAGAAGAAAAAGAACATACAAATGTTTCGGCAAAAAACAAACAAACAAACAAACAAAAAAACAGGGCCTTATACAAAAAAATAAGACTCAAAGAAAAGGTAGATAGGAGAAGCCTAAATCCCCTCTGTAGAGCAGAGAGGGGAGTGGGGTATGGGCAACTTCAGAGGGACGGTAAATTATTTTTAGGACAGATGGATGAAGACACAATGGCCCCCGGACAAAGTTCCTCTGGGCTGGAGATGCAATGTGTGACTTTCGGTCTCCCTTCCTGGTGTATGGGATTAACCTTTTATTAATGAAATTTCAATAAAACTGAATGTAACGTGTTCCTCTTTTGCCCGATCTGGTCAGATAGATGAGGAAACTTTGTAGAAAATCTGTCCCTACTCCGATGAGGGATAAACAAGGAATATCGGAAGGATCTTAATTAATCTGAGGCAGCCTTGAAGGCTTCTCAGCTCGTCAAAGCACCGGCCTTCCGGATATCATTGCCTGATCCCCAACACTAGAAACAATGAAAAAACTGCTAGAAATATGGAGCCTACCAAGACTGAAGCAGGAAGATGTAAAAAATCTATAACCACGAAGGAGAGTCACTCAATTATCAAAAGCCTCCCAACAACAAAAAAGTTTAGGGCCTGATGCCTTTATTAGAGAATTCCACCAGATATTCTAAAGATTAACACCAATCCTTCTGAAACTCTTCCCAAAAATCTGAAAAGGACGGCCGATCTTTAGCTTGACAGCACAGATACATAAGAAAACCATAGACCAATATCCTTGATGACTATTGATACAAAAATCCTCAGCAAAATATCAGCAAACTGAATTAAAATACGCATTGAAATGATTAGACACCATGATAGAGGGATTTATCCCAAGAAGTCATATGGGTAAACATATGAAAAGTAACCAGTGTAATACACCACACTAAGAGACCAAGGAATGAAAATGGCATGATGATTTCAATTGATGCAGAAAAATACCTGACAAAATTGAAAAGCCTTTCATGATAAAAAAAAAAATACTAGGAATAGAAAGAAATTCTCTCAACATAATAAAGGCCATATATGAAATGCCTGCAGGAAGATTTTCCTGCTTGAATGCCTGCTTGACCAGGAACAAGGCAAGTACTTATGCCTGTTCTTGTCACTTCTATTTAAATAGTGCCAGAAGCCCTGCCAGAGCAATTCGACAGGAGAGAGAGAGAGAGAAGAGAGAGAGAAAGGGAAAGGAGAAAAAGAAAGAGAAAGAGAGAAAGAAGGAGATGAAGGAAGACAAAGAGGAGGAGGAAAAAGAAGGAAGGAAGCATCCAACTGGGAAGAATTTAAATTATCTTTGTTTACAAATAACACGATCTTATTCATAGGAAACCTTTAAGATCCGCCCCCGAAAAGCTGTTAAAATGAATATGAATTCAGCCGGATTCCAAAACTCAAGGAGACGCGCGCATCCTCACATTCATCACCGCACTATTCACAATGGCCCGCGTGCAGAAACAACCTTCACGTCCTTCGACAGATGAACGAGGAGAAAATGGAACGTTTAATACAGTGGAATATTAGTCAGCCTTTCAACAAGAAGAAAATCTTGTCAAACTACCACACGAATGAACCCTGAGAGCATGACAGTAAGTGAACCTGTCCGGGGACCGCCAGCCGGACACTGCATCGCTCTACCTGCGTGACAACTAGAGAAGCCGAGCGCGCAGAAGTAGCTCAGGCGCAGCGCCAGGGCCTGTTCAATGCGCGCAGTCTGTCTTGCAGGATGAAAAAGTTACATACTAGTGTGCACATAGTCAGCACTGTTATATGTTACACTCACGATGGTAGTTTTTATGACAAAGAAGGTTTGGCAGCACCACAGACACCAGGGAGGTTTGATAGAACCCTGCTTTGTGCTGCCGCCTCTGCCATGGCTTCACCTAGGATTCTGTGCGCATTAAACACAGCTCCCCCCTGACTGCTTACATCTGAGCAGTAACTGCCAATAGCCAGAGTCTCTTTCTCACGCCTTTTCAGACATGATAAAACCACACGTTCCTTTCAAGGAGAGCCTACCGGGTATTCAGTGGTGAGATGAGGACTGCTTAGAAACTGGCCGCAAAGGACGCAGGTTCCTCCTAGCATCCAGAAATGGGAATCAGCAGCCCTGCTGCGCCGGTGAGCCCCCCACTGCCCCGGAGGCATGGAGCCGGCGGGGAGTTCATGGGAAGCAAGGGGAAGTGGGAAGTAAGGAAATGAAGGCCGCGCCATCCCCCTGTGGAAAGGCATTCTGAAGTTCTTTCTTTGGTAGCTTTGTAAATTATTGTATGCCGTAAATCCACAACCATATATATTTTTGTGGAATAATAAAATAACATCAAGAATACATGTCCAAAGTGGGTTGTTCAGTCGTATGGTAGCTCTATTTTTAATTTTCTGAAGAACCCCCGTATCATTCCATGGTACACAAGAATTCCAATTTCTGCACATCCTTGCCAACAATCATTTTCTCTTTGGAGAGATGATATCTCATTATGGTTTTAAATTGCATTTTCCTGATGATTAGCGAGGTTGGGTGTATTTTCAAGTATTTTTTTCTTTTTTTCTTGGTACATTTAGATATACATAATGATAATATTCATCATAAGAAGTTTGTACCTGTACATGGTATATCTTATTTCTTTTTTTCCCATTCCCCTCACCTCCATTCAACCCCTCTTCCCCTCCTTATCTACAAAAGCTTTGTTTCCATTTTTTCCTTCTATTCTTTTCTTCATCCCTTCTTTCCTTTCCCCTTCCACCCTCCCTCATTCCCCTTCTCATTTGAACATTTTCTTCCCATTTCCCAATATCTATTATACATTTTGGTCCTTATTTATACTTGCAGTTTCTCACACCAAGGAAACCATGGCAATATTTGAACATGTGTGTCCAATTTATTTCACTTCAGAGTACAGCCTCAGAGTCCATCCATTTACCTAGAAATGTCTCAAACTTATCCTTCTTTACAGCAGAGTAGTACTCCATTGTATAAAAAACCCACATCTTCTTTATCCATTCCTCAGTTGATGGGCATTTGGGTTACTTCCAGGACTTAACTATTACAAACTGTGCTGCTATAAACATGGGTGTGGATATATAGCTGTGGTATGATGCTTTTAATTCTTTCAAGAAGATATCAAGAAGGGACACACCCATTTCAAATGAAACCTTTACTTTCAGTTTTTGGAGGAAACTCCACACTAATTTCTACAGTGGTTGCACCAGTCTACACTCTCATCAACAGTGGAGAAGTGTTCTTTTTTCCCCACAGCCCCTCCAGCATTTGTTATTGGTTGATTTCTTGATAATAGCCATTCTTTCTGGAGTGAGATGGAATCTCAGCATTTTTAAAATTTCCATTTCTTGAATGACCAGTGATGCTGAACATTTTTTCATATGTTTATTTGTGGCTTCCACTTCTTCATCTGAGAAGTGTGTATTCATTTCAGATGCCTATTTTTGGATTGGGTCTTTAAATTTGGGAGGGGGTCTGATTTTTTTTTTTTTTTAGTTTTTTATATATTCTAGATATTCAAGTCCTTTGTCTGAAGAACAGCTGACAAAATTTTTTCCCACACTATGGGTTGTCTCTTCACTCTGTTGGTGGTTTCTTTCCCTGTGCAAAAGCTTTTTAATAAGATGAAATCCTAGTTGTTGATTCTTTGTGATATTTCCCTTGCGGTCTGGGTTCATAACGTCTTTGCCTACACCAATGCCTTCAAGAGTTCTACCTAGCCTGGTGAGATGGCTCAGCAGCGTAAGTGCCTGCCTGCCAAGCGCGAGGGCCCGAGTTCGACTCCCGGAACCCACATATGGAAAAAGGGGCCGGTGATATCGCTCAGCGGCATGGGCGCCTGCTGGCGCGTGAGGTCCTGAAGTTGATCCCCGCTACCCACAAAAAAAAAAAAAAAAAAGAGTTCTACCTATTCTATCTTCCAGCAGACTTAGAGTTTCTGTTTTAATATTTAAATCTTTGATCCATTTTGATTTTAATTTAGTGCATGGTGAAAGATATGGATCTAATTTTATTCAGCAGTGGAAAGCCAGTTTTTCTAGCACCACTTATTAAAGAGGCTATCTTTCTTCCAGTGAAGGTGTTTGGCTCCTTTGTCAAAGATGAGGTGGCTGAGTATGTTTAGAGTTGTTTCTGCATCTTCTAATTGGTTTCATTGATCCTTGGATCTGTTTTGTTTTGTTTTGGTTTGGTTTGGTTTGTTTTTGTGAGTACCATGCTGCTTTTATCACAGTAGCTTTGTAGTATAATTTCAAGTCTGGGA
Organism: Erethizon dorsatum; assembly: GCA_028451465.1. Lineage (NCBI taxonomy): Eukaryota > Metazoa > Chordata > Mammalia > Rodentia > Erethizontidae > Erethizon > Erethizon dorsatum. The sequence goes on along the minus strand of CM051832.1, from coordinate 112,335,140 downwards.
TTGTAATGCCCCCTGCCTTGCCTTCATTGCCCAGAATTGCTTTTGCTCTTCTAGGTCTCTTCTGGTTCCAAATGAATTTTAGGATTGTTTTGGTGAAGAAATTATTGCTCATCCAGTTTTGCAAAGTTTATCCCATTTTCTTAAAGAAATTTTGTAGTTTTTGGTCTTACATGTAAACATTCTACAGGTTTTGGTATGTAGTTTTTATTGTTCAGTTCAAAATATTTTCATGTTTCAACATGATTCCCCTTCTGACCAATAAATAATTTAAAAGTTAAGTTATTATTTACAAAACACCTGGGTGTATCTAATAGAGTCTGAACCAAAGAAGTGGGAGTTTAGCAGTGCCTTCTCCCCTCACGTAGCAAGACCTGGATGTAATTTGTTTCCCCTGCTCCACCACACTTCCAAAGGTGCTGCTGGGAGTCTTGACTCATTTCCTCACCAGGAATTACCAAATCCTCCTAGAGGAACAATCCATAAACGCAGAACTCATCTCCAGAGGACTTTTTTCTTTTCTCAGATCTTAGCCTCGTAATTCGTAGCTCTCCCACGTTTGCAGGTTAGTATTTTTAATTTTTTCTCCCATCATTCCAGCAGAAGGGTTGATCCAAACTAAATATACTTTCAAAAGTAGAGGGCCATAAGATTTCACATGTGTACGCATGTACATATACATATGCACACACAATAGATAGATGATAATAGATAGAAATATATTATTAAATGCTTAATTGTAAGTTTAAGGTGTTTTTTTTTCTTTTGGTAAATTATGTGATTCCTCTATTTTGATGGTAAAATGTCAGCTATACTTAATGGATATTTGGGAAGAGGTGTTGGGTGTATATGGAAACACGGTAGCATGAATTAGCAAGTGGACAAAATTTCATATCCGGGTCATCATGGTGCACAGGAGGGGCACATATGAGAAACAGGACCCTGGGGATGGGAGAGAGGTCTTGGGCCAGGACTTCTACATCCTCAGGGCAGTCTTTCTTAAATACCAAAGGCACAGAGACTTCTCAGTGACGATAAGGTTCAAACTCTAAGAGTTTTGCACGTGCCTTGCTACCATTTCCTCTCTTGCTATTTGTCCATGCATTTCTTTACTTCTTTTGTTTAAACTCCATGGTAGTTGTAAACTAAGCCCCAGATAAGATTGCAAGAGCAGTGCAGAGCTAAAGGTGACAGGAAATGCGGAGCCTACTAACTGCGTTCATGGAAAGGTGACATGGTCTAAGTCTGTTTCATCTGATTTCAATATGTGAACTTTTTTTTATCATGCAATAATAAAATCTTCTTGTATCTTACAAGACAAGTATTATTAAAATACCTACAGGAAAAACTTTATTCTTGTTACTCTTCTATGTTAGGTCCTGTGTCCCATTGAAACATCTTTATTACTCATTTTTTCAGTGCCTTGAGGCTCCCTAAGAATGGAAGTCACGTTGTAGCAGAACACACTGCAGCCTACAGCAGTGCACGCTGAACTGGCAGCAAGGAGACAACTGACAGTCAGACTCCTTTAAAATTGTCTGGACCTGAACAAAAGGAATCCATAACAGGCTTAAAAATGTTTCACATTTCTACCAGAATAGTCGGACAGTCAGAAATAATATGCGGTGGGCCGGTGAGATGGCTCAGCGGCATGGGCGCCTGCTGGCGCTCGAGGTCCTGAGGTCGACCCCCCGGTACCCACAAAAAAAAAAAAAAATAAGAAATAATATGCGGTTTGACCAGAAAAATTAAAAAATTGGCAGACACAAACGTGAAAAGAAAATAAGATTTTCACAAAATTGAATAAGCTATCCACAAATGAAATTCATAAAATAATTCACTATTAAAGTTATCTTTGTAATAAAATTATACTGCCAATATGATATCCATCTCGAAGGTTTTAATTCAGAGTTTACTCAAGTTCGTTCTAGGAAATGCATGCTCTATGAGATGTTAATATGATCAATAAAAGTATTTTCTATCTAATCAGTTTGGGTAGTTTTGCAGAGTATTCTGCCTCTGAGAAATTCACAATATATATGTAAAATCTCTGGAAATTCCTATAGTAAAGACACATGTTTAACTCAGTATTTAACAGAGTTATTTTGGCTGCTAAATCATGGAACATCTAATATCTATTGTTTTGAATTGTTCAACAGAACAGTTTTTTAGGAAAAGATAATATAGTATCAGGAATCAATTCATTTCTAGACCTGGAATGGGCTAAGAAGAAACCCAGCATTATTTTCCAGAAGTTTTTGTTTTGTTTTGTTTTTTTCTTTTTTTTTTTTTTTTTTATGTGGGTACCGGGAGTCGAACTCAGGACCTCACGCTTGCCAGGCAGGCGCTTATGCCGTTGAGCCGTATCACCGGCCCCTTTCCAGAAGTTTTGAGTCAGGCACAGGTTGAAGAAGGTACCCACGCTGCTCCTTTCTCATGGCTTCCATCTCTTGCAGCAGTTTGATCCTCGGGAAATCGGACGAAGAGACTCTGGTATGTGGAGGGTGCAGGTTCTAATGGCTGTAAAGCCTCAAGGAATTTAAAACTTCTGAACTCTTGTTATCTTATTATAAGATGGAGTTAATTTCTGGTTTTTTATTCAGTATCAACAAATACCAAAAGCCAGTTCTCTGGAAGTTTACATTCCAGAGGGGAGAATGATGATAGCCATACTTTGGTTAATTGATAGGGAGATAATTATAGATATGAGAAAATACCAGCAAGTAATAAATTCTATGAACATTAGGATTATGGGACAAATGTTTGGATGACTACTTCTTTTTCTTCTTCTTAGAAGGCAGACGTCTAACCGTATTTCAACAATGAGCGCAGACCCGTGAACAATAATGCAGGGCTACCTTTGGAGATGGAGTTTATAACGAAGGGCTTCCCCTGTTTTCCTGTGTAAGTCCGTCAATCCTGCTTTCACACTGCATCCTCTTAAGTCTCTTTGTAAGCGTCTCACCAGCTATGTCAACATTTCGCCTTTGAAATATTTCACAAGGAGATTACTGAAAGGAGACATTGCTGCCGTGCTTCTCCCATCCTTCTGACAGTAAATCAGTAAAGTCTTATTTTAACGAGGACTAAAAGTAAAATTTTTCATGTAATGTTTTCACAACGAACATTCTTAAAATCACCCATGCTATAAAACTAGTGCTGTTCACTCCCTGAGTCCTTCATTAAATGCAGATTTCTCAACACCCTTAGGAAAGTAGAATAATTAGCCCAAGGTCTGCGGTTTTCTACATTATTATAGGCCCAGCACAAAGAAAGCATTCTCTGTTTTCCTGTTCCCAGTTGCATAATGGCTGAAAAACCATCAGGAGAATTTTCTTCAGCCTGAAGTTGGAAGCTGTTTTATTGGATTTTTTTTTAAAACACCCAGGCGTTACATCTTTTCAACAAATTCAGTGGTTCCTCTGTAGTTAGCAGAACAAATGGTACGTTATTTAGCTTGATACATACTGCACTTGGGCTCTATCTGGCTGTCCATAATCTGTTCTTGGAGACTAAACTTATAAAAATTCCTAGAGAATTTGTCTAGTTCCAGACCACTGAATATTTAACACAAGTGTATTTAAAATGCAGAATTGTCAAAAATAATTCTGTGAGAAGTATTTTTTATTGGCTGGGGGTGGAGCTCAGTGGTAGAGCACATGGTTCACATGGACGAGGCTGTGAATTTGGTCCTCAGCATCTTCCCTCTCAAAAAAATGGAAAGATAAGAATAAGGAAAGTTTAATTTGTTAAATTGTCCTGCAAAATACTCATAGAAATCCAATAATACATCATAGCTACAAACTATTCAAGAGGTATGGCCTTCTGTTTAAAGATTTTTTTAAAAAATCTAATAAAACAGCTTCTAATTTCAGCTGAAACATCATTATTTAATTCACAATGGAATGCTTAGAGAGGGTTCAGATTAAAAGGGGAGGCCATTTTTTCATACATCTATTTGCCATTTGTATTTCTTCATCTGAGAAGTTCATATTCATCTCAGAGGTCCATTTCTGGATTGGGTCTTTAAATTTGGGGGGTCTGATTTTTTTTTACTTCTTTACATGTTCCAGATATAAATCCTTTGTCTGAAGCACAACTGGCTAAAATTTTTTCCCACTCTGTGGGTTGTCTCTTCACTCTGTTGGTGGTTTCTTTTGCTGTGCAAAATCTTTTTAATAGGATGAGGTCCCGGTTATTGATTCTTTGAATTATTTCCTGTGTGATTGGGGTTTTGTTCATGAAATCTTTGCCTACACCTTTGTCTTCAAGGGTTCTGCCTATTCTCTAACATCACTGGTTATTAGAGAGATGCAAATTAAAACAACACTGAGATTCCATCTCACCCCAGAAAGGATGGCTATCATCAAGATATCTGCCAATAACAAATGCTGGAGGGGCTGAGGGGAAAAAGAACCCTTCTCCACTGTTGGTGGGAGTATAGACTGGTGCAACCACTGTGGAAATCACTATGGAGATTCCTCAAAAAACTAGGATCAGAGGTCCCATTTGACTCAGCTATTCTCCTTCTGGGTATTTTCCCAGAAGAATTAAAAACATCACACCACAGCAATAAAAGCTCACCCATGTTTATAGTAGCATGGTTTGTAATAGCTAAATCTTGGAAACAACCCAAATTCTCATTAACTGAGGAATGGATAAAGAAGATGTGTTTTTTCATATACAATGGAGTACTACTCTGCCACAAAGAAGGATAAACTTGAGACATTTCTAGGTCAGTGGATGCAACTTGAGACCATACTCTTAAGTGAAATAAATTGGGCTCACATGTGTAAAAATCTCATTGTTTCCCAGGTGTGAGAAACTGAGAGAATAAATAAGGACCAAAATGTACAATAGATATTGTGAAATGGAAAGAAATTGTTCAAAAGGAAAGAGGAACTGGGGGGGAAGGAAGGAAAGGAAAAGGAAAAAAAAAAATAGAAACAAAGCTTTGTAAATAGTGGGGGAAGAGGGGGTGATTGGGAAAAAAATGAGGAATCAAAATATATTATGTACAGGTACAAATTCCCTATGATGAATATGATCATTATGTATATCTAAAATGCACCAATAAACTTAATTAAAAATTTTTAAAAATTTAAAAAGACTCAGTTTGATAATGTACATAGAAGTTTAGGTGTTTTGTCTGCCCATATATTTTTCTTCCCATGTTCCTATTGCCTTGACTTTTATTTTTATGGTATTGTTTTCTATCACTTTGGATGGCAGAAATAAAGCATGTGGTATGAATGTCCCATTGCCAGAGACCAAAAACATAAAAAATACACAAAAGAATAAAGGAGAGGCCAAAAAGCCTCTGTAAGCAGAGCTTCTGTAATTCACTCTCATTTGTTTTCACATCTGCATTTGTGATGTGAAGTAGGGGTTCTGGATTTGCCACCAAAATAACAGGTGAGTTGTTTCCCATCATCGTGAACTCACGCCTCTGCCGCAGTGATCTGTCATAGATCCAGGATTTTCAAAAATTAAAAATAAACCTTTTAGAACATTATACTCTGGTGATTTCTGTACATCACAAATGTTTAAGAAATCTTTGGGGCCGGTGAGATGGCTCAGAGGCATAAGCAGCTGCCCAGCAAGCGCAAGGTCCTGAGTTCAACTCCCAGAACCCACATAAAGGAAAAAAAGGGCCGGTGATATCGTTCAGCGGCACAAGCGCTTGCCTGGCAAGCGCGAGGTCCTGAGGTCGACTCCCGGTACCTACATTAAAAAAAAAAAAAAAAAAAAGAAAAGAAAGAAACCTAGAAATAGTGTTCTCTGGGATGTTTTCCAGAAGAGCTAGAGGCCCACTCCTGGGCGTCTCAGGGAAGAGTTCGTTAGTAGATCTATATTCTACGAGGAGTCAGTGGTCCAGCCTTGTCCTCTGGGACACAAACTGCACATATCAGGTCTAGGAAAGGTCATTTCTCCCAGCACCCAGTAAGTCAATGTTCAAAAAGTTTTTTTTTTTTTTCCTTTAGCCAATATTTGAAGAACTTTGTGGCCCCTAATTTTGCAAATGGGAAAAGAACAACCAAAAAAGCACAGCAGAAAGTACTGATAGAAAAGCTTTTGACCTACTACTATAACAAGGGACTGAGTGAACAGAGGTAAGACGTGACGTGTTAAGGCCTTTCTGTGATTGGTTTAATTAAATATTGTTTTAAATGAACCTTAAATTAGTAAAACTTGTTAGTTTCGGCACCAGGGAGGTGAGTTACCCTTGGCTTGTTGACCAAGTAAAATGATTCTGAGTTTACTTTGATGCTAAGAGTATAAAATCTACCTTCGGTAGATCGATACAGGGTACTTCCTTCTTTTCCTCCTTCCTATCTTCGCTGCAGTACTTTTGTTAGCAAGTGCACCATGTTGCAGATTTTTGAACAGTTCCTGTGCAAGGGAATGAGGCTTTGGCAGTGGTGGTGTTTAGTAAGTATTGCAAAGCAGGAAGGTATGAATCAGGGACAGCTGATTTTTGTTTTCTTCCCATGAGGGCCAATGTTGATTTAAATATAAGACTCACAATGTTTGTGAATATTTGCGATTTAAATGAAAGCACATAGATTTTTATTTCTTCTGAATTGGTGATATAATCTGAGATTTTAAGAAAGCAAAAGTAAAACAACTATCACAACAACAAACCCAATATAGACTGCAAGATTTCAGTATCTCGGTTTTGGTACAAGTATCCATGCTTATGGTGTGATTGACAATTCCTATGAGGCCTTTCTCTCCGGAATGGACAGTATAGGTCCACAGGAACTGTAGTGAAAAACACTAGCTTCCCCTGTCCCTGTCCCTGTCCCTGTTCCTCTACCACTCGTTAAAATGCTCTCGCTAAGTTTTTGGATAGTGTTTTTAAATAAATAAGAAATGTAATTGAACTCAGCAGCATGTCTCTCTTGTGGGATGGGCGTATGGGGATAGGAGGAACAGGAGGCTGCGCTCCTCCTACCCGTCTACAGCAGCTTGAATAGTGCCCATTTGTAGACTGTTTGCTAGGTTAATCTAGTGAGTAGTTCGTAGATCTATTTTACTAGGGGGAAAAAACAAAAAGGAAATTATTTTTCCAAAGTCAAATGGTGTGATGGGCTGGGCAGCTCTGTCTGTGTGCCTCCTTCTCTAGCCAGTCCTTTGAGGAGGAGCTCTGTGACTTGATCAGAATTGCGTCTGCTTGGTTCTCAGGACAGGCACGTAGGCCCCATCCTCAGTCTGTAATGGCAAAGTAAATCTGAGTTAAACCCAGAGAGGTCCTATTGCCGTGCACTTCCCATCTAATATAAGCAACTTAATCCACCTGAAGACAAATAAAAGCCCAGAGAAACCAAACACCAGCACTTGGGCAACTTTGCAGAACAGATGGTGTGAGAAAGTCCAGGAGAATGTGTCAAATTAAAGGCTTGTTTCTTTCCCCAAACTCACTAACACGGCCGCAAAGGAACGGCAAATCTTGTAAATTCAGGAGGAGATACCAGAAAAGGAAACGTCAGTGCACCGAAGAGCTCAGCACATTTTTGGAAAATGGGAAGTGGAGAGAGTGGTGGTGGCTGAGATGGCTGAATAGAGGAAGTGACAGCCCGAGGACTGTAGAGAACAGGATGCTCCGCAGGTTAGAAGAGCCCAGGAGATGGAGCATTGAGTCCTTCTCACTGTGGGACTGAGATGTGAGGCCAGTGCCAGGGGATCTGGTGAAGACTTATATTAGGAAATCTGAGTCCCCTCACCGACTTTGTATATCCAGACCACTGCCTCTCATTTTCTCCACCATCTTCATCACCACTGTGTTCCCCAAAGGGATGTTCCCGGGAGAACCTTACTAGAAAATCTCCATTTGTAGATTTGGAAACATTTGAATGAGCAAAAAAGAGAAAGAGGGAATTCTTTTTTGTTGTTGTCTTTGAGACAGGGTCTCACTTTGCAGTGCACACTGGCCTTGAACTCACTATGTAGCCCAGGCTGGCCTCGAACTCTCGGCAATCCTCCTGTCTCAGCCTTGAGTGCTAGGATTAAAGGTGTGCACCACCACTCTCGGCTAAGACGCAGTGAATCCTGCAGCGGGAACTACAGGACTTCACAGTCTCCTCCCTTTCCATGCCCTTGATTTCAAACACCAGAAGCCAGCAATGTATCCACCATGTAGGAGACCGAAGGTCTCCTCTCTGGAGAAATGGGTAGCTACGATGAGCAGAGCTGGAGACAGACCCTGGGGAATGTCCTAGTGGAAAAAGGCCTCACGGCAGCCATCAACCGACAGCAACATTTCTTTAATGCAAGTCTGGCCCAGAGACAGTGTGGGTCCGCTCAGACAGACAGGGAAGTGATCCAGAGCTCAGGGTCAGAAGCTGCCATTGGGATTCCCATCCAGGCTTCACTTCCGAAACCTCTATTTGGCCGTAGGACCAAAAACCTTGCTGTGCCCCTGTTTCTTATCTGTGCAGTGGAGACCGCACAGGTCATTGTGGGATTTGCGCTAGCCTGCTAGGGTTGCCATTGCAAAGTACCAGAGGCTGCATGGCTTCAACGACAGAAAGCTGTGTCTCACCACTGTGGAGACGGACGTTCAAGGCCAAGGTTCCGTAGGCTTTGTTTCCTCTTAGGCCTCTCTGCTTGGCTTGCAGGGGCTTCTCCCTGTGTGTCTTCCTTCTCTGAGGGCTGATAGTCTTTACCTCCTCTTCTTCTAGGCACATTGGATTAAGGCCTTCCCCTGTGACTTCATTTTAAATTAATCACTTTTTTAAAGACACTATGTGCAAATACAGTCACACTCGGAGATACTGGAGGCAATGAATTCAACATATGAATTTGAAGGGGACACATTCAGCCCGTAACAAAATTAAATGTTTCGATTATGCAAAAGGTGTAGGACACAGATGCATGTTTAATGCTACTTGACATCTCACTTAAATAGGAATTGGAGGTGCCAAATCGCCTGACAATCTGAATGAGTCTCCCAATTTGAAAAACTAAGACCTAAAAATATTTTTTGAGACAAGCTCTTGCTATGTAGTTTAGGCTAGTTTAGAACTCACTGTGTAGCCCAGGCTGGCCTTGAACTCGGGATAGTCTTCCTGCTTCAGCCTCTCAACTGTTGGGATTATAGGTGTGCATCATCCCACCAAGCAAAAAAAATATTTTCAAAAGAAGGAATTTGGCATAAACTGAAACAATGCAAGGAGCAGACTAAAGTCAAAGAAACTATAATTAACGTAGTGGAATAAGTGACGATAGCAGGACCAATGAGAAAAGACTAGAGCAATGCAGTGGACAGTTTAGGAGAAAAGACAAGGACATTAGAGGATCAAAACAAGAATTGGAGATGTTTGTGCATGAAGAGTCTGGAAAAGAGCTCTTGTTATCCATGAGTGACGGGAATGAAGGGAAAGAGATGCGGGACTGTGATGAAATGGCAGCAAAGACCCAGAAGGTCCTGGGAGGAGCTGTGGGTCCCAGGCTGATCCCATTGGGCCGTCTGGGATTCAGCTGATGCTACTGAGAGCGCAGGATCCCAGCAGATCCCGCAAGCACTGGAGAGCTGGAATGCCCCTGAGAACTGTGCTGAGCCGGCTAACGGAGCTGCACCTCCACAATCATACCAGCCAGGTATTGGGTATGGTGCCCCAGGAAGGGGGCATGACCTCGGGTAAGGCAGCACTCTCCAACCCTCGTCCACCCCGGAGATGAGCTCTGGTGACAGCTGTCATCTGCCAACACTTCCAGCAGCTGCGGCACTGAGTGCTCCGTCTCTGAAGGGGTCAAAAGGAGAGGCAGGAGAACTCTGAGAGGCACACGCCTGCACCCCCTGAGGCTTCTGGCCCTTCTCAGGTCTCTTCCCTTATTTAAGAACTGCAACTCATCATTTCTTTAGGTCATTCTCACGTATTTTGTGATCTTATTGCTTTATGTTCTCAGGTTTTGAGAGTGTGAGCTCACTTGATCATTGAATCTTTTGATTCTACATGGATCATTTTCACATGCAATTTGAAAATCTTTGTAATGAGCTAGTTCCTGGCTCATCAGAGAAAGATCTGCAGAGATAGCTCATGGCATCTCCTGCTTACCAGCCTGTGTTTGAGTTCTTTCTTGGCCTCTTTCTTTCTCTCTTTAATTATTTTTTTATTTTATTTTATTGGTGCTGGGAATTGAACCCAGGGCCTCACACATGCTAAACACAGGCACACATGCCAATCACATATACCCCCAACACCTTCTCTAGCATTTCTATGTGTCTGCGGTAGGAGCGAACCTTCTTCTTGGTTTAGTCCGTGTATGAACAAAAGCTCTTTCAGAAGAGCACCTGGTAGCAGCATAAAAAAAATAATTCTTAGATAGAGACTTTTCAGTCATGTTAGAGGTTTCTCTGGATTTATATCAAGAATTTAAAAGCATGGGAAATCATACCATACGATTTTTTAAAAATACGAATTTACTTACCACAAAATTTCAAAAATAAGCCTAGCTGTTGCTGACTGATCAGCTGTAGGGTGATAGCGTTGCATGTGATTTCTGTGACATTTGTCTTGATTACATGCACTGACATTGCATCATCTGTACGTTTAGCAATAGTAGCCTGGGACATTTTTGCCATTGTTGAAAACCTTAAAACCCATTTTTCAACCATTTTTTGGTGTATGATCAAAAATTGCATCTATCTTTCTTATGTAAAGAAAACGTTGTAGATTGCATCATGACAAAGTTGATGACATGTGGTTAAACAGGTACTGCCTTGTTAATCTCACAAAATAAAAAATTTAGAAATTTAAAACCTTGTTTATTTCAAGTATTCTCTTATGGTATCACCTTTATTGCATTCCATGGCTAAAATTTATATTCATTAAAGAAATCATATTTTGTCTATGTGTAGAAGCATGGCGTACCAAGTTGTTTGTGAGGATTTTCTTTTTATTTAAAGACTACACACCATTCCTAATTTGAAAGGCAACTCTTGTCAGGCAGGACCAGCCTCTTCATTTGTAGGCCCAACACAGAGTGAAGATACGGGGCTCCTGCTCCAAGTGTCTGAAGAATTTCAAGATGGCCACTCTTGGGCATTGAACCAAATGTGGCAACACCTGGGTCCTGATTGACTACACAATTCTTAAACTCCTGATTCCTGGTCACCTCTCCCAGCACACAGGAAGCTTGAGCTCTCTGGTGTTATCTAGTTTTCTTATCTTGCTTTCCTCCTTTTTCACAGCATAATCCTAAATTGAAGCATGTTCTCCCCCCCCACACACACACACACTAACTTCCCTCATCCCCAACGTCGATCTTCTGAGGAAATTCTTTAAAAACAAACAACCCAGAAGAGACATGTGTGCTCCTTTGCAAGGATTCCTATGGTTCAAGTTCTCCTCAGCCCATATTTAACTGTCCCAAGACCATCCTAGCTGATCAACAGCTCATCTCTCTGCAAAGAGGCTCTTCCTTGTTACCCAGGTACCGACTGTCGTCCCACAAAAGGAAGTAACCACTCCTTTTGAAGGTCTTTTGATAGCAAAGAGACACAAACATAGAAAAGTCAGGAGAAATAATAGAAGCAAGGGTGCAAGAGATATTCTCTTCCTGTGAACACACAACGTGCTTCCCCAAGCCACACATTGTTGACTTATTTTTTGAGTTAAAATAGGTTAAAATGAAAGAGAAGGTTGGTAAAATGCATGTCCTGCAAACATGAACTAATAAAATAAATTCTTTTAAAGATTAAAGAGAAGGTAGCAATGTAATGAAGATGAACAAGCAAGAGTACATCAAACAAAAGGCTTCTGACAGCAAAGGAGATAATCAAGAGTGAAAAGGCATCCTGCATGAAGAGCAGAAGAAGATATTTGTAAACCATGCAGCTGATAAGAAATTGACTTCCAAATACATGTAAGAAACTCCTACAATTTGAAAGGAAAAAGTCAAATAATCCAATTTTTTAAATGGAGCTAGTTGGGCATAGTGGTGTGTGCCTGTACTCCTAGCTACTCAGGAGGCAGAGGCAGGAGGATGCCTTCAGCCTAGGATTGTTTGAGGCTGGCTTGGGCAACATAGCAAGATCCCATCTCAAAATAAATAATTAAAAATAAAATTAAGGGCCGGTGAGATGGCTCAGCGGCGTAAGCGCCTGCCTGGCAAGCGCGAGGGCCTGAGTTCAACTCCCGGAACCCACATACGAAAAAAGGGCCAGTGATATCGCTTAGCGGCACGGGTGCCTGCTGGCGCACGAGGTCCTGAGGCCGAGCCCTGGTACCCACCAAAAAAAAAAAAAAAAAAGAAGTGTTGGAGAGAATGAGGACAAATGGGAACCCTTGTATCTGTCGGTGGGAATATGAAATGGTGGGGCCTGCTATGGGAAACATATGCAGGCTCCTCAGGAAACTAAAACAGAGCTATCACGTGATCTAGCAGTGATACTTTTGGGAATCTATCCAAAAGAACTGAAGTCAGGATCTCAAGCAGATGTCTTCGTCCCCAAGTCCACTGCAGCATTATTCACAATAGCCAGGAAGTGGAAGCGACCTAACAGTCCATCAACAGATGAATGCATAAAGAAAAGGTGGTACATCCATGCAGTGGAATATTATTCTGCCTTTAAAAAGGACGTTCTGCAATGTGCAGTGACATGGATGAACCTTGAAGGTATTACGGGAAATGAAATAAACCAGCTGCAGAATGATTGCTGCATAGTCCCACTTATATCAAGCATCTTCAACCAGCAAATTCATAGACTAAAACAGTGAAATGGTGACTGTCAGAGATAGAGGGGGGGAGAAAACAACGAGCAGTTGTTAATCAAGGCTTATAAAGCTTCAGATAAACTAAAGGAATAACGTTTAGACGCCTGCTGAATACTGTTACCTATAGTAAGCAACACACTAAAGTTTTGTTAAGATGGTAGATCTAATGTTAAATGTGTTTAGCATGGGAAGTAAAATTCTAAAGAAGCCCGATAAAGTTTCACTGTGCCCCCTCCCCCCGCCGTATGTCATGTACTTCTAGAGAGAAGCCCTGAGGAGCTGCAGGGAGGAGGATGGGCAGCGCTGTCTCACAGCCTCGCCTGGCTGTCGGAGGGAGTTGGGGTGCCCTCGGCCACCGTGCAGCCCCCTGCTTCCTCTCAGCTCCTTGTCTCCTGTCCCCAGCGAGGCAAGGCGCCCTGCTGTGTGTGCCAACATCAGCAGGCTGTGTGAGAGGAAAGTCATGATTTTAGCATACACACACCACAGTCGACTTCAACCTACGATGCGATGGCATTGGTGAGGAGTTGGGGAAAAATGCATGGTAGACACCATTCCATCACAATCCCACTACACGGGTGCAGCAGATTTAAACAAGCCCAAGAGCACAGATCACTAGGAAATGGAGAATTTTGTCTTTAATGTAATTTATTTCATCATAAATTTACATAACTTAATTATTTTCAGTACCAGGGACTGAACCGAGTCCTTTGACCTGAACTATATCCCCAGTCCTTTTTCATTTTTTATTTTGCTACATGGCCTCACTAAGTCACTAGGTTTCTGAGCATAGGTTCAAACTTGTGATCCTCCTGCCTCAGCCTTTCCAGAGTGCTAAGATTACAGGCATAATTTAGTTTTTACTGATGGCTGTATTCAATAACATGCTGCAAAATTCCAGGAAATGTAACAATCAGTACTCATAAATGGGTAGGGACTAGCTCCACAAAGCCGTTGTCCCACAGAATCCCAAATTTGTCTTACAGTGGCACCTGCCTTGACTGATTGTAGTTACGTGTTTAACTTCCCTGATAGCTGTCTGCTGCAGAAGGCCGAATTCCTTACATCATGCTGGTGAGCAAGCATCACAGCACCTGCCTTGCAGTGCCCCAGAAGCATGTTTTATAAACAGATAAGCAAAAATGAGAGATGAGCAGCATGGGAATCTGGCTGGTATCAGCACTGGCTATCGAAAGCCCACTCTGAGGGACTGCCCAGAAGGCCACCAGTCTCCTCTGTGGCGTGGACGGACTCCATTCCAAGAGTCCCTCACACGTCACCTAGCAGAGCGTCAATGATTCATACAGGCTGTGATCCGCACAGAGCAGAACTCAGGTCGTGCACTTACACACACGCCATACAAAGGAAAGTCCTGCCACCCCCGAATGGCAGTAAAGATACAGTGTGGATGAAGAGGACTGTCATTCATTCCACAGAGGTATCTTGAGCTCCTGCACTTGCAGGCACCAGCCTAGGGTTCAGCAATAAAGCAATGAACCCGAGAATGTTTCCGGTACACATAGACCTTAGCATTCTCGTGGGAAAGACAGACAACAAATGAATTATGCATAATAAAATACCAACTAAGGGTAAATTGTATGACAAAATAAAGTGAAGATGGGGTAAACACAGAAGATGGCAAGGAGTAGGAAGTGGAAGGGTGACCGGACGCCCTCACGGAGGAAGAGGAAGTGACATCGGCTCAGCACACTGAGCAGGAGCCACCTGGGAGGGTGGGAGACTCCCAGCCAAGAGAAGGACAGCGATGCAAAGGGGCTGCGGCGAGTATAGACTGTGTGTCAGGGATGTGGGAGGACGCAAATGTGGGGGAACAGAGAGTTGGGGGGAGTGCAGGATGGATAGGAGCATGTTAAGGGCAGACCTGGGGACCACTTAAAGGTCAAAGAAAGAGTGTGGTTTTGTATCATGCACATGATGTTGTTTAAATTGTCAGGAATATAGTTTGCAACAATCACCTAAGGGGGGAGAGAGAGAGAGAGATAGAGAGAGAGAGAGAGAGTGTGTGTGTGTGTGTGTGTGTGTGTGTGTGTGTATGGCTGCGCTAACTTCAAGCAACACCCCAGGCAGTTAGTTAATATTTGCAACACCCCGAGCTGTAATTCACACTCAGGCACTAGTGTTTGCAGGACCCCTAATCCAGAGCCCACATTCCACAGCTGCTTTCAGCAAGGTCTTACAAAATCATTCTCTAAATCTCCACCACAGGGTTGATGAAATCGCACTATTTCATCGTAGAAATAGCTTTCATTGCTGTGGTGAGCAATACCGAATGAATACAGTTAGCTGCAAATGCTCCGCAAGCACTCTTGGCCTTGCGTGGGAAAAGGGTGGCAACCTGGCCGGCCCCACTGTGTGACCCTCGCAGGTCCTGCATCCCCCCACCCTGCCCTCCACCCTCAGGGGCACCCACACCTGCACACACCCGCATTTAGTAAAAGGCTCTGTGTCCCTGTTAAGGGATGCTCATCCTCTATGGAAATATCACCATGGCTGTCTTAAATGACTCATATGAGTGACCAAGGACAAAGAATTGCATGAGATCAAGTAGCTGTGTCCATACCTGATAGCTAGCAATGTTACCTGGGTGGCTGAATTCCCAATATTCCCAGGGCAGGAGCTGTGGGGAGGAAGCCACGTAACACTTGTCCTCATCTGCACAAGAGAGGGCCCACGCGTGCAAAGCCCTGAGAAGGGTGTGCAGTGGCCTGGTGGGAGCTCTGGCCTGAATTTGAAATTCTTCCTTACCATAAGTCAGTAATTTTTGAAGATCTAGAAATGTTCAGAGGTGATTATCACATAGTCTGGATGTTTTCAAAAGTTAGAATCATACTAAGTAATTATTTCCTTCTGAGGACAAACACTGGCTGAAGAATAATATTTTAAAATATAATTTTATTAGTGCATATTGATTTTACAAAATATAGGGTTTCAATGTGGCATTCTTATACATGCATAGAACATATTTTGATCATATCCACCCCCTTACCCTCCCTATATCCCTTATTCTGCTCCTTTTGTCTAATTAGCACCTCCTGAAGAACAGTATTTTTTTCTTTTTTTCTTTGTTTGGTACCAGGATTCAAACTCAGGACCTTGCGCTTGCCAGGGAGGTGCTGTGCCACTGAGCTATATCCCCGGCTGACCTGAAGAACAGTATTAAAGCCTGAATAACACACTACTTGATATATGAGGAGCAGTGTTCCAAGGAAGGCCCATGCTTTTGAAATCTCAAACCCCTGCCACAAGTAGAGGTGTTCCAAATGGTAGTGTTTTACTGTGAACAAACTTAAGATTTTCTCAGCGAGATGATCTTTACTCTGTGACTTCACACTTCACAGAGAAATCCTTTCTGTTTTAGGAAGATTCAAGTATAGAAGCAGAGTGTTTCATGACAGCACTGCAAGACACATATTTGCTGTGAAAGCATTTTATTTACCTTCTGGAACTGCTGGGTCAGGAATCCAGGAAGGACTTGCGGTTCTGGCTTGAGGTCCCTCATGTAGATTCAGATGACGCTGGCTGGTGCCGGTAGAGTGGGGCCTGGGCCAGCGGGGTGAGAGCCAGGCACCTCTTCCTCGGCTCTCTGTCTCTTTCTCACTCGTTCTCTACATTTGGTTTCAGGGTCTCCACATATGGTCTCTGTGCATGGAATAGTTTTTGGGTGTCCTTACAGTATGGCGCCTCAGGGAAGATGGGCTCTTTCTACAGCAAATGATTGCCTTAAGAGTCAATGTCCCGAGAACACATGACAGAAGTATGTAGCACTTGCCTCCCTCTTCAAGGAGAGTGGAGTAGACTCCTCTCTGAGGGCAGGTGTGTCCATGTCACACACAGGATAAAGTGTCGTTGTAACCTCCGAGGAAAATACAGTCCACCACAGAAGGACATCACAGGTACGCTGCACACAGACATGACATAAATGCCATTACTCCAGTACCAATAGAAGCTCATTTCCCACTGTTCTGCAAGCTGGGAAGGCCGAGATCAGGGTGACAGCATGGGTGGCTTTTGGTGAGGGCCCTCTTTCTGGTTGGTTGTCTTCTTGCTCTGTCCTCGTTTGGTGATGAGCAGAGAAAGAAGATAAACTTTCTCATGCTTCCTGCTCGGGATTAGGATAGGTACGAATCCCATCACGAGAGCTGCACTGCCAAGACCTAATGACCTCTCAAAGGCCCTGCCTCCTCGTACCATCCTCCTGGGACTGGGGTTCAACATATGAGTTTTGGAGAGACACAAATATGTAGTCCATACAGCCACGCCTGTCCTGTTTCAAGAGTGATCACAGCTGTTAACATCCAGTGAGTCGTCACCATGTCCCCAGCACTTGCCAAGTGATTGATATGTGTTATTTAATCTTCACAACATTTCCATGAGGTGGAAATGACTAATTCCTCCATTTTCAGAGAAATTAAAGTAACTTGTAATGGAAAGCCTCTCCCAACTCTAACAGTAATGTCATTAAAATATAATAAAACTTTATTAAACAAAAGCCTAATTAAAAATACCCAAATGATGGAAGTTTCCCTTTTGCACAATTAGAAAAATATAAATAATTCAACAATAACTTTCTATTTTTATAGTTCATTCTGCTTAATTTTAATAAAATCTTGCCCCAAAATTATCTGCCTTCATACCTAATCCTTCGATATCCAAAGTGTCCACATCTACAAGCAGCTGTGCTGCCAAGTGTAGCTAAGACTCCAATGACAACTTTCAGCAAACTTTCTGTTAGCCAGAACCCTCTGTCCTCAGAGCACTGGAATTAGCTATATTATGTTTTAACCGCATGTGTACATTCTTGTCATGTTATCCTTAATAGTACAATGTACATGGAAAATATTGGCAAACTAGATCTTCCACAATAATTGATGTTTTGGGAGGAAAATGAATCTTGCTTCCTTGATTTGTTGAACTGCTCTTCCGGGGAACTTTATTAAAGAACCACATCAAAGAAAAGGAAACTTCATTACTATTCTCAGCCCAGTCTACTCCTACCCTCAGGACAATGGATATGGGAAGAACTATTCACAGGAAAACGTTTTGCTCAGAGGCCACCGTCTTTCTTATCCAAACTGCCTGATGTATGAAATCATCATGTGGATCTTCACATGTTTTTCACATTACTGACTCCTTTTGTATAACTATTGATCCCACACATTGTTTTTAAACAGCTTTATGTATTTACCTATCACATAATTCACCCACTTAAAGCGTAAAGTGTGATAGCTCCTAGCACAATCACAGACTCACATGACCCTCACTTCGGTCTATTTTAGAACAGTATCATCCCATTAAAAATAGAAACTCTGTAATCGTTAACAGTCTTTCCTTGTTTCTCTTCCCCCAAGCCCCAGCAATCCCTTATCTCCTCTCTGTCTACGTTTACCTATTCTGGGCACAATTAAAAAATAGTCCTCCTATCTAACTGCAATTATACATCTTTTGATCAATATGTCCTCCTCCCTTCCTCTGCTCTGCCCCACTAGTTCTTATAAAAATTCCAGTACAAACAATGACCATTAGAGCATATATCCAGAAACATCTGAAACAAACATGGACTAGAAGTACCCCTAGGAGCACCCCAGCCCTGGGAGTGGTATCAGACACTTGGGTGAGGGACAGAGATTTTGGAGGGCTGGGTGCCTGGGGTTTATGTGCAGAAGCAGGGGTTCAAGGTAGAATATAGAACTGGGGCTAGGGTGAGTAGGGTGAACATCTTACAGACTTCGGGTCATTTGGTAAAAGAAAAACCAGGAAAACCCTTTTTTCATGTATTCCTTTCAGTGTCTGGATAATGAGAGCAGTATGGATGGTGATATTTCTGTACGCACAATCAGAGGCAGTATTTACACGGGCGCCCTATTGCTAGATAACCCACAGGGATGGGCAGCACCTCATTAGCAAAGCTAATGAGCTAATGAGCTTGCTCCTTATCCAGGCAGAACCCGTTGGATCCTTATTTCTTGGTACTGTATCATTCACTACTTTATCTCCTATCACACTGCCTAGCAATCTTCTCAAATTCTTGCTCTGCTACTTCCTCATTTTGAAACCACAGGAAAGGCCTCAGCATTTCTGTGCCCCCATTTTCTCCTCTAGACAATGGAAATATTAGCTATGCTAGGGTTGTTAGAAGGATGTAAGAATTCTATAAAAATTAACTACTGATTATGTCATGCTCTCTTCCCCACCGGATGGCTTAGGGAAAAAGGAATTGAGAAGAATCAAACAGCACTCACCAAGCAGTTGAGTTAGGTACCTACATTTTAATTGTTTCTTAGTATGGAGAGATAAATCAAAAATCCTAGTCCTGTTGATATTTTAACCAGGCCTTAATGATACGTGCTAAGATATGCATAAAAGGCAATATAATCATAATCAGAGATTTTGTTCCTGAATCACTCTTCGACTTGTCTGTGTTTATTTCCTTTGGCCCCTGGCCATTTGCTTTATTCCCTTCCCGTTCATTTTAGTTCACCTTTACAACTAATTCTTGGTTTATGAATGTTCCATTGCTTTTCTAAAATGTGTCCAGCCTGCTGCTTCCTGGAACAGCATAGCGTCTCAATTTACTCTCCGCTAGCATAGACCCAGGTCTCCTTCCCTGCAACGTCCCCCACCAACTGCTATGCACCTCCTCCTGCTGTTTGTGACCCTGACTGGCATGACCCACTTCTTGCCCTGCCTAAACCAGAAGGGGCTGGCCATATGTAAAACCTGTGTCAACCGGAATGCGAAGGTGAAATCAAAAATTAATTAACATTGGGGTAACTTTGTGGGATTGTGAAATGGGGGATAAAGCCCTGTGTGTGCAAATACTCTTTAGTTTTAAAAGAGGTAGAGGGGGAGGAGAGAGTAAACATGGATAGGCCTTACAATATCCAAAACTTTAAAGACAGGACTAAGAACTGTATGAATCCACATCTTTCTGAGAGTTTGAAAAGTCAAAGTATCTGATATCCACTGCTCTGTGAAGTGAAAGGGGTGGAAACTTAAGAACCTGACACATGGAGGTCACGTGTAGATTCTGTCACAAAATAGATCACCAACACAGGACCTATCACCTATCATCTGTAACAGGTGGTTAATAATATCCATCTTGTAGGGACGTTGTGGAGAGTAGAGACAAGGTAGTCCAGTTCCTCAAAAAAGATGGCTTGAGCACATGAGTGATGAGAGTGTTGTTGAATTTAAAAATAAATCCCCAAAAGGGTGGCATTGAAGGAGGGGCTGTCTGTGGGCAGATTAGAGGAGAGGTTTGGGAAGTCAAGTACATTTCTCTGGCTTATTACAATAGAGTAATTGTTATGGACGGCATAATCTTTTGTTTCAAACAAAATCCTGAAACTGAGGTATAATCAACCGACAAGACATTTCACTCTCCCTGAGTCAGTACCTCTACAAATGTTTATTTAACTCCAATGAGTAAACTCAAGAGAAAAACGGAGGAAAAAAACCCGTCTCAGCTAACCCCACCCACTCTGTGACCCTGTGGGAAGCTCAGGACCAAGAGAGTAAGTCGCATTTGTCCCACCTGTGCACAAAGACTGACGGTGAAAGGAGTCAGCCTTGGAACTGACTTATGTTTGGGAGCACCTGGAATTTCAAAACGTTCCTCTGAGCTATGTTTTGCTGAAGAGTTGAGGTACAGAAGTAAGTACCATTTTTTGTGTTCAACATACAGAGAAGTGATTAATGGAAAATGAGGTTGCTCTGTTTTATAAATAGGGTTTGGGGATCAGAAGCTTGAACAGAAGAGGAGAAAGGACTTGATCATTGTGGGCTGAATTGTATCTCTTAAAATTCAAATGTTGATGTCTCCCCCTGTACTCGTAATGTGCCTGTGTTTTAAGATAGGACCTTTAAGAGTTGATTAAATTTAAGTGGGCTCAGTTAAATGAGGGTAGGCTAATCTGATCTAACTTTGACCTTGGAGGAGGAGGAGATTAGGACTCAGAGAGACACCAAGGTGCACACAGTCAAAAGGCTACAGGAGGACACAGGGAGGAGGCAGCCATATCTGCAAGCCAAAGGGAAACGGCCCTGAGAAACAGCGGGCAGCAGCCTATGCAGGCCATGGTGGGACCAGCATGGCTATGACTAACTCTCACTTTGGGCTGGTGGTCAGCAGTACTGAAATTCTACCACATAACTCCAAAACTTCATTCATTCTCTGCTACTTACAAATGGTTTGGCTTTCTGATGTTTCGGTCAATGAAGGCATAAAGCATTGTCCAGAGTGGAGCAAAGTAATTTAGACAAAGGATCACAGTGTCAAGAAACAGAGAGAGGTTAAAAGTGAGAACTTCAGCCAGCGTGGCTATGGAGGCTCAAGGCTATCTACACAGCTGCTCCTGGCATCCTTGGTGTGACTGGAGAGCTCCGAGTGAAAGCTCTCCGAGAGGAGGAACTCTCTCCTTTATAGGCCTGAGGGATCCTGGAATGCCTGGAAAGTGAACCTTGAGCAGATACAAAAAGGGACAGTGTTTAGGACGTAGTTGTCATTTGGTGTGCAACTCGATGCTGAATCTCACATTGAGGCAAGGTAGCTTAATGCTTGCTCTGTGAGGGGGCTCAGCTTCTTTCTGAAGTGGACACGCAGTGTTGTCCTGACTTAGTGTAAGCAGAGAACAGGAACTTAGATGCCATGTGTGGATGCCGTGCTCCTAAATTTCACAGGACCGATCCCTGACTAGACAGGCTAGTGTATTAGTACCCATCGTGTCTTGAGAGATTGCCATCTAATCGATAATAAATACCCTCAGACATAATCTATAACAAATACCCTGGCACATTAATGTGAAAGGTACTGGAAAGAATGAAAATGGACTGAACAAGTCTCTTTCTTCAACACTCTAAATACCTCACCACCTCTAAAGCATGCACAACTATCTTACCTAATATACAAACAAATTGCAATTAGACTGGGCAACCTATTCTAACATGGTTTCACTTGCCATCATTTCAATGGCCCAGAGTCAATCCAAAAACGTTAAATAGAAAACTATAGAAATAACAATTTATAAATTTTAAATTGAATAGCATGATGAAATATCAAGCTGTCCTACTCCATCCTGCCTAAGAGGTGAATAATTTCCTTGGCCAAGGTATCTACACCATATATACCACCCACAGGTACGTGTATTAGCCTTCTTGGTTAATCTAATCACTGTCATCATATGGCAGTGCCCGTGTTCAAGAAATCCTTACTTTACTTCATAACGGACTCAAAGCACCAGAAGAGTGATGCTGGCAATTCAGATACACCAGAGAAGCCTTAGCATGCTTCCTTAAAGTGAAACAGTGATAGTTCTTGACTCAATAAGGGAAGAAAAAAGTGTCATGCGCTGAGCTTGCTAAGTGCTGCATACAGTAAAATCAGATGTTTTGAGAGAAAACTTATCTACGACTTTTAGTATAGTGTATTGTTATAATTGTTCTAGCTATTACTATGAAAACACTATGGTGCCTGTTTATCAATTAAACTTTACCATAGGCATGCATGATAGGAAGCAGCATATATAAGATTCAGTACTGTCTGGTTTCAGACACCCACTGCGGGTCTTAACGCACACCCCTGTGGATAAGGGGGACTCACGAACTTTACTTTGTCAGCCTACTAAACAAGCGTTTGCAGATAGACTATTTCAACCAGCAGCCAGATTTTAAGGAATGAATTTTTAAATAGTATTTGATTTTTTTCCTCTAGCAATTACTATTCCAAACAAACGACTTGAAACCTCAAATACCGCTGTCTTTACAATTGCAGTCCTTGTCAGTGTCCACTGGGATGTCCAGTGTAATTCCCGACTTCTAAGACTGGGCTTTTAATTATGTGATTTTTGTGAATTCAGCAAAATGTATACAAATGCTGTGCTGAGGGTTTCATCTTTCTGAGGTTATGTTTATGGGCAGGGGAAAAACAAAGATCACCAGTGGAAAGCTGTCATTATCACTTGGTCATAAGGGACCTTCCCAGACTTCCCTCTGGGTACTCAAACAGGAAGTTAGGCCCGAGCTTTCCTCGCAAACCAAACTTCACACATTGAAAATAAAAACTGCCTAAACCAAAACCTTCTTCTTCATACCTTCTTCTTCAGCTCTAAGTTACTGCCCCCAAACACAGCAAATTATATTCACTGCATTTTATAAAGGAGCATGCTTTCCATAATTTTCTGAAACAGGCAAAAATAGATATTCTCACAACAGCCATATTTGAATGTAAATGTTTTCATAAACAACACTGAGAACCCACCCGCTCACCTGCTGCAGAGCACTCACCAGGCTCCCGTCTAACAGCCGCACTCGCTCCTCAGAGCACAGCCAGGCCCTTTCTTCTCTCGGGATTTTGCTTGTAGCTGTCCTTACTCTCTCAGGAGCATTTCTTGCCCTGTTTTTTTAGCCAGCTTTTACCCATTTTTTTATATTCCAGTTTTCGTATCACCTCCTTAGGCCTTCCTTGACTACACTATCTAAATACAGTAGTTTATTTGTAATTATTGAATCTGTTGGCTTGGATTGTGTTTTGTTTTGTTTTATTTTTACCCTTTCCTCCCTGTTCCCTCTCACTGAGAGAGAACAGATGTCAGTCCTATGAAACGGAGCACATTTCAGGTTCTTAGGTAATTAAGAAAGGTACTACATCTTCTGGGATGCCCGGGGCATGGATGATGCTTCCCACCACGATTGAAGAGACGTCTTCCCTGCTTATCCATGGCAGCTCATGCAGCCCGTATGGCCATTCAGGGAAAGGGAAGAGCTGCTCATACGAGCCCGGCTTCCTCTCCTCTACCAGCTTGTGCTATTGCTGTCTGATCGTCAAACTTGCTACTGTTGCTATGTTCATGTTCTCCCCTCCTCTGCTCTTAAACTAATAAATTCATTAAAACATTGTGATTGATAACACTGACCTTAGCTACCCAGGACCCTTCATTCTTGAGAGTTCTTGCAGAATGGCGCTCATGTTCTCAAGGTAGAAAGGAGGCCAGGAGCAGTAATATGGTAGCAATGTGTTGATTATATAAACAAAAGCCAGGTAGAGGCAGCGTGTAAGCTTTGGAGGTCCCCAGCCCATCTCCCCCTAGGCCCAGGCACATAATGACCATTCTCTCTCATTGCTCTTACTCTCAACCTTATGCTCTTATTCTAGCATTCTATATAGCCCTCTAGCATTGCTATACAGTCATCTTTAATAAATGTTCTATGCTATGCACTGAATATCAGAGGTGGAGGCATTAAATCAACCAAAGGCCAGAGTTGTGTCTAAGTTCTGGGAGGAGGAGTTAGTGTTGAAATACAGCCTGTGGTTGGCATCGGGTATCACAGGGAGATCTATGGATTCGCTGTGAAGAAGCAAAATGTGCACTACCTTTTGCACTACCACTTGGTATTTCTGGCTCAAAGTCACGATGCTATACTTCTTGTCTACCCTAGAAGAATAACGCAGCTGTCCACCAATTGGCACGTCAACATATCCCAGCCCAAAGAGCCAAGCAAGATGACAGCACCAGCTTATGTGAGTCAATAAGCATTAACTTGGATCTGGGAGGGATATGATGATAGATCCCCTGCAGGTAACTACATGGTTATTTACATTTTCCTATACCAGAACTCAGTTATAAATAAACGCTATCGAGCCTTTTGTTTTCAAATAAGTCTTTTGTTTCCAGAGCTGTCACATGGGAAATACTGTGTGGGCCCTGCCACCCATCCAAGTCATCAGGGCAGGATTTACAGCCTGCTGCAAAGTGGCTGCCCCAGCAGTGAAAATGACAGATTGGAGGTCCACTCGAAAGTGCAGCTGGCAGCCTTTATGGCTGGGTTATTTTTTACATGAAAATTGGAGCCACCATCCATCAGAAGGAATTTTCTATCAATTGTTTTCCCATCTAAACTATTTTTAAAACTTTCTTTTGCACTTCTTATGGAAAAGGTGATGTTGCCCAACGAGGACGTGCTTATTTCCCCGCACATTTCATAATTTTCCATATGTAAAGAAAAGTCATTTGACTTCAGCGAGCTCAAACCTCTCCAGAAACAGAGGAAACATAAGGTGACTACTAACACAGCATCACCCAATATTTCACAATGTGTCACTCATCTGAAGGCAGTGATTTTATTTTGCGGCACATTTCCCCCAGGCGGTTACCTTGCTTTCTCTGCCATTCTAACATACACTCGAATTTCTTTCCATCAAGTATCTGCTGACTGTGCCTGACAGCAGGAATTTCATTTTAAAATGTTTCTCTGTTCCTGCCTATTTGTCAGTCTCCCCATTGCCACTCCTTTTTCTTCTCTTTGTCTGTAAGATAAAGCAAGTCATCAGGCAGCACAGATGCCTATATTTAATGCCGGTATAACTTTATGGATTTATCTAAAATGACTTTTCTCATGATTTGCACATGTTCTAGAACCACAGGCATCATTTCTGAGAGGTAACACCATATAACTTCATGGACGAAAGCACTGGACTAAGCATTTGGACTTGGGACATTTAATATTTGCATTTGATGGCAGGAAGCAGTGACTAATGCAAATTCTAAGTCTAGGTTTGACTTTGCCACCAGGTCAGCTAAGGAGGCTGTCAGTGATTTCCTGGAGATGGGCACATTGCACCTGCCTAATTCACACCACACGAGTCGCCTCCTCCCCGCCACCAGTCTGTGCTATTGCTGCCCATTTGTTAAGCTCACTGCTTTCACCATAAAATATTTCCTCTCCTTCACTGCAAACATTTCACAGAGTATTTGGGATTACAATATATCAATCTCCATTTCCGGTGCTTATTAATGGTTTATGATTTAATGCAAATCTCTGAGCTGTATTAACAAACTTCAGGGTGATGAGCAGTGTCTGGGAACACGAGATTACTTTAGCCCCTTTTACTGTTCCTCTGAAAGAACACAGTTACATTATCCAAGCCCACTGTCTTCCTGTGTTCTTGCCGTACATCCAATTCCATTTTTCTCCTTGTACTTTTCTTTATTCTCTTTCCTCTACACGTTCATTTTAAGAATTACTGATCTAGAAATATGGCACCTTCCTTCCATGAAAAACCGGCAGGTTGCTTGTGATCACAGGAACAATGAAAGAAAACCTTGGCGTTTCAGGATCATGCTCCACTGGCCAAACAGTCCTAGGAATCTGGAAGCAGCTGCACAGCCTCTGGCCTGGGGCGTAGGGAAAACACTGGCGCTAAAGGAAGAGTCGTCAATTTGTTTGCTTGACATTCTCTGAAGAGGATGTCAAGGACAGAGGAATACGGATCCTTGATTTCTTAATATTCTCTTAAAAATTCTCATGCTCCTTCTATCAATTAAAGTCTAACCAGGAAACTAGAAACCATTTCAAGTATGTAGGACAGGAAGAATTTAACACAAGGTATTGACACTGTGGACAAAGACCCTGGAAGTCAAATAGGCTCAGTGGGGCAACAATGCCAGGGAGCCACTGCCACCCTGCTCAGGCAGAGGAGGGAAAGGGACGGCACTAAAACCCAGCACCTGGGGTCCTCAAATGAAAGTGACGCGGGCATAGAAGAGATGTTGTAGATGCAGAGAGGGAAGGAGAACACCCAGGCTTCTCCCTTCTCCCTGCCCACCTAACCCCTGCCAGTACTGTTCAGTGACTGAAGACAGCCAAAGGCGAGGTGACCTCTAAGGCCACTCCCTCAGGTCCAGGGCAAGTGAGGAGGTTGGAAGGGCTGGATCTGAACACAATCAAGCCCTGATCATTTGTACACCCCCATGCTTCTTCTGAACCTGGTCACCATTTCCTCCTGATGGAGCTGTCACTCAGTTGAAAACAGGAATTTCAGGCCTCCTGCAGTAACAGATACGTCATGGGGATAAACTTTAACAACAAATGTGTTTAACTGCAAAAGAAAATCTGCTAAAACAGGGTATGTCGGTCCTCGACACAAGTGCCTCCTGCTCTGAGATACTTATTGAAATTTAGTTGCAGACTATTTCCTTATTGAGTTTTGCCTTTCCGCTTTCCTGAAATATAATCGTAAAGCCAAATTTGGCAAATTTATACCAGTAAATCACATCCTACAGAATCACATTATTTCTTTAAATTCCACAAAGTTATTTCGAAGACTATTTCAAACTAACAGGAAAGATGATGGGGACTTTTAAAACAATGCAATCTTCAAACTCTTAAGTATTTTTTAAAATTTCTCAATTTTAAAAAATACTCTTAAGCATTCATTATATCTTGTTATTTTTTAAAAACCTGAAGAAGTGTTATAAACCACCTTTAATAAAAGCACTAAAGTTCAGGAGCTAAGAGACATTTCCAAAAATCTCTGTTTTTGTCAAATTTGGCTCTTTCTCACTTTTAGTCACCCCCTAAAACCTCCAATTACAAAGCTGACAAAAATACGTTATGCTTTTTAAGTGTGAGGCTACAGCCTTGTTTGATTTTCTACCTCCACCATCTGGCATTGTGCCTCACACCAAACAGACCTTCGTAAATATTTTTAATGGATTAATCCTTGGATTAGAAAGGAAAGAATGAGGATCTTGATATATCATAAAAATTAATGAAGTAGGGACTGATACTTTTTTAACTTTAATTTTATTATGCAATCCTCCTGTTCAAAAAGCCTGCAGTACTCTTACCATTGCCCACAGAATAGGATTGCCAGTTAGAATAACACCTAGTTAAATATCGGTTTCAAACAAATAACAATTATATGTTATGCATATGTCCCAAATATTGTAGGTACAAAACATTTGCATACCTAGGACATACTTGTATTAAAACATTATTCATGAAATGTCTGAAATTCAAATTTAACTGGACCCCTTAGATTTTATTTTTAAATCTGACAGCCTTGATGTTTTGACCTATTTGTATAACTATAACAAAATACTGGAAACTGAGTATTTTACAAAGAACATAAATTTGTTTTATTACAATTCTGGAGACTGTGAAGTCCAAGATCAAGGGGCCAGTGGGTTCAGTATCTGGTGACAGCAGTCCCCTACCTCCAGGGTGGCACCATGTAGCAGCATCCCCTCGAGGGAGGGATGCTGTGTCCTCACATGGCAGAAGGCAGAAGGGCAGAAAGGGGGCAGAGTGCTTCTATCAAGCCCTGGTTAGGACACCTAACCCCATTCACGAGGGCAGAGCCCACATCTCACAAATTACAGTGGGACCTGTGTTTTCATTTAAGGATGTTGGATCTCTAAAAGTGCTATTACTTACTTAATTTCATTAAATATATAACACATGCACTTTGTGGTGGTGAACTTAAAATGGCCCTCAATGGCCTGCCACTCCTGAGCTTGAGTCCTTTGTGAAATTCCCTCCCCTTGAGTTTGGGATGCCCACCTGCTTGTTCTCAGAAATAGCATACGGCACAGATGACGGAACGACACTTCCACGATCAGGGCACCTAAAACCTTGCCTCTGTTCTGCTGTCGAACTCTCTATTGCCTTCCTGGCTTGCGTGCTTTGATAAAGCAAGCTGTCCAGTGGGAGAAGGCGGACTCCAGCTTGGTAGAAACTGAAGCCATCGGATCAATAATCCTCAAGGGACCAAATCCTGCAGACAGCCCTATACTGAGAAGCCACACTTCTGCAGTCAAGCCCTTGGATCCCAATCCAGGCCTGGATGACACCTCGACTGCAGCTCTGTGAGGGATGGATACAGAGGACCCAGGCCTCCATCCCTGAGCCACAGACACTCGGACAATATGTAGGTCGCTTTAAGCTGCTAAGCTCATGCTAATTTGCTACTCAATAATAGATAAACAGCACACACATGGTACAAATGTGTGAAAGCTTTAAGTTATTTTTGTGGAATTTAAGTCTCTCTCCCATCCTTGTCCCTACCAACCAGATCCGGTTCCCAGAAGCAAGCATTGTTACAAGCATTAATTCTGACAGTTAATCAGAAGAGACTTTAAATTTTTAAAAAACAATACACATATAAGATATTGATGTTGTTATTAGTATCAACACCCTAGATTTACAAATGATATGGAGATATTTGAGTTAAATCTGAAAGATATTTGAGTTAAATCAGAATTACCTTATGAGGGATGGTAAGAAAAAGGCAGAAAAAGTGGTGTCAGATAAGTTACATGTCAGATTCAACTAGGGGAGAAAGTCTAAGTACATTAATAAGGGTTTATATAATGTGCTATTCCTTATGACCAGAAAAGGATCCTCGGATCACCCACACTATCTTTGACTCAGTGTCATATCCAGACTGAAATACAAAGCATCTTCAAGATGAATAAAAACAAAACAGAAAGTGTCATATTGTATGGTTCAAAACTCACCTTGGGCACCTATGCCCCCCATGGAACACTGCTACCACACCTCAAAAGTGACTCGATGTGACTAAAAATGACAGTCAGAACCAGGGTGAAGGATAGACTCATGTACTTGAGTTAAAAAATAGATTAAAATAAGGCTATCTCACCTGGAAGAAAAGCGAGCAAACTTCCTGTGAAGGGCCAGGTAATTACTACTTTAGGCTTTGCAGGCTCATGGTATCTGTCCCAACCGCTCAACTCCACTGCGGTAGCACTGACACAGCCATTGGTGATACGCAAATGGAGGCTGTGCGCATGTTCCAACAAGAATTTGGCTTGGAGTTGGTTAGTCCCCAAGGGCCCACAGTCCATGGTCCCCAGTGCTGATATAGTGGATCTTTAAAAGGTGGGGCTACTGGGAAGTCCTTAGGTCATCAAGGGGTGGCCTCAAGAGGGATGGTAGGACCCTAGTCTCTCGCTGATTTCCTGGCTCAAAATGTGACTTTTTATGTCGGACCTACTCCTCTATTGTCCTTCACTATGGTGTGACATGGCCCAAATGGTCCGCACCAGAACTGAGCTGTGTACCATGTCTGCGAACTTCCCAAACTATGAGCAAAATTTATTTTAAAAGTTAGGCTGTCTCAGCTCTTTTGTAGCAGTAACAAAAGATGGATCAATACAAACTTTATCCACATGGATTTGGCCCAAGGACTGGCTGACTGCTGATTTATAAAGGTAAAGAGAAAGGATGCATACAGTTGAAATCTTTCAGTTTGGCACCTGATTAGATGCTTGAGTATATTAGAAAAACCCAGATGTCAAGAAGAGACTTCCTAGTCCAAAATGTCAATTCCAGTACATCTTTCGGAGTATACGAATTGACTACCATTAAGGACATCCCTCTTCATTGAACCAAAACTTCTGCTCTAACCTCCACTTTTTGAGATTTTTCTGCTGTTGTAAAACTTGAGTTGTTTTGAGTTAAAATGGAGCCACAAATCAAGAACTATCTCTTCTTTTCTCAGTGCCTTTCCTTCCTACCATCACTCTTCCAGTTGAGAGATTCTAGGAATGCTAACACAAGGTTTGGAAGTGCTATTTTAAGTGGAAGTCTCTTTTTTCAAGGATGCCTCTGGAATACATGAAAAGATACATAAAATGCATATTTTTAAATTATAACAACTTAGAACTGGTGTTTTAGCATTGGATACTAAATTATGCTGTTTCAAAGGGAATAAATTATTTTTGTTCAATATCTAAACATAAACTTTATTGATTTTTTTTTAGTTTTCCTTTCAAAGATTTTTTATCTGTTTATTATATACTTTCATGTCTCATAAATTTTTGTGGAAACTACTCAAATCCTTTGAGGGAAAGATCTATAAACAAAACAGCCATGTGTTCACTCGTTCCTGGAACACTAGGACAAAAGTTTAACAGATTTTGTTTCCTGTTCCTAATCCTCCTGCTCACCAGGCTAACACTCAGGATGGAAGATATGACCACAAGAAAGGGATCAGTTGCTCAATTTTACAAAAATACTGTGAAAGTATGTTTTAGAAAAATAGATTTAATGTATGTAGGTGTTTTTCTTTCTTGTTAAAAAAGAAAAATATTTTTCATTCGTTTATATATCAAAGGTTACAAGATTTAAATGAAAATTTGTTACTCTTTTCTTTCTCAGTTCAGAATACCATCATGTCCAAGACATAAAGTCTATTTTTAAGAGACCAAGCTTGATGAAACAAGATGTATGTTTGAAATCTTAGATGAGGTTAGGACACCACAACTTTACTTATGTCAGAACCAAATCCCCATAAACAAAAATAAAGCTGAAACCCCAATCTGAGATGCTTTGGAAAGGTCTAAAAGCAAGAAGAGCACACCTTTTGACCCCAGGCTCCACTTCCTCCTCAATCCAGACCAGCGGATGTTCCAACTCTGCTAATGAGCCACAGAGAACCTCTGTGCTGCTTCACCAAGAACTTTGGCTAACCCCCAGCCAAGCTCTGATCCACAGACCAAAAAGTCCCCTGGGGTTAGGGACTATCAAGGAAATATACAGGAGAGGGTCAAAATCCAGCTTCCAGACATAAACTGTTTCCTCTAATTATGGTCATCCCCATATTAGGAAGGCAGAATGCTTTAAAATTCTTCACGTTTCTAGAATGCCTCAAAAGCTGTGAGTTACAATGGTACTGATGAGAGAAATCTTGTGAAGGGAGTGAATAATCTTACCTCTAACAAGTTAAAAATCTAATAAAAACATAAAGCTTTATTTTTCCGCCTATGTTGCCCACTCAGCAAATGGGCAAGAATTTATCACCCATGCATTATTTTGGCCCGGTGAAAGGAACAAAGACTGAAATTAATTTGTAAGCATAGTCCTACTAGTAATCAGAAGTCATCCCGAACCTGCAGAGAACATGACATTTAAGCTATCAACTATAACTAGATGGCTTGATTTTTAATTTCATCTCTACCTTCCCTGAATGCCTGTTGGTGAGCAGGCCAAAAAATTAAAGTACCTCCCCAAAAGGAAGCCTAATTAAGAGATAAATGCAAATGATGCTGTGAATAATATACAAATGAGCATATTGCTAGTTTGTGTAATATACAGTATCAGAGTTCTGGTCAGCAGACAGCTCAAGCTGTTATATTCCACTGATAACAGTTGGTCGCATAGCCACATCTAAGGGCAGGGGTAGCTAAAAAGGGAGCCTCAGCTGGGCAGCCGCCTCCCAGAAACTGGTATTCTGAATAGGATGAATCTTTGGTGTGTATCCAGCAGTAACTGCCACAATTATCATGGTAGATACTGTATGGAATTCAAATTTAGCAAGACATAAGCCTATGAAATGTGCCTTTCTCTAGGTAAACGGTGCCAGTTAAAATATGATGAGCAAATCACTCAAAGTTTAGAGAATCAAGTCAGCTAATATTTAAGATCTATGCGTGTTACATACTCAGGGTGATGGAAATGATATTCATCCATGGGTAGGTGTGTGTGTTTGAATTGATGGTTCAGGGCAATTTGAGAAAAGTTTTCAATTAGCAATAATCGTACCTCAGATAAACCTCACTGGCTATGATACTGCCTCTGTGCGAAACTGCAGGGCAATTGGAGAAGAGCGAGAGATGTATTCACATTCCGCAGTGGATGGCTCACAACCCTATTATGACATTCGCTGAGTGGGCAACATAGGTGGAAAAATAAAGCTTTATGTTTTTATTAGATTTTTAACTTGTTAGAGGTAAGATTATTCACTCCCTTCACAAGATTTCTCTCATCAGTACCATTGTAACTCACAGCTTTTGAGGCATGCTTATTTTTTTATTATATTTTACTGTACATGTTTATAGTATGTACTGATTATATTCGTTGTGGGAAGTAGGTACATGCACATATCTTAATTCTTTTACTTCCCCCTCCCCTCTTCTCATCCCTCCATCTTGAGATCCCCTTCCCATTTAAAAAAGATCTGTCTCCCTGTTTCCTATTGTCTGTTTTTTATTATTTAAATTATTTATACTTTAAATTTTTAAGTTATATTTAAAATTTTTAAATTATTTATACTTTAATTTTTTAATTATACTTTAAATTTTTAAATTATTTATGCTTTAGATTTTTATATTATTTATACTTTATTTATATGTTAAATGGCTTTACTTTGGGTTTCTCTTGTAAGAAAAGTTATATGATATTTAAGCTTCTTTCTCTGATTTATTTCACTTAACATTAGGGTCTTAAGATGCATCCATTTTCTGAAATATGGCTTAAATATACCCTTCATTATGACAGAGTAGTGCTCCATTATATATAAATACCATACTTTTTTTTACCCGTTCTTCTGTTGATGGATAAATAGGCCACGTCAACATTTAGATATTAAAAGCTGTGCTGCTATAAACATGGGTATGCATGTATCACTGTGACATGATGTCTTTTGGGGAAGATACCTAGAAGGGGAACAGCTGGGTCAAATGGAATTTTTAGTTTTAGTTTGTTGAGGAATCCCCATGCTGATTTCCACTGTGGTTGTACTATGAAAAGTACATTTCTAACAACAATGTAGAAGGGTGCTTTTTCCCTGCAGCCTTGCCAGCATTTGTTATTGTTTGATTTCTTGATGATAGCCACTCTTCCTGAAGATGAAATCTTAATGCTGTCTTAATTTGCATTCTCTGATGGCAAGAGATATCAAGCATTTTTTCATGTATTTTTTGGCCATTTGTACTTCTGTTTTGGAGAACTATCTGTTCATTCCAGTTGCCCATTTTTCAATTGGGTCTTTTATTTTCAGGCATCTGATTTATTTGAATTCTTTATACACTCTAGATATTAGTCCTCTGACAAAGGAGTAGCTGGAAAGTGTTTTTCCCCTGTGTAGGTTGTCTCTTCACTGCACTGGTTGTTTCCTTTGCTGTGCAGAAAATTTCTGATTTGACATAATCCCGTGTGTTGATTATCGATGCTGTCCCTTCTGCAATCAGGATTCTGTTTAGAAAGTCCTTACCTGTGCCTCTGTCTTCAAGAATTTTACCTGTTTTGTCTTCCAGCAGGTCAAGTGTTTCTGTTTTACTATCTAGATATTTAATCTATTTTGATTCTACTTTGGTGTGTGATGATAGATAGGGATCTAGATTCAATCTCTGCACATGTGTAGCCAGTTTCCCCAACACCATTTGTTAAAGAGGCTATCTATCCTCCAACATATGCTTTTGGATCCTTTGTCAAAGATCAGATGATTTATTGTGCCTGGGGTTGTTCCTACCTCTTCTGCTCTGTTCCACTGAACCACATGTCTGTTTTTATGCCAGTACCATACTGTTTCTATCACTGTAGCTTTGTAACATAACTTGAAGTGAGAGATTGTGATGCCTCCTGCTTTGTTTTTGTTGCCCAGGACTGCTTTTGCTATTCTAGATCTCTTCTGATTCCATATAAATTTTAGGATTATTTTTTTCTACTTCTGTGAGGAATGCTATTTTTTTAATTGGGATTGCATTAACTCTATATATCATTTTTGGTATATTGGCTGACAGTTTGACAATATTGGTTCTGCTTATCCCAGAATAGGGCTTATCTTTCTTTCTTCTGATGTCCTCTTCAATCTCCTTTTTCAGTGTGCTGTAGCCTTTGTTACAGAGGTTTACCTCTTGGTTAGGTTAACCCCTCAGCATTTAATTTTTCTTGAATCTATTGGGAATAATATTGTTTTCCTAATTTCTTTTTCAGCAGGGTCATTATTGGGGGCATGGAGGCCATTTACATTGAGTTATTACTAAAACGTAGTGACTTGTTCCTGTCATTGCATTATTTTTGTTGTTGATTTCTTTATTTTTGCCTTTTGTTTAACTGCTCACCTGCACGATGTATTCATTCCATCAGCCTTTTTGGCATTTTGGGTTTTATTATTTCCGTCTAGGATATCCTTGAAGAGTTTTTGGAGTGTTGGCTTGATGGTCATGAGTTTGGTAAGATGTTCTTTGTCATGAAATGTCCTAATTTGTCCATTGATTTTAAAAGATAGTTTGCAGAACATATTAGTCTAAGTTGAATGTTGCTTTCTTTTAGAGCTTGAAATACTTCACTCTTAGCCTTTAAAATCTGTGTTCAGAAGTCTACTATAATCCTAATGTATTTACCTTTATAGGCGATGTTTTATTTTTCTTTGACAGTTTTTAGGATTCTGTCCTTATTCTGGACTTCTGGGATTTTGACTGTGCTGTGTCATGTGGAGCTTCTTCTCTCATTGTAATTATTTGGAGTTCTATATGCCTTGCTTATCTGTATGTTGAAAAACACATAAGACAATTATACTAAATCAAGGTACATTTAGATGCATTGTCAATGTTGGACAATGTATTTCTTTGGTAAATTTGCCATTCATATTTTGATTAGTTCGGGTTAGCTCTTCTGAATTTTTATCTGACTCTTCTTTAAATCCATTGATAAGTTCATCTATTAATTCCTCTGTTTATATCACCTTTGAGATCAAGTTTCTTTGCTTCCTCTTTGATCATTTTGTATAATTCATCCATTTAGTGTGTGGTTTCCTCTCCATCGGTGCCCTTTGGATCTGCTTTGTGGCACACAGGAGTTTTGGGAGGAATTTGGTTGCTTTGTTTGTTTGTTTGTTTGTTTAATGTTTCTCTCTTTCTCTCTTTTTTTTGGTATGTGTGTGCACTGAGGGTTGAGGTCAAATAGAGTAAAGAGTTTTTATTGTTAGTATGAAAATGTCTTTGATTATGTTCTGTTTTCTAGTGTATTTGTCAAGAGTTATTGTCTACCACTTCAACCCATTCAGTTTAATTGGGTTGGGCCCAGTCACTTTTCTTCTTGGAGCCCTTCTGTCAGTCGGAGTACCCCATCACCAAACCATTTCCTCTGTGCAAAAAGTGTATCAAGACCCAGGTTCATGGCTAAGGACCCAAGTTTATCTGCTCAGCACCTGGTATAGGCATTGAATAAATCCTCGTGAACTGTGGTACTTGGGTTCATGAACTCCATTCATTCCACTATTCTGGGGAAGGTGGCCACGGTCATGTTTGTCACCCGGTGTGGAGTTCACAAAGCAGAATGGTACTGAACACTTCTGTCTGTGAACCAAATTGTTCTCGAACAGAAGCATTTGTGAACTGAGGTATTACTGTAAATGGACAAAAAGCCAATGCTGCACCCACAGCTTGCAGTTCCATTTATTGTTTTTATTATTATTATTATTATTTGTTTGTTTCAACCAAGTTTGGCCAAAGTTCAATGCTTTTAAATTTTATTCATAGCTTAAAAGTTGTACCTTGAACAAAATTTATTGATAATAACAAAAGTAATAGTAAAATATTCTTATGAAACACTTGTAATGTACATGATTTTAAAACACATATCATGTCTAATATTCCTAACAATTGTACGAATTCAGTATTCTGATCAATCCTCAGCTAAATTGCCTCAGCGTCCTCTTGGACACTTTTCTTAACCCTGCTGAGTAGAACTAACCATTTCCTCCTCTTCCTCCTTCCATCAACCCTGTAAATATATACTTTGTTGTTTTTCCAAGAAGTGAATGAAATCAAGCAAATAGACATAACTAGCAGAGCAAATGGCTTCTATCAGTATTAGCTGAAAAATTCAGACCATAGTACCAAACATGTAGTTGTTAGAAATATTAGACATGCATTTTTAAATCTTGTACATTACAGGTGTCCCATAGAAATAGATAGTTACCATTATTGTTGTATTTATCATTACTTTGAATATCTTCCCATTTAATGGGCAAAAGCAGGTGGTTTGGGTTTGCTTTGTCATCACAGAAAAAGTAAGTGTTGAACGTATAATAATTACAAGGAAGTATTTCCTATGGTAAGAACAGCAGTAGATATTGTGTGCAAAATGGGTGAAAAGTACAGACTTTGATCACAAACTTGGATTCTGAATAACTCTTGAACAATTTCATCAGACACAAACTGAAATTAGTAGGTTGTTGAGACCAGTGGTGCCCACGATGCTTGGAAATGAAGAGGATGTGAATGCGGGAAAGAAAAGGCTAAAAACATCTCCAGATTATGGATGGGCCTGATACGCTTGATCTGCTTGGCAGTGAAACCGCCCCTTGAAACCACAGGCAGCATTTTCCAGGAAAGAAACAACCAGACTCTTCAGTTTCTCCTCAGTCTCCCACTCTTGGTGTAACACAGTCTGACCCCCATTGAGAGAGCACGTCTAGAAAACTTATATTGCAGGAGGTAAGGACAAAAATTCTCAGCACATGACAGATTGACTTACTAAAGTCATATGTTGGGAGTGATTGCCCTGCTTTTAAAAATATTTTTACTAATATTATTATAATAATGCTCTTTAACTTTTTATGTATGATTAAAATACAGCAAAACACACATGCTATTTTACTAAAAAATATCTTAACTGTTCAACTTTTACCTGTCTACTGGTCTATTAGAGGTTTGTTTGTGTTTGTCAAAATCTTCCCTTTCTGGTTAATTTGAACTTCTCTTACTCTGGATGTCATCTCTATTTTGACCATCTGTTTGCTCTTCCTGTTGTAATGTCAATATTGTATTCCTCATGAACAAAAAAAAAGAACCAAAACAAAAAACAAAAAACAAATCATGACATCACAGAATTTTACAGCTAAAACTGGCCTTACAAATAATCCAAGTTTATTCTATCAAGGAAACTTAAACCCACACAAGTGAAAGGAATCACTGAAACCCAGTAGAAAAAGGGAGAAGAAAGGAAGAAAATCCAGACTGTTCAAATTCTGTAATGGCATTTTTAAACAATGTATGTATACCTTGTTTCAAGAACCAAGAGTAGCTCCAGATCCTAGGAATTGATACTAATTGCAGATTTACATCTAGATACCATTGAACAGGACATTATTAAAGCAGTGCTCCTTCATTCACTTGGTCCCCCAAATATTTATTGAGTGTCTACCAGGAAACTGTGGGTACAAACATGAAAAGAAAGAGAAAAAGAAAAAGAAAAGAATAGAATCTTGAGTACTGGCAAACACTAGATATCAATATATAATCTACTATTATAGATTCAACCATAGCGTCTACACGTTGTACTCATAAACAGAAACTGTATGCACAGAAATTGTTGTTATCGATGGAGAGCTGAGTGGATAACCAGCAATTTATTGAGTACAGCTATTCCTTGCTTAACAACAATGACTGGAGTTACACCGCACCACTCGGACTTTCAACACATTATTCTTTTTTGTACAGTTCTTTTCATCTTGTTTATAGAGCCTTGGTGTCTTTTTCTTGTACAGAACACCTTGTTTCTACGGTGTTGTAATTTTGCAGATTGTACCATACAGTACAGTGCTGTAGTTTTATGTTCTGTTATACATTACAGTCCTGTATGTAAGAGTTATGCAAATAAAAGCAAAGTCATGGAGTTGGAATTTACTTTGTTCTGAATATTGTAATATGCATATTATATACAATTCCTCATTTAGCGACCAATTCAGTTAACAACCTAGTTGCAGGCACATAACTCCTAAAGGAGGAATAGCTGTTCCTTATTTACTTTGTAACAATTCTTTGGTTCTAAAGTGAAATTTTTTTTTCCATTTAAGTGGACGCCAATGTTTACCAACAATAAAATCACTTTTTCAGGAGCTGAATGTTTTTGTCCAAATTGTTGAGCAATGGGATAAAAGGTTCAATGATACTTCTTTTTTGAATTTCTGAAATGTTCTAATTTCACACCTGAACTTGATGTAGCTCCCTCTGATTCTCTACCTTTGCTCCTTCCCTCTGATCAGAAACACCTTTCCTGAGGCTTCCGATGTTGAATATCACATGCAGCTTCTGATTAGCTTAATCTGATTAGTGGTGTCACCAAGGCAATCAGAGGCATGTCTGAGCCTTGAATCTGGGGAAAAATAATGTACAGAACTGAAAAAGTTGAAATACTTACATTTTACTAAGTAGAATATAATTTGAAATGTCCAAATAAACTTGAAGTCAATATAATAGAGTTGTCCAAAAACTTAAGTCACATTTGGACACTTAAATTTTATTATATGGAATTTTAAATATTATTTTAATGCTTCTATATGTCTCTTTATGGTGTCTGTGTTTTAAGATCACAAATCACTCCTTACATTCCAGTTTAACAACTAAAGTGTTTTCACATTCAAGATTTACAAGGAATTGGAGTGTTTTGACTTTTTTTTTTTTTTAATTCTAGCAACCAAACATTAGCCTGATCAAGAATGCAAACAGTGATTATGTTGTTTTGAAAATTTGTTCTTCTTTTGATTTGTTTTGTTTTTTTCTTCTCTTTAAAATAAAAAAAAAAATTTAAGGAACAGAAAAAAAAAAAAAAGAATGCAAACAGTGGAAATACTGCAGCTCAAGAGAGTCTCTGGTTTAAATTGTTTAACACATGGGTTCTGACAACTGGAAAATCTTACTCAGGAAAGATGTCAGTATATTTGAGTGCAAAAAGCAAGAAACACGAGCCTCCAGCACATTCAGAAGGACACCCTGTCCTTTCCTTACTCTGCAGAACCATATCCCCCTACAAATCTCTTCATCTTCTCTACTCTGAAGCGTCCCAGACACGTTCTTTAACCATGAATTGACGCGGTTTGACTCTGCCTGAGACCTTGGCGTTCCTAACCTTTGGAGGGAGCGTAGGAAGCCTTGAAGCAGACGATAGTGTCATCCTGGGATTGCTGAGGGCGTGGACAGAGCAGAACTGGAACGCTTTTGGCTGCTTGGTCTCTGTCCCTGACTGTGTAGCGGGTCATTGTTGAGAAATATTTCCTCACCTGAAATTCCAAGAAATGGAGGGCTCCACAGCCCTGTTAAGAGTTTTGTCTTTACACACATGGATGTCCTACCCTACCGGAATCAGAAAAACGTCTAGTTATAGATAGTCTGAAATCCCTTTCAGAAATGCTGCCACCACGTGGCACTTCGGAGCTATGACCAGAAGAGTTCGGGGAGGGTCATGGTTCTCAAGACCAGGAGCTCCAGCGAAGTCTGTCCTCAAACTGTAAACGCACCCTGAGTCATTCCCGTGGGCACAGGGCGAATGGCGGTGAAACCTATGGAAAGCTTTTTTTTAGACTTTGTGGGCTTCCCTCCACTAAATTAAAAGCATGACAAGCTTATGTGGGTAATGTGTCTAAAGGGAAAAGGTTTTAAAGGAAGAAGTCAGCTTTGCAACTTTACAAACTGCGTGTTTTAAATTTTAGAGAAATAGGTTTGATTTTAAGAAAGTGTGTGCTAATAACCTGCAAATCAATATATCAATTCATTTGGAATGCATGCAACTCAAAAGAGACAACCCCCCCACCTAATATTCATAAAACCTATGGATTAATTATACTACTAACAATGTAGGGAATCATTTACTCTGTATTTATACTAAAAGCAACATTTGGCAAATGGGACCGACAACTTAGAACTAGTATAATAGTAGGGCCAATTATCTCTAATCTTAATTCATGCACAAGTCTTACAATGCAGACCTAAGGCAAATGAATAGTGTGATATCCATTTCATAACTGAAAAAGGTGAATGAAGCAGCTAAGTAATCTGAAGGTAATACTAAATATTTAAAATAGACCCAGAGCTCTGCAACCCCTGAATTCTGCCGTAATATTCAGACTTCCTCTGTGATTTTCTCTCATTTACGTACCTTTTAAATACTCAGTAAAGTGTTTCTTTTGTAGATATTAACATTTTTCTCAATGAGTAATTTATATATCCTTGGAGAGAAACTAGAAAAGGACAATTCAAAAATAGAGTCTGCTCTGTTAGAGGTGTGAATTACTCTTTAATATACACAATTTAAAGATCTTACATCTCCCCTGCTCATAAGAACCTATTCTATTTAAAGACATAACAGATCATGATTATCTGCCCCTCCTAAAAACTTCAGCAGCAGTTAACCCACATGTATAGTCCTTAAACTATTCAGGGTATTTGCGTCTAATACTGCATGTGCCAAGTATATATTGCTTTCTGTATACTCCTTCACTTAAGCCTCTTGACAGCCCTGTGAGCTGGGGAACCATATCTGCATTTTACAGATGAGGAAACAAGTGCAGGCAGGTTACATGATTTGCCCAAGGT
Organism: Erethizon dorsatum; assembly: GCA_028451465.1. Taxonomy (NCBI): domain Eukaryota; kingdom Metazoa; phylum Chordata; class Mammalia; order Rodentia; family Erethizontidae; genus Erethizon; species Erethizon dorsatum. Next base: position 112,294,507 of record CM051832.1, on the reverse strand, counting down.
CACACAGGTCATTACTGACAGTGGCACTGAAAGCCAAGGTCTGATTCCGGAAGCTTTGCCCTCCAGCAGGCCTCCTGCTCTTAGTTAGAAACCGCTTTCTGCTGCTGCAGCTTCTAGGATAAACTACCATCCTCCTGTTTTACACAGTTGAATAGCTGACAGGCATTGGTCTATGATTCATCACCTCTAAACAACTGAACCAGGACCGGGAAGATCCCTGTCTTTGAAAGGTTAATGGAATGCCACCCGCACAGGCAGGAACGGGAGCCTCAAGGTCACAATGCCATTTGTCTAAATGGCAAGCTGCCACAGACTTGGAATCACAAAGCCGAGCTATCGAGCAGTCACAGAGAGAGGGAGGTTTGTGTGCCTGAACAATAGCCTCTAGTCTTCAATAAATGCAGAAGCGGATGTGGCTGCAGACATGACCTTTGTCTCAACTTGCACAGAAAAAAATTCCTCCTATTTAATCATGTTCAGGGCTGCTTTACATTAATAATTTTCTCCTAATCAGAAGATACAACTGAAATCTTGGTGAGAACTATAAGCTCCTTTCTTCTTGTTTCTTATGGAGCCCCTAGGTGCTTTCAAGGATGCTAAATGCCAATCTCATCAAAGAAAACGCTAGTTAATGATACGGTACATAAGAATGTTTTAACTGTAGAGTGTGCGTGCGTGTGTGTGTGTGTGTGTGTGTGTGCGCGCGTGCACTTGGGGCTGTTTTTCTTTTCAACCACAAAACCAGAGAGGGAAGTGTGGGAGCAGGTGGGCTGGGCATGGCAGAAACCTCATGACCGTGTCCCCGCCTCCCTGCGCTGGTGGAGGCATCTGGAGCAGCATTTAAATTCCGCAGGCCCGGGCTGTCAGCAGAAGCAAGAGGAGGCAGCAGAGCATCCTCTGGCACCAGACTCCTGGGCAGCCGCAGTCTTCTCCGCCAGACACCAGCAGAGGTAAGTCTGCCCTTGGCTGCCCTGTCGCTGACACATTCAGCTGGCTCCAAGCTGTAAGGAAAATAACCTCCACTGCAGAGCTACTAGACTTGAATTGTGACAGTCATGAGTAAGCAGGTCAGATGCAGCATAGCTCTCCTGGATCACACGTTTCTAGGTATTTTGAAACCCAGTCAAATATAAAACTTAAAAATATTTCCACTGGGTCCTAAAGAACTAAAACTACAGCTTCTGATCAGAAAAAGGTAAAACTCTTTGAAATGATTGTTCCTGAGTCATTTTCAATGTCTATATGATTGTGGAGACAATTGAAAGGATCTCTTGTACTAAAATAAGCCAATGATAATGTTATTTTTTGGATGTCATAGTTTATCTCATGTTCAAGGGGGGGAAAGCCCTTTCTGAATACAGTGTCTTCTGGATTTAGCTATTAAAATGTTAACCAGACAGCTCTGTGACACTGCTTAGGCTCATTGTGACAAAGAGGAAAGCTGTAGACTGTTTTCAGTGTTCTCTTTTTCATTTCAAATTTCTAGAGTACCTTACTTAAATAACTAACTTCCAAGATAACTTTATTTTACTAAAGAACCATCATCTTAATTTTAGGTGAAAATCATGTCTGAAATGCATGTTGGAAAAAGGAAGCAGGCAAATTTCTTTCATAGTTTAATTTTCTCTATGTGTTTTTCTTCCCTGAAAAATAAGTACCCTCACCCAAGTTTATTTTAACTATTAAAATTACTGTTGACTTATTTTAGGACAGCTGGTGATATCAGATACTAGTGGATCCTCTACATTTTAGAGTCAGTAAGTATAGACTTATTAAAATTCCCCTCTCCTTTTCTAACAAAGATGGAAGGAGGCATAGCAATATAAATATTAACTTGAAATACCAAAATGTTAAAAAGAAAAGTTTTCTCTAAGAAGTAGAAGTGATTCCATAGAACATATGTTACTTGTGCTTCTTTTGTGATGCGGCATATACGAAAGGCATGTTTTAACCTCTGAGGGTGACAAATGTTCCTTACAAATATTTTTCAGGAAAAATCACCATCATGAGGATTGCTGTGATTTGCTTTTGCCTCTTAGGCATCGCCTACTCCCTCCCAGTGAGTACAGCTGAATTGTAAAGAAAATTCTTGAAAATACATGATTTGTGTGCAGGGAACACACTCACATTGCAATTTTTCTTCATCTTTTCCGTTTCAAAGGTTAAGCAGGCTGATTCCGGCAGCTCTGAGGAAAAGCCGGTAAGCATCTTTTAGGTTCACCAGACAGTTAAAATTATTTCGTTATCTATTGCAGGAGGTACTATAAAAATTTATTGTAATTTTAATTATCTGTCACAATCAAGCCTGTTAATTTCTAAGTATTTATTGACTTCCTGCTATAAATCTATGATAGTACCAAATACAGGATAGTTTTATTCTCTTAAAGCTAAATTCTGCGTGTGTGTGTGTATGTTATTGTGGATTGAATACAGGCCATTCACACTGAGCTACATCCCCAGACATTTTGTGTTTTTTATTTTGAAACAGGATCTTTCTAAGTCTCTAAGTTGCCCAGGCTGGACTCAAACTTGCAGTCCTCCTGCCTCAGCCTCCCAGAGTTCTGGGATTATAGGCATGCATCATCGAGCCCAGTTTAGGTCTTTTAATATAATAAAATAATGCTCCAGACCATTGTCACTTATATAAAATGAATTGTATGAATTTGTGTAACTTTTTTTCCCATGAACCAACATGCTATTCATGAAGCAAAAAATCCCATCCTCTGATGTATTTAGAGAAAAGCTGAGTTTAAAATACACCTCAGCTGCTGATCAAACTTGCTTGTATAACCATAATGCTCACAATATCGCCTAAGATATTTGCTAAGAAGCCCATTGTGAAAAGAAATCTGTGCTGTTTGCGTCTATTGTGCTTGTCAGCTGACTCGAGATCACATTTTCCTAACCAAGCATAAGACCAAACCAAATTCTTTATTACAATTATTCGAGCAGCGCCATAGATGTACCTGCCCCTCCACAATAGATGAAACCGGGCCAGCCACACAACAAATGGGCCTTGTCCCTAGAGCTTAGACAAAAAGGCACACAGAGATCAATTCCAGAGGCACAGAATAAAGGCCAGTCTAGAGTTGCCTGGGGATGCAGCAGTGAGATTGCTTAAACTGAAACAGCGGCGTTCTGTGAGCGTGTGTGTGACCCGTGTGTCTCTGGTGTGGGTGTGGGCATGCATCTGTTTTCCAACTGATTTGGAACACAGGTGCTGAATCATAATAACAAGCCAGAAAAAGTAACATTCTCAGAGAAGGTAGAGGCCACAGTAGAAGCAAGAATGAGTGCTGTTTAAATGGAATAAAATATGGCAAGGATGCATTTTTCGTGCATTTTTAGCAGTCCATGTTTGCAGTACAAAATGCTCCCATGTGTAGAGTTGGTATATGGACATAGCTCATCTTAATTTCTTTTTTCATCCCCTTTCCCTCCCCTCCTTTCCTACTCCCTCCATGTCTTGCTCCCCCTCCCCTATGAGAAAGATCTTCTCCCTACTTCCTATTACCTGTCTTTTATTTTGCTCTTTATTTATACTTTGGGTTTCTTAAAAGGCACACGAAGCCATGACAGTAAAGGTCATTCAGTGGTACTAGGAGATACATGAAGAGCTCGAAGCTCGCCCTTCTAGAACCCCAGGGATTTAGAGCAGTAGGAAATCCGGGGAAGTCTAGGAGTATACACACCTGAAGATGAGCTGTGGTCTGTTGGATTCCTGAAAATGTTTCATTCTGTTCATTTTGCTTATCTACATTTCCTTCAGATTACTTTTAAGTTATAAGTTTAACCTAGAAATACTGTCTTCATGAGCCTGCGTTCCATGTGCTCCGCTGAGAGCCAGCCAGGAGAGAGTGGCTAGGTGTCACTGCTCCCCCGCCCCACCACCCTGTCCCCCTCGGGAGGCTGCGGAAGAGACTGGAACCACTGGGGCGCTGCTCTCAGTGACCAGGGCAGCGCAGGATTGGCCCAGACAGTGTACCCACCAGATGCCATTTATTCAGAGCAATTTCCACATCTCTGTGTGGGCACATTATTAGCATTTTCCAGGTAAATTAACCTGATAAAGGAGAGGCCACTGTGTTGCCGCCTTCAGCACCATGTTGCGTAGAACTTCTGTGCCATGACGTTGATACTGTATTTCTCACCATCTGATATGACAGCCACTAGACAGATGTGGCAAAGGAGGACGCACAACGTGGCCAGTGCTGCTGAGGAGCTTTTCTTTTTTAATTTTAATTTTAATTAACTTATATTTAAATAGCCACACGTGGCTAAGGATACCACATTAGACAGCACAGCTGTAGAGTTCCTCTTTGTTCCGTGGAGAGGAAAAGATGTTTTAGGGGTACTTCACTGAGAGGAAAGTTCAACCCACAAAGGTAGAACAGGAAAGCAGCGTGAGAATCTGAGAAGAGAGCCAGGGTGCCCAGGTTTGAACCCTGGCTGTGTCACTTGTCAACAATTAAGTACACTGAGGCTGTTTCCTGACCAGTAAGGTGGGGAAAATACTGATACCTGTCCCACCGAGGGATACAACTAACGTTTGTAAAATACCTCAAAAGAATTCCTAGTCCACAGTAAGTGCTGTTAATGGTTCAGTACATGCACCTACAAGATAAAATAAATGGTAAAAGAGTTTCTAAAGTTCTGGCATATGGTGCTTCTGCAGCAGGGTTGGCAAAATATACTTGTTCTCCCAGGTTATAGCTTTGAGATCCCTGCGTTTCTTTTCTTAAAAGTGACAAATACGTGACTTTTTTTCTATAGCTCTACAACAAACTCCCAGAAGCTGTATCCTCGTGGTTAAAGCCTGACCCATCCCAGAAGCAGAATCTCCTGGCCCCACAGGTATTTTCAGATTTCTTAAGATGAAACAACCACCATGACAGGTAGCTACCAAGCAGGCCACCCCAGCTGCTTACGTGGATCCTTCCTACTTCTTGGTAAATGTGTTTACCACACCAGTAGATCTGCCTTGTGGGCTTTTCCCTTGTTAAGCTGTCCGCCAATGAGGTTAAAAATATAAGGGGCCGGTGAGATGGTTCAGCAGCTTAAGCACCTGCCTGGCAAGCGCGAGGTCCTAAGTTCAACTCCCAGTACCCACATACGAAAAAAGGGCCAGTGATATCTCTCAGCGGCACGGGCGCCTGCTGGTGCATGAGGTCCTGAGGTTGACCCCTGGTACCCACAAAATAATAATAATAAGACCAGCTTTGGATTCAAAAGACACACTTTTGAACCAAAACTGAGCATCTATGATGTACACTAATGGGGTTCTTCCTTTTCCAGAATGCCGTGTCCTCTGAAGAAAATGATGACTTGAAACAAGAGGTACATTCTTACTTTAATTCAAAGACTCATCATGGGAGACCTGGAGAAAGCCATCACTTGGGCTCTCTTCTGATGAAATTCCATTAGCGAGTTTTCCAACAAATTCAGTCTAAAACTTTCTCAGAAAGAAAACACGCACTTACTAAGTGTCAGAAATACAAGGCTTGTTTGGGTACATTCAATGTTGTAGTAAATGCCTACTGATGCCTACCAGTAGACATTTGACCTATTCGAAACATTAAGCTTCTTGCAATTCATGTAAGATATTTTCAAAACATCTAATATCTTATAAGCATATCATTAATCGTACAAAGGTCAAAATTTTGACATTAGAGTGTTTTTGTTCCTAACATAATAATTTAGTAAGTATTATTATTAGGACCATTAATATATTTGTTGACCAAAGAGATAAATTTATTTTCTTTAAGATTTAATTTGACTATGTATCTCTAATAAGGAAAATTAGATAAATGATAATAAATGAAAATTAGATAAATTATATTTGCTGGCTTGAAATTTAATAGAACTTAATTGGTTACTTCACAGGAAAGATTTGAGCTGCAATGTGTACACACATGCCTAACAGTCACCTTTTGCCTATTCATAATAATACAGGGAAATGGTTGTAGGTTTTGGTACACACAATAAAATATGGATGTTCTGGTATCTTGAGGATTCTCATTTCAAATAGAAAAATCCATCTCACAAATACATATCTGTATCTATTATATCATTAAATTTAGTAAACTGAATAACATGTAGTATGTACAAAAAAAACAATGCTGTTGTATGAATGTTTATACTCATATATTTGACTTGAAAACATCTATGAAAATGATTTTTATTGGAAACCAAGAACACTTCAAAGTGTTACTTCATTTATCCCTGTGTGAAAGGGAAATCAGAGGATGCTTGCATCGGCTCCCAAAAGCCTCAGATTATACTGTGAATGCAAAGATTCTGAAACTAAACAAAACAAACACAGTAAAAGCCCAATGCGGTATAAAAGATAAGGGAAAATAAAAACGCAGATGCTAATTTGTGGCCGTCCTGATTGTCAGACCCTCCCAAGTAACTCCAATGAAAGCCATGACCACATGGACGACGTGGACGATGATGATGGAGACCAGGACGCCGACGACGCGGACGATGCTGACCACACTGACGATTCTCACCACTCCGATGAGTCTGACCATTCTGATGAATCCGACGAAGTGGTCACTGAGGCTCCCACTGATGGCCCGGAAACCCCCGTTTTCAGTCCCATCGTCCCCACCGTGGAAACATACGATGGCCGAGGCGATAGTCTAGCTTACGGACTGAGGTCAAGTTCTAAGAAGCGCCACGTTTCTGATGCCCAGGTAAATCCCTCAGCCAACACACCCAGGGGTTACGGCCAGAGCACGGTTCTAGGAAACCAGCTTCACACTCATTCGTCATGCAGCAACCAGGCAGGCACTTATTAGCAATCTGCGTTACGATCACTATCTACAAAAGCTTGCTCTGCTCGTTTTTAAGTCCACGTAATTTCTTCCTAATTTTATCTCTCAAACAGAATTCTTTTTTTCAAGCCCTGACTCTAAAGTATTTGAGTTATACTTACAATTTTACAGAAAAAAAAGAAAAGAGATTTGAGAAAACAGCAGTTATTTGCATAATATGATGATCACACTTTGAAGCTAAATACCCAAGAGGATTTGTAGAGTCACAAACTACTCTGAACCTAGAGGCAAAGGATCTGGGTTCGACCTAGTCTTGGCATTCTCTATCCACTTCAGCTTTTAATTTATTTTAGCTTTTAATTTATTTTCTCTTTATGTAAATCAGAGATAATGAGACCTATCTCATAGTTTTCATTACTTATCAAGGTAATATACATACTAAACTAGACAACTTATATGAAAAGTATTGGTAAAGTACAAAGTACTGTACATGCTGATGCTATTGTTTTCTTCAGCCAAATTTAGACACTATTCAGTAAGATTTGGCCTAAAAATTAGAGATTAAAAAAGAAGTGTAATGTCCCCATCGCTGGCTGTTCACATAATGCTTCTCCCATTTTGTTCAGTACCTCGATGCTACAGACGAGGACCTCACCTCACACGTGGAAAGCCAGGAGTCCAGCGATACACACAAGGCTGTCCTCGTTGCCCAGCGCCTCAATGTGCCCTCTGACTGGGACAGCCATGGCAAGGACAGTCACGAGTCCAGTCTACTGGATGACCCGAGTGTGGAGACCCACAGCCAGGAGCAGTTGAGAGGGCACAAGCGGAAGGCCCGAGACAGCAGCAGCGAGCACTCCGACGTGATCGACAGTCAGGAAGGTGCCAGAGCCAGCCAGGAACGGCACAGCCAGGAGCTCCACAGCCACGAAGACCCCAAGAGTAAGGAGGAAGGCAAACACCTGAAAATGCGCGTTTCCCATGAATTAGAGAGCGCATCTTCTGAGGCCAATTAAAAAGAGGAAAGAAAATACAATTTCTTACTTTGCTTCTAGTAAAAAGAAAAAAAAAATGCATTATAGAGGATTGAGAAAGAATAGGAAATGCTTATTTAGAAGGTGAATGTATATGTATGTGGCTTTGGAATTTAATGTTTTCAATCATTAGTTCAGTTTGTTGCTTCGCGGTAATACCCTTGTAGCCTAAAAGCTTTAGCATTTTGTCTGTGTTCTTTCCATAGAAGAAATGCAAGCCATCACTGCATTTTAATGGTTGTTATTCTTTTATGAATAGAAATGTATGTAGAGGCAGACAAAATACTTTTACACACTTACAAGAGAGACTATAACATTTTATGTCACTATAATCTTTTGTTTTTTAAATTACTGTATATTTTGTTCCGATTTTTTTTTGGTGTGAATAAACCTTAAATCTGGAATGTAATGAGTTTGGTGGTGCCAATTGTGTTTCTCTTTTTGTTTCTCATATGCTATGGTTTAAATGTGGGGTGTCCCCAGAGGCCTCCTGTGCTTAGAGGTGGAGCTTTTGCAAGGTGATTGGATCATCCAGAGATGCGCTCAGACCTGACTGTGCTGTTAGGAGGTGTGGTCTGGCTGGAGGCGTCATTGGAGGTGTGACCTGGGAAAGTATATTCCCCCTTCTCTCTCTGCTTCCTGTCCATCATGACATGATATGAACAGCTTTCCTCTGCCAGACCCCTCTGCCTTGCCACTTCTGCATCTGAGCCTGTTGACCATGGACTGAAACTTGTGAGAGTGTGAGTCAAAATAAACCTCTGCTCCTTTAAATTACAGGTGTCAGGTACTTTATCCCAGTTAGGAGAACTTACCTAGAGCACCGTAGTTGTGTTGCAATCGGCAGCGTGTTACCATTGTAGTCAACAGGGTGGACTTAGAAGGGAGCAGGTAGTGTAGGCAGAATCCAGTGTACAGTTTCTGGCTAAGCGGAAGTTCTCCGTGGACGAAACAAGGGTTAAGTGGGAGCTAGCACTCAGCTAGAACTCTGCCCACTCAGGATTTGCCAGAGGGAGTGCCTTTTTCTAATTTTAACATAGCTATTATAAAAAGCAGTGAAAACCTAGATGCAGTCACAAATCCATTTTATGGTTTCTCATCACTGCCCATTATCTTGTTAAGTAAACTTGTTGGTTCCCTCCCTTGATGAAGACTTGGATAGGTTCTATAGCTGTTCTGATCACTCTCAGATAAGAAACAAGTTGTCCTTTTGTAACAAAAAATTTAAATGTCTCAGGTGCTAAAATACTCATGCAAACCTAAATGTTCTGGAAGATTTAAGTCGAACAATCTTCAGTCCCATGTCTTGCTCTTCTGCGCTTTCTAGATACTCCTTCTAGAAATTTTAGAATTCTCTATTTTCCCTTAGGAAAACCTAGGTTATAAGAAGAGCTTATAACCTTAACTTCCTGCAACAACAAAATAAATAAGCAAAAGAATGAAAGTAAATAAATTGAATTTCCATCTTAAAAATTAGAAAAGAGCTACAAAGTAAAGAAAAATAAAATGGAAGGAAATAACATCAGCAACAAAATAGATAAACCACTAGCCAGTCTAATGAAGAAAAAGGATAGAAGGATTTCTTTTATGAATCCTAAAATAAAAACAAGGAAATTACTAATGAAACTTAGAATACATTAAAGGTTAATAAAGACTACTTTGCACGGTTCTATCCAAATTAAATGAAAAACCTAGGAAATGTGGATCATTTTCTCAGAAAATGAAGTACACATGCACCTTGACTTACAATGGGGTTGTATTCAGATAAATCCACTGAAAACACTGTTAGGTCAAAATGCATTCAATACACATAATACCAAACATCGCAGCTTAGCAACACAGGACATTGCAGTCAGTTGTTGCCTTCTGACAGCATGGCTGACTGGTTGCCATGGCTCCTGCATTGCCCAGCTTCAGGAGAAAGTATGGTGTACATGACCGTCATGGCAAGAGGTCCAAATTCACACCATGAGCTCCACCATACTCTGCCTCCTTTTCGTATCATCATAGAGTAGAAAAAGCATAAGTCAAACCTCAGTAAAGCAGGAAACTTGTGTGGAAATTGTAAAATGTAACATAGCCTGTGACAAATTTCAACATTCTTCCTAATTTTATAAAGTGAAAAAGAATGGGGATACTTCCTTAACATGGTAATATTTTATACTTTGGTCCCCAAATCAGCCTCATACTTAATGAACAAACATTAGAAGCATTCCCAGTAAGATCAAACACGAAGCAAAAATGTCCACTATTTTAGTGCCATATAGAGATAAAAACTAATGACAATAGGATAAAAAACTGTGTAAGATGCGTAAGCCTTGGGGAATAATTAAATTACATGTGAATGACATAGTATTATATTTGGCAAACAGAGAATCAATAGTGAAAATAACGAACACTAAATTTGGTAAGGTGCTATCATAAAATTTACCTGCAACACTGAAAACTATACCTATTTGGAGATATACGTCCTTAATATTGAAACAAAAAATGAAATACTTGATAGGACACTCTTGTAAGCCAAGAAAGAAGGCTTAAACAAATAGAAGAATAAAATTTGTTTTTGTAAGGCACCATTCAACACCCTAAAGATGCTAGTTCTCCCCTAAGTAATATATGCATGTAATGTTATTCCAATAAAAAAGTAAACATTCCTGGAGCTACACAAGCTAATTCTAAAATTCATATGGAAAAATAAGCATTCAATAGTATGAAGAGAAATAAATAAAAAAAAAAGGCCAGCAATAAGGCAGGACTAGCCCTAATGAATATCAAAACCACTAGAAATAAAAACTCTAATAAAAATGTTGTGATACTGGCCATGAATGGACAGACCTGCAGAAGGAACAGTGAGTCCAGAAGTAGTTTAAGTACATGTGTAAGTCACTGGACAATAAAAGTGACATCTAAGAGCACTCAGGAAAAGATGCACTTTTTAATAAATGAGGTAGAGTGGCTGGATATCCATCTGGACAAAGACAAAATTCCACCTGTATCTTATACCATACATCCAAATAACCTCCAAATAGACCACAGATCCAAATTTAAAAGGCAACTATCAAAACATTAGACCAACACACGTGTGAGTTACATAACAATCTGGACATGAAGAAGGCTCTTCTGACCAGGAAAGATGGTCCTCACCACCAAACCCTGGAGACACCGTTGGTCAAGTGCAGCGGCCCCCTGGGCTCCCAATACACTGCTTCAGGTGGCAGGTCTTCACAGTCAACCGCAGGTGATGGGTTAATTGTGTGACATCCCATGTCCCACTGGCCAGCAGCTCAGCACTGTGTTTAAATCCAAGGCTGTGACTAAGTTAAAACTGAAATCTCACCTTTGAACTGTGGTATCATTCAAACACCATCCCTGGACCACTTCTCCATCCAACTGAGTTCATTAAGCAGGCAGAAAACACACCAGTAATTGAGTGGGGAAACTTCAACGTAAAGCATTATCAGCCAGAAATGGGGTTAACAAGAGAGGATAAAAGACAACTCTGCTGATGCCATAGGATTCAAAGTATCCAAATAAGGAACAGTTAGCAAAGAGGTGCCCTCTTCTCAAAACTCAGGCTCACGCTTCGCTGGAGAGGCAGCTGTAACCCAGCGACAGAGAAGTTTGCTGTGTTACTCTGGGTCAGAGCTGGGCCACAGCTGGTGGGCTGAAGTTAGCAGTCAGGCTGACGAGCAGGAAACAGCTAGAGATGAGCAGGAAACACAAAAGCCACCAGGTGTGGGTACAATGCAGGCAACTTTGATTTAGGAGCAAGAAGAGAGAGGAGGCCAAGCAGGCTGAAAGGGCTTCTGCAGTGTCCTCCAGTGCCCTCTGCTGACAAAGCTCACTTTTGCCAGCTGGCCAAAGCCAGAGGAAGCATGTTTGCAGGGTCCCGCTCCATGATCACAAGGTGGCCAGAGGCCATGGGTTTGCAGCAGAGAGGCAGTAAACTGAGGCTCATCAGAAAAAGGGCTACCTCCTGTTCTGGGACAAGAAGGGTACAAAAGGAGTCTGGGACATCTTTTCATGATAGACTGAAAACAAGCACTCAAAGAAAAAATGGGGACACTTCCACAGGACCAAGACCAAACTTGAAAGGGGCTTCTATCGGCCAAAAGTGGGCCAATGAGAAAACAATAAAATGCTCACTTCAGCAGCATGTATACTGAAATTGGAGCGATACAGAGAGGATTAGCGCAGCCCCTGCTTAAAGGATGACATGCAAATGCGTGAAGCATTTCATATTTTTTCAAAATTTGAATGATAGATTCAGTAAGAATATGGAAACCTGGAAAAGATGTCAGACAGAAATGCCTGAAATTAAAAAAAAAAAATGTATAGAATTCATACACTGCAGAAATGACCAATATGAAGACACAGTGTTTGATATTGAGGACAAAATATGAATGACGATAAAGAGCTCAAGAAGCCAAAAGGAAAATAAGAGAACAAGAGAAGAATATCCAGCAGCTACTAGGTGACAATTAGAAGACCAACCTAAACCTATTTGGAGTTAGAGAAAAATTAGAAGATAGCACAGATGGATTTATTAACCTGCTTGCAGAAATCACAGAAGAAAATTTCCCAAATATAAGAAAAGAATTTAAAATACAAGTAAGCAATAGAACACCAAACAAATATGATGAAAAAAGAAGCTCACCAAGGCATATCCTTATTAAATTATCAGATATCCAGAAAAAAAAAAAAGAATTTTAAAGGCAGCCAGAGAAAAACAAATAAACAAAAAAATCACATACAAAGGTAAAACAATTAGAATCACAACAGACTTCTCAACACAAACCCTAAAGGCCAGGAGAGCTTGGAGTGAAGTATTTCAAGCCCTAAGAGCAAACAACTTCCAACCCAGATTAATTTACCCAGCAACGCTATCCTTCAAAATAGACACAGAAACAAGGTATTTCCATGAAAAAGATATATGAGTGTTAAACCAGCTATAAAGAAAATACTTAAAAATATTCTCTAAAGAAAAACGAATCAGACAGCTAAAAACAGAGAGGAAATTAGTGAGCTCAGTGGGTAAACAGCAACAAAAAACATCAGGAAAAGAAAAACAAAGGATACACCAACAGATAAGAAGGCAATGACAGTAAATAAGCAACATATTTCAGTACTATCTCTCAACGCTAACAGCCTCAGCTCTCCGAATAAAAGGCACGGACTGGCAGACTGGGTCATAAAACAACATCCAACAGTATGTTGCATTCAACAAACTCATGTAATCCAAAAAGATACTCACAGACTAAAAACTAAAGGATGGAAAACAACATTTCATGAGCCAGGACCCTGAAAACAAGCACAAATAGCAATTCTAATACCAGACATGGTAAACTTCAAGCTAAAATGGATAAGAAGAGACAAAAAAGGTCACTACCTATTAGTTAAGGGAACAACCCAACAAGAAGAGATAACATTGATAAACATACATGCACTGAATACTGGAGCACCTATCTTCATAAAGCAAAAACAGCTGAAATTAAAAGATCAAATGAACACTCATCATAGGATTTTCACACCCCACTTTTGCCAAGAGATAGATCAACTAAACAAAAAATCAATAAAGAAATATCAGAGCTGAACCACACCCTTGAACGTATGGACTTAATATGTTCCACACCTCTACAACAGAGGATACATTCTTTTTAGCAGCACAGGGTACTTTTTCCAAAATAGATCACATACTAGTGATCTTCAATTAAGATCACGATAAAGAGCTCAAGAAGCCAAAAGTCATTTCTGCAGTGTATGAATTCTATACAGTTTTTTTATTTCAGGCATTTCTGTCTGACATCTTTTCCAGGTTTCCATATTCTTAACTTAAGCCTGCTTAAATAAATATGAAAGAACTGAAATTACCCCATGCAACAAAAATAGGAATCAATGACAGAAGAAATTTTGGAAAAGGCAAAAATCCTGGAAATTTAACAACACTTAAACAACCAATGAGTCACAGAAGAAATTTAAAAATTTCTGGAAGTTAATGACAATGATGATACAACTCAACGAAACCTCTGGAACCCTATGAAAATAGTTCTAAGAGGAAAATTCATCACTATCAATGGTCACATTAAGAAAACAGAGAAAGCTTAAATATACGACCTTATGAGAAATCTAAAGATAATTGAGAAACAACAATAAACCAGCCCCAAACTGAAATCAATGAGGGAAATTATAAAGATGGGTGTGGAGGGCCGGTGATATTGCTTAGTGGCCTAAGCACCTGCCTGACAAGCGCAGGGTCCTGAGTTCGACTCCCGGTACCCACATAAAGGAAAAAAAGGACCAGTGATATCGCTCAGCGGCACAAGCACCTGCTGGCAAGTGCAAGGTCCTGAGGTCTACTTCCGGTACCCACATAAAAAAATAAATTAATTAATTTTTTAAAAAAAAGATGGAAGCGGAAATTAATGAAATTGAGACTAAAGAACTGTAAAAAAATCAATGACTGGAAGAGCTGATTCTTTGAAAGAATAACTATAATAGCCCCTTGCCAGACTCACCAAGAGAAAGAGAAAAGATTCACATCAGTACAATTAGAAATGAAAAGGTGAAATAACAACAGACACTTTGGAAATCCAGAAGATAGTAACTACTCCAAAAAATTATATGGCAACAAATTAACAAATTTTGAAGAAATTGACAGAATCCTAGACACATACAAACTACCAAAACTAACCCAAGAAAACATAAATATGCTTAACAACCCAATGACAAGCAAGGAAATTGACACAGTAATAAAAAATCTACCAACTAAAAAAAGCCTTTCACAATAAACCTTTCCTCCTTTAACTTTGCGTGTTGGGTATTTTGTCTCAGCAATGAGAAAAGTAACTAAGACACCAATACTACCCTGATCCCAAAACCAGATAAAGATATAACTAAAAAAGAGAACTATAGGCCAATCTCCTTAATGAATATAGACTCCCAAAATCCTCAGCAAGATACTAGCAAATAGAATGCAGTACATTATCAAAAAGATCATACATCACAATCAAGTAGATTTCATCCCACAGACACAAGGATGGTTCAGTATATGTAAGTCAATAAATGTAATATATCACATAAACAGAAGCAAGGTTAAGAAAGAAAAAAAAACATGATCATACCAATAGATGCATAAAAGGCTTTCAACAAAATCCAACACCCTTCAGGATAAAAGCCATGAAGAAAACATGTAGAGAAGCACCATACCTGAATATGATAAAAGCTATCTATGACACACAAATAGCCAGCATCATACTAAATGTGGAAAAATTAAAAGCATTCCTCCTAAAATCAGGAACAAGATAAAGATGTCCACTATCACCTCTGCTAGTCAACATAGTACTAGAAACATTAGCCAGAACAATTAGGAAAGAGAAAGAAATAAAAGGGATACATATAGGAAAAGTAGAACTTAAATTATCATTATTTGCAGATGACATGATTCTCTTCATAGAAGACCCAAAGAACTTCACCAAAAAAAAAAAAAACTCTTAGAATTAATAACCAGGGCCGGTGAGACGGCTCAGCGGCTTAAGCGCCTGCCTTGCAAGCGCGAAGGCCCGAGTTTGACTCCCGGAACCCACATACGAAAAAGGGGCCGGTGATATCGCTCAGCGGCACGGGTGCCTGTTGGCGCATGAGGTCCTGAGGTCGTCCCCCCGGTACCCACAAAAAAAAAAAAAGAATTAATAACCAACTTCAACAAAGTAGCAAGATACAAGATCAACACACAAAAATCATTAGCATTTGTTTACACCAATAATGAAGGTGATGAGAAGAAAATTATGAAAATAATATACCATTCACAATTGCTTCAAGAAAAATGAAATACTTAGGAATTAGCCCAACCAAAGAAGTGAAAGACCTCTACAAAGAAAACTATAGTACTCTGAAAGAGATTAACGAGGACATCAGAAAATGGAAAGATGTCCTCTGTTCCTGGACAGTCTGAACCAATATTGTCAAAACAGACATACTCCCAAAACTGTTACACAGATTCAGTGCAGTCCCAATCAAAATACCAACAGCATACTTTACAGATCTAGAGAAAACAATCCCAAAATTCATATGGAGCCAGAAGAGACCCACAATAGCAAAAGCAATTCTGGGCAACAAGAGCAAAGCAGGAGGCATAGCAATACCTGACTTCAAGCTATACTACAAAGCCATAGTGATAAAAATGGCATGGTACTGGAAGGCAAACAGATACATGGATCCATGGACCAGAACTGAGGATACAGAAACATCCCCAGACACATTCCATCATTTGATCTGCAGCAAAGGGGCCAAAAGCATATGTTGGAAGAAAGACAGCCTGTTCAACAAGTGGTGGGAAAACTGCATGTCCATTTGCAAAGATTGAAACTGGACCCTATCTCTCACCAGATACTAAATTAAAATCAAAATGGATCAAAGATCTAAACATTAAAACAGAAAAATTAAATCTACTGGAAGATAAAATAGGTAAAACATGTGAAGACATAAGTGTAGGAAAGAATTTTCTAAACAGAATCTCAGTTGTGCAAGAAATAATAGCAAGAATCAACAAATGGGATTATATCAGACTAAAAGCTTCTGTACAGCAAAAGAATCAATCAGTAGAGTGAAGAGACAACCTACAGAATGGGCAAAAATTTGTCAGCTACTCCTCAGACAGAGGACTAATACCTAGAATATACAAAGAATGCAAAAAAAAAAGTCACCTAAAATGAAAGACCCAGTCAAAAAATAGGCAAGAGAAATGAACAAACACTTCACAGAGGAAGAAATACAAATGGTCAACAAATATATGAAAAAATGCTCAACATCTCTGGCCATTAGAGAAATGCAAATTAAAACAATGCTACAATTCTATTTTACTCCTAACAAATGGCAATCATTAGGAAATCAAACAATAACAAATGCTGGCGTGGCTGTGGTGAAAAAGGAACCCTCCTTCATTGTCAGTGGAAATATAAACTAGTACAACAATTATAGAAATCAATATGGATATTTCTCAAAGAAATGAAATTAGAAATGCCATACAGCCAGCTATCCCTCTGCTAGGTATCATCCCAAAAAAGCTTAAGTCATTGTGCTACGGTGATACTTGCCTACCAATGTTTACAGCAGCACAATTCATAGTAGCTAAATCCTGGAAGCATCCTGTATACCCATCAACAGATGATTGGATAAACAAAATGCGTTATTTATATATAATGGACTGCCACTCTGCTATAAAGAATGACAACTCTGAGACATTTGTAGGAAAATGGATACACCTGGAAAATACAATGTTGAGTGAAATAAACCTGACACACAAGTTTAAATATCATATAGTATATCTCGTTTGAGTGAGGCAAAGTACGGACAAAGAGAATAATAAAAGATGGATAGATGGGGACAAGGAAATGGATCTCTTGCAATAGGGAAGTGGTCCAAGGGAAAAAGCATGAGGCATGAGGAGGATGTGAAAGGTAAATAAGTAGAATAAAGATAAGCCATGTATGGGAACCTAATAACCTCAACAAATGGAAACATTATATGCCATAACATGCGCTAAGATTAGTAATATTGACAAGAATGAAAAATGGGATAGGGGAATTGGAGGAGGAGGGAGAGAGAGGGAAGGGGAAGAGGATTTTAAAAAAGAAGAAGAAAGAAACAAGCTGTGGTATGTATATGTAAGTACTCCCCCAAGAAGATTGTAAGCTGCATGAACTGCAAACATGTACTAATAAAATAAACACATAAATAAATATCAGGGAGAAAAAGCAACAAAAAGCATAATAGTAGTAATGAATTATAGCAAGTCAAATTTTTAAATTCCATTAGTATATAGTGATACTGTAAGAGAGAATAAAAGGGAGATAACTCTTCATAGATGCATAGAAGCTAATAATGCAAAAGGAATAAATTTAGAAAATGTTTTCACAAGCTACAATATCATTGATTCAGGAAGTAATCACTGATGGATGTTAAAATTACTGCACAAAAAGTGATTGGGAACAGGTACTTGCTTGGTCTCAGTTATCCCACAAATGACTCGAGGGGACGGATGGGGATGTGGCTCAGGGATAGAGCGCTCACCTAGCATGTGAGCATGAGGGTGCCTCACACTGCAAAAACGAACAAACAAACAAAAGAAAAGCAGGAAAAAGGAGGTTTTAACCAGAGAGACTTGGTAATCACCACCTTCACCTAGTAACCCAATTTAGCTTCACGAATCGGGGCACAAGATACAGATGACTCTCTTAATGTGATAAAATATGAAACATCAAAGATGAAATACTTCCGTAAAAAATGTTTAAAAGAATCAAATCAGTGGAAAACAAACAAATCCAGAACTTTAGCTACTTACTCTATAACACAACTGGCTTGAATTTCTAAAACATAAGGTTACCAGATAAAATATAAGACACCCAGTTAAATTTGAATTTCAGAAGAACAACAATTCATCTTTTAGTATAAGTATAGGGCAAATTACACTAAAAGATGATTCATTGTTTATCTGAAATTCAAATTAACTGAGCATCCTGCATTTTTATTTTCTAAATGGGTCAGTCCTACAAAAAGACCAATTTAATGAGAGAAAAGAGGCAAGATTCAAAGTTTAAACAGACATAACCAACCTATGAACCTTTACGCTTTCTGGATTGAAAAAGACACAGAGTTATTAAAACATTTAGTGGACAATGTCACAATCTTATTATATACAGTACATGAGATAATATTGTGGGTTATTGTTAATTTCCTTTCCTTTTTTCTTCACTCTTCCATTCCTTCCTTCCGTTACTGGACAGGGTCCTAAGAGGTTTGCAGGTTCACTGACTCTGGTCTCAGAAATAATTTTCAGGACGTGTCAGTAAGAGGTATAAAGGAATTTATTAGGCAGGAATTTAACAGGGCACAATAAAAGAAATAGAGTTTGGGCCAAAGAGGGAGGGACGGGGGAAGAGAGGGAGGGAGAGAGGGAGGAAGGGAGGAAGGAAGAGAGGAGGGGGGACAGAGACAGACACAGAGAGAGACAGAGAGACAGAGAGACAGAGAGAGACCTTATGATCTGGAGCTGGGTATATTTATGGGGCTTCTAGGTGTCTTCAACAGGGATTATTTACAATGTGTATTCCTACCATCAGATAAAACATTTACATGTGTTTGAAGCTGAAATATGATCTATAGGATGAAGTGTAATTTACAGGTGGAAAAGGTGCCTATTTACAGGTGAAAGAGAACTGGCCAGACTTCTTATGTCCTGGGAAAAAAGAAAGTAAAAACTTAAATTGGATTTGAGTAACTTTTGTGTCATGACATTGCAGTTTTTCTTTTCAAAATTATGATTTTCCTTGTCTCCTTTTTACCTATCTTTATTTTTTCCTTCTTTCCTTCCTTGTGGTACTTGGAATTGAAACCAGGATTTTCACGCTAAGCCTCATTCCCAGCTCTTTTCAATTTTTTTTTTTGTTGAGACATATCTTCACTAAGATGCCCAGACTGGGCTCAAACTTTTGATTCTCCTGCCTCAGCTTCCCAGAGTACAGCACTGGGATTACAAGCATGCACCACCACACCCAGCTTGTTAATTTTCTTAAATGAAGCTGTTGCATTTTTCATGACAGTGAATCTCCTTATTCCTGAGTACAATGAAATATGTAGGGACAGAGCGCTGTGCCTACTGTAATTCACTTTCCAGTGATCCAGGAAGCACATGGTAGGAAGAAGAAATAGGGAGATGCAGGTGGACGATTACAGAGTAAGGGATGTGGGGTGTTATAGCTTGTACCTTTTTTATGGAAAAAGGTAAAACAGAATTTCATAACAAAATATTAGGAGAATAACAACAGTTAATACATTGCATATTGTCATCTTCAAAGTAGCTACTCAGAGTACAAGATATGGGCATAAAAAATTCTCCAGTCGGTATTAGCACAAACCTTCCTTTTCAATGAACTAAGAGACACTAATAGTATAGCTAACTTGGATTTTTCTCCCTTTTCCCTTCCTTCCTCTCCCCTTTCCCCCATCCTAGTTCCTTTTTCCTTTTAAACAATTTATTCCCATTTCACAGTATCTATTGTACATTTTAGACCCTATTTACTCTTTCAATTTCTCACACCAGGGAGACAATATGATGTTTACACATGTGAGTCTGATTTATTTCAGTTATGAGTATGGTCTCAAGTTGCATCCATGTACCTATAAAAGTCTCAAGTTTATCCTTTTTTATGGCTATGTAGTACTCCGTTGCATAAAAATACCACAACTTTTTTACTCACTCCTCAGTTGATGGGCATTTGGGTTGTTTCCAAGATTTAGCTATTACAAATTGTCACAGCTTGTATCTAGATGCCCCCCCCAGGTCATAGGTGGAGCTTTTCAGAAGTGGCTGGATCTATAGAGTGTGAAGCTCGGATTAAAGATGTGATGTTGGGATTGATTCTTGGTGCAATGCTAGAATTAAGGCTGCCCCACCCTGGGTGTGAGCGCTACCTGCTCTAAGGGTAGCCTGGATAGAATATAAGGGACAGAAAGAGGGCTGTTGCTGTCCCTGCTTGTCACTTGCTGCTGCTGCTTCTTTGCTACTTCACTGCTTTGCTGTCTTCTGCCTGCCTTGAACAGTTTTCCTCTGTGATGCCCCTCTGCCATGCCACCCTGCCTTGGAGCCAGCCAACTGTGGACTGAAATGTCTACAGACTGCGAGCTACAATAAAACTTTCCTCCTTTAACTGACTTTGGGTGTCAGGTGTTTTGTCTCAGTAATGGGAAAAGTAACTAAAGACATCTAATTATGACATGAGGACTTTGATTCATAAATTGTACTCTATTGGGGATTCCTGCTAAATGTATGGATTTTGGTCCTTCTTGCCCCCGGAAGAAGAGGTAACAATGTGAAACAACGGGCGTGTTAATCTGCGTCACTACTGTGGCCTCTTCACTGGCCCAATGAATCCCACAGCATGTCGCATACCTTCAGTGTGCACAGTGAAACATTTTTTTAAAAAATTGTCAGAAAAATGGTATGTAGCAAAGAGAGAAAATGAATGTGGCGAAGTGCACTATTCTTTCAAATTTTCTCATGGTTTGAAAATGCCTCAAAAACTGCAAGGAGGAGGAAAGAGCAGGCAGAATACACAGACAACGAATAAAGTACGTGAAATAATGAATCAGAGCAATCCCTTCATTGTTCGCCCCAAAAATTATAGAAAAAGTATCCGTGGTTGTTATCAATTAAAAACGATGCTTAAGGCACTGTCTCAGCCCCTGGGCTTCCCCGCAGACCTGTGGACACTCAGTTGGATGAAGGCTTCTTTAGTCGGAGACCTTCCCAACCTCCCTGTGGCAGTCGCAGGGCCCAAGGGTGACTCATACTCTTTTTTCTGGTCCCTGACCCAGCCTATCCCCTCCCAGTACTGTCTGACTGCCCTGCAGCACTAGCAGCCAAGTCTACCATGGGATCTGGTTTGCCTGTGGAGCAGGGCTCAGTCAAGAACTGTAAGGAGCAATTCTGATACCAAGCTGTACTGGCCACGCACAAAGGACTTGAACACTCGGCTGCGGAGATGGAGGAAAAGACTACTTTCTACTTCGTAATTTCATGAGGCAATTTTTTATGCTTCTTCAATTTCACAAACTCATACACGGATACACAATTATGTTCTTCCCTCAAAACCGCCAGTCCTGAAGTATAAATTCTTTAAAACGCTGCAAATTCAACTTCAGGGTTATTTCCATGTAGTCACTTTGACTTACCAATTTTATTCCAAATACCATAGTGGTTTATGTCTGAGTAATCTAACATGGCTATTTTAATCCAACGTGCATATAGACATTGTATGTTAGGTACAAATCTCCAATAGCACAGCCTCCCAGGACACAAACAAATTAGTCTCAGAGGGCGTGCAGCTGGGCCTACTCATCCAGGCACAGCAAAGGACGACGATAAAGCAGCTGTAGAGACAAAACCATCTGTTCCCTCGAGGGACCCACTGAGAGACGGTGGAGCAGCCCGAAGGGGAAATCTAAAAGTAGGACCCTAACGGCATCACCAACATCACTTTTAACATACTGAGGTTATACTTTGAAAGTATTATTTAGAATTATCGAGTAGAAGTACAAAGTCTTATACGGAAATGATGCGTGGAAATTGTTGACAGGAGGGAGAAAGTGTGCTGTGGTGAGGAGCTCTTCTCAAGGCACAGCTCACACGCTTGACACTGGCCGTACATCATTTTCTTTGCCCATCCAGACAAGGACAGTAGAAACCAGGGGACTCCGCGCTGACACTGCAGACGGGACACAGTAGTGCCTCCTGAGTGGGGACAATCCTCCAAGTTCTCACCCCAAGAAGCTAGAAAAAGAAGAGCAAAGCAACCCCAATGAAGGTGGAAAGAAAGAAACTGCAAGGGTAGGAGTGGAAATGAATGAAATAAAGAACAGGGGAAGAAGAGAAAAATTAGACAAAATGTTAGTTCTCCCCCTCCTTTTTTTTTTTTAGACAAGGTCTCATCATGTAGCCCAGGCTGGCCTCAAATTTCATGGTGTTCCTCTTGTCTCAGCCTCCCAGGTCATGGGATTATAGGCATGGGCGACCATACCCAGCTAAATTAGTTCTTTGAAAAAATAAATAAATAATAATAATTGAAAATTCTCTAGCAAAAAGGACACCAATGAAAAGTGAAGAAGCACAAAATCTCCATATCAGGAAATAAGTGGGGAAGATCACACAGATCCTGCAGCCCCTGAAGGAATAATAAAGGAGTGCTACCGTTACCCCTTGAATGTGTCCCTCTGGAAACAATACACTGAAGTCCTAACCTCCACTAACTCAAACTGTGACCTATTTGGGGAGAGAGTCAGAGCAGATACAGTCAGCGTGGCTGGGCGAGGTCACACAGAGCACAGTGTGCTCCTGCTCCATCATGGCTGTCGCCCTGGAATAAAAGCCCATGTGAAGACAGAGAGGCCGCGGGGGGAAGGCCATGATGCAGCGCTCGCAGGGCGGAGGTCGGCAGCTGCAAGCCCAGGACCCCCAAAGCCTGCTGGGACCACTAGAAGCTGGGCAGAGGCGAGGAAGGGTTCTCCCTGCAGATGCCAGCAGAGGCGCATGTGGCCCATGGACAAGGTGACTTTAGACTTCCCACCCCTCAAACCATGAGACAACAGCTTTCTGTCATTTCAAGCTACCCCATTTGTGGCACTTTCTTACAGAAGCCTTGGAAAACAAATACAATTGTGAACAACTTTAAGGTCATAATTTTAACACCTTAGAAGAAATCAACCAACTCCAGAAACGGGAACTCTCAAAACTCAGTCAAGATGAAACTGATAGCCTGAATAGCCTTGTAACTACAGTATTATTAATTTATAATTTAAATTTTCATGAAAAAAAGCCTAGGCCCAGATGCTTTCACTGGAAAATTTTTATCGATAATTCAAAGAATTAATACTAACTTTACATAATCTTTTCCAGAAAATAGAAGAGGAGGGAATACTTTCCAACTCACTCTGAGACCAGTATCACTCTGATACCAAAGGCAGACAAAGATAGCGCACACACACGCACACACACACACACACAACATGACAGAGCAGTATCTCTCACAAACATAGACAAAAAATCCTCAACAAAATGTTAGCAAATCAAATTCATTAACAATGTATAGAAAGAATAATAATACACCTCAGCCAGGCAGATTATAATACAGACATGGGATGATTACTCGATATTTGAAAATCCAACAGTGTATTCCATCATATCAACAAGCTAAAGAAGAAAAACAGTATGATAATATTAGTGACATAATTAAAGTATTTAACAAATCTAGCATCCACTCACAGTAAAAACTCAGAATATTAGGAATAAAGGGGAAGATTCTCAATCTAATAAAAAAATTTCTGTGAAAACTGATAGCTAACATCATTTTTAAGGATAAATACATAAGGCTGAATACTTTCTAAGATTGACCACAAAGTGAGACTGTCCTCACACTCATTCAACATGGAACAGGAAGTTCTACTTATTGCAATCAGGCAAGGAAAAGAAATAAAAGTCATACAGACGATAAAAGAAGAAATAGAAATGTCTCTATTTTCAGATAACATTATTGTCTATGTAGAAATTCTAAGAAATCTATACAAACACTCCTAGAACTAACAAACAAGATCAGTAAAATCACAGGATACAAGTCAATAAAATTTCTATATTCTATATTTGGTTTCTATATAAACCAAAGTAAAAAATACAATGCCATTTACAATTGCTGCGAAAAAAATGAAATATATAGGTATGAAGCTAATAAAACATATGTAGAACCACCTAAATGATGGGAGTTTTAAAATGCTGATTAAAAAAAAAAAACAAAAAGAGAAGTCAAAAACCAAAGCCAAGAAGACCTAAGCACTTGGAGAGTACTATTACGCTCACTGATCAGGACTCAGTACTGTAAACATGTCAATTCTCCCTAAACTGATGTGCAGATTTAACACAATTCTTACCCAAAAATTAGCAACAATTATAGATATAGACAGGCTTACTCGGCGGCTCCCACAGTGATGCCCAACTTGGCTACAAATTCAGTGTTTCCCATGGCCTCCCTTCAGGTTCAGTAATTTGACAAGCCTCAGAACTTAGGAAAGCACTTAGTTGTAGTTACTGGTTCATTACAAAGGGTACAACTTAGAAACCAACACAGAACACCCCAAACCTATGCTATAAGGGTTTTTAATGGAGGGTTTATTAGGTAAGCGTGATTGGTTAGATCATTTGCAATGGTGATTTAAGTCCGTCCTCAGCCCCTCTGTCTTCCCCAGAGTTCAGGGAAGACTGGAAGTTCCCATCTTCTCATCACGGCTTGCTCCTTCTGACAGCGGGCACTCACTCTGAGGCTATCCTGGGACTCCAGGCACCAGTCATCTCATTGGCATACAAAAGGTACTTGTCATTCAGGTCTCTAAGAGTTCATCATTCAGGAGTTCTAACTGTGCCAGGAACCAGGGACCCAGATCAAATTTTTTAAATTATTATTATTATTATTACTCCACAGGGAAGAGTTCTCAAAAGATAAAATCATGCTGAGTGGAAGAACTCTTAAAAGTACACATGCTGGATGATTTCATTCATTTAACATTTGTGAAATAATTATACAGGTGGAGAACTACTCAGTGGATGTTAGGGACGAGGGATAGAGGAGAGGAAATGAGCGCGGTTATGAAGTTATAACATGAGGTAGCTCTTTTATCTTAATTGATACTTCAAGCTATGTGTGTGCTAAACATGCCTAGAGGACCCCCCCACACACACACACACAACATACATGTGCAGTAACTGATGAAATTTGAGTCAAATGGATGTGTTGTACTGATGCCGATTTTCTGGTTCCAGGGTTGTACTTTGGTTTTAGGTTTGGTTTAGTGTGCACAGGACCTCTGTGTATATTTCAAGATAAATGACCAATCTCTTATGGTACAGACTTTTCTAATTTTCGCTGTAACACAAATGAAGACAAAGAATAAAGATGAAAATTCACACTATTGAATAATCTAAACATAACCCACCTTAACCATAAGAAAGAAAAATGTGAAGAGTTTTTCTTCTTCCAGACTTCCACAGATTTCACCTCAAGCAACAGAAATCAAGGAAAAGGAGAAGATGAAAGAAGAGGGTGAATGCAAGGAGGGCAAGTGGGATGAGGAGGAAGGAGAGAGAAGGATATAAAAGGAGGAGAGGGAAAGAAAAACTGCTTCAATCTGCCCACTCCGTCGTGGTCAACTTAGAGCCAGAGAAAGAACTCGTACCAACAAGAGAGGGGCACAGTAACTCCCCCCACGTCGACTGATGTCCGAAAGATAGCAGCCTTTTGTACTATGTTCCAGATGTATATCAAGCAGAAAACAGTGGGGCAGAAAATAAATCTAAATAGAATTTTGAAGATTATTTTCCTTTCAGGTGAAGCAAAATAAGTGGGTCAGAGGTTGAAATAATCCTGATAGTAGTATGTGCAGGGATTATGCACACTCCTGCTGACAAGTCATTTCTTTCCTGGGACATTAGAGAATTCTGTGCCAAAGAATGCTTGAAGATATCCATTAATAGTTCAACAGAGGCTGTGTAGCTTGCAAAAACATTGAAGATACAATAAAATGGTACATAAAGCAAACAGCTAATCACTGAAATGGAGAAGACCAACTTTCAAGAGAAAACATTGAAATATCAGAAATAAGATGAAAGACCTCAATTAAAAAATTAATGTAAATAGATGAAGCCTCTCTATTCAAGACAAAAATTCACATAATGGAAAATAATAATATTAAGACCTAACACCATCTTTTGTTTCACTTTTTAAAGATGTTTTTCTTATAAACAGATTAAAACTTTTAAAGAATTATGATATTACTGGCAAATAACAAAGTAGAATTGAAACATAAATAGCATGAAATGAAACTTTATTCTATATCACTCAAATTTTAATATATAATTATAATGAGTCACTGTGTACCAGATAAATGGACAATGAAATAACAAAAAATTATAAAGCAAAAACTATTACAACAATTAATAACTTCCTGTAACTTGAATAACTTGATGAAAACTTTAAAGTAGTGAAGAATTTTAACTGTTCACTTAGACTGATATAGGCAAACTCAACAAGCTAATTTGCCTAGCAATTACGTAGGACAAGCCAGCCTTTATCCTAGACTATTTGGCCCTATTGCAGAGTTGCTAGGCTTCTGAATATTCTACTCATCCCCACCCCCATGGATTATGAGATTTCTCCATTTGAACAGGAGGCATTTTTCCATTTGCCCCTTTCTGGTTTCTGTCTTCTGACTCAGAAATTCCTCAAAAGCATGCTCTGAAGAGGCAAAGGCAGCTCGGGAGTTCCCGGGGCCCTTCCTGGGTGCAGTCGTCTTTTTTTTGTCCACTTTTACCTCCCCAAATTCCCAGCTAATTCTATTTTCTCCACTCTGCAAGACCTCAATGCAGCCTGGAATTTCTCTCTAGGGAACCGGTGGGGAAGCCCTAGGACTCACTACCTTTGTTTACCTTCTTTCCGGGAATACTGTTTCTCAAAGTGCCTTGTTCCAGGGTTGAAAACTATTCTTTGTATATTTTGTGTTTTTTTGTTTGTTTGTTTAAGATATTAACAGGAATCCATTCATGTTGCTCCCTCAGAGCCAGGAACAGAAATCCTGTAAAAATAATTTAACTTTAAAAAAAAAGACTGAAAAAAGATGAAGTAAAATAAATCCATGAAGAAATGAAAACTGACCTGGCAGAATTCCCAGGCAGAAGTACAGATTGAAAATAAATAACTAAAAAAAGAAAAGCCACATTCAAGACCATGAAAACGTGAAATGTACAGTAACATGGAGGACGAGATTTATAAAAATCCTATTAAAGACAAAAATAGAAAGTGAACAGAAAAAAAAAAGTGAATAGAGAAATCATTAGGAAAAAGGTAATAGAAAAATCTGACACAGTGGCTCAGCATATGCATAATTGGAATTCTTGAATTAAGAAAACAAAAGAATGAAGCAAATTATTCAAAATTATAAAAGAAAAAATACTTTGCTAAAATAAATGAAAACTGCAATTTATTGATTAAACCTGTGCAGTATTTTCCAGGTAAATTATTATTTAGAATGTTCAACATAAAGACATATCATGGAGTAGTATTTTTTTAAAAATCACTAAGCACATAAACTTTGGGCTAAAAAATGAATTAATCGGGCCAGTGAGATGGCTCAGCGGTGTAAGCGCCTGCCTTGCAAATGCGAGGGCCCAAGTTCGACTCCCGGATCCCACATCCGAAAACGGGCCGGTGATATCGCTCAGCGGCACGGGTGCCTGTTGGCGTGCGAGGTCCTGAGGTCAACCCCCCGGTACCCACAAAAAAAAAAAAAAAAGAAAGAAAATGAATTAATCTTCTAGTGAAAGGGAAAAATTAAAATTTTAAATAAAAGCCTGCCAGAATGCCCGCCAAGACCAAGCAGACATGTCCGAACAAACCTGGTAACAGAACATTCCTTTCTTTGTGTAAGCTTGTCTAACAGGTGGCCTTACAATGTAACTTCAAATGTTCTTTTGTGCAAACCCCCTTTGCTGCCTCTGTAACTGATTGCCTTCCAATGTAACTTCAAATATAATGGCACACTTCTTCCTTTGTGTAACTCATGCCTGTTTAGCTAATGGCCTTGACTTGGGAAATGTAAACTCCTTCAGCAACCTATGATGTCACTGAACCCTAAAATCATACGTGCCGAATCTGCCTTTGTACCTCCCTGCTTACTTTCCCTTTAAAAGTCCTGAAGCCCTGCTGGGCGGGACTCTGGCTCTTTAGGAGAAATCCTAGTCAGAAGCCCACCGGTATAATAAACTGCCTTCTTAACCTCCTTCGTGCCATTTCTTCCCATGTTTGTTCTGTTTTCCGCAACACTACAACTAAAAGACAAAATGGGTTTCACCTGCCCTCCTACTTCTCCATAATAATATTTAATAACATTAGAAGGTAGAAGAATGTTTTCAGAATTCTGCAAAGGAGAAAAAAAAGAATGAGTCAAGAATATTATGTCCTTGGGGCCATGGATATGTGCTCAGTGGCACAGCACCTGCCTGCAAGCGCGAGGTCCTGAGTTCAATTGCCGGTTCCAAAAAAAAAAGAATATTATGTCCAATCCATTTGCTGGCCAAAAAGTCAGGCTTAATTTTATACAGAATCTAGAAATAATGGGCTACCAAAGAATCCTTCTTTAACAAAACAAAATTGCCTATATCAATATGCTACTCAGAAAGGACTGAATCATGAGAACGAACTCAGCCAGCCTGGTTGTGCACACCTATAATCCCATCTCCTCCAGCGGCTGAGGTAGGCAGATTACAACTTTTAGTCCATCCTGGGCAATTTAGAGAGAACTTGTCTCAAAAAAGTAAAAACCTAGAAAGGGCTGGGGCTGTAGCTCTGTGGTAGAAGGCTTGCCTAGCATGTGCATGGTCCTGGGTTTAATCCCCAGTATAAAAGAGAGAGAAGGGGAGGGGGGAAAGGGGAGGAGAGGGAGAAGGGGAGGGAGCTGTCAAGAAAGATAAATATACTTAAGGAAAGGAAATATGTGTTTTAAATGTACCACTACTGAACAATGAATATATTTATATATGAAGGTGCCGGTGAGACGGCTCAGCGGCCTACGCGCCTGCCTGGCAAGCGCAAGGGCCCGAGTTCGACTCCCAGAACCCACACACGATAAAAGGGCCGGTGATATCGCTCAGCGGCAAGGGCGCCTGCTAGCGCGTGAGGTCCTGAGGTCGACCCCCCGGTACCCACAAAAAAAAAATAATAAATATTTATATATGAAGAAAAATGATTATTGTTTTACAACAAAATGAAAATTCATAAATTTATAGACTTTATCAGTATAAAATCATTTATTTTAAAATGTATTTGTTGGCTGAAAGTATACATTTGCTGATATCCTAATCTTTAAGAAGAGTCAAAGGCTACTGAAAGAAATGGATAAATTAAACAACATTATTGCAGACAAGCCGCAGACCAGGAAAGAATATTTGCAAAAGGCATATCTGATAAGATAGTCTTATCCAAAATATATAGAGAACTCAAAAGCCATCAATAAGAACAAAAAATCTTAAGTAGGTGAAAGACCTGAACAGACACCTCACCAAAGAAGATATAGATCAGAAAACAAGCGTTTGAAAAGATACTGTGTGTTGTATGCCATTAAGAAATTGCAAATGAAAGCCACAATGAGATATTACTACACACCACTAGAATGGCTAAAATCCAAACACTGACCACCCTACTGACAACTCCAAAGTGGGGAAGGATGTGAAACTCTCACTTATTGATAAGAATACAAAGTGGTACCATCCCTTTAGGACATTTTGGCAGTTTCTTACAGAACTAAACATAGCCTTACCATGCAGTCCAGCAATTGTGTCCCTTTGTATTTATCCAAAGCAATTGAAAACTTAGGTCCACTCAATAACTTGTACGAAAATGTTTATAGCAGTTTTATTCATTATTGCTGAATCTTAGAGGCAACGAAGCTGTCCTTCGGTAGGTGAATGGATAAACTGCGCTACAGCAAAACAGTGGACTATCACTCAGTGCTATCAAGCCATGAAAAGGTGTGGAGGAAACTTGCATGTCACTGTGACAAAATAACTGAGATAATCAACTCACAAGGAGGAAAGGGTCACGCTGACTCATGGCTTCAGAAGTTTCAGTCCATGGTCCCTGGGCCCTGTTGCCTTGGGCCCATGGTGGCACAGCTCATCACAGCAGAAGCACATGGTGAGGAGGGCTCTTCGCCTCTGGGTGTTCAGGAAGGAAAGAGAGAATGGAAGGGGCCACTACCCTAATATCTCCTTCAAGGGCGAGCTCGCCAAAGACCTAACTCCCTCCCACCATCTCCGAAGATTCTATCAGCTCTTGATGGTACCACAGGCTGGGGACCAAGCTTTCAACATACAGGGCTGTGGGGACACTCCAGGTCCAGATGATAACAATTAATAAGTGAAAGAAGTCAACCTGAAAGGTTAAATATTGTAGGATTCCAACACATGACATTCCAGAAAAAGCAAACTATGGAGACAGAAAAAAATTAATGGTTACCAGGAGACAGAAGGAAGGGAGAGAGGAATGAGCAAAGTACAGATATTTGAGCAGTGATGCTACTCTGCAGAATAACTGTAAATTTGTCCACATCCATAAAATATATAACCCCAAGAGTGAATCCTAATATAAACCAATTATGTTGTGTCAATGTAGGTTTATCAGTTATGTAACAAATGTACTACTTTGGTGAGGCCTGTTCATAGTGGGGAGCTGTATATGTGTGGGGACAAAGAGTACATGGGAATATATCACCTGTATATTCCACTTGATTTTCCTGTGACCCTAAAAATGCTTTAAAAAATAAAACCTATTTTCAAAAATTTGCTTCTTTTAAACATGCTTTTGTAAGTGATTTCTAAATATTGTTCAGAGAGAAACCCAACATGGCTTACTAACTCTCACTGAAAAACTCATGAGTAGTTCTTTATGGGTCAGAACAGCCACTGAAACTATTTTTAAACCATTAAAATTCAACATACTGTGAAATAGCTCAGCGGCATAAGCGCCTGCCTGGCAAGCGCAAGGTCCTGAGTTCGACTCCTGGTACCCACATATGAAAAAAGGGCCAGTGATATCACTCAGCGGCATAGGCGCCTGCTGGTGCGTGAGGTCCTGAGGTTGACCCCCGGTACCCACACAAAAAAAAAAAATTAACATACTGTATCTTATATGGCCAGTAAGTAACAGTATGGGAAAAGCTACTATAAACGAGCCGGAAAGGTGTTAGGAAAAGATTAAACACATAAAGGAAAAGACCAGAACAGACTATCCAAAAACACGCTTGCACAAATATATGGTCAATTGAATTTCAAAACTGGTACAAAGATGATTCAATAGACAAACAATAGTTTTCTCAACTCATGGTGCTGGAACTACATGATACTCATATGCAAAAAAGAAAATAGACCAAGAAAACCTCCATCCATACCATACTACATAAAAATTATCTCAAAATAGAGCATATGCCTCAATGTATAACCTACAATAACAAACCTTTTAGAATAAAATATGGAGAAAATATCTGTGTTTGTATTAAATTAATCACAGAGTTCTTAGATATGACATCGAAACCACAATCCACTAAAGAAAAATTCATAAATTGAACTTTTTATCAAAGTTATAAACTTCAAAAACGGCCATTAAGAGAATAAAAATAGAGCACTCTTTGAAATGCTACTTATAGCACAGATTTCAAAGTTGTAATTTAATGATATTTAAGAACAAAAGCAGAGTTCATATCACTTCCTATCTCTAGCTTCCTAACCTTGCAGAGTGGGAGTCCAAGCCAGCCAGCCGTGATGCTTTATTTAGCCCACTCTGCTCGGACAAGGGGCCCAACCACGCGTTGATAGAGCCTATTTATTATGCATGTGACTAATGAGACTCTCACCAGTCTATATGATTCATGTTATGGTTTAGATCTAAAGTGTCTCCCCCAATTTTCATGTGTGTGGAAAGGTGATTGGATCACGGGGTGCTATACTCATCAGCGGATTCATCCATGGATGAGCTCGGAAGATGCATGTGCTGGTAGGAGGTGGGCCTGGCTGGAGGTGGGCATTGGGGCTGTCCCCAGCTCCTCCCTTCTCTCTCTGCTTCCTGGCTGCTGTGGGACGAGCACATTTCCTCCACCATGTCCCTCTGCCACCTTCTGTCTCTGCCTTGGAACCAGCTGACCATGGACTGAAACTGTGAGCCAAAATAAACCACTCCTCCTTTAAACTGTGGGCATCAGATATTTTGTCCCAGCAAGGAGAAAGTGATGGAGACAACTCACTTCTATGAAAATGTTATCTAGTACAATTTCTTCTGCAAGTGACAGAAACTGTAGCCTAAATAAATTAACCAGAAAGAAAATGTTTTGGCCTATGAAATCCAGAGCAGATCTAACTCCAATTAGTATTGATTCAGGGTTCAATCATGTCATCAAAACATAGTCTTTCCCCATCTATTTGCTCTGCACTCTTACAATACAGATTCTTAGGATTTACCTACGACATAATGAATAAGAGTCTCCAGCAGTTAGACTCTAGAATTTATATTTAAAACACAACACAAAAGCTGGACATGGTGGCGCATGCCTGTAATCCCAGCACTCAGGAGGCTGAGGCAGGAGGATCACCATGAATTCAAGGCCAGCCTGGGCTACACAGTAAGTCCAGGCCAGCCTGAACTACATAGCAAGACCATGTCTCAAAAAAAAACAAAACAAAACAAAACTGAAACACAACACCCTTCAAAAGAGTGTCATAAAACTCTTCCTGGTTAAATGCTTTATCTGTGTACAGTAAGCTAATTATAAGCTTCTTGCTACTTTTTGTATCCTAGTCATATCTAAGATTATACTGTATAAACATAAAACATGTATTCTATGAAGTCTGATAGATCTGGGAATGTTATAAGTCTTGTTCATATTGGTATTAAGAGGCATTTGAAAAAGAAATCTGATAACCTTTGGAGAAAGTTTGGGCTAGTAAATACAGAGTTGGATTCAAAGTTCTCTTAACAACTACACCCAAAGGGTGTTGATGAATAAATTAGAATTCTGAAGAGAAAAGCCTCACATAGTATTCCAGAGAGTTCTGTTCTTGGCCCTACCTTGTTCAAAGTTCTTTTGAAGTTGAACAAGAATACAGATTATAAATATAATATGGCATGTGAAAAATCGAGGAGCTAGCACATGATAAAAATGTGCATTATAATGTTCTTAAAGAGCCTGGCCACCCAAATATTAGTTCAATTTTGGGTATCCTTCTAGTCTTCATATTATATGTTCTTCATGGTATATGTACAGTTGGCTTCATTTTTCTCCTGAATGCCAACATTTCAGCTGCCAGCTTGTCTGGACCTACATCCTTATAAATTCAAATCTAGTGGGAAGAAAAGCTCTTCTCTCCCAGTAACTGGAAAATAGTTCTGGCCTGATTTTCACAGAATAAAACTGGATACCATAGTCACTGTTAAACATCATTCACAAGGGCCAAGGGGACCCACGCTCTGACTGGCCTCGTGTGAGCTCCACACCACCACCTGGCAGCTCGTGGCGAGGTCAGCCACGCCCGAGTTACACGGACTCAGGACGGTGAGGGCAGCTCCCAAGGAAAGCTCGGTTACTGTTTTCCCTAGGAGACCTGTTTAGCAGCTGGGCCCAGGTCCCTGCTCACTGGGAGTTACATGATACTTGGGAAGACAGCTACGAAGAGATTCTCCTAACGCGGGGTGTCGATGTGGAGATGAAGATACACAGCAGCAAGTAATTTCAGGTTGGAGGTCAGGATCATGACTTACGAAGCCTCCAAGAAAAGGAGGTGTCTGTGCCTAGAAAGATTCCTAAGTTTTTCTGTAAGGTAGAAGAGGGATATGAGGATGTTTCCAGGTAATCTCCTTGAAAGATGGAACATGAGATTTGAGCCCCTTGAAGTCGTGTCTTATCTTTGTCCCCCCAGAATCCAACACAGTTCCTGAAGTCCAGTGGACACTTGATAAATGTTTGATGAATTTAATATTCCTTTATTAGCCTTCAACAAAAATTCCTTGGGGGATTTGAAAAACAGGTGTATGTAACCTCAGTTTTTTTAGAGATGGAAGCTAAGATAGGAAGGTTAGGCGATCAGGCCACAATGCCAGTCATGATGCCAAGATAACCCCCACGGAGACAGTGGCACACAGGCCAATCCAAACCAAAACGGGCATGAAGAAGAACACTGCAAATCCTAGCCTTGCCTTATTAGGGAAGTAAATGAGAAATAAAATAAAGTAAAAGTTTTGCATTGGTTAGCAGTTCTTCTAAAGCCCCGAACACCAAATTTTCTTCTAATGATTTCAGATGTCAAGTGGTAAAAGTTTATTTTACAATGTTCTTGAATAAATAAGGGCTGGGGAAAGAATGAGAGGGAAATATATTTATTTGAGCGAATTGCTAAGCAACACCACACATGCCAGAAACTCCTTTTAGATTTCCTCTTGAAGGTGGAGACAGTGAGACCAATGGGTATTTCAGCTCATGTCTGTCTCAACAGTTCTCACTGGAAAATAAAAGCAACCCAGGAAACAGATGATTTTAACAATACAGAAGTTAGAGACATGGGAATTACTAAGTATTAAATTGTACTGCACTGTTTGTAAGACTGGCTTTTTAAATGGCTGAGTGTGCCCTGTGGCACAAGGACACAGTGTGGAGTTTGCAGAGCGTGATGCCAGAAAAACCTACCACACAGATGAAATGAAATCAAAGAGCACTCTGGCTATGTCACCTATCCCACACAACACCCCCGCTCTGCATTATGGAAACTGGTGACATGACATTAGGATTGTGGCAGTCAGAGAAAGAAAAATACAACTTTGTGCATTTCACGCTGTAGTAAGGGAACACTTTTTATGAGAAGTGGATTTTTAAGATGACTATTAAAAGAAGGAATTCTATGTATAGGAAGAGAAACTTAAGCCTCAGGCCCTGCTTGAGCAAAAGCTAGGCATTCTGCATGGAGAAAATACATTAAAGTAAAAGTACAAAAAGGAACATTAGGAAACCAGAAGGAATGAATAGATATTTGAGCAGGAAACATACTCGATAGCAAGAGTTGAGTTTATGAAGCTTAGATTAAAATTAATAGTGAAACTCTTAGAACGTAAGATTTAAGATGCAATGGACTAAATACTACTCAAGTTATGTTACATAAAAATTGCTGAGAATTTTTTATATTACAGTTCTTGTGATAACTTGTAAATAAAATTGTGGGTAAGCACACATCTAACCCTAAATTTATGAATGGACACATTTTGATCAATATGGTAAAGGTGAAAGTATAGTCTCAGGAAGACTGTTTCAGATTTTGTTTTAAATAATTGACACTGCTACAAACAAACCTTTTAATGTTACTAACTACAGGATGAAATCTGTACTCCCTGACGTGTATCTGAGGCCTCCATGACCCCGCTGGGCTGCCTTCCCTGCCCTCTCCACCCTGGGTATCCCTCTTCTGAGCCCCCTCTCGTGTTATAAGCCTTCACTAGAGAGCTGATACAAAATATTATTCTCCCTTCTGCTGTTATTTAGATTCAGGTGTGTCTCTCCAGTGACGAACCTGTCGAAATAGCATTTTCCTCATTCTAACTATGTGTATTAAAAGTGCAGAATTTAAACTCAGTAAATAGACATTAAGTTAATCAATTCACTAATTCCATTATTATTCCTTGACATATCTGTTTTTCTGTCAGTTCTCTCCTCCCTTTGTCTCTGGACAACACACTGATCAGCAAAAAGCTAAGCACAAACGAGAAATGGAAACATAAAGCTGAATCCGCAATCAAGAAATCTTCCTGAATTGTGAGGAGCAAAATCACTGTTGGGGGAAAATATCCCCACATTTAAAATAGCATTTTGACCAGTGACTTTTTTTTCTCTCTCTCTCTCTTTATGTGGGTACCGGGAACCAAACTCAGGACCTCAGGCTTGCCAGGCAGGCACCTACACCACTGAGCTATCTCAACGGCCCTTGACTTTATAGTAGGTTCCTGTTGGCACAGGCCCTATGGAGAGCTCCTGGACTCAGAGGAGAAGTGGCAGGCTGTAAACCCTTAAGGAGCTGAAGAGTCAGGAGACTCCAGTTTCAGCCAAAGATCCAGCTCTGTGACAGAAGATGATGGCAGGGGTTAGAGTTTTCACTAACTTGACCAGTCTCTGTGGAAGGTAAGCCTTCCTCCATGAGGGCCAGGCTTTGTAACCGCTTCACTGCTTTCTCACTTCTAGTGTGGTATTTGGTACAGGGTAGGTGCTCAGGAAGTACTTTTTACAGAATCCTGTGCTGGGCATGGAGCCCCTGTCCTCAGGAAGCTCACAGTCTAACTGGGATAAAGACATCCAAATAAGCAATTATAATAGATGAGGTATAAGAATCAGTACACCCCTAATACTACTAGCATTTACCATGTTCCAGGCAGGGTTCTCGATGCCTCACTGCTGTAGTCTGAATGTTTGTGTTTCCCCAAACTCGATGCATTAAAACCCTAACCCCCACAGTGAAGGTATTAGAAGGCAGACTCCTCGGGAAGTGATTATATTGTGGGGATAAAGCTGTCATAGAAGGAACAAAGGTCCTTGTTTTCAAAAGGCCCAAGGTAGCTTGTGTTAGCCAGCTTTCCATTGCAATAACAAAATATCTGAGTTAAGTCCAGTTAAAAGGAGGAAAAACTTATTTGGGCTCATGGTCTCAGAGGTTTCAGCCTGTGTCAGTTCGCTCCATTGCTACTGGTCTCATGATGAGGCAGAGCATCATGGGATGGGGGTGGGGGAACGGGGGTGGAGCAAAGCTGCTTGGCACATGGTGGCTGCAAAGCAGAAAGAGAAGGGGCTACCCCCCCACATTCCCTTTAGGCATATGCACCCCTGTGAGCAAACTTCCTTCCACCAGGCCCCACTGTCTAAAAGTTCCGTTGCTCCCCAACAGCAACCTAGACTGGCAACCAAGTCTTCGGTGCACGAGCCTTCATAGGACTTGTAAGACCCAAACCATAATGGAACTTTTCAGTCCCTTCCACCTTGTGAGGACACAGCTAGCAGGTACTACCTGCACCAGAAGGGGGGCTTCCATCAGACACCACATCTGCTGGCATCATGACCTTGAACTTTCCAGCTTCCAAAACTAGGAGGAAAGAATGCTGTTGCTATAATAATCTGTACAGATGGACTAAGGCACTTATATGTATCAAGTCCCCTAATCCTCACCACACTATGAGATGGGCACTATCATTATTTCCATCTTTACAAGCAGCAATAAGAGAAGAAACATGCCTGATATCATGCAGCGGGAAGTGGAGAACGAGAGCCAATACACTGGTGCCACTCAAATTGAAGGTGCCCCCAGATCCTCTGAAAAGATCCAGAACTTCAGGTCCAAAGTCCCGGAGTTCTTGAACCAATAACACTAGATTGTCTTAAGGTTGGCTATGTCTTCAGCAAGTGTTCTGAGTGATGCTGGAGGCCTTCAGGTCATGTTTTGAAAACACAGAGCTAGAGCTATTCTCCAGGGGACCCCTCGGGCTCAGATTAGTGCTCTCTGCTCATGCCCAGCTCTCCTTTGGCCCTGGTCCATTCAGGATGCTTTGATGATGCAGTGTCGGGGGTGCTGTCCCGCCATCCTTAGCAGTCTTTTGGATGACAGGTATCAGCACCCCTACTCAGGACGGTAATCATCTCCATGTTTCTATCTTTCTTTGATCTGCCTCCTCTCAAGGCCAAAGCCTGTACCACTCTCCGCTTCACCAGCCGGACTCCTCACTGGGTGTACCAGGAAGTGTCTGCAGAAGGAGTGGGGCCTGTGCTCTGGACGCATGGCCAGCCCTGCCTTTGAGAAGCCTGCAGCTGGGTAAAGGACAGTTACCTGGGTAAACTGCAGGATCAGGTGATAGGTAGCTATAAATTAACGAGTATGAGCAGCATGTTGTGAGTTTACAGGGGCCAACAGATACCGCCGCACAGGTGATGTACAGCATGAGCTGTTATGGGCTGATTTGCGTCTTCCCAAAAATTCAGGTTGAAATCCTAACTGCTAATTCTGTACCTCAGAATAGTACTCTACTTGGACTTGTCTTTTAAAAGGCAATGAAGTCAAATGAGATCCTTAGGATGGTCCCTAATCCTGTGTAACTGGTGTTCCGATAGGAGATCAGAAGGCCATGTGAGGAACCAAGGGAAGCGGGACGTACAAGCCAAGAGGAGAGGCCTCATGCTGCGTGAAGATTAATTTCTATAGTGTTCAAGCGCCCTGGCCAGTGGTAGTTACGGCAGCTCTAGCAAGCTAACATACAAGGGGATCATCAAACTTTTCTAAACCCAACTACAAAGATTAAATGTTACCCTCTGAGCTGCTGGAAGCCCACAGACGTGTCTAAGCAGCTTCGGTTCGGGAATATAATCTGGAAACAGCGGGACACGTGAAGAACAGAGATGGAAAGAGACCCTGGGTTCCAACGTGGGATAACACACAGAGGCAAATGCGGCCGGCGGTAATGAAAAGCAGAGAGCCTATCAAGGCAACATCTGTGGGCAGAAAGAAGGGAGTGATGAGATGTGGAGAAGTGGTGGAGAGCAGACAAATGGGGTCATCGAGAAGCAGGGCAGGTAGGCAGGCCGCCCCCAATATCAGCAGCCACACAGGCGGTGACAGGGGAGAGGACAAGGCTTTGAGCTTGGAGCAGGCTGAGCTTGAGACAGCCTCAGAGCATCGGCTGGACGTGGCAGCCAAGGGGAAATAAAGCTCCAGGATCAGGGCCTGCTGGAGGATCCTGTCCCGTGGCCAGTGCTGGGGGAGGACATGAGCTCCTGGCGGAAGCTCCAGCCATCTGCGAGTCCCCAGGCCCAATCCTCCGGACGCCCACGGTGTGGACAGCGGGGACAGCAAGGCACAGCGGGCTTACGGGGAGGCGGTGCGAGTCAGCCCTGGTTTGTCTGAGGTCTTGAAATGTGGGAAAGGTGTCTTGGCCCACGCTGGGGATCCCCGCTCAGCCCGATTTCACCAACAGCATCCCACAGAAAGGTCTTGGTCGTTCCCTCTTCCCACTTTGGTAAATCGAGGCACAAGTGGCTGGGGATTAAACCGGCCCCAAGCATTATCTCCAGGACCTCGCTCCCCGCGGACACACTCCTCCGGAGCTGGCGAGCAGCAGAGAGCGGCGCTCACCGGGCTCCGGCTCCGCGGGGCGCAGCACGGGGCGGGGCCGGAGCGGGGGCGGGGCCGGCCGGGCTCGGAAGCGGGACTCGGCTCCGGCGGCGCGCGCTCCGAGGGTGGCGCTGTGGCCCGCGCGCGGGGCGCCCGTGACGCGATGGTGAACGCGAGCCGCGTGCAGCCGCAGCCGCCCGGGGCCGCCGAGCCGTCCGCGCCGCAAGCGCCCGGGCCGGGCCGGCGGATGGCGGCGCGGGGCGGCCCCGGCCTGCGAGAGCCGCGCGGCCTGGACATCGAGATGCAGCGCATCCGCCAGGCCGCCGCGCGCGACCCCCCGGCCGGGGCCTCGGCCTCGCCGTCCCCGCCGCCCTCGGCCTGCTCGCGGCAGGCGTGGAGCCGCGACAACCCGGGCTTCGAGGCCGAGGAGGACGACGACGACGAGGAGGTGGAGGGCGAGGAGGGCGGCATGGTGGTGGAGATGGACGTGGAGTGGCGCGCGGGCAGCCGCAGGGCGGCCGCGTCCTCGGCCGTGGGCTCTGCGGGCGCGCGCGGCCGGGCGCTGGGCGGCTACCACGGCGCGGGACCCCCGGGCGCGCGGCGCCACCGGCGCGAGGACCCGGGCGCGCCCTGCCCCAGCCCGGCCGGCGGGGACGCGCGGCATCGCCACCTGGCCCTGGACGGGCAGCCGCCCCGCGTGGCCTGGGCCGAGCGCCTGGTCCGCGGGCTGCGAGGTAAGCACGGCCTGGTGCGCAGGCCCGGGGCGGGGGCTGTCGGCCGGCCCGGCCCGCACCCACCCCTGCGCCCCTGGGAAGCGCCTGCCCGCGGAACCCCACCGCGCCGGCCTGGGTGCGGGGACGG
This sequence comes from Erethizon dorsatum, assembly GCA_028451465.1. NCBI lineage: Eukaryota > Metazoa > Chordata > Mammalia > Rodentia > Erethizontidae > Erethizon > Erethizon dorsatum. The sequence goes on along the minus strand of CM051832.1, from coordinate 112,254,569 downwards.
GGCCTCCTCTTAGCGATCTGTCCCGTTGACTTTCGAAAAGATGTGAAAGCGGTGGTAGGGTACATCTGGGGGCTTCGCAGGGGGAAAATGAGTCTTGCTTTTAGTACAACTCACGGTGGTTACAGCTAACTGCATGTTTGCTTATGTCACAAAATCACGAAGAAAATTTTATACAATGCTAGCACCCATGATGTTTCTCTGCTGGTAACGCACCCCGTTTCACAAAAAGTAACGATACAGTTATCCAGATTCTTGGGAGGAGTGTGCCCTTATGTTGTCACTGATGATGGTGTTTTGGTGATGTTGCCTGTGATTATTTAGGGAAGGAGGAGTTGTTGACCACATCACGAATGGAATAAAATAATGTCTGTAAAAACAGATATTTAACCGTTTCTAGTTCTAGACATTTTTTAGAAACAGTTGCAAAGACAAGGTTACATTGTTTTAAAAACTTGCAAGTATGTTTTTAAAACTTGGATGTTTTAAAGTAACAATTAATGTTCTTAACTAAATAATGAAGTCCCCATATACCAGCTGATCAATGTGAGGGGTTCAGTCACCCTGCTCTGCAAAGGGTAAAAGAGGAATTTTCAAATTTCTTAGTGCCTAGTTAAGAGGACTTTCCAATAGCAAATGGGATCCTGCTTTACACAATTTTGTCAGAAACATCCTTGTTAGTTTTGGAATGACGCTTACCCACCTTTCTTTCTTTCTTTCTTTTTCTTTCTTTCTTCCTTCCTTCCTTCCTTCCTTCCTTCCTTCCTTCCTTTCTTTCTTTTGGTGGTGGTGGCACCGAGGATTGAGCCCAGGGGCGCTCTACCTCTGAGCTGCACCCACCCCTTTTTATTTTTATTTTGTTTTGAGACAGAGTCTCGTCTAAGTTGCCTGGGCTGGCCTCCAACTTGTGAATCTCCTGTTGCACCACTACGACGAAGGAATCCCCATTTTTGAGTTTCTATTCTCAGTTCTTTTGACATTCTCCCCATCCTTCTCTGTCAGTTTTGAAAATTGTGCACAAAATCCACAAAGGTGGTGTCATAGCGGCATAAATAAGATTTAAATCCCAGTTCTGCTGCTCATGGGCTCCAACACCTTGAGCAAGTTATTTAACTTTCCTCACGTGCTCTCTGAGCCTTAAATTTTGCATCTGTTAGAAAAGAGATAATTCTAGTGCTTAGTTCTTGATGTGTAGGAGGAATTGAATGAGACATCAGAAATGGGTTACTTTCTGAGTACTGGAACAAAATACCTTGATGCTCACAAGTTAAAGGAGGAAAGGTTTATTTTAGTTCACAGTTTGGAGAGGTCTCAGTCTATAGCAGGCTGGCTCCAAGGCAGGGCAAGATGGCAGAGGAGAAACAGTCCATGGCATGTTAGACAGGAAAAAGCAGCAAGCAGCTGCCTGCCTTCTTCCCTTTTTGTTCCATCCAGGCTACGAGCCTATTGGTGGGTGCCACTCACACACAGGGTGGATCTTCTGTGTTCAGTAAATCCATTCAGTCACACCCAGAACTACGCTAATCCAGTTAGAGGACTGATCTGGGTATCACATCTTTAATCCAGGATCACACACTCATGATCCAGCCACCTCCCTAAATCCACACCAATGAGCACGTAAGGCTTTGGGGGACATCTAGATATACACCATAATAGGTAGTAAGTCTGTGCCATGCTATGAGTGCTCCATAAGTCTTACAAATTAGAAAAATATATTTGGGCACTTTCACGTTCACGCTTATACTGGTTAATTTGATTCGGGACCTGATGGAAATCAGAGGATCCTTTTGATAACCCAAGTGAATAAAACACTAATACTTTGTAAGGTTCAAAACTATATTAAAACAAATTATATATCACTTCACACTATGTAAAATGTGCTTTTAAAAAGTATTCACTGAGTATTCACAGAAGTTTCCCATAAGTTAATAATGGCCAGGGCCGGTGAGATGGCTCAGCGGCGTAAGCGCCTGCCTGGCAAGCTCGAGGGCCCGAGTTCGACTCCCAGAACCCACATACGAAAAAAGGGCCGGTGATATCACTCAGCGGCACGGGCGCCTGCTGGCGCGCGAGGTCCTGAGGTCGACCCCCCCGGTACCCCCCAAAAAAAAAAAAAAAAAAATGGCCAGTCACATGAACCTTGTAATTCAGTTTGAGCGTTTGACAACACACTTAACCTCTGCTAAACTCAGTGGAGTAAAATGATATAAATATGAATTTTTATATGCGGTATATACACATTTATTTCTTTTAAAGAAAAATTTCAGGAATATTTATTAAGCTTATAGTCTTAAAACCTCCTGTCCAGCTGTATCTGTGGGAGCTTCCAGATTGCCGAATACTGACTGTCCCCTAGGTGGCACTCCGAGAGGCCATGGAAGCCGCAGCTCTTCTGAGCCTTGCCCCAAACAGCTGTCCATCTGTTTCCCTGGTGATATCCTGTTTGATAATTGGTAAACAAAAAATAATAGCACCCATATCAATTCTTAGGAGGCCAGACTAAGTAAATTTTTAATTATAGAAAAATGTTAAATAAATTTCATTTTATCAGTTTCTGTAATGAAGAAATTATAGTTGGCGTTCTTGTCACTTATTAAAAAAGCAGCATTTATTAAATACTTAGAAATAAACTAGAGTAGTGTATCACCATTTTCCTTGAACAGAACCCAGAAATGTGAGATAATTAATGAAGAAGTTGTGATTTTTGACCCCTCTTGGAATAACAGTGATAGAAATTTTGGATGCACGTGCTGGCAGTGCCTCAGGATCACGACGGCCAGCCATTCCTGGACTGTGCGAAGTGGGGAGATTACTGAAGTTTAGAGTGATCAGGAGCTTCCCCAAGACCTGTAAACAGCTGCTCAGACCTCCAGGCTTCTCCTCCTCGGTGGTTAAAATGAAGGAGTTGAACTTAACTTCCAGGGTCCCTTCTAGCTTCAGCGTATCCTGGTTGTTGTTTAGTAACACCAATTCCAAATGAACAACAAATAGTCCTTTCCATTGGTTGGACGGTACGTGGGTCTACTGCCTTCACAGAAGCAGGATAGTCAAGAAAGGAGAAAAGCCTAAGGCCTGCACCCCTGCATATTAAGAAGCAATGAACATTTCGGAGCAGGAGCAGGGGCGTCTTGGTGGGGGATGGAGTCATCAGCATGGTGTCCAGGAGGCCTGCAGAGGAGACACCGAGGCAGGTAGACCAGGTGGCTGACAGCCAGGGCAGAGATGCTGATGGCCTGGACCAGAGGAAGCAAAGGCTGGCTCACGGGTTACAGACAGTGGCCCAGATGTGAAGATGTCCAGTGATAAAATGCAGCAGTCTATCAAATTGTCTGACTTTCTAAAATTGAATAATTTATTATTGGTGTGTTAACTTGCTGTTTGTTGTTTCAAACATGGATGCTTGGGCTTTTTGTTGCTGTTGTTTTTGTTGCTGTTCCCAAAGAAATCACAAAGTATAGCTTGATTATCCCTTATCCAAAATGCTTGGGCCCTGAAATGTTTTCGATTTTGTATTTTTTTCAGATTTTGGAATGTTTGCATATACAGTGAGATATCTTGAGGATTAGACCCAAGTTTAAATGTGAAACTCATTTCTGTTTCACATGCATCTTATACCCAGAGCCTAAACAGTGATGCTGAAGGTTTTAGAGACCGAGTGCCCAAAACCCGCTTCTTTATCACAAAGTGTCAACACTGTAATTAAACCTGAATACTGAGGTTTTGTTTAGAAAAAACAATTTATACACGTGGCTGCATGCGATAAGTTCGCTACCACTGGCCTAAAGGTATTTTTATACACTATTTTGAATGTGCCAGCGTTTTGACTGCAACCTGTCAACAAGCAGTCAGGTGTAGAATTTTCTACTTGAGGGATCATGTTGGTGTGCACAAAGTTTCAGACTTTGTGGGCCAGTGAGATGGCTCAGCGGCGTAAGCGCCTGCCCGGCAAGCACGAGGGCCCGACTTTGACTCCCGGATCCCACATACGAAAAAAGGGGCCGGTGATATCGCTCAGCGGCACGGGCGCCTGCTGGCGCACGAGGTCCTGAGGTCGACCCCCCGGTACCCACAAAAAAAAAAAAAGAAAAAAAAAAGTTTCAGACTTTGGAGCAGTTTGATTTCAGATGTTTGAATTAGGGATGCTCAGCCTGTACTAGCTGTGTTGGTCAGGGTAGGCTAAGCCGCAAAACAAATACCTTCCTCCCACTCAGTGCCCCGAAGAGTAAGAGTTCGATGCGCACTAACATGTAAGGAGGGTACTCCAGGTTAGCAACAGCTCTCCTCCTTGTGCTTATATGTGGGGACATCAGCTCCTTCCCTCACGCGGCTCTCTTGGGGCCCTGTCATCGTGTGCAAGGTCAAAGCTGGACATCGCAGTTCTGGCGGGAGGAAGGTGAAGGAGGATTGTCACTGCTGTTGTCTTAAAGGCCCCATCCTGGAAGCGGCTCCCATCCCTTCCACTCATGATCTGTTGGCCAGGTCATTAGTCATATAATCCAGGATACCTGCAGGGAAGTTTGGAAAATGCACTATAGCCGTGTGTCCAGATGGGGAGGCACGAATTTGGATGGCCGGCTAGCAATCTCTATTACTTTAGTGGTGGGGCTCAAGGAAAATAGTAGACCTACTTTTATTTTTCCTAAAACAATCAGACTGGACATTGAAATTAGTGTGCTGTTTGTATCTGATAAGTGACCTTCAACATAGTCTAATTTACCATTTTATCTTGCGTTTTTCCTGCCTTCCTTTGTGATGTCTAAAGAGAAGTATATCCAGCTATTGGAAAGGTCACTGAGACTTTCAGAAAGATGTGAACTTGAGCCTCCAGCACACCATTCTTGGTCACAGCTCCTGCTAGTCCATTTGCACCAACTTATTAATTCAGTTTCGAGGCTTTAGCAGTCAGTGTGATCTCATCACTAGCAGAGTGTTTTCCTCAACTAGAAGTTTTCAACCAGGACAGGGGAGTAGTTTTGCCTCTTAGGGGACCTGTCCATATCTGAATACATCTTGGTTTTCACAGTTCGTGTTGGTAGGTCACTTATCTTGCCCCAAATCTGCAAGTGTAGAGTCGGGCTCCAGGCAGGAGGCTGGCTGATCACATGGCAGGCTGAAGGACGCAGAGGGTGGAGTGAGGTGAGCTGGTGGCTGGGAGACTGGGTCAGGAGAGGGCTGATCAAGATGGGGAGCAGTGCCCAGCACTGCAGCCAGGCCGGTGAGCTGAAGACTGAAGCTGGCAGAATTGCCAGACCAGCTCCGGGGAGGGATAAGAAGAGGGCCTGGTCTGAGGCAAACCCAGAATTCTGGTTTGGTGCTATTAACCAAAATAAGCAGGACAGGTTTCTAGAACAGGTTTCTAGAAAAAGAAAAATCTTTATTTTGGGCCTATGAGTGTGTGGCACGTGCAGAGGGAACATTAGTTGTCACAGATACCTGTCCAACCTTGAGAGCTGGCTGAGAACACATAGGATTCAGGCCCAAGTTCTAGTGTTCTAGTCAGGAAGCCACTGACTGTTCGAGAGAAAATGGACCAATAATAGTGAAGAGTCATGTCCCTTTTCTTTCTCTCTCTTTTTTTTTTCTTTTGGTAGTACTGGGGATTGAGCCCAAGGCCTTCACGCTGAGCTGTATCACCAGCCCTTTTTAACTTTTGTTTTGTTTTGTTTTGTTTTTGGTGACACAGAGTCTCATTAAGTCACTGAGCCACCCCCTGGGCTGGGCTCAAACATGTACTCCTCTTGCCTCAGCTTCCCAACACGCTGAGATGACTGGCATGTGCCACCATGCCTGGCTGAACCGCTTCACTTTCTCAAGGGTTCCCATAATTCAGATGCTCTACGTGTAATACTTCTAATTCCCAGGAGAGCCCCACAGGGAGGTACTCTTGCTCCGTTTTAGAGGAGGAAATGGAGAATGGTAACATTCAGTAAGGTCGCATAGCTCACAGGTGGCTGAGCCCTCAGGAACCATAGTTTGACTTCAGGGTCCTACATTGCACCATGTCATGTCATTAAGTCCTAGAGAGTTAATGTATTTCAGATGGGACAAGATTAGCTTGAGGCAAAAAAGCCAACACTGAACCTTTTGACTATGGAACTTTTGATGATGAGTATTTACAGATGAAATGATAGCTGGGGTTAGTTTCAAAGTAACTGGGGAGAATGGGTAGGGTTTGGATGAATCAGAGTTGGCATTGAGTTGATAATTGCGGGAGATGGGTGATGAATACAGGAGAGTTCATTATGTCATTCTCTCTTTGTGGCATTTTCAAATATTTTCCAAAATAATAAGTTTTTGAAAACATTTGGAAAGAGAATTTCTTTTCAGAGTCAACTATTTATCTTCAAAACATCTCGTGTTGGGTTATCCATTCCAGAGGCCCCTGATATTCATATTTAAGAAATAGCATTGTTCAGAACGTACTGTTCAGACAACGTGCTTTGACTTTGGGCTCTGGCGTTAGCTAAGCACCCTTTTAAACATAAAGGAAGTTGGAGAGCTGTCCGGTGTCCCCCTCATTCCATGTTTTCCTGAAGAGCTAGAAGCACCCTATGTGCTAAACATGAGTATCTGGAAAGTACTCCCACCATGCTGGGACAATTATGAGAAAAGGCAACAGCTGATTTTGAAGAATACCGCCATTTTGGACCTGCACTCCATCCTTATCCTGTCAGCTGTGTGAAAACATGGAAACTAGTTCGCTACAGGGCAGTTATTTTTCCCGTTTGTGGAGAAGCCATCTCTCACCCACCTGTATATAAAGAAGTCTCTGTCTCTTAAGATAAACCCTACCTATATACTCAGTGAGAAAATGGCGTGAAGAATGTAAAGGCCATAAATGCCTGAGGAGGTAGATTGAGTAATTTACAAAAATAAAACTTACAGTGATATATAAAACTATAAATAAGGGGGCTTGTTTCTTTTTATTTGAAATGTCTCTTTCAAGGGCAAGAATTAAGTTGTCATGGCCCTTTGTAAGTTTAGCTTGTTAGAAGTTTGTTTTTTCTATTTAAAGGCCAAGCAATATCATTTGTGAATGTTAACAGTTACGCTTATTCCTTAGTGCCTGGCTGTCCATAACCCATGGAAAAGAATGAAACTGCTGAACAAGAGGGGCAGGAAACAGTGTTTCCTAATGGTACAGACCAGCAGTCTCTGTTTCCATGTGTATGTTAGGCCTGGTCGCCAAAAGAAGTCTACCCAAAGTAGTGATGTGCTTGTATCCAGGGCTACTGAGCCTAATCCGTGGCTGCCTCTGGGTTATTCAGAGTTGTAATTTTCCAGGCCATCTACATTTGTAATAATTCTTCAGTATGATAGAGTTTCAGGGAACAAACGTTCTGCTCACTGCGTTTCTTCTGCATGAGTAATTCCCTGACAGCTTCCAGATCTTGCCAGGAGCAGCCTGGTCATACATAAGTTATGCTCACTTCCAGCGTGGTGAAAACCTAGGATGCTTAACACGGTGATTTTGAATTCCAGTGCTGATTTTCCTAAGGGAAATTTGGGAGAAAGAAGGAAATGAAATACTCAAATTTAGGAGTAGAACTGATACATTGTTGTAAGACCCAAAAAAATGCATGAACACTGATGATGAAATTGTTTCTTCTAAGTGACTCTTTTCCCTTCTCTCTCTTTGGCATGATTGCAGCTTAATTCTGTATGAGCTTCAGTTTTTTTTGTTTTTGTTTTTGTTTTTGTTTTTTTGTGGGTACCGGGGGTCGACCTCAGGACCTCATGCGCCAGCAGGCGCCTGTGCCGCTGAGCGATATCACCGGCCCTTTTTTCGTATGTGGGTTTCAGGAGTCGAACTCGGGCCCTCGCCCTTGCCAGGCAGGCGCTTATGCCGCTGAGCCATCTCACCGGCCCCCGAGCTTCAGTTATTGAAGGACTGAAGTCTGTAGAATAAAAGCATGAGGCATTTTGCAGGGCCCAGAATGGTTTCCATTGGCAGCCAAGCTAATATAACTGAAAGGATGGAGAAGTTTGTCTTTTTTGGAAAACGTTAAGGTTCTTCCAAAGAACCAGCAATGTGACTTGACCACACTGTTTATTAACAGGGGTTTGGATGGCCACCATGTCTGCCTGCTGGCTGAATCCAGAGCTGTAACTCTCTCCAGCAGGCTCACATGGAGTTATGTCATCCTCACTCACCAGCCCAACACATTTTCCGTCTGCTAAAACACAGAACATGGCTGCTGATCTTCCTCTTTCCCCAGAGAGAGAGAGAAGCTGAATGGGTTGTTGCTTTTAATTTAAAAAGTGTATGTTAATTGGAATTTTACAAATCAGTTAAGCAAAACAGGCTTAGTGTAGGCAATCCCTATCAAGTTCCTTATAGGACAAAGATGAGCACAGAGCAGCTCTTCTGCCGGTGTGATAAGCACTTGATGGATGTTCGCAAAGTGCCATGTCACACCAGAACTTTTTCATCAGGTGGCTTCTACAGCCATTTACAATGTAGTCGCATCACCTCCTCAGCTGGGTTTGGTAGTAGGACGAGAAGTCATGTCCTTGCTCACATACGAAGGCTGTGTGTTGTACATGGTGGCTTACTGTCCTCTTTTAAGTTGTCTTCATGTCCTGCCCTCCTGCATTTTTACTAAGACATTTACTGGTGGTCTTGGGAGTTGAGAAAATGACTGGATCCTTGCCTTGTGTTTTGCACATTTTGCCTGGTGCATTCTGAAATATAAAGTACTTCTGCTATGCCAGTTTCGCAGTTGCATTTAGAGTTTGCTAAAATACATATCTTCATATATATTCATATTTCTGTATGAGAATCTCCCTTATGCCTTACACTCTTTACTTCATGGTTGTTTTTTTTTTTTTTTTTTTTTTCCTCTTTCTTTTGCTATCAATGAGTGTTCTTAAATAAAATAACATCTTTTTCTCCCGTTATATTTTAAAGGTCTCTGGGGAGCAAGACTCACGGAGGAAAGCGGCACCAACCGAGAGAAGTACCTTAAGAGTGTTCTGCGGGAACTGGTCACATACCTCCTTTTCCTCGTGCTCTTGTGCATCTGTAAGTAGCCTGTTTCCTACCGCTCGCAGGGAGGTTTTGAAAATGTTTGGCCTGTCACGAGCATAATGAAAAGGAAGCGTATCAGCACCTGAAGGGTCACGCCAGCAGTGTTCTTCTTAGATTCGTTTTCGATTCTGGTTTAGAATTTGGTGAAGGTCCTCCCACCGCCACCTCGGCAGACATTAAGGAAAAAATCTGTGTTATCTGACTGGCTAGTCCATCGTCAGCTGTGACCGTTTTCACTCTGAGACGCACGCGGCAACCTGTCAGACACGAAGAACTCAATTAAAAGGATTTTAGCGTTTCATAACAATAGACAACCAGACCGGTGAACATAAAAAGTCACTGTAAGACTTGTTTTTAGTAGATTGACTTTCCGAGTTTAACTTTCAGGAAACACAAACAATGCCCCCAATATTGCTTTTATTAACATGTTTAAGTCTCCTTTTGGATTTGGATATAGTGTGTTAATTAAACTTTTCTAATTCATTATTTCTTCCAAATCTTCAATAGGCACAGGGCCTTGCCCCTGCAGGAAACCTGTGTAGACCAGACCCAGGTCTTTGCCCTGTGATATTCTCTTCCTTCAGTGCGTCCGCCTGCACACCCTGGGGGGGCGGGGAGGCGTCCACAGCCAGGAACCAGTTTCAGGTTGGAGGACGGGTTTCCATCGCGTCCTCCCTGGCACCCTCCATGACAACAGACAGAGAGCAGATTTACGATGCCTGCCCACCCTAATTTCACCAAACTCCTCTGCAATGTAGGGAGAGAACCAGAATTTAATCAACGCTTTAGTAACACCATGCTTCATGTATTACAACTGATCGCCTTGAATTTAAGTGTTGAAGGTGGCTTTTAAAATCTACTAGCTACGTGGAAAAACGAAGACAAGTTGAACATACGAGATCAAGGAAGCATTTGGGTTTCTGTGTTTGTAATTGCAATCGATTGAATATTGAAAACCCTACACTGGTTTTCACTGTGTCAGTGAGCTCCTAATATTCTTTACCAGGACATGTCTTCTTTTCACATTTTCTGAGATTTTGCCTACCCAAGTGGAAGCTTGAGGAAAATGTGTTATTTAAACTAAAATTATGTATGTATAAACAATATCACCTTATGTTATTCTTACTAATTTTGAAATTTTCTGTTACTTTTTTAGGAAGAAATGTCTTATACTTTTAAAAATTACTCTTTTAAAGAAAACAGATGGTTTTTTTGTCTGTTTTTTAAAATAGCTTTATGGAGGCATAATTTACACATCCTAAAATTAATCTATTTAGATACCCAATTCACTTCTTTTTTTAAATGTACAGAGTTGTACCACCCTCACAATTCGATTTTATATTTCCATCACTTCAAAAATATCTCCTAAACTGCACCCCGTGGTCTGCATTTGGCAGTCAGGCCCTTTTTCCTTCAAATGCTGCCATCATCCATCCATCTCTAACTTTCAGTTCACTGCATCCTGCCAGGTCTCTGCGGGGTGATGGGAGGGGAATTTGGTTTTTGTATCTCGACTAATACCTCCTCCCTGCATCCCAGCTGTTGTCCTACTGTGTGCTTCTGTGAGTTCAGCTATGTTAGATTTCTCATAAAAGTAATATAACATATTTTAAAGCATGTTACATAAGACAGAAATGCTAACAAGCTAGAAATGATCTACGTGTTAAAAATCACTAAGCAAGTGATGTGATATTTTAAAATTTTATGCTCAACTTTTATAGTACTGAGGTTGCATTTGCTCCTCGGTATCATTCCTGCATAGAAATGATAATGACTAATGTGACGCTGGAGGGCCTGAAATATTAACAGGTTGGTTAGGATTACTAAGCTTTTTTAAGCCTTACATATACATATATATTTCTTAGACAAAATAGTTTACCACTGTAAGTCTAGAACTTCAGTGGTCCCTAAATTGCCTGAGCATCAGAATTACCAAGAAAATTTTGAAAAATTGTAAATTATAATAATTATAAATTATAGAGTCTCCAAGATGTGGCCAAGAGACCCGAGTTTTCAGATGCACTGGTAAGATCAGGAACCAGGCCAGAGAGGTAAAACGAAGACCTGGAGCGTACATAGGAAACCTGCCTAAAGTCACAGTGTTTTCGAATATTTATACTTATTTTTTTGCACTAATCACATTTTTTCTTATATCAGTAGCCGTATATTTTACATAGGTAAAATTTTATTTTTAGAATGTTGTAGCGTCTGTGGTTAAGAAGGGATCTTAGCAGTCACATGGCCAAACCTCAGGTGAACGCTGTAATCTCCCCCACACATCCTTCCGGATGATCTGCCGTCCTGCCTCTGACCGAGCAGAGTCCTAGCTCTAAGGACTGACTTCTTTGAAATGGTTCATTTCATTTTCTGTGGCTAAGTTAGACCTTCTGAAGCCAAAATCTACTCCTGGTAGTTTCCCTCCCTCCACCCTCCAAGCCCGCTTACACCAAGTCCTTTTCCATGTCTTTTCCAATTCAGCCCTTTGGGAGTTTGCAGACAGACTGCCAGCTCCCCTGTCTTCTGCAGGACAGGCCTGTCCGTTTCCTTCAGCTGTTGAGCGTGTGTTGGATACCCGACCTCGGCAGCTGCCGGGCGGAACTTCCCCCGGCTGCATTCTGTCCGTCAGAGTCCTCAGTGGGGCCTCACGAGCTCCAGCCAGACCGCACTGCCTCTTGCTTCCTACTGCACTGGACAAGGAGGCTGCTCATCACAGCCACTCCGTGGTGTCTGCCCCCAAACCGTAACGCTCTGCATCCCCAGCTGTTAGCAGAGCACTTTTCCCTGGATCATTCCCAGGACTTCCCTCTCTGCTGTTAAATTTCATCTCATTGGGTCTGCTCATCATGCCAGTCTGTTGAAGTAATCCTGGACCTGGATTCGCTCATCTCACACAGCACCTCTTCCTCTTGGCGGCGTGTTGTCAGCCGACTCATCATCCACGTCCTTACCCTTGTAAATTAATAAATTTTAAAAGACTGATCTAAGAACATCAACCCATTAATCAAAGCCTTTTGGGTGGACCCGTTCACTTAATTGTAGTCTCACACAGCCCAGTGTTCAAGAAACAGGATAATAGGAAAGGTTTTTCAAATGCCTGTCTGAATAACTGCACCATTCTTCTACTACCTGCTGCTGACTAAACAGCAAGTAAGAGAGCCAGGCGTGAGTCACTCTGATGGAGCCTTACTGGCTCCCAATGTTGAGTTCAACCCCACTGCTCAGAAACCATCTTTTTAATAATTACTAGTTCTAAACTCCTGCCAGCAAAATCACCTTCAAATGATCAGGTTGATCAAACTCTTCCTTCTCTTTGCAGAATAACCCTACCCATGCTTGCATGTTGGGAGCTCTTGATATCAAGTAGTTAGGGTTCTAGAAGGCACGTTGACATACTGGGAAAGGATGGGTTTTTGTTTGGGGTTTTTTGCATCTAGTAGATCTGAGTTCGAGTTCCAGCTCTACTGTTGCTGATGTGCTGGGTAAATGTGGGCAAGTTGCGTAATCTTCCTGAGTGTTTTCTTATCTGTAAAATACTTCTTCCAAAAAACTGATATGATGCTGGGCATGGTGGCACACACCTGTAATTCCCAGCACTTGGGAGGCTGAGGCAGGAGGATCACTGAGAGTTTAAGGCCATTCTGGGCTATAAAGTGAGTTCAAGGCCAGCCTGAACTGCATAGTGAGACCCTGTCTCAAAAAGACCAAAAAAAAAAAAAAAAAGGATTGATATAAAGATTAGAAATAATACATGAAGAAATCTTGCGAGGCTGTCTGTCATATAGTAGTAATGAGAAGTAAATCTTTCCCCAGACTGATGACAGGGACTGACGTGTCCCCTCAGAGGGCCAGATACTAAGAACTAGTTGTAAGCTGTGACCATTTGGGTCCACACACTAATTCCTTTGGAGTAGCTAAGTGCCCGTTAGTAGTATCTTTTTCATTTTACCAAGGTTAGTTCTGTCCCCGCTGTTCTAAGAATCAGTCCACTTTACCAATAGGCTAGAAATAACATGTGAATTAGGTAAATCCCACTTTCTGTCTAATTTCAGATTTATTATTACTTAAAACCTGAGGTGGCAATGAATTCACTACCAAAGTGCTTGTTAGTCTATGTGGGCTATTGTTATAAATAGCAATGGTATTTCTATTGTGTGAGTTAGATGCTAAAGTTAAACAAAGCAATAAAGAGTGTTTTAGATCTTTTTAAAAAGCAAAAGATGGTGTTTGTTAATCTCTGATTAAAAACAGTGTGCTCTTTGCTTTTTCTCTGCTCTCCATTGTTGAAAGTTATTCAAACCTCTTAAGTATAACCATAATAATAAACATCAAAAAAGTTAGTTAAATCAGCGTCATAGGAATGTAGTTTTTCTATAGCTTAAAGAAACAGGCAAAATTAATGCAGAAAATTTTGTGAAAAATATGTATAAGAAATATGCAAAAGGATTAATATTTTAACACATTTTAAACAAACACCACTGGGAAAAACAATTCTGTAACTATGTTACAGAATAAAAAATGGAACTTATTACACATAGTAGGAAATGTGATGCATTAATGTGGGAAGGTCTTTAAGCTTTCTGGTATGCAAAAAAGTAATAAAAATGGAAAAGTAACAAAACCATAATACAGTATGATATGTTCTAGGGCAGAGGAACCCTTGTTAGAAGAAATCTGTGTCTCCATTTCTATATCTCTGCAAAGAGATACCTTGCGTTCCTGAAGAAGAAAAGCATATTTTTATGTCACTTGTAAAAATCTTACAAGGATGCTGGTCTAGTAGTTTTCTTGGTTTGCCAACAAATCCACACAGATCCAGTTGCTGATTACAAGATTCGCTGAAGTTGGGGCAGCAGAGTAATTCCGTGTCTGATGACAGATACCCTCATAGCTGTCCATGTGGCTTCCCACAGCGCAAGCTTTGGGCTGAAAAAAATCACAGGTCACAGTCCATGGAAGTTAAGTAAATGTTCAAGCTTTTATGGCTGGAAAATTTCTTGTTCTTTTTGGTAAGCTGACCAGACAAAAACTCAGCTTTACAATGATAATCAAAAGATGCATAAAGATTACTTTAAACATAACCTTTACTCCACTCGCATGATTTTTTTATCCTCACGGTAATGTATAGGTACATATTACATAGCTTTCTCTCTTACTCCTAAAACAAGGACTAGTCCAACACAGACATTCCGAAAAGCTCTTGTGTCAACAGCCTCTGACAGTTAAAGATTTTCATCACTAGTTATTATTTATATTTTCATTGAAATTTTAACCAAAACCAGATTAAAATATGTGGGGATTTTAATAACTTTACTTCACAAACTTTGATGTTAATTCTGCAGAAGCTCCTGCTGCCTAAAAGGCACTCATCAGCGTCACTGGACATCTCTTCATTGCTAAGTTCTCCTTTCAGCCTCTTGGCCAGTTGGTCCCATGGGATTTGGCATTCTAGAAACTTCCCTGTTTGGCTTCTGTAACTTCCTCTTTTCCTGGGTTCCTCCTTGCCCTGTTGACTATCTTCACTTTCTTCTTTTGGAAACATTTGGACAGTGTATTTTCTGTGGTTGGGTCTTCAACTTTCTCTTCAGGTGATCTTTTCCACAACGAAGTATAAATAGTAGTCCTGTGTGGTGGCCATGAAGTCCCTCTTCCCAGCTCCAGATGTCTCTCAGGAGCTACACCCCTGTGCCGACTTCTGCTGAACATCCCAGTGGGATCCCTCACAGGCATCTCATCCCTGATGTTCTAACCCTGTCTCATCCTCTCATCCATCCAGATGCGCCTCAGTCACCTTCTCTGTCTGGACGAATGCTGACATCACTCACAGGAATACCTCACCCAAAACCTCAGTGCCAACTGAGATGCCTTTTGCCTTTCCTTATCCTCCTTATGGCAGTATTTTACCTCCGTCGCACCTCTCTAATCTTTTTTCATACATCACTTTTGTCCCTATTTAAACCCTGATCATTTCTGTCCTGAATTGCTCAGTTTTTCATTCAGATAACAAGTATCTTAATTACAAACGAATTAGGCCCTGTCATTAAGTTGTGGGTGATATGAAACAGACTGGAGAAGAGGGTTCCCTGTAGGGAATGCTCTCTGAACCCTGAAGTAAGGGGAAGCCATGCTGATGAAGACAGCTGCATGAGTGGAGGATCTGAGGCAGGAAGACACTCAGAACATTCCAGAAGTTGAGTGAACATTCCCTAGTTCCTGGAGCATGCCATCAAATGAAGATGGGCCGCTACTTGGAGGCCAGATCCTGTTGAGCTTGGATAAGGGGTGTTAGTGGGAAATTGGGTTTTAAGTAGGAGAGTAATAAGATTCATTTCAGTGTTAAGAAGATGACTCTTCCATGTGCATCACAGATTGGATGGGAGCACCTCTCCCCATGTCTGGACTTTTATTTTTTTTTTTTTTTATTTTTTTTTTTTTGTGGGTACCAGGGGGTCGACCTCAGGACCTTGAGTGCCAACAGGCACCCATGCCGCTGAGCGATATCACCAGCCCCTTTTTCGTATGTGGGATCCGGGAGTCGAACTCGGGCCCTTGCGCTTGCAAGGCAGGCGCTTACGCCGCTGAGCCATCTCACCGGCCCCATGTCTGGACTTTTAGGACCTCCAGGCACTCCTATTTCTGACAGCAGGTTAATGCAGGTTTCTCTTCCCTTGACCTGCTATAGTTACCACACCTTTAAGATAAACTTTAAAATCTTCAGGAAAAAGACTAGCATTTCACTAGTACATAGTCTTTGCTTCCTCCTTCAGAACTGTCATTCCCTATAAACACCTGGTACATCAACCTTATCAAGCCAATTAACGATTTTCAATAAAGCCTCCTACAATGGTCCTTTCCTGTCAACCTAATTCCCACTATTAAAGAAAAACATTCCCAGTTTTTAACCATAGTTGTTCAGGCTCAATAAGTTAGACTTTATTCAGCACCATCACTGGCGGTGCAGGAACCACTGTGCCAGATCTTGCAGTGGGGGAGGGTCTGGGCTCACCCAGAGTGGGCACATGGGGACCTAATCCAAGGAGCAGGCTGGGGTTGGTGGATGGAAAAGGACTAAGGAAACATCGGGGGTCAGGGGGTTCTGGCTATACCCACCTGAAGATGGAGGAAGATGAGGAACCTGACCAGATATCCAAGGTGGTCAGGTATCGGGAGTGGGGTTCTTACTAAACCAATTCAGCAGAGTTCTTTGATAAAAATAGATTTTACAAGGAAGCACACAGATGGACCTAGGCAAGGTTCAGGAGCCTGACTATGGTTTGGCCAAGCAAAATCTTTCTGTCTTCTCCCTTCAGGACCAGCTCAGGAGCCAGATCAAGAGGTTCTACTGTGTGCACTGCAGCAGCCCTCCCGGGCTGTGCTCACAATCTGGGCCACCTCTGTCACAGGTGCCCACGCTGGCTTCCTGCATCCGTCAACCTCAGGGAGGGAGAAGGGTGCTGCAGTGCACATCACAGTGCTTGCAGGAAGAGTGTCGCGCTTGTTGGCACCATTGTGCATCTCCACTCCCTCCTATTCTCTAGTACTGTACTTCTCCTTTGCAAATACACAGAACGCCTCCTGGGAGCTGATCACAGCTAAATCTCTTCAGTTCTAGTTATTCTTTGATTTCTGTGTAGCATTTTTCATTTCTGTATGACACATTCATTATAGGTTTTAATTTTATGTCCATGCACCTCTGTGAGGACACAGTACAGTGCACAGCTGGCAGGGAAGTTAAGTCCCTGGGCAAGGAGCTGCCTCACTTTGGGCCCTCGGCCTGGAATCTGACCAGGGCATCTTGGTTCTGTTGTCTTTACACCTGGTACAGTTACACTTTTATGGCAGTTTAGATTTCCTCTTTGGGCCACAAGTAAAATTTCTGAAAACAATCTCCTAAGTGGCTTGATATTATATGTATAGGCTTATTTATCCTTTTGTTAATTTTCAGAATTTGTGCCATAAAAATATTGGCTGGTTAGGATTTGTTGTGTTTTTTAGCAGAGGGGAATGTTTATTTTTTTGACTTACAACAACAGAAATTTTTTGGCAGGAAGCTAAAGGCCCAATATAAAGGTGTTGCAGGCCTGTGCTCCCTGACACTCCAGGAACCCTTGCTGCCTCTGGCTGTGGTGGTGGCCGGCATTCTTGGCCTGCCCGGTGTGCAGATGTCCCTCTGCAGTCCTCCGTCTGCATGTGGCCGGCCTCTTACAAGCACACCTGCCCCGTGGATTTTTAATTTTCTGGATTTACCTATGCTTTCTTTGTGGTCTAGCGAATTAGTAAATGTCTTGTAAATGTTTCACAGATATTTGAAAAAGAATAAAACACAGAGTGAGTGTCCCTTATCCAAAATACTTGGGGCCAGAAGTGTTTCAGATTTTGCATTTTTTCAGAAGTTGGTATATTTGCATATAGATGGTGAGATATCTTGGTGGGACCCAAGTCCATATACACCTGTACCTATAGCCGGAATGTAATTTGACACAGTGTTTTTGGTAATTTCATGCATAAAATAGTTTCACGGCGTAGAATTTTCCACTTGTGATAACCTGCTGACTGCTCAAAAACTGTCAGATTTTGGAGCGGTACCAGATTTTCTGGTTAGGGGTGCTCAAACTTGATGAAGTTTCATGTATATACACTGTACTAAGTCACGTATTTGATTCAACCCCTTAACATGCCTAAGTGATTTCTGTCTACTTTCTTTGCCCAGTTACAATGGGGAATTAGTCCAGTTGCTAATATTCCTTAGACAACTAGCAGTTATCGTTTTATATCTCTCGATGCTCTGTGGTTCAGTACAGAAGTCTGTATGGGATCATTTACCAGCGTTAAATAACCTTTTATCAGACTCAGTAGACCACAGATTCATCTGTCAAATGGTTTTAATACCACTAACAACACCTTTCTAAAAACATTTTACTCCTCGTATGTTTTCCAGTTCCTCTATTTTTAACTTGATTTGGTGTAGGTTTCTTACAAAAATTTTAGAGATGGAATTTTTAACTAATTATTTAAAAGCTTCTCACCTAGTAAGAGTATAACCCATTCACATTTCGTGTTTTTGTCAAATTTCTATCATCTTATTTTTCCCTCTTTTTTTGCACTTTCATGTTATTTTCCATTTTTATTTTTCTTTTCTTACATTGGAGATTTTTCCTTTGCTTTTTTAATAATTGGGTTTTATACAATAGACACCATCCCACAGTACTTCATTTGAATCTGTATTTTTCAACAATAGCAACAGTAAAATAGCACTCATTAGCTATTTTGAAAAGACAGACTGTGACTTAAGGGCAGCTTTGGTTCTTCTCAATGCTGCTTTTTTGGTGGTCTGTACTTTAATACATTTTGCTCTGGCCAGTGATGGAAAAATGGAAACTCCTGGGTTAAGACGAGAGCTAAGTCCTAACTTGCACAGTGGATATGTGTGCGTCCTTCACCCGACAGCAGTAACGTTTCACGTAGAAGCTTTGTCCTTCACCGCCCACTTCATCTAGAGAGCGCGAGCACTCCTTCCCAGGAGCTTTGTACGTGGGAATTGAAAGGAGAAAGGGCGGAATGGTCACATTTCCATTGGGCTTCACTGTGTGCAAATGCGTGCCAATGTGTAGTGTACGTTTCTTCAGTTGGGCTTCATAAAAACCCTCGGGAGTGTCGTTGTCGTTTTCTAGATAACACAGTTCAAGCCCAGGAGAGTTAGCAGTTGTCCAGGATCCCGGACCCAGACACAAGTCATCAACCCAAAAGTAGATACCGAGGACAGAGCAGAGGTGAAACCCTAACCCAAATTGTTTGACTCCAAATCCAGAGGTCATTTAGTTACCACTAATGTGGCCTCATGGTGCCGCTGCTTCGTGGTGTGTGTAAAACTGTCACTCAAGGGCGTCTGGAACAGCTCCGAGGATGGTACGGAAGGAAGAGAGATCCTGTTTGTGGACCCCACAAGTTACAGTGATCGCCCTTTCAAGCTGCAAGGCACTGTTCCCTGGCCGTCCAGCAGGTGGCACCCCACAACCAGGGGGTCTGCTGCTTCCCTTAGCAAAGCCAGGAAAGCCAACAGAGCCTGAGTATTAAGAGCAAAAGTCAATACTGCGTCTTAAAGCACTATGGGAAACTAAAGGAGATACACTTTTAAATCAGTAGCTAAAATATTTACGTATTTATATATTACTATACCGTATTTGGAAGTAAAAAAGTTTTACATAATTCATCAGAATCCTTTACAACAATAACAAACCCACAGGTGAAAAACTGTGGAGTGGTCTTTAATTAACCAGGCTGTCCAAGGTACATTCTAATTCGACCTTAACTGAAAGTAATGAACCTACTCGTTCAGGTGGCTGTGGGGAGCCTTCACTCCTTGTTCTGCACGCCAGCTTCGTCCCCTCCGTTGTCTCTGACCCACTGGAGGCCACAGCAGCTGCATGTCCCTGTGTCCATCGCACATGGGAGCTGGGCGGGCAGCTGGCTCCTGGGGACGCAGAGCTCTCTGGAGGGAGAGGTCACCTCCAGTTCTTCTTTGTCCACTGCCTGTCCCACAAATGTGGGTGGGTTGGGATCCTAAACCTTAGCTCAGGTCCGATACAGTTTGAGAGGTGTCAGGTCATGTGACACTTGAAGAGGACCGTTCTTGTCCTGGCTACTTTGGGCAATAATTGAGAGACCGAAAACTGTAGATCCCACAGGTTGTGCCTCTTGTATATGTTTATGGCTTAAGGGATGGCCTGAGATGAAATTATAAAAGCTTCATACTCCTTTCCTTTAATAATTTTAATTTTCTATGATGCTTCATAGAGAAAGAGGGATATATGAGGAAGAGGTTTATGAATAGCATTTATTCCCGCAATAATGTAATACAGATTTTGATAGATATTTTATGATGCCTGAAGGTTAGTGTAGAAGCATGTCAGTAGTAATCACCTGCTGGTGTTCAGAACTGTGTTTAAAAGAAGTGTCGGCCGGGACGTAGCCCCAGGTGGAACACAGCGTCTGCGTGGAGTGCACGAGACAGGAGGCCCTGGGTTCAATCTGCAGCACTGCAGGAAAAAAGTAAGACGCACTGTTCCCCTTGAAACCTTTATTGGATAATTGCAGGGATTATAGCGCATTACACCTGTAAAGTGTTAGACTTCAGCATGAGACAGTACTTGTTAAAGTGCTGAAATGTGTAATATACGCGCTGTAGCAACTCAGGAAAAAGCACCGTTGCTCGGTATTTGTTAAGGGTCAGCCACTGCGCTGGATAAAATTTTAGTTTTTTTTAGGTAAAAACCAAAAGCTCCTATGGGGTAGCTAATTATCCATTTTAAAGAAGAGGAAACTGAGGCTCATGATGTTTAAGCCTTGCCCAGCTCACAGTGACCATCGGGAGCCCTGGTCCCCTGGGAATCATCTTC
Organism: Erethizon dorsatum; assembly: GCA_028451465.1. Lineage (NCBI taxonomy): Eukaryota > Metazoa > Chordata > Mammalia > Rodentia > Erethizontidae > Erethizon > Erethizon dorsatum. The sequence goes on along the minus strand of CM051832.1, from coordinate 112,234,148 downwards.
CCACCTCTGCCCAGGCCATCTGGTCTGATGCCAAGTGTGCCTGGCAGGAGTGTAGCTGGGGTTAGAGGCTCCACACAGGATCTGATTTTGGGTAGATGGAGGCAGGTGTGCCTGTGTCATCTGGCTCCTGGAAGGAAAGAGATGGTGACCAAAGTGGCACTTACAGACGTCCAAAGGAGGGGCTCTGCAGGGACTGGCAGGGCCAAAGGAAGGACCAGGGCTCCTGAGGCACTTGGGAAGGTCACCCCTCCAGCTTGAGAGACCAGGGAGGGAAGGGCATGTCGGGAGCCCAGTGTGGGGTGGGAACGAGATCCCCCGCAGCTGTGGCCCAGGCTGCAGGATCCTTCCCACCTGCTCCAAATGGAGAGAGGATGGGGCGGTTGGTGAGGGGACAACCCGACCTCTCTCCTCTGGCTTGAAGACGACAGAAGGTGTCAGGTGGTAGAGTCCACGGAGCTCGGCCTCGGGGATGGAGCAGGCAGACAGGATGGGGAGTGGGTCTGGGGGAAGCGGGAAGGCTGCCCATGTCGTCACAGGGACAGGGAGCAGCGCAGGACACAGTCACAGCTATGCTGGGTGGGGTCTGAGCCCAGAGGGGCGGTGACCACTGTGAGAAGCCCATGGGATACTCAGTGTGAGCCAAGTTCACTGATGCCAGTATTCATCTTATATAATTCTTCCATCGCCAGACATAGGGGTGTCCCGGGGGGAAGAAGGCAAGGGTGACAGAGACCTTATGTGGACACTTGTCCACTTCGATGTCCCTCTGTAGGACCAGCTCCTTGTGGAGGCGTTGGCTCTGTAGACCTGCGCGCGTCCCCGCAACTCCGCTTTCTCTTCTTGTCTTCCAGTGACCTACGGCATGATGAGCTCCCACGTGTACTACTACACCCGGATGATGTCACAGCTCTTCCTCGACACCCCCGTGTCCAAAACAGAGAAAACTAACTTTAAAACTCTGTCTTCAACAGAGGACTTCTGGAAGGTATTTGCACATGACTTTGAAAGTCCGTGTTTATCCTGCAGAATTGTGCATTTGCTATCATAAGTTGAATTCAAGAATACGTTCAGGGTCTGCCATGTGTTTACCACTGTGTGAGATGCTACGAACTACTGAATTGTTGGAAGTTACAACTCAAAGGGGGTAAACTACATTTGCTGAGAACCTTGCAGGTCAGGTGCTGCGCCATGCTGAGCGGTTCATGCCTTACCCTCTGTAATCCCCATAGTGACCTTATGGGCGAGGTGCGAGCGCTGCGCTCAGTTTGTAAATGAGGCAGATGAGACCCGGGATGCTTAGATGTGCAAGGTCACATAGGTAGCAGTACAGGAAATGGATGTTTTCTATTATCACAGCCAGTGGTTCATTCTAGATCATTATACAGACATTCATTATTTACTATCAATGCACATCTTCTAGGATATAAGGCCCAAGAGGGCAATTTGTTTTCTGTGACACTTGGTTGTGTTTTGTGTCTTTGTTGACAAGCGTCTGTGTCCCCAGCTCCTCGAAAGGCACCCTCTTTCACAGGTCTACTGATGTAAAATTGAACCCAGCCCCTTCTGTGGTTGTCACAAATTCCAGTGTAGCAGAGTATGAGCAGTGACTGATACCATGGGACAAATATTCTGTGGTGTTTGGAATCTAAGAAAATAAGAAGGGAAATTGGAAAAGAAATGATTGTTTCTCCCTGGGAGATAGTTTGCAAAATTCCTACTAAACCCTGGGGTCAGAGCTGTGATTTTAAGCATAGAGAACGCCAAGGCGGAGTCATGGGAACCTGTTAATGTTTAGCAGTGCTTGGCCTCCAAGCTCACATTCCTCACTACTAACCTTCCTCACCTCAGTGGGGCTGAGCCCTTCTGGTCAGGGCAACACCCTGAGTGGTGGCCGGGTCTGTCCTCCCTAGACACAGAGCACCCTGTGCAGAGTAACGAGAGACTCCTTGCCCACCACAGCACCTTGATAACTGCTGCACTTGAAGAGGCAGGGAGGGGAGAAAGGTCCCACGTGGAGAGCCCAGTTGGCAGGCTGGCGCTCCGTACCTGCCTTTTCTCTGCAGTGGATTTCAGAACCGGGCTTGCGTGGGATGCTGTTTTCGTAAGGGAAGGTGAGGTTAATGGTGGGTGTGGATTTATACAACACCCCCACCCCACTGCCTTTAGTCCCAGGAGGGAAATCAGAGTTGCCCTGCTCAAGCGTCCGCCCTGTGCCCGGTGCCCTGACCACACAGCAGGTGGATCCTCCCTCCAGATGCGGGAACCGTGGCGTAGAGGATCCTACTGCAGGCCTCACAGCCGGCAAATGAAAGAGGCCGATCCACGCCCAGACCTCTGAAAACAAAGCCCACTGCCCAGCTCTGTCACAGGTGCCAACGTGGGTCACACAGAGCTTCCGGGGAGCTTCGAGCAGGGCGGCCTCAGAGCTTGAGCCTTTCCCCAGTGCTTCCTTCGCTTTCAGTTCACAGAGGGCCCCTTACTGGACGGGCTGTACTGGAAGGCGCAGCCCAGCACCCACTCTGAAGCGGACAACCGCAGTTTCATTTTCTACGAGAACCTGCTGCTGGGGGTCCCGCGCATCAGGCAGCTCAAAGTCAGAAACGGATCCTGTTCCATCCCCCTGGACCTCCGAGATGAAATTAAAGAGTGCTATGACGTCTACTCGGTCAGCAGTGAGGACAGAGCCCCGTTTGGGCCCCGAAATGGAACCGCGTAAGTGTCTGTGACATTCATTCGTTCTCTGGCTGCCTGCCTTAGAGGCAGACTCTCGGGAAGGGACCTCCGTGCTTGCGTGGACGCTTAGGCCAAACTGACCTTCGCCATCTCCCTACCTCTCTACTTCTCAGTCCCCTTTTAGTTTCTGTAGCTGTATTTTCAAAAGGCTAAATTGTTGGCTCTGTGCCCCCCAAATAAATTATCTGAGCCTTTAAATGCTTCATTTAAGATGCTGGGGCCCTGTTCTCATAATATCATCTATTAAGTTTCCTCAGTAGGAAATTTCCTGGTACAGAAAATTTTTTAGTGGACTTCACCAATAGATTTTTATTTAAAAAGCAATTATTTAAAGTGTTAGTATTTTTATTAACATGTAATAGGTGTACACCTGTGTGGGGCCCAGCACAGTAACTCAAAACGTGTCTGCAGTGTATTCTGATCATCAGATTGGTTAGCATTTCCATCCGCTTAAACCATTATCGCGTCTCACGTTAGGGCCCTTCAGTCTCCTCTGGTCATTGCAAGATAGGTCGTAAACCGCGGTACTCTGTTGCCACCCTCTGTGCTGGGGGGCAGGGCCCCATTTCCTCCCCCTTGGCTGTGTCTTGGCACTCACCTGACTTTTCCCGTCGCCCCCCCTGTAGCTTTCCTAGACACTAGTGGAGACTCTTCTCTCTTTTGTGTGAAGTTTTTTAGTGTTTTAGTTTCTGCTGGTAAGAACATGCAGCATTTGCCCTTCTGTGCCTGGCATTTCTCACTTTAGTCGTGTTCTCCAGGGCCATCTGCTCTGATGCAAGTGGCAGGATTTCCTTTCTGTTCTGTTGTTGAGTAACCGCGTCCTCTGTGGACACTTAAGGTGTGAGCTGGGGCTGAGAGAGTAGCTCAGAGGTAGAACGCTTGCCCAGCATGCCTGAGGTCCGGGTGCTATCTCCAGCACCACAAAGAAAGAAAGAAATGAAGAAAATTTGTGCTAGTGGTTTTAAAGCCCGTCCTTCTCAAATGTGTTTATTCAGTTTATATGAGTACACGTGCACGCTTGCAGGGTCTTTTGTGTACTTCATCACCCACATCTCTAATACTCGGGATATTAAGGAAGGACAGTTCTAGGCTTTAAGATTATTGTAGTTATCCCATAGAAGCGGGGCAGCCTCAGGGTGGGCTCTTGGGTACTGCCCCAGGGTGAGTTCCTGGGGCAGAGCTGTCTTCCACACCCTGCTAAGCTCTTTCTTCAGGTCATCTCCATCCATCTCTTGAGAACCAAGCCACCCGGAACCCTGCTGTGTGAGTTAGCAGTGGGGCAGACACTTTGATGACTGTATTCTCCGTCTACCTCCCAGTGTCCACTCTGTTTATACAGCGCACACAAGCAACACATGGAGAGCAAAGGCACCGAATAATCCCAGAAGGCCCTTTTTCCTGGTTGTGGAAGTGATTATGTGTTCTCATGCTCTTTTTAGCTCCTACAAAGCATAAACACACCCCTAATTTGTGGTTCCTTTTTCAATATTGTATTTTATTTCATGTCATTCAGAGAAATTGATACAGCCATGACTCCCTGCCACATTGCTGTTTATACACACGCCATCTCGTCTTCACTCACAAAACACCTCTGAGGGAGGCATCGTCTCCATGACATACGGAAAAACAGAGGCCGCACAGCGAGGAGCTGGGTGGAAGTGTCCCTCTTTCGGTGGGACTGGCCCTGGGAAGGGGGCAGGAGAACTCAGGCTGTTGGCTCAGCTCTACCGGCACAGCCCCAGGGCCTCAACTCCACCCTCTCAGGCTTTGAGACCAAAGTGACCTCCCTAAGCCTCAGGGCCTCATTGCTAAAATGGGGCTGGTAACTCTGGGAATCAGTCAGAACCTGGCCAGCTCCTAAGCTTGTTGCATACTTCCTGTCAGCAGCAATCGGCTGCTGTATCTGTAATGGCCACAAGGGCTCCCGTGCTGTTACGTTTCTGTTTTTGTCTTTTAGTTGGATCTACACAAGTGAGAAGGACTTGAATGGGAGTACACACTGGGGGATGATCGCAGCTTACAGTGGAGCTGGCTATTACCTGGATCTGTCAAGGACCAGAGAAGAAACAGCCGCCCAGCTCGCTGGCCTCAGGAAAAATGTCTGGCTGGACCGAGGAACCAGGGCAGTTTTCATTGACTTCTCAGTGTACAATGCCAACGTTAACCTGTTCTGCGTGGTCAGGTGCGTCCCGAGAGCTCACGTGCCTCCCACTGCTGGGCACACATCTGTCCCTGTTGTGTAGAAGTGTTGCCCACAGCTGGCTAAGTGAGGTGCAAGGATCTGGGTGACAGAAGGGAAGGGTGAATACTCCAGGCTTAGTGGGGTAAGGACATTGGGAGGAGGGACTTAGTATCCTAGAATATTGTGACTTAGAAAAAACTGCTGAGTCTGGTCTACGTTCATCACAAGGATGGAAACATTCAGAAAAAGCCCAGTGATTGTCTCACGTCTATCGCAGCTGTTGAAAGGCTGATCAGAGCTCCATGCTCCTTCACCAAGTCCCCGCTATCAAACCTTAACTCCTTTCCCCAAGTTTGCTGCTCTCAGATGACACCCGTGCTGTTGGGACACAAGCTCGGCAGTGAGGACCATGCCTGTGGACATCCAGGTCCCTGCCGTGCTTGACACCAGAGGCACGTGAAGTCCTTCCTGCAGCCCTGTGAGGTTGTGTCATGACCACTGTGGGAGACGCTGAGGACACTGACAGTGACTCCTTGGCTTGCCTGGGAGCTTTCACTCATTCATTCATTCTTGGATGCCTGGTAGGTGCCCAGGCTTTGTCCTAGGCTCTTAGGAGACATCAGGGTGCAAAATAAGGATCCCTCCCCTCGCAGAGCCCACATTCAGTAAACAGTAAACAAAAAAAAGAAACAAGTAATATAGGATTTTAGATGATTTCTTTTCTGAAAAAGTAAAGTGAAAGTAGAATAAGGCAAGGGTATCTGGACTTAACCTTGGATAGCATGTGGGCAACACTTAAATACCACCCACAAGGATTACCTGCAGTTACATTTCCACACAAAATAGGGATACATACTGGCAGTATCTGTATTTTATCATCACTTTAGGCTAAACTTACCTCTGCTTTAATGGCCAGTCCGATTTTCCCAGTCCTTGTAGAAGATAATATCAAATTAAACCAAGTTCTAGTTATTATTAGAAATGAATGAAAACCTGTTGCAATTATTATTGAGCTTTTCCTAATGACTCCCATGAGGCTCTGGGGAGGATGGCAGCAAGCAGGTAACTGGCATTTTAGTGTCTGTTTATAGAATGTCTTCCATATCTCCTTCCTTCCTCCCCAGACTTCAGGATGATCACTCTGTCTCTCTACACTGTTTGGCAAGTTTCTGGATGTGGCTGACAAGTGCAGGGCCAGACTTGGCCAGCGAGCGGTGACCTGACTCACCGAGGCCACCTGCTCCCCTTCGGGTTCGCCCCGAGGGTGTCACGAGGCCCCTTGCTTTCAGTGCTGCTCTCCTGAGAGTTTGGTTCTCACCACTACTCTCCAGCCCAGCAAGAAGGAGGGAAAGAAGAGGAGCTCTCGTTCACCGCAGCCCCTGACAGTCATGGCGGGAGCAGCATGGGTCCTCAAGCTCAGGTCCGAGCTGTGGCCACCGTCCCATGACAGGGCAGAGTGATGCCGACAGTTGGTTCAGAGCTTCCCAGACTGTAAAGTTATGGAGCCACACCTTCTATTTCAGTTTGATAGGAAGATGGCCCCACGAAGGGAATCATGTACGTTTCTCATCTCAGTGTGACACCTGTAAAAAGGGAATCCAGCATGAAAAATCTTTAGTTTCAATACAGTAAAGCACTGAAGGTCAGGGCCATCCATGTGAATGAAAATGTACATGGCACTGTTGCAGACACGGGGTGTTCACTGAGTACCCGTGAACGATGAGGCTCTGGGAAGGAGCGAGAAGGCGCTCCAGAGGCAAACTATGTGGTGCTAATTAGGACCTGCCGAATGCATGAATGAGACTCAGTTCTCAAAGCTATATATTACATAAAAGATAACGTATTTTTCAACCAGATCATGCATGGTTTTTCAGGTTTTTTTGTTTGTTTGTCTTTTTAATGTGGGTACTGGGAGTTGAACTCAGGACCTTGCACTTGCCAGGTGCTTGTGCCGCTGAGCGATATCACCGCCCCCTTTTTTTCCTTTATGTGGGTACCAGGAGTTGAACTCAGGACCTCGGGTTTGCCAGGCAGGTGCTTACGTTACTGAGCCATCTCACTGGCCTTCATGCATGTTTTGAGTGTATTTCTCATATTCTTTGTGTTTGCTGGTAGAGTGATTTGCATCCAGTAGAAGTCCTAGAAAGACAAATTGGCTTTTACATATAAGAATGTTGTACAGTATTTTGAACAGTACAAATACCCAAGGAGTAGAAGGAAGCCTGAGGAAGAAGGAATCCTTTGGGTTGGGAGGTCTTGGGAAGCACAGGATTCTCCAAGAATGGAGGTATCGGCCATAGTAAAAATAATTCACCAGTAGCCAGAGGTGACTTGTAGCCGTTCCATGGCCTTCTGGTGCAGGGATAGAATAGATGGCCTGCCTCTCCTGACCACATCCACGTGTCGATGTTGTTTGTCATGTTCTTGTTGCAATGCAGGTTGTTGGTGGAACTCCCAGCCACGGGAGGCGTGGTTACCTCCTGGCAGTTTCAGCCTGTGAAGCTGATCCGCTACGTCACACCTTTTGATTTCTTCTTGGCAGCCTGTGAGATTCTCTTTTGTTTCTTTATCCTTTACTATGCTGTGGAAGAGATACTGGAAATTCGCATTCACAGACTACACTACTTCAGAAGTTTCTGGAATTGTCTGGATGTGGTGATCGTTTTGGTAGGTTGGAGAACAACACCAATTTCCCAGCTCTGTTCTAAATGTGTGTTAATTACAGCCTTTAATCTGCTTGGCCTCGTGGATCTGGATGTCCCAGAAGAGAATCTAGAGTGCCCTGTCCCTTACATCAGTGTCTGTGTTACAGATTTTCACGTGCATGAGAAGTCTTTCTGACTGTGAAGTGCACCACCCTTTGTACTAAGCTCTCAATTAACCACATTAATCGTGAGAATAACTCAGTGGTTCATACTCATATTTGGCATGCCATATGAGATATGGGGGAGATAGTTTCTTACTTTGGGGTTTTGATATTTTTCTTCAACTGCTAGTAAAAATTAATTTACATTTTCCTGTACATGGGTCAAGTTATGGCAAGAAGAAACACCCCAAATGGAAAACTCCTGCAGTCTAAACTTTCCTACAAATAGAAATAAAATTTGAGATATCGCTATCACAGTGCTCTCTATAAGGTGCAAGAAATCATAAGGCAGAGTTATATACACAAGACTGTGACATCTTTTATGTGCTGCATCTGCCCTGGACTCCTGTAATTTTGAGCACTTGTTTATTTTTTTCTTCAGCTGAATCGCTTAGGCCAGAGAACACTGTGATAGGTATATCTCAAATTTTATTTCTATTTATAGAAAATTTTAGACAGCAAGAGGTTTCCCCTGTCACTCAAAACACACTCAGGGTGTTTCTTCTTGCCATAACTTGACCCATATACAGTGGATTTTCACAAGCTCTTCTTCCTTCAGCAATACATTTAACCTTTTACTAGGTCTTATGAGTGTATCACAGCATGCCTGATTTTTAAGCACTTAAACAATCTCATTGGCACAGCTGTGGCATTTATTATTCCTTGTCCATGCTGCCCACTGTCCTGTCACAGAAATGATGCTCTGAAATCATTCAACGACCCCCGCGTCTTCCTCACAGCTCAGTCCACGGAGAACATTTTCGTTATATCCCAGAGAACACACAGGAAGTACTCCCATTACCAGCCACACATCCAAGATCGGCACTGGAAACCCTTCTCCAGTAAGGAAAGGAAGGTGGTGAGGCTGGCTGTTTGGCTGTGGTCAGCGCCCAGGTGGTTCTTGCTATGATGCACACTTGGCTGCGGTCTGGGCACCGTCTCAGGAAGGGTTAATGAAGTGTCTGTGGCCATCAGCCATGAGGAGACAGAGAAAATGGATGGTGATGGGTGCAACACCTGCCACAGCCCAGCTCCTGCGTACCCAGACCCTGCATGCCAGCAGGTTACAGTGGCCCACATACACCTTTTAGTCAGTGGAACAGACACCACATTGGGGCTGGCATCTCTGCAGTTCTGATTGTGCATCCTGGACCTAAGCAGATGCGAAAAGATGTGTGGTCCTGAGTGAAAGACGGCAGAGGCTCACATACCCCTGTGGGCCTTCCTGGGCGCCTCTGTGTGTCATTCCCACCGTCACGACCAAGTGCGCTCCTGGCCTCTGGAGCACTCCGGTGTAGGGAGTGCAGCTTGTCTCAGCCTTCGCGTTTGTCATGTTCCACCAACTCTTCAGTGCTTCTCTTGTAGTATTTAGTTTTGAAGCAGAATAAGAGGGCAGGGTTTACCCAAAACTTACTTGTGTTTATTGCTCCTTTTTCCTGGTACGAGGCTGTCTATCTAGACATCTGCAGGGTACTTGGTGAAGACAGGAAAGAATGTATGGCTGCAAATTACACAATGGAGAGAAACCAGAAAATTTTAAATAAATTTTAAAACCACAAACAAAATCAGAAACCAAGATGAGACCAAGCAAACAAAAGAGTAGAAGATGATTTATATGAGAGTGGCAGAAAACCCGGAAGGTGTTCCCATTTGAATTGAGGTTGTCATAGCATGATCTCTCCTCTGCACACTTGTGTGCACATGTGTGTATATGTGAGCGCACCCCCATGCGCACATACACTGGTGGGGCTTCTATTCCTAACCAAAGAGAGCACCAGCAGTGTGTTTCATGCACACCCTGCGGCGTTGCTCAGCACTTGCAGCCCTCTGAGTGACTTTCTTGTGCCTTTGGGTGAACACAGTGGTCACTGGACCCTGCAAGTGGTGAGGAAAATAAACTGGTCATTTTACGGTAAGTTATTTCTAAAGCGCCATAGTGAAATACAACTCTTTGCCTTCCAGCTCTCAGGGATAGCGATAGGAATTAACATCTACCAGACATCAAGTGTGGAGGGGCTTCTGCACTTCCTGGAAGATCAAAACACTTTCCCCAACTTTGAGCACCTGGCATCCTGGCAAATACAGTTCAACAGTATAGCCGCTGTCACCGTGTTTTTTGTCTGGATTAAGGTAATTTATACATTCCATCTTCTGGATTATTAATATTTTTTTCTTTGCATTAATATGAGCCACACAAAACATAAAGGACTTGAAGTTGCCTTGTGACCAAATTCAAGTGGGCAGCCAGAGCTGCTCCATAATTTACACCGAGGAAACCGATAGGAGCCCTGTGCCACCCCTCTCACTAGCGATGAGGCTGCTTCCCCTGCTTCCTGGACTCCTGCAGGGTCTGTCCCTCTGGGTTTCCTTTAACACCTGGTCACTCAGCCTGGGCCCAGGGGTCCCCCCTCAGGAGTAAGCAGGGGGCAAGAGGAACTCAGAGAAAGGGGGAACTTGGGGTACGGGGGGGAGAGGGGCTGCACCTGGAAATGCTCACTGGAAGGATGGCCTTTCTCCAGGAGGCCAGGGGGAGCTTCACCAGAATTGAGGCTGGACAGTCACTTCCACAAGGAGTCCCTTCCTCTCTCGCTTCCCTCTTTCCCAAGGTGTGATGTGCAGGCCGGGTGTGGGAAGGGTGGGGCGTTTCATGCACAGCGAGCCTCCGGTGTGGAGGGGAGGAGTTTCAGTAATCCTGAGGCAGCCGTCCACCTGCCACCAGCTCACCAGCTCAGGCTGTGACTGTGCTGTCCAGATGGCAGCTACTACCACGTGATGCTACTTACGTTTAAGTGAAGATTATGTACAAGTAGAAATTCAGTTCCTCAGCCCCACAGCCACATTTTCAGTACTCAGTGTCACTGTATTGCTAGTGGCTGCTGTATGGGAAATGGAAATAATACAACATTTCCATCCTCACAGGAGTTCCCTGCAGCAGCTGTTCTGGAAGGTTCTTCTCTAGCTCTGTGTCTTCCTGAGGTGGCATCTGCACCCAGAAGGCTTGAGCTTCCCCCAAGGGCAAATCCTCGCCTCCTCGCGTCTCTGGGGCTGTTTGTCCAGTCACCTGCCCTCACTACACATCAAACCTCTATCATAAAACTGGAAAAGTAGCCAAGATCTCAGATGAACACGAATGGTACTAGTGATGTCCATTCCAGCAGCCCTCAGAAGAGTTTCACTGTGGCCAGGGACAGTTTCTAGGAGACCATGAAGTGAAGTCCCCTAGTGATTCCCTTCCATCTCGTGCCTCAGGCTGCTGTGTCTTATTTACTGCTTCCCTTCCCAAATTCCATCATTAAGTTCTCTAGCAGGGACCAGGCTCCACCTCTGAACCCGTTTTCCCGCCAAGGCCCCTCCGGAGCCCCAGGTCATCCTGGCCTGCCCCGAGCAGGGATCAGGGTGGCTTCGTGCAGGGACCGCTGGCCTGGGTCCTCGCTCTCAGCAATACCGACTGCTAGGGATGAAACTCCAGTGTTGTGGTGGAGGTGGGGATTCAGCGCAGTTGCGCACAGCCATCCCTGCCCGGGTGCTGCGTGATACACAGTGGTTACTAAGTCACAGTAATATCTCCTGATGTTTTTATTAGGGATTTTTTTCTTTTATTTTAGTTCTTTTTTGGGGGGTGGGGGGTACCACTAATCAAGCTTAATTTCATTGTATTTTAATCATCATGTCACTGTCAGCAAGGCCAGGCAGAAGGCTGTCCTCTCCCTGCTGCGACCTCAGCACTCACTATTTGAATGAGAGAAAGGAAGTTGCTGGGAATTGGGGGAAGGGGGGTCATTTCTCTTTTTTTTTCTTTATTGTGAGACTTTCACCATTTTAAAGAATCCAGTTCAGTGGCATGAAGGACAGTCACAGTGGTGCAGCCGTCCCCATTAGGGGTACCACAGCGTTCTCAGAACCCCGAATGTGAGGCATTGTGTCCATTTAGCACTCGATCCCACCCCTCCTCCTGCCCTAGCCCCTGGTAGCTTCTGTTTCACTTTCAAACTCTGAATTGGACCCCTCAAAGTGCCTCAGCTAAGTGGAAATATTTACACCTCTTATGTCACACTTACCTCACCTGGCTTAATGTCTGCAGGGCTCATGCAGCAGCCTCTGCCAGACGCCATTCCTCCTCCAGGTGGGGTGACCCCACCGTGTGTGCACCACCTGGTGTCGCCCTCTCACCTGTGCCACCTCCTCTTTTGCAGCTCTTCAAATTCATCAGCTTTAACAGGACCATGAGCCAGCTGTCCACAACCATGTCCCGGTGTGCCAAGGACCTCTTCGGCTTCGCCCTCATGTTCTTCATCATTTTCTTGGCATATGCCCAGTTGGCCTACCTCGTCTTCGGCACTCAGGTTGATGACTTCAGTACTTTCCAAGAATGTATGTAAGTATTTATGAAATTAAGAAGAAAATTTAATCAGAGATGGCAGTGCTCTCTCAAGGATAAAGAAATTATCTCAGTTGCTATTTGACCAGCAAGTGTTCAAAACAGTTATTTAAAATAAGAATGAGGGCCGGCGAGATGGCTCAGCGGCATAAGCGCCTGCCTGGCAAGCGCAAGGTCCTGAGTTCGACTCCCGGTACCCACATACAAAAAAAGGGCCGGTGATATTGCTCAGCGGCACGGGCACCTGCTGGCGTGCGAGGTCCTGAGGTCAACCCCCGGTACCCACAAAAAAAATAAAAATAAAAAAATAAAATAAAATAAGAATGAATGAATTTTCCTGGAAAGAGTGACCCACAAAGGCAAAGCAGATAATACAGTCTGAAATACTGATGCTTAAGACAGCAGCCCTCAAGGAATGAGATAGAAGTGGTCAAAGAAACCAGCATGTTCCAAAGTCTGGGGTCTCAACACAGCACAAATGGGGGTTCTGGGGGCCATTTGCAAATGTTGTCGTTCCTATTGAATATGCTTGCCCTATATTTCGAACTTCAAGTTATTTTATAAGAAAAAAGGTACTTCTAATATTCTAGGAAAAACTTAGTACAATACAGGAATTTTTAGGTTTTTTCCAGAGTTCTCAAATATCCTAAGTCAAACCGAGGAGCCGCTCAGGCCTGGAGCACTTGCCTACGGTGCATGAGGCTGTGTGTTTGGTCCCTGCACTGCCAATAAACAGATGCTGTTACCAGACATCTGGGCCATTTATAAGGAGTCAGTAGTTGGAAAAGGAGAGGAAGCTCGTGACAGTGGAAGTTGACAGGGCTTTGTCAGCAGGATCCCTGATTCATCTTCCTGTTTGATAAAAGTCAGGGTTGTAAATGATTTGCCTAAGACCCAAAACAGGCAACGGTCAGCCATGTTGACCTCACTTTGAGCAACTCCGGACATATTGGATCTTTGAACACATAGAATTCTGCCTGTCCTTCAGAAATCATCTCTTTTAACTTTTAAGAGCTTATAACTTCATATACTTGTAAAGTGACATTATGGAGATTTAGAGTTACCACATTTTATCCAGATTAAGTATGGATTCCTAGAGCCATTTGCAGCATTAGTCATCTAATAATAATTATATTTAATATTAACCAAATGGAAACGTATGTCATATGAAAACAAATATGTTTTAGTGTCCTAGTGTGCTTCAATTGTTGATATAAGTAGCGAGACTTTTCCAGACAGAACCACAACTGCCAAAAAGGTCCAAAGCTGTGAAATCCCCTAAGAAATGTTGCATCAACCGTTGGACATTCTTTGGTTTTGTATTGTGTTTTGTTTTGTTTTTATAGCTTCACTCAATTCCGTATCATTTTGGGCGATGTCAACTTTGCAGAGATTGAGGAAGCTAATCGAGTTTTGGGACCACTTTATTTCACTACCTTTGTGTTCTTTATGTTCTTCATTTTTTTGGTATGTACATTTTTGTTTATAGTGGGGTGATTTAAACTTCATGATCACAAATCACCACCTTCTCTTTTGTCTCACACTCCATTTCAAATAAAGACCCAAGAAATAGGAAAAAAATGTTTATATTAGAAAACTTATTTTACACTTACTGATTCACAGTTTTAAGACTTAATCAAATATCTTTTCATGGAGATAGATTATAGATAGATAGATATCTCAAAAAAGATTAGAACATTTTATCAGTTAGCCAGAGAATGCTTTGCCCCAGAGGTAGAATATGCTGACAGGCTTTTTTAATGTAAATGTCATCACTTTCATATTCACTTGCTCTCCTGACTGTTCATTTGTCTCTTTTTTCTTTTAAACAAAAGTAGGAACTGATCAAAGGTCCAGGATGTCAAGAGTAGCATTTGAATGAATTCTTCCCTGTAAAGATTAAAACATTCTAACTTATTCTTATTTCACACTATGTAAGCATCTATAGACTGCCTACAAAGAATATTTAAATATTAAGTTTAAAACCAATTTAACAATGAATAGGAATTCCTTTAAAAATTATTTTCAAAAATAATTTTTTATTCCTTTAATTTAGCACACATTTACATATATGTTTTTGCCCAGAGTTAATTAAGGTTTTTTGAAAGGTGTTTAATTATGTGCCTACATCTCCACATAATGTGCCTACATCTCACATGGGAGATGAGGTTAAATTGGCTTAACTTAGGCAGTGGGTGTTTTTCATCTGCACCCTAACACATAAGACTTTCCTTACACAAAGAATTATCTTAATAAAATAACAAAATTGTTTCCATTTTTAGTAAATTTTGCGCAGATCTTTTGTAAGAGGTTTCAGCAATTCAGTGGGAGGTTTCCAAAGTCGCCCAGGTATTCCTGTATTGGCAGACGTGCTCACTGATTGAACAGGGGGCAGCAGGATCATACAGGTCCATTCTTACCTTGCTGCATGCATGCACTGTGGCTAGGTTTTAGATTTAATCCTCTTCCCGTGTTACAGTAAAGTTCCCAGGGCCATGTTGGCAAACCTTTTAGAGCTTTCAATGATAAAAACACACTGCTGCAGCGTGCATGCCCTAAGTTCGCCACCACTGTCCTAAGGGAAGAATAAGCCACTTTCTAACACGGATGCTACTTTCAATGCGCGGGCACCTGAATTTCTAAGAACACAAAGAGCAGGAATGGAGAGTCCTGCAATGACCCTTCCACTGACCTTGAGCCACCTGGTTTTCTCAGCGTGTCATCTGCCAAATGAGGGACACAGTTGTGGAGCTTTGAAGGACTCAGACGAGGACTTGTTTGAACCATGTGCTTAGTAGGCAGCACCTTCTAGATTATTTGGTCATTTTACCAGATCAACCACCAGAACAGGAAAAGGAGCCCTTAGGTTTTGTTTTTATCCTACAGTAATTTCCATAATATTGCAAAAAAGGATTCGTTCTTCTCACACCCCTCAGATAGATAGATACATGATAGATGACAGATAGATGGATAGATATAGAGATAGAGAGCAGAAAGACAGGTGGATAGACGGAGAGGAGGCTGCTTCCAATACAAACTTGTCTTTGAAGGAAATGAGGAGCTGAGGGTAGACTTGCCACTTCCTGAGCTGCCTGCCTGGTGTTAATTCAGTTCCTTTGTTTAGAAAGAACCCATAGTGGTGTAAAGTGGCTCAGCTGAGCCAGGATCTCCCATTAGCCCCCACACAGGGAAAGACCTGTAGGGTATGGGCCCATCTGACAACGAGAGGACCTTTGACAGCCAGGAGGGGGAGGAGGCAGGTGAACTTCCTGTCCTCACACCTTCAGGAGCCTTCCTCTGCCATTGTCTACTTTCCTCAGTCTCCTCAGAGTGCTTTGACCCATTTCACCTGACATTTGCAGGAATCAGCCATTGGGAAGCAAAAATAGAATGTGAAATGCCTGGGTTGGAGGGCCGAGGTGGGAGATGTTACTAAAACTGACATTCTCCACCCTTGGAATAGAGCATATAGCCAGGAACTTAGGTATTCTCTGTGTTCAGTTCTCAAAACTGCCTTAAAGATAGAGACATAGTAGCCTACTAATATAAGAGAGCCCTCACTTGTTCAATCATCACTTAATAAATATTTATAGAGCAGCTATATTCCTATATTTATGTATGTTATATATAATAAATTACAGTGCTTACTGTGTATTAACAGTACAGGGCAATGTGCTAGATACTGAGGATACCATGGTAAGGAAAACAGCCTGGCCCGACCCCAGTGAAGACTGCATGGCCTTGTGGGGAAAACCGACATAATGAAATACACCATCCTATAGCAACAAACCTGTTATGCCCTAAAACTCAGAAGCATATGAAAGAGGGACTTGCACTCCTGGGCGCAGTACTTCAGGAAAGTCTGCTGGAAACAGATGTTGGTGATAGAAACATTATCACTAGGGAGGAAATGGTCAGAAAAGGAAGCAGGCTTTCACGGAACAGTAGTAGCCGTAAGGACGAAGCACCCACAGTGTGTCAGGGCCTGTCCTGAGCACAGGGCACAAATTACCGCATTAACTCCCACGGCCAATCTGTAAGGGATGGACTGTTAGTTTTCCCGGTTTGAAAATGCAAAGCAGGGCCGGTGAGATGGCTCAGCGGCTTAAGCGCCTGCCCGGCAAGCGCGAGGGCCCGAGTTCGACTCCCGGATCCCACATACAAAAAAGGGGCCGGTGATATCGCTCAGCGGCACGGGCGCCTGCTGGCGCTCGAGGTCCTGAGGTCGACCCCCCGGTACCCACAAAAAAAAAAAAAAAAAAAGGAAAATGCAAAGCAAAAACAATGAACATTGAAACAGTTAAAACCAGTCATCACTCACACATGCAATCCCAGCCCTCAGGGTGTAGCTCAGTGCAAGGGCCTTGAGTTCAACCCCTGGGTGCTGAAAAAAAAATGACAATTAAACAGCCTTAGTCTTGATGTTGTCCAGACTGAAACCCAAGTTTGCTTGACTACGCGTCTTCATCTTTTCCACAAAGCTTTTCTTTATTTCTACTACATTCCTATTTGCAGAGGTCTTATAACTTTTTGAAACATGATCTGTAAATCTCAAGTATGATTATTTAACAGAATTTAGAGTAGTCTGTGTTGACTGTTGAAAACTGAACAGCTTTTCTAAATAGCTTTATGACATAACTTATGTGAATTTTTTTAAATGTACAGAAAATAAGGAAAAATAATAAAATGATCCCACCATTCATAAGTAAATACACTAGCACTTTACTGTCTCTTTCTGAAAAATAAAATATATGGCTTTAGAAGTAAGGATATGATATTTCCTTTGGCATGACAATGAAAAATAGTGTTTTCAAATAATATGGTAGCAAAACTATTAATCTATAAAGCATTCAGACTGCGAAGAAAAGGTCAATAAAATGGCATATGTTAACTATTGGTAATATATTTGGATTTTTTTCTTTACTCTCTCCCTTTGATTTACAAACAGAATATGTTTTTGGCCATCATCAATGATACTTACTCGGAAGTGAAATCTGATTTGGCCCAGCAGAAAGCTGAAATAGAACTCTCAGATCTTATCAGAAAGGTGGGCTAATCTCTATTTCTCAAAATATTTTTTATTTCCCACATAAAATGAGTATTACTTCATCCAACTTTCCAAGACACTACTGATCCATTGACATTATTTAAAAGAAATAGTAGATTGCTATATTTCAAGAATAATCTAAAAGCTTTCTGGAGGCTTTGTGGATATGCTGGTAGCTTGGACTTAAATTCTGGAAACGTTTTATGCCCTGAATCCAGTTCTCAATGATCCTATGACTCAAGGTCTGAGGGCCTTTATATGTTTTGAAGCCTCTTCTATTGACTCTCACTTCCAGATCCTGCGTTCAGAATAAATTGTAAGGGAAGATTATATAAAGATGCATCTAACTCACCTGCCTCTTTTAAAATTACCACTTTAAAGACTTTTAGAGGAAAATACAGTCTTTTACTCTGGACCTTTTAGGGCAGTTATAAAATAGCTGAAGGAGAAGGTCCCTGGAATGGAGGCCACAGCCTGGAGCCTGAGAACATCTCCTTTCTCCCTTCTCAGGAGGTGTTTGTTAAGCAGAGGGCAGGACAGGAAAGTGGCGTGGCTTTGGTCTTCTCAGTGTGCCTTCACCATTTGGTTCAGAGTAAAAGTTACACAACAGCGAGTAAGGAATTTAAGGTACACAGTTTGTTTCCCGGCATCATGTTGGTGGGACCCAGTGGCTCCTTCACTCTGGTTTCTATTGGCACCAGACTCCTGCCCATGTTGTCTACGGGTCCTGTGTAGGGAAAACTTCAGCTTACAGCAGAGCCCCTTGGACAAGACTTAAGATTCACAGAATCTTGAGTTCTGCGCCACAGTGGACTACATTTTAGCCAAGCTCCACTGTGTATGTCTCACTCCACACAATATGGGTTTGAGATACACCAAGCTCAGTTACCCTGGTGGTGTTTATCAGTACCAGGCCTTCATAACATGGTTCAAATTTGAGCTCTAAGGGCAGATTATCTGTAATAGTACACAGTACAAACTCCACTCCAGGCTCTTCAGTCCACACATCATCCATCACGTTCTGTGACCAGTGTGACACTGCTTCCAGTCAGGGGTTAACTGGTGCCTGGACATCTGTTGAGTTCACACACAGAGCGTAGTTTTGCTTCCTACTGGCCAGTCGTAAACCTTCGTGACATTTTATACAAATGTATAATTGAAAAACAGAATTGGCCAGCAAAGAGGAAAGTACAGCAGAGACAAATATGATATTGGAAGTAAAATCAAACCAAATGACATGGGTTTATAGAAGAAATTGCTAACTGTGGGAATGTTGACACTGCCATCCTTTTAGAGGCTAAGGAAGAAGAACTTCAGTGAGGGCTAATTTATCAACGTAAATGAGGACAGCACTTTTGATGCAAAAAATGATGATGTCTTGCAGGAAGTGATGCCACCCAAAACCTGCATCTTAAAGAGACACTTACTAGAGAAATTTAACAGTAATTAATGTACAAAAGAAAAATGATGCGGGCTAATCCATAATGAGTAAGAATGTCACCATCCTAACACATGGTAAATGCATGCAGTAGATGATGAAATAACATGAGGAGGAAAGAAGCACTGCTGTGCTACTCAGGATATATTTTCTACAAAGAAAGTACTTCAAATGTTTCTAATGTTTCAAATTGCTGTGTACTAAAAAATTAGGTTATTCCTTTTTCTAAATCTATAACTGATACCAAGGGAGTTTTTTAACATTTTGATTAAAAGTTTTGAAGGTCACGGGACAGTTGACATTTTTTCTGTTGATTATTCAGATCACTTTGAACAAGTTCAGCTTTTACAGTCCTTCATTGTAGTTTGCTAATGAAAAATCCTCACCTGTATTTCCCTGGGATGTTTTTACATACTTTATATGAGGTAGTAACAGCTATGAGATATTGTAAAATTAAACCACCAAGCATGGTGCGGTGACACACCCCTCTAGATCTAGCTGCTCAGGATGCTGAAGCAGGAGTCACAAGCCAAGGAGTTCAAGGTCAGCCTAAGCAACATGGGAGACCTAGTCTCTCAATAATACAATGATAAACAGACAATAACCAAGCAGTCCATGACTCAGGTTTCTTGGTGTTCTTGTGAAATAATGTACATTCCTATATTCTAGGGCAGACCCCTATGGAATATGTAGTGATTTTCACTTCCGTTACCTAAATTTGAGTACACATATGAGGAAAAGGGCCTTAGTTCTTCTTGGTTTATTGAAAAACCCTGAATCTTTCCATATAACTCTGTATTGTCATGATTCATTCATTAACACACATTGTTGAGTGGCCAAGCTCCACCAGCTACTGGATTTATAAATAAAAGGTAAAGTAAGGCCTGGTGAGATGGCTCAGCAGCGTAAGTGTCTGCCTGGCAAGTGCGAGGGCCCGAGTTTGACTCCTGGAACCCACATACGAAAAAAGGGCCGGTGATATCGCTCAGCGGCACGGGTGCCTGCTGGCACGCGAGGTCCTGAGGTCGACCCCCGGTACCCACAAAAAAAAATAAATAAATAAAAGGTAAAGTAAATGCAGAAGGAGAGTAAACTAAACTAGATCTTTTTGCCTTTTTCTTTTTTTTCTTTTTCTTCCCTTTTCCCTTTCCTTCTCTTTTCTCTTCCCTTTCCTGTCTTTATTTCCTCCCATAATAGGGCTACCATAAAGCCTTGGTCAAACTAAAGCTGAAGAAAAATACTGTGGATGACATTTCAGAGAGTCTGCGGCAAGGCGGGGGCAAGTTAAACTTCGATGAACTTCGGCAAGATCTCAAAGGGTAAGAGTCACACTTCCTGAGGTCTGGGAAGTTCCTGCTTTTGAAGATAAATTATTGGTGACAAGAGCATTGCTGGCCCAAGTACTCCTAGAGAGGCGCTTTTCTTCAGAGGCAGGTATCTTTCCGGAACGTGCTGTAAGACTGGCCCCGTCAGTGCTTTCTCCCTTGCTCCTGCATTTTGATGTCTCTAAGTTCGAGTTGGAGCACATACAGGGTAAGTTCATCTGTCCCTCTCAATCATTTCAGAAAAGGCCACACTGATGCGGAGATAGAAGCAATATTCACCAAGTATGATCAAGATGGAGACCAGGAACTCAGCGAACACGAGCATCAGCAGATGAGAGATGACTTGGAGAAGGAGAGGGTGGGTCTGATCTAGGGGCAGTTGATGGAAGTCACCGTTGCCCATGTACCAGATCCTACACAGAGTGGTGGGCTCTTACGTACCTCTCTCTTTCAATCTATGTATTAGTACCAAGCTTATTCCAAAGAGGATACAATAATTATGTAAGACGAAATAAAATATACGAATGTAAGAAAGTCAAAGAGAAGAGTGAAACAAAACTGACATGAAAACATGATGAATGCAAAGAAACCCTAGGTCGGTGGCAGTGAACCTGTGGCATAGCTGGCTGTTCATTATCATTGAAAACTCTTAAAGGTTCACCATCACCGCCCTGCATACACAGCACACACCCATTTCCTGCTTGCCCAAGACCTTGGTAACGTGTGTGGGGTCTTGCGTGCCTGCTTCTCACCTGACGACCCTGTGTTCTTCAGGAAGACCTGGACTTGGACCACAGTTCTTTACCACGACCCATGAGCAGCCGAAGTTTCCCCAGGAGCCTGGATGATTCTGAGGAGGATGACGATGAAGACAGTGGACACAGCTCCAGGAGGAGGGGAAGCATCTCCAGTGGGGTTTCTTACGAGGAGTTTCAAGTGTGAGTATGAAGGAATTGGCAAAATTTGGGTTGACCACAGTCCATATGTGACATAGCAGTTCCCCCCATTCCTTTCAATTCATTCTTTTCCATTACCAATCCCCAGTTCTTCTATGTTACTTTTATTGGTAGTTTTTTCTCTTTATAAAAAATAATGTGTTTATTATAGGAAAATTAACAAAGAAAAGCAAAATAAAACATTAAAGTCTGCCATATTCCTACCAACCACAATGTCCACTAATGTTGTGTCTCCTTTTATGTGTGTTCATCAATATTTTTATGTTTTTATGGTTTCACATATGGTCCATCCTGGAAGATGATTTGAGAAAAATGTGTACACTTCTTTTGCTTAGGGGAGAATAGATAATTCTAGGTCCAGCTGCTTTATAATATGATTCAATTCACCTGTTTTCTGTTGATCTTCTACCTGTTTGTTTTGTCTACTTTGGAAAGTGGGGTATTAAAGTCTCCAACAATTATTACTAAATTATCTGTTTATCCCTTCAATTCTGTAAAACTTTACTTTATGGATATTGGAACTCTGGTTATATGTCTCTTCCTAATAGATTGATTCTGTTTTTAATTATAAGATGGTTCACCCTACCTTTAGTAGAATGTGTTCTCTTAAAGTTTTTTCTGATATTACTGTAGCCACTCCAGCCTCAGGGTTGCTGTTCACATAGCATTTGTCATCCTTTCACTTTTAACCTATTTATCTCTCTGTATGTAACCTGTGTCTCATGTAAACAACATATGATTAAGCTTGTCTTTTTGTCCAGTTGGATAGTCTCTGCCTTTGGTTTAGTTGTTTTTTATCCATTTATATTTAATGTTATTGATACAGATTTACATCTACACTATCACCTTTTGTTTTCTATATATCTTGTGTTTCTTTTGTTCTTCCTCCTCCTTTATTGCTTTAAGTGAATATTTCCTGGTGTTTCATTTTACTTCCTTTAATTTTTTTTTTTTTTTGCAGTTTTTAAGTTATTTTCCTATGGTTGCTATAATACTAGTGGTTGCAAATATAGAGTGGCTTATGAGAACCTGTTTCTAATTTCTATTGACTTAATTCAGTAACATATAGAACACTCTTCTATAGTTCTTTTCCTTCTTTCCCCTTTTTGTGCTAGGTAGATAGATGTATTCATCAGTATATGTTGCAAATCCAATATTGCATTGCTATAGTTATCTCTGTATAGAGAAGATAAATTATATATTTATAGTGTTTACTATATTAACATTCTTACTTACCATATCTGACTCTCTTCATGTGTTTCTGAATTCAAGTTTCTGTCTTGAATTCTGTCTGGTGTCATTTCCTTACTCCAATACAACCTGGCTTTTACTTACTTCCTCTGGCCAGCTATTATTAAATATATTACCTTTTTGTATATTATAGGCCCAACAGTCGAATTATGTACAGATATTATACAATTGTTTTTTAAACTAGTAAAAAGGGAAAAAAAAGAAATATTATTTATAATATATTTTATACTTACATGATTATTTGTATTCTCTGTTTTTCATAAATATTTTAATTAGTTTCTGGGGACTTGCTTTCAGCCTAAAGATTTTCCTGCAGTATTTATTTATTTATTTATTTTTTAGCTTAAAGCATTTAATTTCCTTTTTTTTTTCTTTCCGTGGGTACCGGGAGTTGAACTCAAGACCTCACGGGCCAGTAGGCGCCTGTGCCGCTGAGCGATATCACCGGCCCTTTTTTCATATGTGGGTTTCGGGAGTCAAACTCAGGACCTCGCACTTGCCAGGCAGGCACTTATGCCGCTGAGCTATCTCACCAGCCCAAAGCATTTAATTTCTAAACAAATCAATCTGTTAGCAGTAGTCACAAAATATGCTTAATATAGAAACCCACATTTACGTATTTAATAAAAAGTGTAAATTTACCTCAAAACATAAATTAACCTGCCTAACAAATCAGCAGCAGTCAAAATTGTGAATTTTAAACAACTTCAGAATAATAAGTACTTTATACTGTTTTTTATCTTTAAAAAATGTTTACAACTTCTCATAAAAATAGTCTGAAGCAACTATTTTTCTTTTATTTTTTTATTTTTATTTTTTGTGGGTACCAGGGGTCGAACTCAGGACTTCGCACGCCAGCAGGTGCCCGTGCCGCTGAGCGATATCACCGGCCCTTTTTTCGTATGTGGGTACCGGTAGTCGAACTCAGGACCTTGCACTTGCCAGGCAGGCGCTTATGCTGCTGAGGTATCTCACCTGCCCCTATTCTTTTACTCTTTAACAGACATTTTCAACATTATGGGCAACACTCTTAAAACCTTAAGTGGTCCCCTTTTCTTTGATGTGGTTTATTCAGCTAGGAAAAAAAGCATGGTAGACAACTTAATACATTTTCACCAAATTGAAAGTGGTAAAAAATTTTTAAGACTCTATAGAGCTACACATCGTACCTAGTGTATCATTAAAAATAGAAGACAGTATTTTCTTCAGCAAATAGAACAGCATACTGGTACGCTGTTAATGCATACCTTTTAATATGTACTGTCATTAAATATTTACAACTACTTTTGTGAAGAGAACTAGAATGTAAATTTTCTGCAAAACTGGAAAAAAGCAATACAAAATTTGTGAAAGCCTCTGTTTACACAAAAGTAAGCCAGTTTTTCTCTTCAAATACTAGATATCATATGCAATGATTATTTTGGACATACTATAGTAATTCTTGAGGATGTTTTAATGCTGGAGGTAAGTTTGCAAGTCTTGCTTCTTCATCAAGGAGTACTAGATCTTCTATCTCACTGCCTCTGTATTTTCTTTGACATATTTTTACCACCACCTTCTTGAGAAACAAATTCAATGCTTCTCTTGATGCAACTGCTTTTGCATTTTTTTTGCTTTTGCCACAGCCAGTGCCCAAATACACAGACTTGCACCTCAATTCACAAACAATACTTTCTTGAGAGATTTTATTTTGAGGCAGATCTGCTAGTTCTTTTAGTGAGACAAAAAACACATCCAGGGTGGCTTTTAGAGCCTCAACAGCTGTGTTTAGGAGCTCTCCATGATTCACATTGGGACTAAAGCCACCAACAGCTGCCAACTTCCTGCCACCATTTTATACAGTCTATTGAAGAAAGGTTGCTTCTGTTTCACATCTTCATTGGTTAACTTGCAACAAGAGAATTGGACTGAACTGTCACTGGACTGTGAAGTACTTTAAGAAGGCAACTGTGAGGTCTACTCTGTGAGCTAATCCTAGATGCAAGCTGGGACACACTTGCCAAGGAAGTGCTTTTGGAAACCAGAGATCCACTGGCGTGGGAGCTGCTCTTGGAAGCTAACAGTGATGCAGCTACCTGGGAAGTGCTTTTGGAAGTTAGCAGTGATGTACTTGTTGAGCTGCTCTTGGAAGTTAGTAATGATGTGCCTGATGAGGAACTTTCTGGATACTGATGATGAAACACCGGCCTGTGAACTAGTTTTGGAAGTTAGCCCACTTGAAGCTGTCTCTGAACTAGGTTTAGAAGACAATAAGGGCAGCTCTACCTCTGAGCTTCCAGAGATGCCCAACAAGGGCACCTCAATCTCTGAGCTGCTCTGAGACGCTGAGACTGATGAGCTTTCCAAAGCACTCTTTTTAGGTGACCCACTTTGTTGTCTGCAATCAGTGGGTGGAGTCACGTGACTATTCACACTAGATTTCAACAATGAAGAAACAAATGTTGCTGAACTGTGTTTATCTGGACCTTCAGATTCAGAAGCTTTTCCAGAGCCTGCTGTTACCTGAGAGGAAATGCTGCTGCTAGTGCTGCTGCTGCTGCTTTAGCCGAAACCAAGCAATCTCCTTCACTTGCAGTTACTCTGAATGGAGCCACCAGAGCTCCGAGCAGAGTTACCACTATCTGATTTGGTGGATGACCCTGAACTAGTCGAACTGTGTTCTTGCTGAGCTGATGTTCGTTCTGTTTTGGCAGAAATTTTTGCAAGATCTCGCTCAATTGCAGAATTGCTTTTTCCTTCTACAATTTGTTTTTTGGATGGCTCTTCTACCCCTTTACTGCTACTCGATATCCCTCTTTTCTTCACCTTGGCAAGTAGTTTGTCTCTTTATGGATTGGAGCATCTGTCACTTTGATGCCTTCAGCCATACTAAGATTTTTTTTTTTAGTACCGGGAGTCGAACTCAGGACCTTGCACTTGCCAGGCAGGTGCTTGTGCTGCTGAGCTATATCCCCAGCCCTCATACTAAGAATTTTATCTATAACTTGTTGAGAGTACCTGCACCCTAGGAAGACATGGTTTGCCCAAGCCATGGAAAAAGAGATGAGCTGCTGCAACTGCCGACTACGGCCCGCTCTTGGCGTCGGCAGCTTCGTCTGTTAGTGGAGTCAATGACGCCAGCGGGCACCGGGCTCCCCAGTGTTGCGAAGCAGACACTCCCGGCGGTGGCGCCAGCGTTTGTCAGTCTCACCCTCACCTTGCAGCACCTCCACCCAGGCGGCCACCCGTGGGTTCTCGCTCCGGTACTCTTGACACCTCCTGCCACTTCCTGCACTGTGCTGGACCTGCAGGACACTGAAAGCGCGAGCAAGCGTGCATCGCCCAAGAGGCCCTGTCACTGGGCCTGCTCGGGCGGCCCTTCAGAAAGCGCCCCTGGTATTTCATTTAAAGCAGGTGGGCTGGTGTGGCACTCTCCCCATCTGGGTTCATCTGGGCATGTTTGTCTTCACTGCCCCTAGCCACCTCTGTGTACGAATAGACAGCTGTTAATCTCACTGAGAGTCCATTGTATTTAAGTCCATTTTCTCTTGCTCCTTTTAAGCAGTTTTTGTCTTTGAACATTTTCATTGCATGTGTCTTGGTAGGTATTTCAGGTTTACCCTATTTTCAGTTCTATGAGTTTTGCGGATATATATTTTTCACCAAGTTAGGGAGATTTCCAAATATTATTTCTGCAAATACAGTGGTACATTGGTTTACAAACTTAATTTGTTTTACGATTTGGGAAAAGATGGCTGTTTGTGTTCGTGTGGGGAAGATGGCCGTGGTTGTGTTTGTTACTCGATGGAAGTTTGTGAATGGAAACCAAATTTTGCCAAACACTTTTGTTTGTGAACCAAATTGTTTGTAAAAAGAAGCATTCGTGAACTGAGGTATTACTGTATTTCTTAAACTCCATAGACTCTCTTCTTACTGAAATTTAGTTGATTTTTAATAAGTGCTTTTTCGTTGGCTGTGTACCCTTAAAAAAATTTCTAGAGCACTTCAATGTTTGGATTTTTTAAAATAACTTTCCACAGTTATAATTGTTTCACTGTGGAGTTAATCTGTTGAACGCTAATGCAACCATTCCAGATGTCTCCAGTTTATATTTTAAAGATATTTATATGTTTTTATTCAAAATAGTGAGATCATAAGTGAACATAGTTTTTTTGTTTTATTTAATATATGGTGAACACAATTCTGTCATTATTTGTCACAGTATAATTTCTGATGACATCTTAGAATTTCACTGTATAGATGAACAGTCTCTCTTATTGATTGATTAATGTAGCAATTTTTAGTGATGCACTATTAAAAAGCAACACTAATTCATATCTTTGTAGTAAAAAATTACATACGTAAAACTGCTTTAGCAAATTTTCTAAAAATAAAACATCTGACTAAAGTGATGGACATAGATTTTTAAATCTCCAGATACAATTTGACTGGCAGAAAGATGCTGCATTTAGCATCACACCAACATCATGGGAGTGTTTATCTTAAGCTTGAGACCACTGAGGAAGTGTGGCAGGCTGGGGTGTAGCTCAGTGGTAGAACACTCACTTAGCATGTTGGACCTCAGTTCCATCCCTATCAGTGCAAAAAAAGAAAGATTTTTATCATATTGTTTAAGAAGAAATTTCAAACGTTTCTATTTGAAGAGCCAGTGGGCTGAAAAGACAATGACAGGGTCCTCTCCCCTCTAAAATCTGATTTCCTGCAGCCTGGTAAGACGAGTGGACCGCATGGAGCACTCCATTGGCAGCATCGTGTCCAAGATTGATGCCGTGATCGTGAAGCTGGAGATCATGGAACGGACCAAACTGAAGAGGCGGGAGGTGCTGGGGAGGCTGCTAGATGGGGTGGCTGAGGTAAGTGGCTGTGAGCTGGAAAAGAGCTGACCAGAGAACTAGAGTATTCTATTGATGGTAGGACACATTGGTGACACTGCTTTCTTGAGGTATTGAAGAGTAAAATACACAAACAAGAAAGATTACAGACATTCACAACATAGTTTCCATCCATTTTCATTTTCAAATATTTTTCCCCTCTGAAACAGAAACACTTTTTGATTCTGTAAAATATCAGGGTAGTCATATTCCGTACCTTTACCCTGACATGCTTTTCTTCCTAACCGCAGATCAGTGATCACCTGCAGGTGTGACTGTCCTAACCTTCTGGACACAGATGGTCCAGCCTTCACTGGAGAGCAGAATTTAGTGAATAATTACTCCAGTGGGTCTGAAAATTGCTATTACAGTGGTACCTCAGTTCACGAACTTAATTCTTTCCATGATTGTGGTTCCAAACTGAATTGGACAAAAACTGAATCAAATTTCCCCATAAGGTCAACACAGAACCTAATCATTGAATTTGATTCGGTTCTTGTCCAATTTGGTTTGCAACCAGAAGTGTGAAAAGAATTAAGCTTGTGAACTGAGGTACCACTGTATTTGCTATAACTCCCCAGCCTCACCTAAATATAAATAGATTATTTGTGCCCCAAATTTCCTAAGGCACTTTCTGTATGTACATCACCCTGCCAGTAACACCCTGGTTTCTTTTTCTCTTGTGAGGATGAAAGACTGGGTCGTGACAGTGACATCCACAGGGAACAGATGGAGCAGCTGGTGCGAGAAGAGCTGGAGCGCTGGGAATCCGATGACGCAGCTTCCCAGCTCAGTCATGGTCTAGGCACGCCAGCGGGACTCAATGGCCAGCCTCGTCCTAGAAGCGCCCGCCCTTCCTCCTCCCAGTCTGCAGATGGCCTGGAAGGTGGAGGTGGAAACAGCAGTTCCAACATCCACGTATAACACTTGTGTCACTGTGTGTCACCCAGCAGGTGAGAAGGTGGCTATCACCAGTTGCCATAGAGTTCACTACTTGTATGCTCTAACTGCCATATGATGCTGGTCTTTGTGACCAATTATTAATCTTTTGCACTTTAATTTATTGTATATAAACTTTACCCATGGATCAAAGACTTTTTTCATTTTCTTATATAAGAAATGAAGATGTAAATATTGAATTCAGGAAAAAAAATTGTTGAAAAGCATCTAGAATGGTATGCTTAGTTGCCTCCCTGCCTAAGTCTGCTCTTTTGACAATGATGTAGCCTTTAAAGCTGGAAAAGAACTGTCGTGGGGCTGCTGAGTTCCACTTCCAGGCACAAAACCGTGTTGTCATTTCTGTCCAGTGTATGAAGGGAAAGGAGGGTACCCTTTCCACTCAAGTGCCATTGATGAGCTGAATAAATAGCTTTCCTATAAGAAAGGAATTCTAATTCAGCTACCTTCCTGGGGTGAACTTTTCTAAAACATGTAGTAGAAAAAAAACTCCAAAGCATAGAATGGGTATGTAGCCATTACACTAGAATCTGTATGAATAGTTAATATAAATGTTAAATATTATGTTATTTTTGTTATTTTCTCATATCTAATATCTGCAGGACTAACAAAATCACTTTTATCTTTTATTAGAAATAAGGTGAGTAAACCACTGGAGATAAATTACAGGATAAATGGTATTTCTAACTAAAACATAAGAGAGTTGGAAGGAACCCTAATTTGCTTCCAACTTTGACATTTTCAGTAATTTGGTAGTATAAAATTATATTAAGTGCTTTCCCTTTGCTAGTACACAATACTGAACACTTAAAAGAGGAGAAACTTAATTTGGTTCATAGTTGTAGAGGGCTCAGTCCATGGTCCACTGGCTCCAAGTCAGGAACATCATAGCAGAAGGCCCTTGTGGAGTAAAGCTATTCACTTCATGGTGGCCAGGAAGCAGAGCTGGTTGGAAAGATTGCCAGAGACAAAAGGGCTGGAACCAGGTATGGTCCCCAAGGTAATGCCCCAGTGACCCCCACAATCACATCCATAAGTGTGCTTTACTAATCTGCTAGGAGTCTCTTAATCCAGTTAAGTTGACAGGATTAATAGTGACAAAAATTTACCCATATGTTCTCTTTATCACGTGTCTCAACTCATCTGCAGCTGAGTTAATGTTTCAACTAACCTATTAGGACCAACTAAGTTTTATAGTATACATTCAAACTTTTAACTCAGTAAATATGTTCATATTAAGCAAAATTTTGAGCAAGTTCTAAAATTCATAAAGCTTTAATAAAACTAAAGTTTTCGTTTTATACCAGCTCAGAAATATAGTTCTGAATATTTTGTGTCCTATATTTAAAAACTAGAATTGATAATATAAATGAAGTTTATACAGAGGAGACTTTTGTACTGAAAATTCATCTATTATCACAGAGTTTTAGCTCAAGTTGTTTTTGTTAGGAGAAAGTCTCATCAAATTTATGGGGGGATCTATTTCTCAATAAAAAATAAAGCTCATATTTTTCAAAAGTGTTGAATAATGTGACCTTTTGAGAGCTAATAGGGGAAATAAGAGAGAGAAATCCTGAGCTGGGGAACCAGTAGAAAAGAGTCCTGTTTCTTAATGCTGGGTCTTTAATTCCCAAGTTGCTCATTCAGTGAGTAGAAAATGTCAGTCTAATTTCCAGTGAAGAGGTGAGTGGACCGACCTTCCCAGGTTGGCTTCTATGGGAATGAAGCATCCTGAGTTTCTTCAGTGTCACTCTCCAGGACTTCACTTTTATCTTTCATATGCTGTGCACATTTCTTTATTCCTAGGTACTAACGTACACACTCCAGGAGAATTGGGTGTACATATTTGTTGTGTGTACTGTTATTAAGTGTAAACAAGCTTCACTGTGGAGTGCATTCTCACTGTGTGATGTCCACATGTACTGACCACGTGCCATGTATCAATCATGGTCACAAGAAAGTCTGTTTATTATACATATTATTAGTAATGTGCTATCTTTTGTTTCACTTGTAAAATGTTACAGAATTCTTTCCTTGTACTGGTAAATTTCATACATTTTTCATCTTCCATCATAGAGAATTCACTCCTCATCCCTTCCCCACCATCTTCCCCTCTGCATTGTTATAATGAAGATATTATATATGCAAGTCTTTCTCAACAATCAAGAATTTCATAATTGTATAGTACTGAGCACTTTGCTTTTTAATAAAGGCTTGATGTGATAACAGATGTAAGAACTGTCTTTCATATTAGTAAAAGAATAGACTTTGATAACTGCAAATTCTCTTTTATGTCCAAAAATAATTGACGTATTTATATAGTTATTACACCAAATACACATTTCAAGTAACCTGCCTCGAGCATAGGGCTGTCATCGTGGTGTCTTACTGTTTTTTCCCTCAGATGTATAGCTGTGACAAGGATTCTAGGGCAGTGGCTTATTTAAGAGGTGCAGGTAATAGGAGTAGTACAGTGGGGGAAAACCAGTGTCCTAGTCATTTTACAATCTTAAGACGTGATATTAGACATTCACAACTTAAAGGGGAGGGGTTTGTTTTGGCTCCTGGGTTTTAGAGGTTTCATTCCAAGTTAGCTGCCTCCAAGGCAGAAAGGGCATGCTGGTGGGCCTGGCGCAGAGGAAAGCTGCTCACATCATGGTGGCCAGGAAGCCAAGAGACAAGAATTGTGAAGGGAGATACATCCTTTCGGGTCACACCCCAGTGACTCACCTCCAGGCAGGCCCTGCCTCCTAACAGCAAGTCAACCATGAATGCATCGGTGGATGAATCCACAGGTAAGGATAACACCCCCACGATCCAGTCACCTTCCAAACACAAGGCTTGGGGCACCCAGATATAAACTTGTCTTGACTGTTCCTGGCCCTCTGGGGGAGGTAGAACTAACCTCATGGCAGCCAGGAAGGAGGGAGAAGGGAAGGGAGAAAAGGAGAGAGGGGGAGGGAAGAAGGAAAGTTGGTGGGGGTGGCAGGGACAAAATACAGTCCCTAAGGCCATGATCCATGACACCCTTCAGCTAACTCCCAACTATTGTTTCCTCACCTCCCAGCAAGGCCATCAGATGATGAATCCACGAATGGGTCAATCCACTGAGGAAGGGAAGCCAGGCATTTCCCAAGGGTCCCACCTCTGAACATCGCTGCCTTGGGAACCAAGCCAACACACCCAACACATCAGACTTTGAGGGACATTTCCTATCAAAACTGTAACACCACTTGAGGAAATAGAATTTTGGTAGGAAAACCGCTCTGGGAGGATGGTGGTAATTCCCTAGAACTTCAGACAGAACAGCCCCGGTTGGCTTCTGAGCAAGGAAGGAGCTGCAGACACTGGCAGCTGAACAACAGTAGGCGCAGAATAGAGTGCTATGGCACAACGCATTGGGACAGGTGCTTAACGTAGCCAGTAAGTATAATCACGGTGGCCCAGCTCAAAGGGGTCCATTCACTTAGAGTACAGTGCAGGCGGTGCCCCATGAAGTAGCACCACGTGGCTTTCCTTGTAGATGCCCATAAACAGGGAGAAGCTGAAAGCTTAGAAAAAACGCTATGCGAAGATTCTGGTCCTCACTCTCTACTCATAAGCCTTGTATCACACTAACATACCCAGTACCCAAGTCCACTTTTTCTGAAGACTTAAATGAGAACATTTGTAAACTGAGAAAATGAATGTTTAGGTTTTTTTCCCCCTCAAGGAATTCTTTGCACAAAATAAGAGTAAGTGCAAAAGCACATTAAAGCTGAGAATATCCACTGCAGGTGGAAGGAGGCAATATGACTTGCTCAGCAAGTAACAGGCTGCCAAATCAGCAAAAAGGAAAGGATTCTTTGACTATTTCAAATTCTGAAGGCAATAAAAGGAATTAATATTACCAAATGATAATTAAGAATTTTCTTGAAAGTTTTCTTCAAGTCTTTATGCACACACACACACACATAAACTACTTCTGTGCTCACTTTCCACTTCGTATTGTATCATGAGCATGTTATCCTGATTTCATTAATGGCTAGAGGATACATTAATGTACATTATATAAATATATTAAATAAGTTATATATTAATTCATGTGAAATAGCTAAAGTTACCTCATCCCCAGCATTAGACATTTGCATTGTTTCGGAGTTTCATAATCATTCATAATTCTATTATTGTGGGAAAAATTGAATCAACAGTAGCCAGGAGCTCAGGAGAAGAAAAGAAGTTTTACTGATGCTGGCAGACCCCAGAGGAGTAATCTCCGAAGTCTGAGGTGTTGATTACAGAGAGCTCGTCTTATTCATAAGGTGGCAAACAGAAGTTACAAAAATGAGATAAGCTTTTACTGAGGATTATGGTACAATGGGTATCTTGCGGTGAGCACAGCTGTATGTAGCAAGGTTGTTTTTAGCGCATTCACAGAAGTTTCAATTTGATGACAAATCATATGATTTAGCTGAGTTCAGTGGCAGAGAACAGAATAGCTGGAGCTTTATTGAACAAAACGGCTGCAGTTAGGATTTCTGCTTCACTATGACTAACATTTTTATATTTCTGCTTATTTCTTTATAAAATTATTTATGAAAAATATCTGGAAATGTAATAATAGATTAATCTCTATGAACATATGGTCTTGATGCAAATTGGCAAACAGTTTTCCAAACAGCCACTGGATTCTCTAATTTCCCTAAAACATTCTAATCCTAATTTATTGCCTTAAGAGACAGCAGATTACAAACCACACCACTTGATACCTTCCTCATCTGCCATCATACATTTATAAGAATTGTAGACAAAATGTCTCATCTGATCATGACACATTGTAAATGCACACTAACCTGTCACACCACACGTTTAACTACCGTGTGTTAATTAAAAATTAAAACATATTAAAACCCTTCAAAGTACGTAATCAGCTGGCTCCAAAGCAGGGTGGCATAGCAAAGGAGCAACAGTTCATGGCAGTGGACGACAGCAAAAGCAACAAGAGAATAAAGGGGAGGACAGAGAGAGCAAGCCTCTTTCCCTCCCTTATATTGTATGCAGGCTGCCCACCCCAAGGCAGGTGTAGCACTCACACCCTTGGTCCCAGCATTGGACCATGAATCAATCACAAGCTCTAGAAGCCCACCCCCATGACTGCATAAGGCTTTGGGGGGACATCTAGACACAAACCATAACAGTCCCCTAATAGGTAAGGACAATGACAACCACATGAGCCAGCTCAGAAAGCATATGGAGGGCCGGTGAGATGGCCCAGCGGCATAAGCGCCTGCCTTGCAAGCGAGAGGGCCCGAGTTCAACTCCCGGATCCCACATACGAAAAAAGGGGCCGGTGATATCGCTCAGCGGCACGGGCGCCTGCTGGTGCGCGAGGTCCTGAGGTCGACCCCCCGGTACCCACAAAAAAAAAAAAAAAAGCATATGGAGACCATGCACTGCTGGGTGTGTATGGATGGCACTGAGGATGCCCTCTCATGGCCATTCTTCAGGGTCCGCCGCACCCCTGTGTTACATATGCATAAGACATTTCCCTTAATGTAAATGCCAGGGAAATCTCTGCAGAGCACCTGCTTTCCCCTTTATTGTCACTGAATTGTGTGACCGCTCCTTCCCTCTTCACCATGGCCTCCAGGATGCAACTTTATTAAGTGCAGAGGACCTTTCAGTCCACCATGTCCACGGCCATTGCAATGTGTTCCTCATGGCAACTTTCCACTCTGGGTCATATTTCCTTTTCCTTTTATCATACTTATGTTCACATCAAATGCTT
The DNA here is from genome assembly GCA_028451465.1 of Erethizon dorsatum. Taxonomy (NCBI): domain Eukaryota; kingdom Metazoa; phylum Chordata; class Mammalia; order Rodentia; family Erethizontidae; genus Erethizon; species Erethizon dorsatum. The sequence goes on along the minus strand of CM051832.1, from coordinate 112,200,377 downwards.
CAGGAATGCTTAATGAAAGCTATATGGAACAGATTTTGTGCACGCGTGTGTGTATGTGTGTGTTTTAAACATCCTGATACAAAATATTGTTTCCTAAGGGAGCCCTGCATAATGCCCAGGGCCTGGAACCGTTAACGCACAATAAACACGTGTCACCATGCATATCTGGGTATACGTGATACAGCCCGGACAGGGACAGCGCCAGTTCCAATAGCCCACCCACCATTTCAGACAAATGTAGCTTTCATTTTATGTAGGTCACAGAGGACATGTCAGCAAGCCACAAGCTCGCCATTTCTCCAACCCACTCCCTCAAAAGACTGCCAAAAATGCCATAAAAGTGCCTCAGCCTGTAAGGGACACCTTCTCTGTTCTACTCCGACAGAGAGGTCTCTCTCAGGTTTAGCAATAAACCTGCTTGGACTGTTGAGTTTGAACCCCCCCTTTCTCGCTCAGTACATAAGAACAATTACATTTCTATATAGGGCAAGGAATAAAACAGGCAACATGTCAGACACATACGTTTGACAGATGTAGAATCTAATTCATTTGGCCTTCTATTTTTCTATTGCTCAGTTTCTGAACACTATTTTTAATTAGTATTATAATAAGCTTGTTAATTTTTCTAATTATTAAAATTCAACTATTTACAGAAAAATTTCAAATGGAGGCTCAATGACTATTTAGCCAACTACCCAAACTCTCTCCCTTTCTCCCCCATTCTCTCTCCTCCCCTCCCGCTCCTCTCTTCTCTCTCCCTAACCGGGGATTGAACCTAGGGACTGCCCTGCACTGCACGCCCAGACCTTCTTATTTTTGATTTTGACACAGCGGTCTCCCAGGTTTTCCCTCTCCTCCACCCGTGGTAGCTTCCCTGCTCAGTAAGTTTTTGTCCACCGCATTTGTCTTCCCACGCTTGTAGAGAGCCAGAGTTTTACCTCTCCATCAGGCACCTAATGCTTCAGAGCCAGACTCAGCTGCCGGCAGCAGCCCCTGAAACCCACTCTGAGCTGCGAGCTCCTCTTTGGTGCTCACTTTCAAATGAGACTGCAAGGGTGACAAACTCAATTGCCTCTATTGTGCAGTGCGCTATTTTCTAACAAAATGTTCACGCAATCCTACAGACCTTTCCTGCCACACGCTCAGCCCGAATTTGCTCACCGGCCTTCACAGCATTCAGGTGCCCAAGGGCCTGGGTGACCAAGGGCTGGGGCTCAGAGGGGGAGCACAGAGTCCTGGACACAGAGCTGAGACGGGCCTTGCAAACCACCCAAACACTGCCGCTCAGCGATGAAATCAAGCACCCGTGGCAGTATTATTTTATCAGCATTTTTCTTCTTGAGAAGGGGGTCTCACTCTGTTGCCCAGGCTCGGCGGAACCCCTGGGCTCCAGCGATCCTCCTGCCTCAGTCTCCCCTATGCCTGGGATTACAGGTGTGGCCAGGCGCCTGTCCTGTCCAGTGCTACACGATCCTAAGTGTTTCCTCAAATGTTCCCCCTCCATCCCAGCTCCTCCTCCCCGCGTCCCCCTGTCCCTGCCTTGGCGTCCGGGGCTCCCTCTCCCCTCCGTCTACAGGACACAGGACTTGGCGTGGAAACCTTTCCTGGGGACCCCGCCCGCTCCCCGGCTGCACTCACCTTCAGGTGGGACCCGACACGGTGTGTAGGTGTAGGGTTGCAGCGCAAGGTGGATGGTGCCAGTCCCCGTCCCAGGGTGGGGCGCCACCTGCCAGACAGTGGAAAGCACCCCGGTCCTGGTGCCTGCACTGCCCACGGTACTGTCCGCCACCCTCCAGCGAAGTCAGGTCACCAAGAAACCTGTGCTGGAGACCCGGGGACAAACCCAAAACTCTCGTCTGCTGGGCTTTTTCCCAAAGGGTCAGCGGCGAGAGCGCTGGGCGCGCGGGCGTGGCCCGGCTGGGGGACTCTGCGTTCTGGCCGGGCTCGCTGTCAGCCGCCCAGGAGTGGCCCAGGGACCCCGCCGCTGAGGTCCTGGCTATGCTGCCCACCCAAGGGCGACAGGTGGCTTCTGAATGTACCGCAAAAAGTCAGAAGGCTGCGCCAGGGCCAGGAAGCCAAGACCCGAATCCAGGGTAGGGACCCGGTGGGTGGGTGGCAGCGGGCGGTGAAGGGCGCAGCGTCCTCTGCGCGGCGTTCAGCGCTGCTCTGCGCCGTGCTGGGGGGGACGCGCTGGAAAGTGACTGGGGACAGGCAAGGTGGGGGTCCGGGTCTCTGCGTGGGGTTGTCACCCCCCACAGCCCTGCTGCCTGTGGCCTCAAAAGTCAGCGCCTGCATGAAGATGCTGTCCGGTTTGCATTTACACGCAGAAACCACAGCATGACTTAGTGCTCAAGGGCAGACTGGGAATTAGCGTGAATTCTCCTCCCAGTACAGGACAGGGTCAGAGGAGAAGACAGAGCCACAGAAATGCTGTCCATAATGTTTCAGAATACGGAAAATACCGTCCTCTTTACCATCCAGGGGTCGACCTCAGGACCTCGCGCACCAGCAGGCGCCCGAGCCGCTGAGCGATGTCACCGGCCCTTTTTTCCTATGTGGGATCCGGGAGTCGAACTCCAGTTCTCGCGCTTCCCAAGAAGGCGCTTACGCCGCTGAGCCATCTCACCAGCGCCCCCTCTGCCTGTCTACTTTTACAGTATATCTTTGTAATGTGCCCAAACGTTGGGTGAAATTGTTCTTTGGGGCTCTTTCCTCTCAGTTTAAAGACTCAAAGACTCGCAGGAAAATACATTTTAGTCGTTCTTCATTTGAACCACAGTGAAGACAATGTCTCCAGACCTTCCTCTTAGAACTGGCCTCACCCCTCAGTCTCCGAAGTCAGGTCCTCCAAGGTGCAGTACTGCTCCTTCGGATGCCAAAGGTCACCCATATGATACCAAATTAAAGTCAAAATGGAAGGGCCGGGGGTATGGCTTACCGGCACAGCGCCTGCCTGTCAAGCGCGAGGTCCTGAGTTCAATTCCCAGTACCAAAAATAAACAAAATAAAATCAAAATGGATCAAAGATCTAAACATTCAAGCAGGAAACATTAAGCCTCTTGGAAGATGAAATAGGTGAAGCACTTGAAGACACAGGTGTAGAAAAGGATTTTCTAAACAGAACCTCAATCGCCAGGCAATGGCAGCAAGAATCAACAAATGGGCCCGTGTCAGACTAAAGGCTTTTGTACAACAAAAGAATCAATCAGGAGAGCGAAGAGACGATCTACAGAATGGGAGAAATTTTTGCCATCTGCTCCTCAGCCAGAGGACTCATATCTAGAATATACAAAGAACTCAGAGAAATTAAACCACCTAAAACGAAAGACCCAGTCAAGAAATGGGCTAGGGAAATTAACAGACACTTCACAGGGGAAGTCAAATGGTCAACAAGTATATGAAAAAATGTTCAACATTTCTGGCCATTAGAAAAATACAAATTAAAACAACATTAATTAATCGCTTCTCGGCCTTTTGGCTAAGATCAAGTGTAAAACAACATTAAAAAAAATTAAGATCCCATCTTACTCTGGAAAGAATGGCAATCATTTGGAAATCAAACAATAACAAATGCTAGCATGGCTGTGAAGAAAAAGGAGCTCTCCTACATTGTTGGTGGCAGTGCAAACTAGTACAACCATTATGGAAATCAGTATGGTGGTTTCTCAAAGAATTGAATTTAGAAATTCCACATGACCCAGCTATCCTCCTGCTAGCTATCATCCCAGAAGAGCTTAAGTCATTGTACTACAGTGATACTTGCCTACCAATGTTTATAGCAGCACAATTCAGAATAGCTAAATCCTGGAAGCAACCTGTATACCCATCAACAGATGATTGGATAAACAAAATCTGGTATCCATATAGAATGGAATACTACCGGGCTATAAAGAATGACATATTTGAGGCATTTGCAGGAAATTGGATGCACCTGGAAAACATAATCCTGAGTGAAATAAATCAGACACACAAGCATGAATACTATACACTATCCCTCATTTGAGTAAGGCAGAGTACAAGCAAAGAAAATGATAAGAGATGAATAGAAAAGCTGAATAGGTGTCTGCAATTCATGTCTGTAACAGCAAAAAAGTGGTAGGACATTGGATGTGGCCAGAAGAAAACCAGGAGTCTGTCGCGGGTCTCTTTCTTGGCCACCTGGGCTCCGCAGTGCAGTGCGGAGGGGTGTGAGTGCGCTGATGCCGCTCGCCCTCACCTTCCTCAGGTCTTTCCTTCTGCTCCCTCTGCGCCCTGGTTTTCTCTGGAAATACCTCCTCCTCTCCCTTGCCACTGGGGCCACCCTCCTTCATTCCTTGCTGTTTTTGAACTGGGGATTGAACCAGGGCCTCCCTGGTGCTGAGGAGGAGCCTCTCCTCCCTGGGGCTGGGTCCTGGCACCCATCCCAAGCTCGAGTCTTGAGAAGGACTGTTAAACATGCAACTGCAAACTGTATGTGCAGGAGTGCACGTGTGTGCACAAGCCCATGCATGTATACATATGGCCATTACCAGATGATTTAGAGACATACATTCAAAATATAAAAATTCATACTAGATGTATTGCAAATGTTCAAAAGCTACATGTGGCTAGTTGCTGTTATATAGGACACTGTAGTTCTGTATACATGATTTTTATTTTCTTTCCAATATAAGCATTATACATGACATAGTCTCTCCCTAGGTTTTCCGTGGCAAACATTTTCCAAATGCATTATTTTTCAGATGTGCTCCTATAACTACTTTATGACAGATGTATTCAAATTTCTCATCTACCTTTATACATAAAATGGTCTGTTTTTGCTTTATAATCAAATGCTAGAAAAGAAAGTTACTAGATCAAAGGGTATTACCTTTAAAGATGTCAATTCTGGACACTGCTTTCTGGAGAAAGATGTAGCCACGTATATTCTCACATCCAACTGGGACAGAAATATTTTCATCATGTGTTTTTTAAAATATTATGGCCTTTTAAAAAACTTTAAAATTAGATGTGGGAAATTATTGTCCTATTTAATCTGCATTATAATAATTAGTGAGAAAGACATTTCTTTCATTTTGTTTTTGTTCTTTTTTTTAGTCTTTTGATGATACTGGGGATTGATGTCAGGGCCTTTGCAATGACCTACATCCCCAGATCTATATTTCTTATTTTAAGATGGTCTCGCTAAGTTACCGAGAGGAAAAATTGCCTCAGCCTGCAAGAGTGCTAAGATGATGGGCACACAACTCCCTGCCCAGCTATCTCCCTGCTTTTTCCCTGCCATTTTCCTTTCTGCCAGCATGTGCCTGCTCACTGAGTGTACCATTGCCTGGTTAAACTCCATGGCTGTTTCCTTATCATCATGTGAAGTTCAATTCTTTGTTCGTCACACACAAACCTTAGGAACCCATCCAGGACCACATCGCCCACAGCAACATGGCCATTATAATAACCATCGTAACTGTGAGATTCTTTCCATCCTGTATTTCTGTTTTTAATTTGGAATTCTGTTCTTTTCAATTCTGACTTCCTCTCTCTGTAACTTTATCTTTCCTTAATGTTTCTTCGTAGTGGTGGTTTGCTGGATGAAAGGAAAATTATCTTGCTCAGCACTGAATTCCCAAGGCTAGGTCCATGCTTGATATATAGGCAGCACCCTCTAAATACCGGCTGGAAAACTGAATTCGAAGCCAGGTGTGGTGACACATGCCTGTAATCTCAGCACTCTGGAGGCAGAGATAGGAGGACAGAAATAGGAGGATCCCCTGAGTTCAAGGTCAGCCTGCACTACAAAGTGAGACACTGTCCCAAAAAACAAAACAAAACAAAACCACAAAAAAAAAAAAAAGAAGCCTAAAAACAACAAATAAAAGAATTCTATCCACTTGTTCATAATTGCAAAGGAGGAAAAAGTCTTCACTTTCTACCCATCTAAAGCTCCATGGCTGGGGCCCTGACAAATGAGACCTGTGAAAGATTGACAAGAGAACAGCATGCAGATTTATCTAGTATACACTTGTCATGACATGGGCGCCTTCATAAGGAAATGAAGGCCGAAGCAGTGGTCAAATCTGGCTTTGCTGTACCAGGCTCGACGGAGAATGGACAACCTCGCAAAAACAGTATACAACAAAGAGGGCTGAATTGAGAGCAGGGAGCTCAGGAAACAGCACCCAGGCCTCCTCAGCACCCTCTGTGGTCAGAGACAAGGATGGCCCTGCCTCCCAGTTCTCTGCTGTGGGACTCTATGGCCTGCATCAAGGGGATCAGCACCAGGCCTCCCTGTGCCTCCTGTCACTCTCACCTTCAGCTTAAAATACCCAGTGTGCCAAGCACCCACGCTTTGGGCTCATGTATTCTGGACCACCCCCCTCAACAAGTAAGAAATCTGCGAGCATCTACCCTGTTATTTCGGAACTACACTAATTTTGAAGGCCGAGACTTTGAAGATGATAAATGCCTGCATTCAGTGTATGGATTTCACCTGGCACATCCCTGCTAGTAGCTAATAACCAACAGCGGGGACATCCTCACCAATCACGATGCTGAGTGCACTGCGATGCTTCCTTGGGTTATCACCACGAGCAAAGTTGTGTACTTGCAGGGTTTTCTGTGTGACTTACTGTAAGAGCAAAGTTATAAAATAACAAACTTATAGAAATTTCAGAGCAGAAATTAGAAATCAATTAGTAGCCTCTGCCTAAGCTCATGCTGCCTGTCACGTAGACTCAGCTACCCTGACCCCCACGCCAGCCATAACTCAGAGACAGTTTGACTCAGCCTTATCTGACTGAATCCAGCTCCATTGCCTGTACTTTTCAGCCTATAAACATATTCTGTTTTGCTTGCCTATTCCAGGAACTTTCCACCTAGGACACAATAACCCAGTCAAGGACATGCTTGCCTGATTTCACCAGCCCACTCAGACAGCCCCTCCCTAGCAAAACCTCCCCAGAACAAATCTGCCTGACAATGTACGCCTTAGCCTATTTAACTAATCATATAATAACCTGCAATCAGCTTTGTATTTCTGGCTTGCAAAAATGTATTTAAGCTAAACTCTAAGCTGACTCTGGGCTGGTGATTTGAGACCTGGTTCCCATCAGCCCACTAGCATTAAAATAAAAGTTGCCTTCCAACTCCTCAGGTGCAAAGAGTCTTCCATTTGGTTTGATATCAGATTTCTGCAACACTTCTTGGTGCACTGTTGGCTGCAAAGACACTGTGCTGACCATTTAGGTCACTGGTGAAGGCCTGCTGATTGCGGCAGGGACTCATTCTCTGACTTGCAGACAAGACAGCGCACCCTCTGATCTTTTTCTTGGAGTCTCCTTCGCAGTCGGGGGGAGAGAGCCCCTGCATGGCAGCAGAGACCTCACCAAACCCATGGGAGGAGACAGAACACAACAGGTTGGGCCCTTCAGATAAGGTAGGAATTCCCCCGGGACATCCCTCAGTTAGCCTGTCAGTTTCTGTTCCAGTTTCAGCTTGTCAGTTCCGTCCCCTTGGTGGAGACTAAGCAAGGACCTGATCAACCCTTGAAGCCTGTGCTAGCAGCCTGTGTTAGCGAGAATAGTCAGTTTCTGTTTCTGGTTCAGTTTCAATCAGACTTCAGGGGCTAAAATGTATTAGCCTCTGAAGGCCTGCTAAATGATTGTGTAAATGTTTGTAATGGATGACATAAGCAATATATCATTCCGTCTGTGCTCCATGGAGAAAGCACCCCCCCAAGGGAGCTTAGGGCTATGGAGCTTGACTGAGCCCTAACCTGCATTTTCATCTTGCACCACCATTCAAGGGCACACCACGTACACCACAGAGAGATAAAATAGAATCTAATTAGTCAAAGTTTATAATTCTGGAATATATCTTAAAAGAATTCTAAAAAGGACTTTTCTGGTGATTTCAAAGTTAAAATAAAACCAAACTGGCTCTGTTCTTAAACAAAACTGCCTGGACAAAGCCCATTCTTCCTGAGGATTCCTCCTTGACAAATGTATCATCCCTCCTGCTCCTGGCTCTACTCCCAGCCAATTGGACTTGTTCCAGCCCCCAGAGCCTTCTGCTATACAGCTGCCCCTACCTGCCTATCCTGGTCAGATGGCATTCTCCACCTCTTGCCCCATCTAGCTCATCAGAACCTAATCCGGCCAGTCATCGCCTCCACTCATCTCATCTACACTTACTGCTCCATGCCCACCTGGGAGGCCCACTTCCTCTTGATTAAAAATAACTTGTGCTATAATGAACAAAGATATAAAAAGTTGCTTAACTTTAGTGCCAGGATATACAGGTGGGGTGATGCAGGCAGGCTGATAAAAAACAGAGAGAGAATACCTGAGGAACCAGCTGGCCCAATGGCTAGGCTATAACAGAGACACAAAGCCAAGAAATTTAGGCCCAACTGTACCTGCCAAGATTAGAGGAACAAAACAGGGGTATCTTTTCATTCCAATGCGAGCAAGGGAACAAGACAGAGCCCAAGCTTTCCTCCCAGCTTTGGGAAAGTTTTACAGAAAAAAATCAAATTACAAATTTTAATTAATCGAAAAATATACCTTTGGTTTTCAGTTTGAATTGATGTACATAAAACATTTCTTGTACATTGCAAAGTTTTAAATTTACAGGTTAACTTGCTCTTTACTCTGTTGTAAATTAAAAACACTGATTCAAGGTTACTCAGAGGTCTGTTGGCAGTCAGCCAAGTTTACTATTCAAAAAAAGGTGGACATTTTAAAATTCAAGTGGCTACAGTCAAGTTTGTTATAAAAGGTTATAGTAAGTGAAAAAATATTAAAAAGGCTATAAATGTAAGAGATATACTTTTGACATGAGAAGATTTTATATGATAAAAGTCTCATCCTACTAAAGAGATGAGAGAGATAATGACAAGATTAAAAGCTTATGTATGTTAAAAAAGCTTATAAAAGTAGTTTATTAAAAAGATATATATGTGTGGTTACTTGTTAATTCAGTGGAGCTCAGGTTGTTCCTTCTAAAACTCCCATGAAAAAAAATGGTCAAATCAACATGAAATACCAGTCAAATAACAGCCCTTAAAAAACTTATGTGATATATACTACTCTATTCTGTACTACTACTGTATGTTACTCTATTCAACACTAAGACAGACATCGAAATGTGTTACAAAAAATAATGTTATCATGATTGTCATGTTAAAATATTATGTGTGGCTTTTGATCTCAAGTTTTCTTTGTAAAACTATGTAACTTCTATCTGTTAATATTCTATATGGATGCAACTACTAGGACAACCATAATTGATAAAAATAACAGTCCTTTGCTATACTTTATATTTCAAGGTTTTTTTTTTTTTTGTGGGTACCGGGGAGTCGACCTCAGGACCTTGCACGCCAGCAGGCGCCCGTGCCACTGAGCGATATCACCGGCCCCTTTTTCGTATGTGGGTTCCAGGAGTTGAACTCAGGCCCTCGTGCTTGCCGGGCAGGCGCTTAAGCCACTGAGCCATCTCACCGGCCCATATTTCAAGGTATTTGATATTTAGATAAAATTATAATAACCCACTACAATATTAATGCAACTGATTGTCTCTTTTGGGTGTTCAACAACTAAAGTTTAGAGGCCAAAACTAAAAAGGTGACTGGGCTAAGAGGACAACCAGTATTTTGGGCTGGCCCTCCAAGGTCAACAAGGACCCAGGACATGAGGGTATAACACAAATGCCCCTCCAACCAGTATACTTCAGTTTGTTAGTTGCCCAGGTAATAGTTCCTGTTCCAGATCTGGTTGCTCTCATCTTCTTAAAAATGGCTGGTCACTGTGATACACAGCTGGTCACTATGATGATAGACTGTCAACTTGCTAAAATATACCCCTCCTGCCTGTAAAGCTGATACAAGCCGAGCCATCAATGTGGCCACCATGACCTCACACCCAATGGTCCCAAACCCACATACTCTCCTGGGCTTTCTTCCTTCTGATGTTGCCTGGTTTACTTGTTTGGACTTAAAAGATGCTTTCCTTTGCCTGCAAGTGGCCCCTGCCAGTCAACTCCTGTTTGCCTTTAAATAGAATGACCCTAACACAGGGCAAAAGGGACAACTTACATGGACCCACCTTCCTTAAGGTTTTAAAAATACTCCCACACTGTTTGGGGAAGCCCTGGCTGCTGATCTGGCCAAGTTCCCCTACAGAAAGTTCAACTGCACCTCCTGCAGTAGGTTAATGATACCTTAATTGGAAGCCCCTCAAAAAAAAAAAAAAAAAAAAAACAAGGACAGTTAGAGAAAAACTCAAGCCCTCCTCCACCGCTTGTGTGATACCGGGTACAAAGTCTCCTGAAAAAAGGCTCAAATTTGTAAACAAAAAGTCAGATATTTAAGGCTGGACTTGAAAAAAGGGGCTCTGGGGGCCGGTGAGATAGCTCAGTGGCATAAGCACCTGCCTGGCAAGTACAAGGTCCTGAGTTCGACTCCCGGTACCCACATATGAATAAAGGGCAGGTGATATCACTTAGTGGCACAGGTGCCTGCTGGTGCGTGTGGTCCTGAGTTCGACCCCCGGTACCCACAGAAAAAAAAGAAAGAAAAAAAGAAAAAAGGGGCACCGACTCATACACCCCCCCCAAAAAGAAAGTCATCTGCTCTATTCCACAGCCTGACAAAAAAAAAGAAACTTCGGAAGTTTTTAGAGACAACTGGTTTCTGCCAAATTTGGATACCTGAGTATGCTAAAAAAGACAGGCTGCTTTCTGACATGTTAAAAAACCCAAGACAGAGAGAGATGCAATAAATTAAACTTAAAAAAAAAAAAAGCATTCAAACAAATTAAAAGAGCTCTGGCTTCAGCTCCAGCTTTAGGAATCCCAGATGTGACTCACCCCTGCAACCTGTTTGTGGATGAGAGACATGTTGCCTCGAGAGTCCTAACTTAAACAATAGGACCCCGGAAAAGGCCAGTTGCCTACCTGTCTAAAACTCTAGACTCAGTATCTAAAGGATGGTCTCCCTGTTTGCGAGCACTTGCAGCAACTGCCCTCCTGATTAAGGAGGCAAACAAACTGACTTTGGGACAAAACCTGACTGTCCAGGTGCCACAGGCTGTTCTTGAGCTCCTCAACTGTAGGGGATATCATTGGCTCTTGAACAGCTGCATTACTCAATACCAAGAACTGCTTGTTAGAAATCTCTGACTCACCTTCCAGCCAGTTAAGGCTCTAAATCCAGCCACCTATCTGCCCACGGGGCTCAGACAGCCCTAGTACAATTGCCTTACATTGACAGATGGGCTCTTTGCCAGTGGCCTGACCTCCAGGTGGAGCTTTTAGCAGATGCTGAGTACACCCTGTTCATGGATATAAGTAGCTCTATTAAAAATGGACAACATAGGGCTAGCTATGCCGTTGTTACCACCAAAGAGGTGCTCCTAGCTGGACCTCTTCCCCAAAATTGGTCAGCTCAATAAGCCAAGCTCTAGACACTCATACAGGCCCTCAACTGGGCAAAGGACAAAAAGGTCACTATTTACACAAATTCCTGGTATGCCTTCACTACAGTCCACATCAACGAGATATTATAAAAGGAGCATGGACTCCTGACAGCTAAAGGAAAACCAAATCAAAAACAAGGATAAAATTTCTCAACTTCTGACTACAATTTAAAAACATAAAATGGTTGCCATTATCCATTACAAAAGACATCAAAAAGTAAAAGACACAGTTATTCTTGACAATCATAAAGCAGATGAGGCTACCAAGATGGCCACTAAATCCTCAGTTTAAAAAGACAATGATTTGATCCAAAACTTAAAAGCTTTATATGAGATTCCACCAAAAACTGTTCTTAGCTTGCACTGAGGTCCCTTCCATTACACTAAAATAAACACAACAAAAAAGAGCTCATACAGACCCAAATGGTGTCTGGGCCCTGCCAGATGATTAAATGATCATTCCAAAGGAGCTAGCCTACACCTAGGTTAAGCATCACCATGACATCACCCACAGAAAAAAAAACTGCTATGGCCCAGCCTCTGGGTCGCTATTATTATATTCCAAAATTGACATCCATTTGTGCAGCTGTTAGCAAAAGGTGCCAAACCTGTGCAAAGACTGAGGGCTCAACAGGCCCTCAGCCACTGCCTAGAATCCAACACACAGGACTTTCTCCTTTTAAGATCTTCAAATCAATTTTATTGAAATTAAGCCATGCTGGGGCTACAAGTATTTGCTGGTCCTTGTTTGTACTTATTCTGGCTGGCCAGAGGAATTCCCTACTAAGACTAAAAATGCCTCTAAAGTATACAAAATATTATTTTAAAAAAATTATCCCCAGATATGGGCTGCCCTGACTATAGGGGGTGACAATAAACCGCCTATTGTCAGACAATAGACTGACAATCTGTAGCAAAAATGATGCAAAAATTAGCTTAAAAACTAAAAATCAAATAAAATCTCCACACTGCATATAGGCCCCAGAGCTCTGGTAAAATAAAACAAATAAACAAAACCCTAAAGTCAATACTGACAAAGTACCACCAAAAAACTCAGCTACCATGGGTAGACTTATTGCCTATGGCCCTCTTGAAAGTCAGGACTTCACCAGGACCCACTGGATACACCCCTTTCACAGTCTTGTCTGGGAGGCCCCCACTATTAATTAAGGGCCTCCAGGAAAATCTATGCCAGTTAAAATATATCACTTTACAAAAACAACTTATTAAGTTAAAAAAAAAAAACTTTCTCCCAGATACATAAAAATATTGCAGAGAGATCTCCTATACCCATCGATACACCTACACATACACACAATCCAGGTGATATGGTTTAAATTAAAGATTAAAAAAAATCCCCTGTCCCCAATTTGGGAGGACCCCTATTTCATTATCTTGACCACTTCCACTGCAGTAAAAATGGCAGAGATCCGCCCCTAGATTCATCACTCTAGAATCAAGCAGGCTCATCCCAACGACTGCTGAAAGGTCTATCCTGATAAATCAACCACCCTAAAGAGACACACACCCAAAGCCCTGCTCTCGTCAATCGGGAAGCTGACGAGTCAACACATAGCTAAAGATTAAACAGACATCATACACAAAACCACCTGCCCTAATTGACTCATGTTCTGTTACCCAGTTTGGCTCTTAAGTCTTTTTCTGTTGTTAATCTTGGTGCTTGCTACAGGACTCTAGACTGTATCCCCAGAGGACTAAAATTTCCCAACAAAATTGCCTTTGTTCTTTTCTATGATGGTGTAACTGTTAGACTGATTACCCTCGACTGCCTCTCCAAATTTTAAAATGGCTGTTATTCTCCTGTGTTCATCCCTGTCAGCTGCTTAGTTTAACTCCTATTAAGTTACCATATAATGGCTTAACTATTAGTTTCAATGTATTGTTATTCTGTTACGTTCCCAGTTCCTTTTCACCTGTCAATTTCAGTGTTCATTATCATTCTCTGGGCCACTCCAAAAGACTAAAAACCCCACCAGAAGGCTGCTTTTGTTCTCTGTTACATAAATATAATATATAATTCTGGCTGGTGAGGATTCCTACTTTCTCCCCTCATAGACAGGAGCTTTACTTGAGCCCTTAATGGCCCTCCTAACGGTCCTTCTTCTAAGCCCTCGTGTGATTCACATTCTGACTCAATTCCTGATTAAATGCTTTAAAGCTATACACCACCAACTCCTTTTAAAAGTTACTTCCCCTTACCAGCTCCTCAGCACTAAAAAATTTTTTTAAAAATCTTCCCCATATGGACCAGTGATATAGCTCAGCGGCATAAGTGCCTGCCTGGCAAGTGAGAGGTCCTGAGTTCGACTCCTGGTACCCGCATACTTAAAAAAAAACTATAAAAAAAATCTTCCCCATAATAAAAACGGGGGAATGTAAGAGCAAAGTTATAAAATAACAAAATTATAGAAATTTCAGAGCAGAAATTAAAAATGAATTAATAGCCTCTGCCTAAGCTCATGCTGCCTATAACGTAGTTAGATTCAGCTAGCTTGACCACCACACCAGCTATAACTCAGAGGCAGTTTGACTCAGCCTTATCTGACTGCATCCAGCTGCATTGCCCGTACTTTCTCGCCTATAAACATATTCTGTTTTGCTTGCCTATTCCAGGAATTTCCAAATTTCCACCTAGAATAAAATAACCCAGTCAAGGACATGCAGGTTATTATATATTGCAGGATATTATATATAACAAATCATACATTGCTGCTAAGGCATACGTTGTCAGGTATATAATAACCTGCAATCAGCTTTATATTTCTGGCTTGCAAAAATGCATTTAAGGGCCAGTGAGATGGCTCAGTGGCGTAAGCGCCTGCCTTGCAAGCGCGAGGGCCCAAGTTCGACTCCCGGAACCCACATACGAAAAAGGGGCCGGTGATATCGCTCAGTGGCACGGGTGCCTGTTGGCGCACGAGGTCCTGAGGTCGTCCCCCTGGTACCCACAAAAAAAAAAAAAAATGCATTTAAGCTAAATTCTAAGCTGACTCTGGGCTGATGATTTGAGACCTGGTTCCCATCAGCCCGCTAGCATTAAAATAAAAGCTGCCTTCCAACTCCTCAGGTGCAAAGAGTCTTCCATTTGGTTTCATTATCAGATTTCTGCAACATTACAATGGAGCATTAATTATCCAGAGGGAGTTTCCTTCGAACTGTCTTTTCCTTGCCCAACTTTCAAACTGGTGTCTGATTCACAACTGACCCACAGGCTCGGAACTAGCACTCCAGAGTGCCTCCAGAAGAAGAGGTAAACATGGGGTCAAAAGCCACAGGCCATCAGCTGCCTGCCTGAGCTTATTCACTTGGCTACTGCTGCTCCTCTCCCAGCTGCAGAGAGACCTCTATTGGGGGAAGGGCAAAGCAGGACATTGGGAGACTCAGGGCCACCAAACAGGAGGAGGCAGTAGAACTGCAGTGGAAGTGGGGTCATTGATGGAAAGTTCCTATTCATGTCGACCTTTCCAATGTTTCTCTCCCTGACCCCCAGGTACAAGAAAGAAAAGCAGTTAAATTGGTGGGTCCTTCCTGTGACCCATGCAGCCAGCAGGGTCCTGAGAGAGAGTGATGGGAGATTAAGAGAAAACTAGACACATAAAAAAAGGAAAGCTAGGACTAAATGGGACCTGACCTCTCTGATGGAGAGGCAGCAACAACCCAGCATAGTCTGAGACTTTATTTATATACAGAAAAAAAGGGGAAAAGCGCACGATGGGGCCTAAAGTGCAAGGTCTCAGTGTTTTACTGAAAACACTGAAAGCTAAACATTCTCAGACCTATCTGTGCTATAGTTAACAGGGAGGAACACCAAGGCCAGACACCTGCTGGACTGGCTTTGCTCTAGTCCCAACAACTTGTTCACATGGCTCACCTCTGGCACTCTGTTTTCTTGGGGCTGGCCTTGCTTTAGCCCTGAATGTGTGGTCAATCGCCAGCTCAGCCACTCCCCACAGGTCCTGACCTGTGCTGCTTCTTCCCCACATCTGGCAATATCTGGAGATGGAGTACAGGGAGGGGTGCAGTTGATAAAAAGAAGTCCTTTCTTCTGTTCTCCTTAAAATTTCTACCATGTATATGGCATTCACTTGTTTTATTTTTCAGTTATCCAAATGAGTTTACTTTCAGTGATGCATTCATCTGTAGCTCTCTACAGAAACAGTTTCTAATGGCGTGCAGTTGAAGGGTATTTCATCAAATTTCTCTAAGTAACTGTGATTTAAAGCAGGGGTTACCAATTTTTCCTAGCATGTATTGATGCAAATCATTCTGAAAAGTATTCGCAAAATCAGATCCATGGAGAGAGCCATAGATATTTACAGCTTTCAGATGAAAACATTTAATTCTGGGAGAAGCAACCACATCATTTTGTAAGCAAACAACTTTTCTTTGTCACAATGATTTCACTGACTTACAGTGAGATATTTGGTCTGCAGTAGCGCCTGCTATGTGAGTCTCTGAAAGATTTATTTTTTTGACACTTTGCTTCTACAGACTCTGAAGAGTGACCCCCCCAGCCCAGCCAGAACCAAGGGAGGGGAGGCATGGAAAGGGCACACACAGGCTCCTGGGGAAGGTATGTGTACCCGTGCTGGCCCAGGATGGAAAGCATAACAAGGAACCCCCAAGGATTCCCTGGCAGTGGGGAGCTGACCCCACAGTGCCCACCAGGGCCTGTTCCCAGGTGCCCCCACTCCACCTCCGCAGCTAGCTCAGCAGCAGTTCGCTCCCGCTCCCAGGTTCTGGACCAAACCCCGAGTATTTCAGACCAGTACTTGGTGGCAAAGGCAACTGCCCAAGCAGCCTTGGCCATGGCAGTATCAAAAATACTTTTTTTCCTTACAAAGATGCTATGACATCTTGGAAAACTTTGTGTTATTACCTGTTTCTTTTTGGTAAGAATCATTTTGGTTTATGTCTTGTTCTCTGAGTAACTACTTTGAAGAATGATACACAGTGTATTAATGTTTTTCTTACGAAATTTTATTTTTTCACTTAAAAAAGATGCCATTACTCCTCTCCCTTTCCTCACTGTGAACTTCTATACCATTGATATTACCTAAAGAACATGGCAGCAGCAATTTTTAATCTGCGTCTATACAGTAAGATATAGGGGTAGCTTTAGAGCTAAGAAAAAACTGAACAAATCTGTCATAACCAATCTCACCTAACCAAGTCACAAATTCCAAATGCAATAAAATCCAATCAGGGAAGTACTCAATAAACTACAAAAGTAATACAGGTTTTGTTTTAATTTGAGTAGCCATAGGTTTTACATTTGTACTCAGAATAAGGAAATTGGAGGAATTGTAAAACTCAGAAGCATCTATGATTAAACTAACCTCAAACTCTCACGTTTTCTGTTTCTCATCTCATGTTTCCTAAGGAAAATGTCAAAGGAGCAACTAATATCTAAAGGCCAACCAGAAAGCTGTCAGGTACCTAACCCAGCTCATGACAAAGAACAAATATTTTTGCCTACACTTTATACTGCCTGTGACCTAGGATTTAAAGAAAAAATGCAAGGGGTGGTGGGATTTTTGTTCATTTTTCTTAATTCTTTCCTGACTAGGCACAGAGCAACCTTGGCTTTGAGTACTTGAGTCACTAGTGATTTCTTTCTCTTCCCTCAAGTCAAACCCCTCAATGCCCTGCTCCCTTCGTTTGAAGACTTCATCTCAGCCTTCAGAAGCCTATAAATTAAAATAAAGACAGCTGTGTGTGTGCTGCAAAGCTGGCCCTGGGCAGGACACAGGAGAAACAAACATGAAAATGTTAGCATTTCTGTCCTAAAAAAAAAAAAGAAAGAAAGAAAGAAAAAAAAAAAGAAAGAAAAAGAAAAAAAGAGGATAATTGAGAGGATGAGAAATGTAGAAATTTTGGGGAAATACAGGTATTCAAAGATTTAGATATAGAGGAAATGAAGCATGCACATGTCTGAAAGTTTGAAAAGGGGCCAAGTGAAGAGGAATAGGAGAAAACAGAAGCACTGGTGGTCACAGAAGCAACCACAAAGCATGGAAAGCTTTCCAGTAACTCAGTGACAGGAAGTCAAGTGTCAGGGTGCAAGGGTGGGCACAGAGGACAGGAATCCTTTCTTAATGATAACAGCCTTCTTGCCTGCACCTGTCCACACCCCCAAGGAAATGGGCTGCCCTTTGATAGACATTGGATGACGGCTTCATCATGAGAAGCGGTTTCTTTCTACATGATCACCCCTGGTGTGCACAGTATGGAGGAGGATTAAGAAAGGGGACAAGCATCCAACAGTGAGGGAGACTGGAAGAGGCAGGAGGAATACTCAGTGCAATTATGACCAGGCTCTGGGGTGCTGTGCTCTTCCCAGGGGTCCTTTTCAGGTTCTTGTTGTCCTGAGCAAAAAACTGCACAAGAAACACAGAAAATGTAACATGGTATTGCATTTATTAAAGGTACTGAAAGTAGGAAAAGAAGTACACTCTGCAGGGTGAGAGCAGGCCACTGAAAGAGCTTACAGTGGCCACAAGTGTAATGGCTGCCATGTGTGCATCCTCCATTCTGATGTCACATCTAGGCCATCCCATCAAAATCCTGACTGGTTTCGTGCCAGAAGAATTGATGATAGCATTCTCCGATTGGTCCCAGGTGCAGGGTTTGGGCACATGTGTCCTGGATCTCCATGACAGGTCACATTTACTTGCCCAGCCAGCCAGCCACACCCTAATCTCCTGCCTCATTTCCCTGAGAGACACAAATCCCCGTAATTCTTTACAGGTTGCTGAGGGTGTGGAGGTCTCTGACTTCATGTAGCTACTTCCTGCTGAAAGGGGCTGTAGGCCCTGCCTACTGGGGATTACGTGCTCTCCACCTGCCTTGGGGTGCTGTGGCTCACCAGCTGGGTAGAGAAAAACCTGTCAGGAGGCAATGAGAAGAAGTTAGTGCCTACATGTGAAGAACTGCTGAGCTACATGTTTGACAGGAGAAAGCCTGCTGAATTTGTTAGGAGAGCCAGGAATGTACTCCGGATCACTATTTGAAGCCCTAAATGGATAAACTTTACTACTAGGTTTGCAATGCAGAGCCCAGATAAGAGAAGGAGCAGGTCAAAATATTTTTGGGTCTGTCTTAAAAGGTGAACTACATAGATCCAACAGTTAGAGGCATTAAGCTTTATTTTCATACTTCCTGTAGAGGAGAAAGCATGCTGAAGAGGGATATTAGATAAGCTGTCAAGAGCCTGAAAGCCATAGTCCTAGCAACATTACTACATTCCAGATCTAACTCACAGGTCCTGCCCACTTGCCCAGCCAGCTGGCCATGCCATAATCACATGCTTCAGACTGGCCCTAGGCTAGAACTTGTCCAGACCCCACCTTGTGCAGAAAGGAAGGTCAGGTTCCCTGTGTCTTCCCTGGCAACCTTATACCCCACTGCCAGCCAGATTCCCCCAGCACCCGTGACTTCTTTAGCCAAACTTTGACACCGAATGACATTTTACATTCTTCTCTAATGGTCCTCTGGGAACAATAGGATGACTATTTATGGAACGGAAGTGGATTGTGAAACTGCCTGAGACCAGAGCCCTGAGTGACAGACCCTGTTGGAGTCACCCAACTCTCACCCTGGGGAGAGCTGAGCAGCTCCTCAAATTCTGGTCCATTCCCAAGATAGAGCAGGGAGGGCTGTCTCAAGAGCGGCAGGAG
Organism: Erethizon dorsatum; assembly: GCA_028451465.1. Classification (NCBI taxonomy): domain Eukaryota; kingdom Metazoa; phylum Chordata; class Mammalia; order Rodentia; family Erethizontidae; genus Erethizon; species Erethizon dorsatum. The sequence goes on along the minus strand of CM051832.1, from coordinate 112,181,230 downwards.
ACACCGGCCACCACTGTCCCTCCTCCCTCAACATCCACGACAGGGCATGCCCATCTGGGTTTGCTCCTTGCTCACAAGTCCTGACTTCTGGGGCTCCACCAGGGGGAGCAGTAGAAAAAGAACAGCTTTGCCCCTAGGAGCCAAGGTGAGCATTTCCTCCCAGTCTCCACTAGAAGCAAGGCTTGGGGCACCTGGAAGCTGCTTACTTTCAATGGCCCATTCTTTCCTAGCTCTCTAGAGAAATAGTTTCTAATGACATGCAATTTTTCAGCATATTCGATCAAGTTTCTCAACGTATTTGTAATTTAAAGCAGGGGTTACCAATTCTCTGTAATTTTCTTGAGCCAATCATTCTGAGACGTATAAACAACATCAGATGAACAGGTAGATAAGGAGATCCTTGCAGCTTTCAGATCAAAGCATCTACCTAATGACAGCAAAAGCAACCATGTCATTTTGTAAGCAACTTTTGTTCTCTGTCAGAATGATTTCCTTGACTTTCCTGAGATATTTAGTCTGACAGTAGTGTGTACTATGCATCTCTGAACAATTTATTTCTTAGACATTGATATTTTGCTTCTGCAGGGTCTGAAAAATGATTTTGCTCCTCTCCCCCACAAAGCATCAATCTAACAGGAACCAAAGAAGGGGAGGGGTGGCATGCACAAGGTGCATCACAGGCTCGTGGGGAAGGGGTGTGCACCAGTGCTGCTTCAAGACAGAAAGCACAGTAAGGGACTCTCGAGGGTCGCCCAGCAGTGGGGAGCTGAGCCTGTGTTGCCAGGCAGGGCCTGCTCCCCCAGTCTCCCCACTCCACCCCCACAGCTGACTCAGCAGTGGTCAGCTCTCATTGCCAGGTTCTGGACCAAACACTGAGCATTCTAGGCCAGTACTCGGTAGCGCAGGCAACTGCCCAAGCAGCCTTGGCCATGGGGTTCCGCCCATGAAGGGACTTTTGTCCCTTTTCTTAATTCTGTGCAGGATTTTTCACTCATTTAGAAGGCGGCTTCTGGTGAGGAAAGAAAAACAGCTGGCTCTCAAGCTGGCAGGACTCATTCAGGAAAAATGCCAACTCCTGGACAAGGTCAGCCAACTTCAAAAAGAGCACGAGGCCTTAGAGTCCACTCTCAAGGAGGCCTGCCTGGAGGAAGAGGCCAGGGAATCACAGCATTGGGAGGCGGCCTACGAGCAGGTGGCCAAGGACAGAGCCAAACTTCGAGGCCAGATATCCTTTCTCCTCAAAGAGCTCAAAGAACAATCAAGACGTTTCCAACAGCAGCAATGGAGGATGGCGGAGATTTCCAACAGGATCTGGGCCCTAGCACAGGAATCGAAATCACTCACATCACAAGTAGGCAATGCCAAGGTCTCCCTGTTCTATTGCAGCAAAGAAGGGCTCCAGGGAATAACAACAGAAGCTCTGAGTGAAATTTCCCAACTGCAGGACAGCCAGTCCCAGCTTTTACAGAAGCCCAAGGGTGGGAGGAACAAGTGAGCGAACTCACCACGGAAAAGAACTCTCCTAGGCTCTATGTCAGAAGCAGACAACTGCTCTGGGAGAAAGGAAAGCACAGCACGTTTGTGAGTGAGTGCCTGTCCATGATGAACAACTGGGCTGCAGCGCTCAAAGAAGACATCACAGAGGCTGGGAACTCACAGTGGGAAAGAAGAGTCACCTGGAAAATGGTCCTGGCTTAGATCATCAGCTAAAAGGAGCTACGGGGCTCAATTAAATGCTTCTTTAGAAACCGTGGAGGGAGAAAGCAACCAGCTTTGCACTCAACTCTCGGAAGCAGAAAAAGCCAAGGAAGAGCTGACAGAGTTGATTCCACATCTCCAGACTCAGCAAGCCTCCAGGCAGTCAGCAAACACACAGCTTCGAAGGGGGCGCCAGAAGCTCCAGCAGAAGTTCACAGTTAGGGCTGAAGTGACTGCCGTCACTTCCCTGATCTACTTTTGCTCAAGGCGAAAGTTATGGAACTGTATTCCTCAGGAAGAGTATTTGGTAAATGAAGAGGATTTACTTATGAAAGACCGTAGATGCTCAGATCCTAAGTCTACATTACATAGAAGTTAATAAAAAGGAACAAAGTGTACGTTTCCCGAGTGTAGAATGACAAGCCCCACACGGAACTCTTGTTCTGCCTTTCTACAGGTGAACAGAGTTCCAACAACCACCAACCTGATCTCCCTGCTGGTCTCCCTCACAATGTTCACTTTATTACTGGGCTCAAGGAAAATCTTACCCAGCAAACAGGCAGGGAAGGGGAGGATGCAAATAACCCGCTGCCTTGGTGCACTGGGGTTTTCTCCAGTTGGTTTTTATGCCTCGGAGAAACATCCCCAGCTAAGAGTTGATGCAGTGAGGACTGAGGCTGCAATTGTCTGAGGCTGAATGCTTTCCAGTCCTGGAGGATCAGGTTGAGACCAAAAAATGAAAGGACTAAAGCCAAGTGAGATAAAGCCTCAAGAGAAAATAAAACCCTCAAGAGACAAAGGACTGTGAAAATCCACTGGAGAGGGAAAACAACAAAACCACCACCTGTGTTTTTACACATTCCCTGCCCCTCTGTCTGCCCTCTAGAGAACTATATATATATATATATATATATATATATATATATATATATATATAAACTTCTGGATTCCGGTGCTTCCTTGGCATCCCCTTGCCCCCCTCATCTGGTGAGGGCTTTCCTTTTTGTTCTTTCTAAAATCACACCTGGCCTCGCCCACTGTGTCCTGTCCCCTCAATGTTTGTCACCTTAGAACAAGAACCCAGAGGGAGAAGGGAGCAGGTGACATCCTTGGCACCCACCATGGGGCACTTTACTTCTCCGCAGAGAGGTAAGTTGATGGACTGGCCACACCATACATGCACACAAGCTTTCTTGCCCTTCGTGAAATCTAAGAAACAGTGAGTGCTCTGCCAGCCAGTGAAGCACTCTTAGAGCACCTCCCGCTCTCAAAGCAGAGGACAGGATCCCCAGCACCTCCTGGTTAGTCACCCCGCCCCCCCAAGCCAGTGGAAATGCTGGCTGGGCAGGGAGCTGGATTCCTCTCTGGAGAGAGATCTGTAGTTGCATGGAATCAGTGAAACCTGAAACAGCAACCGAGGGGGCCATGGCTGGGTCCTATGGGTCCCAGAAGCCTGAGTGTATACCCAGGAGAAAAATCTCCACTTGTCTATTGTCCCCACTTGCACTCCTCTGTGACATGAGAAGTAAACTCTCTCAGTCATCTCCAGGTAATCCCCTTCCCAGGGTGACCTGAGATGATACCCTTTGCAGGGAAAGGTGGCTTCTAGGCAGGGAAAAGACGGGGCTTTCTTAAAAATTAATAGTGAATCTTACTAAAAGCAGCTTTTGCCTGTACAGTTAGACACTATTGTTAGAACAATTAGACAAAGGAGAGAGAAACCAGACCCAGAGACGCACCAGGTAAGACATTACAATAAGAATTTATCAGAAAGAGTTAACAAAGCATGGAGGAAGCCAAATATATAAAAGGTTAGAGACACCAGCCCCTCTCACACACCTCTCATGAAATGAAAAGGAGACAAGGGGCAGACACCAAAGGACTCTTATTTAACAAGACAGACAGACAGACACACACATGCACACCTACATATATATATATTTGCACTTCAGCACCACTACACCATATACGCACATGTCCCCTTTACTTAAAATCATTAAGCTACCTTTCTACAAGAGCCTCCCCACAAATTATCCATCACAAAGGACAGAAAAAATATCAAACGGCCAAAAAATTAAAAAAAATTTTTAAATGTAGACAGGTGCCCAGGAGAGAGTCAAAGACATCCAAAGAGCCAATGAGATGGCAACAATTTCCAGGTGCCTACATGGGGGATGGAAAAAAATCACTAGACCTAAATAAAAAAGAGCCAGGGAGAAGGGCTCAGGGGTGTTGGGTTTTCTTATGCACCTTATTCTTCAGGAAAAGCTGTCTTCTATTTTTCTGCCCTTTTCCAAAAAACTCATCTTCCTTCATTTTAAACTCTGCCTCTAATTCCTTACTGTTGTAACCAATTAATGAGACAACAAGGGAGGGTGTCCAAAAAATAGAGCTCTTTATTTTAGCTGGTACCCAGCGGCGTCCTCTATGCCAGAACAAAGAGAAGCCCCAGGGGCAGATAGAGAGCAGTTTTTATAGTAGCAAGCAGTTGTACAGAAGCCAATAGCGAAGGTTAATAAAGTAATTTTACAAACTTATTGGTTAGGCTTTTAGGTGCAGGGGTATTTTGGCATTATTTCATTGGGCAAAAGGAACATCTTTTATGGGTTGCTAGAGGGTGGGAAGGTGCATTTCGTCACTACGGGGGAATTCATCTAGCCTAAACAAAGGCGAAGCTTATCTAACGGTATTTGGCGGGAAGCAGGAGCTGAACAGGCGAAATGGCGGTCTGTTCATAAGATGGCATTAGCCTAGTCAGGTTACAACACTTACCAGTGCCGAGAGTTTAGGATCCCAGCAGTTGCATGCTCCAGCTGAGTAGTGCTAGCTACATCCTGCGCCACGCAACACGTCAAAGCCCTCTCTCAAGCCTCCACTCAGAGCTGAGCTACAGGTTTAGACGTTTTTCTGTCCACTGGTATGACAGACCCTTCTCTTGACAAAGATATGTCTTGATGAATTTACTGGGCTGGGAACAGGTTAACGACCCCTAGATCCCTGAAAAATGTGTGCTAGGACAAAGGCCAAAGTTAAGAGAGTCTCCCCAGGCCCTTCCGTCATTCCAACTTGCTAAGAGCCAGCAGTGTTCAGGGGCAGGGAGTTAGCTTTGGAACTCACTCAACCACTTCCTTCAGACCCTAAATGAAAGACACTTGGCACCACTGCCCCTCTGTCCCCGAGGTCAGGCTACAGAATATCCTCAGGAGGGCTTTCTGTTGCTCCTGAGGGCCCTCAAAATGGATTCAATTCACAGCTATCTATCCATGGGGCTCCGGGCACACCTTCCCTGGACAACGCATTGATAATGAGTGCAACTGAGGTCAATCCACCCCAAGGAACAGGGATCTACTCTCTTGCCACTGTGGGCAGAAAAGAGAAAGAAAGAGTAATTCAGAAACAGTAGGCTGCCCACAGCCCCCAGGCAGAACAACTCAGCAAGCAGTTTACTCTAATAAAGGAGAACAGGTAATGAAAACAGTTTGCCATTATACCTTTAATGCAAGGGAACAGCTAGCAAAAGCAGTTTAACATAGAAGGACAGCTATCGGAGTGAGATAGGATAAAAGAAATAAAACTAGGGAGAAAGGAGACCAGGAACTTCAGAATTTAAAATTGTACTTTTAAAGAAAAACTACGGCTTCAGAACACAGGCCCGGCTTATTTACTCCCAAAACAGCAAATGTGGGCACGTCCATTCCAGCTGCACCTGGGTCTGCCCATTTGCTTTTCACCTACAAGTTTCCTTCTCCTTCAGCTTCCTCCAGCCCCAAAAGCAGTGGAGACAGCATGTCTAACGCACATCCCCACTTCAAACCCATGTGGATGGCTTACACTGTGACCTGGCAGACAATACACATCGAGCTATAACAACCCTTAAATGTGTGCCCTACCCCTACTGCATCATGCCTCATTTCCGTCACACCCTATGGGTGAGGCCGCTACTGGCAGGCACGAGGGAAACCGCAGAAGACAAAGCCATGTCCCTCCACACCATCCATCCCAAGAAACATAACCACACTTGCATCTGCACTGCCCATTCGCAGAAGCACAACCACAGTATCTCCACCCCCAAATTCCTCAGGGCAGCAACCTGCTCCTCTTCCCTTTAAAGCCTTTGTTCTACCCTCATTTCCTGCTGATTCCCTTCTCAGAACTCAGTAGCTCCCACCAGAGTGAATGAACAGCCATGGTTGTTTACACAGGGCCTGCTCGGGTGGTCGCTTTCCTCTCTGCGCCTTTAACAATTTCCTTGAGCACCCTCATTCCACGGAGTGAGTCCTGCATTTTTCTCTAATAAATTTTTCTTATGCCCTTTTCTACTGATTGACCCTGAAAATTCTTTTTCCATGACAGAAGTCAACAAACTTGCACACTTATTTTAAAGGGGTGGATTACAGCCTCAGGGACCCATGGACCCAGCCTGCAACAGGAGGAGCGATTCCCTACAGCAGCTCCAATCAAAGATTAAGATGACTCTCTGTCAGTCTCATCCTCCTTTAAACTGGCCTTGCTTTCTCCGTGTGAAGAGGTTTCTCTTTTTCTGTCCCTAAATCTTATGGCGATAGCCTATTATGAGAGATCTCTGCACCAACTGGATACCCCCAAGACAGTTCTGCCAAGCCTCTCTACAGGTACAAGCCTATTATGTTATTTTAGCTCACATTGGCCAATACGTCAAACAGTGCACTCTGATTTATAAATACTTCTTTTGTGTGTTCTGCGTTTCTTATTCATTTAAACTGATTAACATATCTAAAACTACTTTCTTAATATTTTTTAGCTTATATCAGTTTTAGTCTTTGTTTTGTTTTGTTTTTTCCTGGCTCTTTTGGGACTTCCGTAAACACTGGTTATCTAGGTTTTTGGAAAATAGCCAAATTCACTTGAAACATGACAGAGTGAGGGGTAAAGGGCTGGAAACTTACATGGGACTTATAAATAAAATGCTTAAAGTCTGATAACATGAAGTTACATGTGATTTAGATTAATATATGTTTCTATAATATATATGTTTCTATGTGTCAATTTTCAAATATTGTACGCATCCTACTTAGGTTGACTTACAAATAAACAAGACATTCATGATATTAGCTCAAATGCTTTTTGGTTCACCTAGCTTAAATCAGTTGGTAAAAGTGAAGATGCCTTTAAAGTTGGTGACATGTTTCCATCTAGGTTATTAGCCAATCAAAATGATATAAAAATGAGTTTTATAAATACAATGCCTATTCTTGTCTGTGTACCATAATTTAAAGAGTTTTCCTCAGTCAAAATATACTATATTGTTAAAAGGTATTAACTGTTATGACTTCTTATAAATTATCTAAAATAATTGTTAAAATAAGTAAGTAGGGACCCCCTCTGGGGGGATGGTCAAAAAACTGCAGGACAGGGCCAGTGAGATAGCTCAGCGGTGTAAGCGCCTGCCTGGCAAGTGCAAGGTCCTGAGTTCGACTCCCAATACCCACATAAAGGAAAAAAAAGGGCCGGTGATATTGCTCAGCGGCACAAGTGCTTGCTGGCAGGCATGAGGACCTGCGGTCGACTCTCGGTACCCACATAAAAAAAAACAAAAACAAAAACTGCAGGACAGGATTCCACTGGTGGACAAAAGAACAGCTGCCTGGGCTATTTTGTCCAGTTTTATCCGCTGATGGCACTTCAGTTTTTTCCAGAGTCTTACGGTAACATACCCCAACAAATGTTATTAAATATATTATTATAATAAATTTACATTGGTTATAATTAAAAGGTTGTTTTCTATATTAAAACAATAGATTTTCTTAAGATATTAAGATGCTCTTGGGTAAATTTACAAAACTAGACTTAAAAGCAAAGGTTCAATTTTTTTTTTTTTTGTCTCACTGTGTAGTTCAGGCTGGCCTCAAACTCACAGCAATCCTCCTACCTCAGCCTCCCGGGTGAAGGGATCTGACCTTCACCATCCTGTTCCGAGAGGAGGCCGCTTTAAAACCCTCCCCCGCTATGCTCCTACCCCCGCTGCAGATGTACCCTCATGGTCTAGGAGGCACAGCCACACCCTATAACTCCCAATCATCGTTCAGCCCTGCTCTTGATAAACGACACACAACCCTCGTGTGTCCTCAAGCCCTCTCCTAGGCACGTGGCCACAACTCCTTTGTACAGAAACTCCCCCACCCGCTGGAATCCCATTGGGACTTTTCCCTTCCACAGCCCTCCCTTTTCCTATGCTCGTCCTATAAAGACCTCATAGCCCGAGCGAGAGTTAGCTGGTCTGGTCTCTAGCGCCGGGGCGGCCCCTCTCAGGTTTGTTCTGAAATGAACCTGTCCTGTTGAGCTGGTACCCCTGCTTCTTTTCCTTTTTGTCCTAACACCGAGTGCTGGGATTACAGGCATGCACCACCACACCTAGCTATGTTTCTGTATTTTACTAAGGTCACCTCTATTTCACCCACAAAGAACCACTGTTTTCACTAAAATTCTTGCCTCGAGTTATCCTCCCATCAACTGAGTGACCATTTATTCGGCCCCTGGCTCTGTGGCAAAGACACACAGAAGAAAGCCCTGCCCTTCCCGGGAAGACTGGCCAGACCTGCAGGTTCCCCGGGCCTCTCAGGAAGAAAAGCAGTGCAGCCACAGGAGCAGGGACCCACTCAGGAAGAGCTGAGGAAGAGCTGCCACATCAACAGGTGTGGCAGCTCACACCTGTCATCCCCTCAGGAGGCTGAGGCAGGAAGATCAAAAGTTGAAGTCTAGCCTGGGCTGTATAGGAAACCCTGTCTCAGCAAAAGAAAAAGAGCAATCGCTCACACGGAAGTTAGCATCCGTGTTTGATCAGAGACAATGGACAGTGGTAACAAACCTTCTGAAGAGCAGGTCAAAGAGAACTTCCCAAGGGCTCAAATGACATCCAGAAATCTGGGAAGCCACTGAAATAAGTGAGGCCAAGGTAGGCTCCTTACGTCTTGAAAGAGTCCGACCCTGTCCTTTCCTTCCATGGCATCTGATGGCCCAGCAAGAAGTCTGTCAGAAGTCATGGCAAGATGTTTTCCACAGCCAGATTTCAGAACGATTTTCTTCACGACTAAAACACACAAATGTCAGGAACTGAGAGAAAAAATTAAATGTTCAACACAAACCCCGTGTGCGTCTGCGTGTGCAGATGTGGACACAGCCAGATGAGCACCAAGGCCAGGATCCGGATCTCTGCCCTGCTAGGGCCGGGACATGGATCGCCCAGTGCCCCCTCCCCTCCCTCCCTCCCTCCCCCCACCCCTCCCTCCCTCCCTTCCCCCTCCCCCCTCCCCTCCCCTCCCCTCGGACCCGGACCCCTGTCCTCCTCCCCTGTCCAAGGCGCCTCCTCGAAGGACTTCGCGGCCCCGCCCTCGCTGCCCCAAAGGCCCGCGACTCCGCCCGCTCACCGCGTCCACCGAAGCAGGGCCCCAAAGCGATGTCCCGTGGCCCACGCAGTCTCCTCTGCTCTGGAGGAGGCTGCGCCTTGGCGTTCCCCTGCCACTCCTGCCCCGAGTGGCTCTTGTCACCGCCGGAGCCGCTGAACCACAGGGCCAGCGCTCGCTCCTCCGGCGCCAACTGCCGCCAGACCCAGCCGGGCCGCGCAGCCCCGCCCAGGTCGCCCCGCCCCCGCCACGCCCAGTCGCGCTTCCGGCCCCGCCCCCAGTTCCGCGCACCTCGCCATGAAACAAGACCTTCTTTACTCTGTGTAGACCACACGCAATTACCATAAAAACAAGAAGAATCACAAACTGGCCTTTTGAAAAACTAAAAACTACTGCGCATGGAAAAGCACCATAAAAAGCAGGAAGAGGGGTCACCACAGAGGGGAAAGACAGAGTGTCCCACCCACTCTTACCAAGCAGAATTTTCGCTCAGTTTTGGTGGGTGGGGGGAAGCACACCACCACTTTAGGAAACTTTGACAGTTAAATATTCACCTGTCCTTGGACACAGCAATTTGACACTCACATACCTACCCAAGATAATCTCCATAATTTAATTATGCTTTGCTAGCGACAGGGATCAAACCCAGGGCCTTGTGCATGCTAAGCAAGGGCTCTGGCACCCAGTACACCCTACCTCACCCCAATTTCAAAACTGTTGATTTGCGATTCATAAAGAGGTGGGAGATTTGCCAGACCATCAGCGTTCACGGTCTTTTTTTGGTGGGTACTGGGGGTCGACCTCAGGACCTCGCGCGCCAGCAGGCGCCCGTGCCACTGAGGAATATCACTGGCCCTTTTTTCGTATGTGGGTTCCGGGAGTCGGAGTCGAACTCGGGCCCTCGCGCTTGCCAGGCAGGCGCTTACACCACTGAGCCATCTCACTGGCCCCCTCCTGGTCTATTTTATAAGGTTTTAAAGCAATCAAAATTTATGAAGTTTCAAGATGAGCTATGCAACTTTAAAAAGAGAAGAAATTTGAAGTATTGGTGTGGGTAGGACAGGATCACTAAAAGGAAAACTGGCTATAGCATTTGGTTCTGTTGGTTTCTACTACCATTTCTAGGCTACCTTCATGTTCTATTCTGTTTCCTTAGCACTTTCATTCATTTCACAGTTTGCAAAATAATTATTTTTACTATGATTATAATTTTTTAGAGAAACATCCCCGATTCCATGGTTTAAATGTACGCATGTCCAATGAAAATAAGCTGTGAAATCCACTTAGTGAAATAATACCCATCTACAGTCGGCCTTTAAAGTTACGGGTCGCACACAGGCCCTGCTCTCCTGGAGTGCGACAGGGACCGCTGAGACAGAAACAGGGGCGCCTCTGTGCAACACAGGGCTTCTCAGAAAGCTGAACACAGTGAGCCCAGAACCCAGAGCTCCAATGCTACGAGTGACTCCCCAAGATAAAGCAAATACACGTCACACTCACAGATGAGGGTGATCACGGCAGCATTCTCCCAACAGCCCCGAGGGAGCTCTGCGGAGCGTCCATGGACTGACGGACATTTTCCCTAGGAAAGGAAATCCCTGGAGCCGGGTGAGGACTGGGCTGGAACCGCTACATCCTGTGCACAGGCCAGGTCCCAGGCCAGGGGACACAGTGACAGCCTCCCTCTGCTTCCACAGGACTCACAGGGAATGGGGTCACCACAGAGGGACAGAAGAGCCCACCCCACCAGCTCTGGGACTCTCCGTGGGGGTTTCCCTCCCTCAGCCCAAGTTGGATGGATTCATAGAGGTGGAGCCAATGAGGTCCAGAGACGCTTTTGCAAGAACAGAGAACAAAGGGAGTGGCTAGAACACAGTGTCTACGCTAGGGCAGAAACCTGGGTGGGGCAGGAACAGAAGTGGATTCTAAGGAAACCCCCCCTCCTTGAGAAGTGACAGGGTGACACCACGTCTCAAAAGTCCATGGCCAAACACCTGGATTCCAAAACAGCTCTTCCACTTTCTGTGGCACTGGGGACTGTGGCAGGCGCCAGCGTCTATGTGTCAGCGGCCACCTGCTTCCAGCATGGACTGCATGAGCTCCGAGGCGGGCACTGGCTGGCAGACAGATTTCTCTGCAGCAAATCTCCAACCGGTGCAGCTCTGAAAACACTGCCGAGCCTTGAGTCTCCTGGATCCTATCATCATCCCGGGAGCAGATCTGAGGCTGGATCCCGACAGAAGGAACAGATTAACGCAGGCACAAGGACGGGGTGTCTGGGCAGGAGAGCACTCGCCCAGCCTGTGCAGGGCCTGGGTGTGATCACCAGCACTGCAAAAGAAAAAAAAAAGTCTTCTGGTTTTTGTTTGCTTGTGTTTCTTTGTCCCCTCATGGAGTTCACACCCTAGCGAGGAGGACAAGTACAGACCGGAGACAGGTGACCCTTTTCTGCTTTGTTCGAAGTCTAATTTTCTTTTTTAAAATGGTCCGGCTCATCCTGCAGCAGTGCTAGGATGACGGGCACACACGTCTCTGCCCGGGTGTCTGCCCGTTTTACAGCTGCACAAACACAGACACATGGAGGTTGAGTACCTTGCAGGAAGTCGCCCATCTTACACAGAGAGGGGCCAGGACTGTCTTCCCAAGTGGTCTGACCCAGCTGCCACCCTGTGCTGATGCTAAACCGCTGCCCATCATCTACCTCCGTGAAAGCACTTCGCCTCTGGCCCAGAGTTGCATTCATCTTCCGTCTGGCCCAAGCAGAGGATTCTACTACAGGGAAGGTGGAGAAATAAGCAAGAATGGATGTCAGGTGGCCTCTGGGACATGGCATTTCCTGATACATCAGGTTCTCCCTGTGTTTCCAGCCCCTTCCCTCCTAGCCAGTTAAGTCACAGCCCTCAATGTCCTGCTTCTTTGTCCCAAGACTTCAACTCAGCTTTCAGAAACCTATACTTTAAAAAACCATTAAACTAGGGATAATTAAGAGGATGAGAACTGTAGAAACTTGGGGGAAATATAGGTGGTCATTCACAGATTGAGTTCTGGAGGAGATGATGCCTCCCATGTGTCTGAAATGTACAGAAGGGGTCAAGTGAAGAGGAGGAATGGGGAAAAGCGAAGGGCTGTAGGTGGCAGAAGCATAGAAAGCGTTCCAACAATTCAATGGTGGTGTTGCGGGAAAAACTGAGTCAACAGTAGCCAGGAGCTCAGGAGAAGAAAGGAAATTTTACTGATGCTGGCAGACCCCAGAGGAGTAATCTCCAAAATCTGAGGTGTTGATTACAGAGAGCTTGTCTTATTTATAGGGTGGCGAACAGAAGTTACAAGAACGAGATCAGCTTTTGCTGAAGGTTAAGATACAACGGGTATCTTGTGGTGAGCACAGCTGTACATAGCAAAGTTGTTTTTTGCACGCTCACAGAAGTTTCAATTTGATAACAAATCATATGATTTAGCTGAGTTCAGTGGCGGAGAACAGAATGATTGTAGTTTTATTAAACAAAATGGCTGCACTTAGGTCAGGATTTCTGCTTCAGTAGGAAGTGGCAAGGCTCAAAAGGTGGGCAGAGACCACCACAGTCCTTTCGTAATGAAGCCAGCCTTCTTGCCTGCACCTGTTCACTCCCCGAAGGATGTGGTCTGTCCTTTGGTAGATACTTGATGAAGGCTTCATCTCGGAGAAGTGATATCTTTCTATAAAATCACCTCAGGTGCACACAGTACAGAGGAGGGTTTGAAGGGGGAGAAGATCCAACCGTGAGCAAGACCGGAAGAGGCAGGGGGAAGGTGCAGTGGACTGAAGCTAGCTAGACCCACTCCAGACCCACCCTGTGCAGAGAGCAAAGTCAGCTTCCCTTCGTCTTCATGGGCAACCTCGCATCCTGCTGCCACCCAGGTTCAGCCAGTACCTGTGGCCTCCTTGTCCAAGATCTGGCCTGAATGACATTTTACATTACTATGCTCCAGTGGTCCTCTGGGAAGACAATGGGCCAATGTTTATGGAATGGAAGTGGCTTACGAAGCTGCCCAAGGCCAAAGCCCTGAGTGACAGCCCCTGTCAGAGTCACCCAACTCTCACCCTGGGAGGACCGAGCAGCTCCTCAAATCCTGGTCCAATCCCAAAACAGAGCAAGGAGGGCTGTCTCAAGAGCACCTGGAAACCCCAGCCACCACTGTGCCACCTTCCCCACCATCCAGCAGATGGCGCGCCCATCCTGGTTTGCTCCTGACACAAAGCCCTGGCTTCCGTGATTCCACCAGGGGGAGCAGGAGAAAAAGAACAGCTTTGCTCCTAAGGAGCAAAGGTGATTTTTCTTCCTAGTAGTAGGGCTTGGGGCACCTGGAAGCTGTTTATTTCCACTGGCCTAGCCTTTCTTAGCTCTCTGGAGGAATAGCTGCTAATAACATGCAGTTTTGCAGCACATTTAATCAAGTTTCTCAGAGTATCTGTACTTAAATGAGTTACCAACTTTCCCTAGCATTCATCTAAGACAAATGAGCAACACCAGACAGATCCAAAGACAGACAAAGCCATATTGATATTGATATTTGCAGGGTTCAGAAGAAAACGTTATTTCTGGGAAAAGCAACCACATCATTTTGCCAGCAAATAACTTTTCTTCTGTATCAAGATAATTTCACAGACATCATGAAATATTTGGTCAGAGTGCATGCTATGAGTCTCTGAGAGATTTGTTTCTTACACATGGATATTTTGCTGCTATAGGGTCTGAAAAGTGATTTTGCCTTCTCCTAAATGCCAAGCAGCACCAGCCAAGCAGGAACCAAAGGGAGGGGAGGGGTGGCATAGAGAGGGCGCATGCAGGCTCCTGGCGAAGGTGTGCACACCAGTGCTGCCCCAGGACGGAAAGCATAACGAGGAACCCCTGAGGACCCCTGGCAGTGGGGAGCTGACCCCGCAATGCCCACCAGGGCCTGTTCCCCAGGTGCCCCCCTCCATCCCTACAGCTGGCTCAGCAGTGGTCCGCTCCCGTAGCCAGGATCTGGACCAAACACTGAGGATTCTATGGCAGCATTTGGTGGCAGAGACAACTGCCCAAGCAGCCTTGGCTATGGGGGGGTCCAGCCATTGTGGGTCTTTTGTCCCTTCTCTTGCTTCTATGGAGGATTTTTTGCTCCCTTAGAAGTCGACTTGTGGTGAGGAGAGAAAAACAGCTGGCTCTCAAGCTGGCAGGACTCATTCAGGAAAAATGCCAACTCCTGGACAAGGTCAGCCAACTTCAAAAAGAGCACGAGGACTTAGAGTCCGCTCTCAAGGAGGCCTGCCTGGAGGAGGAGGCCCAGGAAGCACAGCGTTGGGAGGCGGCCTACGAGCAGGTGGCCAAGGACAGAGCCAAACTTTGAGGCCAGATATCCTTTCTCCTCAAAGAGCTCAAAGAAGAGCAATTAAGACGTTTCCAACAGCAGCAATGGAGGATGGCGGAGGTTTCCAACAGGATCTGGGCCCTAGCAGAGGAATCAAAATCGCTCACATCTCAAGTAGCCAAAGCCAAGGCGGCCCTGTACCAAGTCAGGAAAGAAGGACTCCAGGTTCAGTGACGGGAGATGCCTGTGTCCCCACCCCACCGCGCTGGGAACCTGTCAGCTCCCCTGGGCAGGTAGAAGGATATTGTTGGAGGGCTACTCATTTGCTTTCCATTTAAAACAAAATAAAAGAAAACCTTGAAATGTACTTTATCAAATCCCAGCAGTCTTTGCTCCTATTAAATTTAATTATTTAATGTTCTGGTAGTTTTTATTTCTAAACCTAATAAATTATTTGCTTCTTAGTATGTTTTTGTGGGAAAATTGAGTCAACCATAGCCAGGAGCTCAGAAGAAAGGAAATTTTATTAATGCCAGCAGACTGCAGAGGAGTAGTCTCCAAAGCCTGAGGTGCTGATTAAAGAGAGCTTGTCTTTTTTATACGATGGCAAATAGAAGTTACAAAAACTAGATAAGCTTTAGCTGAAGGCCATGGTACAATGCGTATCTTGTGGTGAGCACAGCTGTATGTAGCAAAGTTGTTTTTAATCACATTCACAGAAGTTTCAATTTGATGACAAATCATGATTTGGCTGAGTTCAGTGGCAGAGAACAGAATAGCTGAAGCTTTATTGAACAAAATGGCTGCTGTTAAGTCAGGATTTCTGCTTAAGTAACTTGCTACAGCATTCATGATATATAAACTATCATTTGTCAATTTAATACCTATATTTTCTTCTATAACAAATATAAATATTACCTCTGATTCTCCATCTTACCCAGTTGCAATCTTACAAACCTCAGTTTTCTATTTCACATAAGAAATTACAGATCCAATTTCCACATGGTGTAAATAAGGAAGGCGTCGTCTCCTTCTACTTTTATTGTCCCCCACAGCGCTGCCCAACCCTGCGATACAGTAACTCACATCCAGCGCTGAGGGGAAGGTGAGCAGCCATCTGCCGCTGAGCTCCGGAGTGTCACAGCAGATGGTGGCTGAATGCGCTGCCCTCTCTTTTTCTTCTTTCATGAGATTTTTTCATCCCTTTAACATCAATGCCAAGAGCAGTGGGAGGGTCTCCTTTTGAATTGAAAAACACAAACAGGGCTTCCATTCTAGCAGAAGAGCAGATTAGATACCAGCAAGCACATTCCTTACTGAAGCAATGAATCCTCTGCAGGAAATGCTTTTAACTATTTTCACACACCGGCCACCTGACACAGAGGGGGAATCTACAGATACTGAACACACGGAGCGGGAACCCTAGGGTGAGCGAGCACCAAAGCGGCTCTCACGGGAGACTAAGGGGCAAATCCTGGAGACCTGGGGCTTCTGCTGTGCTGAGAGCCCAGGAGATCAGAGGGAGGAGCCTGGGCCAGACCAGGAATCTGTGAGTGCAGGGCGATGCCTCCAGGGTCACCACGGTGCGGAGGCAGCCTGACTGCACAAAGGCGAGAGATAATACAGAGACCTCCGTCCTCGACCTGGCACTGGGTGGGAGAGAAGGAGACCAGCTCTCCCCTGAGCAGTAACTGCTAGCTGGCTGCACATGACCTGGTGCTCCAAAGTCACACCACCTCCGATTATAAAGCAAAACAAGATCAAACCGCGAGGTGAGAACTGACCTTAACCTTGTCTTCACTGGTCCTGCCTTCCTGACCTTAATGTAAATCCCAGGGTAAAAATTCAAAGAAAATAAGCAGTTTACAGTCCAAATTAAAACTGCATAGAGAATCAAGACACCATCAGTGAGAACAGGGAAAAACAACAAAATAACAAACATTGAGAACACACAGAACATTAAACACTATGAACAATGTTTGGAGAAAACCCTGAAGCCTACAAGAAGCTGGACATATACGTTAATATGTCAGGAAGTTTGAAGAAAAATGTAAGAACTTTTTTTTCTCTTTTTGTCCTTTTGACACAGGGTTTCGCTACGCAGTTCAGGCTGGCCTTGAACTCACTTTGTAGCCCAGGCTGGCTGCAAACTTGCAGTGATCCTCCTGCCTCACCTTCCTGAGTGCCGGGATTACAGGCATGTGCCACCACACCCAGCCAAGAACTATCTGAGAATGAGAAACATAAATAAAACCTCACTGGCTGGATTAAACATCAGGTTAGAAACAGAGAATCCGTGACTTAGGAGATAGCTTCATAAATGGGCCAACATGCAGCTAACAGAGGCAACCGAGAAATAACGAAATAGAGGTCAGGAGACAGAGAGCCCAATGCAATTGTCTGACAGATGCTCAAGAGAAGTAGAAACAGGAAACAACAGACTGAGAAGGAACAGTCGGGATCACGGCAGAGAATCTGCCAGACAAGTCTCGGAGTCCTCGTGAATCCTAGGGGAGACACACAAGCACACACGCTCAGACACGCTGTTATGAAACTGCAGAGCTGTGCAGAAGAAATGCGGCGAGAGCACAGCGAGCAGCTCCAAGCCCACGGGAACGCGCCTCAGCAGTGCCGTCAGCCAGCAGCCAGGAAGCCAGGACCAAAGAGGAGGTCTCCGCGGGCCCAGAGCCCCCAGCTGCCAAGCTGGAGAGCTGTCCTCTACTGAAATGTTCTCCAGCATAAGACAGAAGTCAAGCTAGATGAAGACACTGTCACACCCATAAAACCTGGGACAATTTATCACGGTACATCACGCATTAAAATAATGATAAAGACAAACTCCTAGGCAGAAGGAAGGATAGAGATTCAGGAAGTCATGGTAAATAAAGACACTGAAAACAAAGAGGTAAAATTACATAAAACTGTGTATCACAGCATTGCACGCTTTAGAGAAGGGGTGTGAAACCAAAGTATGGAATTTTTAAAAACATATGATCCAGTTGGGAGCAGTGATTAAATTAAACTATTACATGGCCCTCTGTTCATTCAAGAAGAAAGAAAAAATGCTGACTGACTTTAGACTCTGCTAAACAAAGTAAAACACTCAACCACTCCAGAAAACAGCACGGAGCTCTTACTGTTGCAGGAAAATTGAGTCAACAGCAGCCAGGAGCTGAGGGGAAGAAAGGAAACTTTACTGAATGCCGACGGACCCAGAGGAGTAGTCTCCAAAGCCTGAGGTGCTGATTACCAAAAGTTTTATAGGGTGGCAAGCGGGAGTTAAAAAAACTATGATGAGCATAGCTGAAGGCCATGGTGCAATGGGTATCTTGTGGTGAGCACAGCTGTATGTAGCGAAGTTGTTTTTAGCACACTCACAGAAGTTTCAACTTGATGACAAATCATATGATTTATCTGAGTTCAGTGGCCGAGAACAGAATAGCTGCACCTTTATTGGACAAAACGGCCGCAGTTAGGTTAGGATTTCTGCTTTATTACCGCCCAACAAGTACAAAGGAAAAGGTAGCATGAGAAAAAAGAAGAAAAACATTCATTTAAAACAGAGTTGATAAAAGGAGAAGAAAATAGGGGATAAAATACATAGTACACTGGCAGAAATAAATTTTAAAAATTAATCACTGCAATAAAAATAAAATAGGTTGCAAAAATTTGCAACTAGGGGCCGGTGAGATGGCTCAGCAGCTTAAGCGCCTGCCCGGCAAGCGCAAGGGCCCGAGTTCGACTCCCGGAACCCACATACGAAAAAGGGGCCGGTGATATCGCTCAGCGGCACGGGCGCCTGCTGGCGTGCGAGGTCCTGAGGTCGACCCCCAGGTACCCACAAAAAAAAAAAAAAAAAAAAAAAATCTAGTTGCAAATTTTTTTTTTTTTTTTTGTGGGTACCTGGGGGTCGACCTCAGGACCTCGCGCGCCAACAGGCACCCGTGCCGCTGAGCGATATCACCGGCCCCTTTTTCGTATGTGGGTTCCGGGAGTCGAACTCGGGCCCTCGCGCTTGCAAGGCAGGCGCTTACGCCGCTGAGCCATCTCACCGGCCCTAGATTTTTAAGTATCTGGTAAAAATTATATAAAGAGGCATAAGTATTCTGAAAGTCAGTGAGTGGAAAAGACGTGAACAAAAAGCATTACAGATGTTAATTATAAATACGAAACAAAAGGAGTTATTAAAATAAGTGTTTAAAAATAGAAGAGTAATTCCCCAGTGAAAATAAAACAATTCTAAAATTCTATGCATCCAATGATAAAATCTCCAAATATAAAAGCAAAAATTGAAGAACTAGAGGAGAACTGGGCATAACTATCACTTGTGATAGATTGGTAGCGTACCTCCCTCAATAATTAATAAGGCACACAAAACTCAGAGAACTGAATGATATACTCATCAAGTGTGTCCTAAGGGACAAAGATCATTACACAGAACATGAGGGTGGTGTCCTTTTTAGGCACATGGAACATACAACAAAGCTTGACTCCATGCTTAGCCATAAAGGTAGCCCTGCAAAATAAGAAAATGAAAAACAAAGACCGTACATTCTTCACAATGCAATTAATTTAGAAAGCACAACACAAGTGATTCCAAAAGGTAACTGATAATTTTCTGAGTGCTGCCTCTGATACACGTGCAGCTGCTTCTTTTGGAGCTTATAATAAATAATTAGGAAATAAAAAGAAGGCATAAACAATAATTTTTCAGATAAAAAAGCTAACCACATAGATGTTGTGGTGATTAAACAAGGGCTTTAATGAAACATTAAGTAATAGTTAAAAACTTAAGAGGATAAAAAATTTTTTTTATGTCAGGATCTTGCCAGTAAGTCCAGGACGAGCTTGAACTCAATGGAACTCATTATGTAGCCTAGGCTGGGCTGGGCTTTGCTTCCTCCTGCCTCAGCCTCCAAGACTGCTGTGATTAAAACCACACCAACACCCCTTCTAGCTCTGATGCCAGGTCTTTAAAAATACCCTCTATCATAACTGACTCAAGAAGAAGTTAAAATACTGAATGACTCTATAACCATTCCAGTGAAACATTCCATCAGGCAGTATTTATGAAATTCATCAGAAAGAAAATAGCAGGCCAAGAGATATAAATTCTACCAACATTCAAGGAACAGACAGTTCCAAACTTGCACAAATTCTTTCATACAACAGAACAAAAGAGAAACACACCTCAAGGAGGAAGCAAATTCATTTTATAAGCTCAGTATACCCTTAATATCAAATCAGAGAGAGAAAATTAAAATGAAAATAAATTTAAACATTGAAGCCGGGTTCACTCATGAACATAAATACAAAACTCCTAAACAAAATATTAGCAAAATAAATCCCACTAAATATAAACAAACAAACCCATGCATGAGTCCTCAGTTATACCAGCAATGCAAGTTTAGTTAATTATTGTAAAATTGATTTACATTATCTTATTAACACTTGAACAAAAGCAAATTGATGACAACCTCTAGAGAAAAGAAAAATAATGCCTTGATTGGCATTCCATGTCTATTTATATTTTTTAAAAATGTTTGAACAAACAGTATAATGATGAGAAATGCAAGGATTCCCTCCAACTGAGGAACAGGACAACGATGGACGAACTTTCTCCTACCCTGGATTATTCTAGAGATTCTAGAAATTACAGGGGTATGGAAGATAAGGCATGAGATCTCAACAGGGAAAAGCAAAGATGTCATTATTGACAAGCAATATGACTTTATGTAGAAAATATGAAAGATAGTACACAAAAACAAATCAGAAAATTCATGAAAACTTCTGGGGGCAAAATCAATATATAAAAGCAACAATTCTAAAATTTCTTTTTTTTTTTTTTTTTTTGTGGGTACCGGGGGTCGACCTCAGGACCTCGCGCTTGCCAGGCAGGCGCTTACGCCACTGAGCCATCTCACCAGCCCAAAAATTTCATTTTAAAAAGATGTAATTTAAACAGTACCAAAATCTGAAGGATACAAGAATGAATATTTTGTAGCAAAGATGTACAAATTCTATGTACATTATATAAAATTATAAACTTTTGTTAAAGACTACAGAAGACTGTAATCAGTGGATCTCATCAGATAAGAATATTGCAAAGACATCAGTTCTCAGAGCTATAGGTTTACTTAGAACTTGGGAAGAAGTTTAAAATTAAGAGTAACTTACAGGGGCCGGTGAGATGGCTCAGCGGTGTAAGCGCCTGCCTGGCAAGCACGAAGGCCCGAGTTCGACTCCCGGATCCCACATACGAAAAAGGGGCCGGTGATATCGCTCAGCGGCTCGGGTGCCTGTTGGTGCGCGAGGTCCTGAGGTCGACCCCCCGGTACCCACAAAAAAAAAAAAAAAAAAAAAAGAGTAACTTACAATGACCAACACATTTTCCTGAAGAGAGGTTCTCTTTTTACTAGATACTATTATATAATAAGCAAGAAAGATTAAAATAGTTGGCAGAAAGAACCACGCAAGCTGTAAAAATGCCAGAAACAAACCAAGTATGGATAGGAACATGATTCGGATAAAGTAGATATTGCAGAGGCAGGATGGGGTTGAAAGAGAAACAAGTGTT
The DNA here is from genome assembly GCA_028451465.1 of Erethizon dorsatum. Lineage (NCBI taxonomy): Eukaryota > Metazoa > Chordata > Mammalia > Rodentia > Erethizontidae > Erethizon > Erethizon dorsatum. The sequence goes on along the minus strand of CM051832.1, from coordinate 112,160,248 downwards.
CAGTCAGCAGTCCTGGGGAAGCTGGGAGCAACCTTCCAGGAAAAGCATTCAGTTCTGAATGGATTAAAAGCTTCAGTGTGAAAGACCACACTGTAAAATTCTAGAAGTCACAATCAAAGAAAAACTATTCCATGGATGAGGGGATAATTAATCAAGAACCCACAATAAGTGATGGTCATGACTAAGACCATCTCTTACACGAAAGACTCACTTAAGTTCAAGAGAGCCTGAGCCAGCTCTGTGCAAGCAGGAAGTCCCAGCCAAGCAAGCAGGACTCAACCAAGTTCACTCCTCCCCTCCAGGATGGGAGCCACACCCTCCCAGCACATCTCACCATGGAGGAAACCTGACCCTACTCTAATGTCCACCAGAAGCCTGGCTTCAGGAGCTGTACTCCACAGGCCAGGCTTGCTGCTCTGCTCCTAAAGAAGGAAACTCTGCCAGCCCACCAGACCTGTACTAGGTAAAGTCCCTCAGTAGATCAAATCCCTCCCCTCACTCTCAACAGCATGGACAGAGCATGCCCCCTGGGAACCAAAGGCCACCACACTCCACCCTCAGAACTGCTCAGCAATGCCCAGTCCACTGGCCCAGATACCTCGACCACACCCCTCTCAACACCACGCCCCACAGGCCACGCCCCTCATGCCAGGTACCTTCAAGTAAACTTCTAGGATTGTAAGATAAAGGGTTAAAATGATGAGAGTCATCTGAAATGTACATGTTCGCTCAAATAACCTTTCTGCAGGAAGGCTAACTACTGAGACAAGAGTACATACAGATAGCTGTTAACCACCGCAGCAATGACCATTCCCAGGCTCTAGCCAAGGCTGGGAAGGATTCCTTCCAGCCACGCAGGCCTGTTGGGACCAAGTCACTTTTGTCTGAATGCAGTCCTTAGGGAACTAGAAACTCGGTGTATCTCTACAATTTCTCTCTTGCCTGCTGAAGGCTCTCTCTCACACAAGATCCTTCCCCAGAGGATCCCTTCATCTTTGGTGGTGTCTCCTGCCTCACTGTGTGGTACTTTTGCTCATATCTGCTGTACTTTTAGAATAAACTACTTTCATTTTAAAAAAATCATTATGTGGCTTTTATGTGTTGATACACATCCGAACCTCAAAGTTCCATGGTTACATGTATGTGACTCCTTGGTGCCAGGAATTGGCATAGTCGACAGAATGTGTTTAGCAGCCCAGGCCAAGCAAAAGATATGTGACTCCTTGACACCACAGGATGCAGACATCAGGCAAAAACCATAAAAACAAATAAACAAACTGAGATTTAGAAAAACTAAAGCTACTGCTCATGGGAAAGCACCATAAAGAACAGGAAAGGGCTCACCACAGACAAGGGACAGACTGACAGTGCCACCCACCTTTGGCACACCAAACCTTTGCTCACTTTTGGTGGGAGGGTGAAATCGCACAACCACCTTAGAAAAATCTGTCACACGGTTTTATTTTATCTATCTTTTGACACAGCGATTCAACACTCACATATCTACCCAAGATATTCTCCATAATTTAATTATGTTTCTGTAGTGCTTGCTAAGCCTGGGGCCTGGTGCTTGCTAACCAAGGGCTCCAGCACCCAGCTACACCCTACAACCTTGCTCCAATTTTAGAATTCTTCCTTTGCTATTCATAAAACACTTAAAGACTTCCCAGGCCACTAGCTTTATGGCACATACCCCCTTTTTTTTTTTTTTGGTTTGCTTGGTTTTTTTGAAACAGTGTCTAGCTATGTATCTCCAGCTCGCTTTGAACTCACTATGTAGCCCAGGCTGGCCTCGAACTCAGAGCAATCCTCCTGCCCCAGCCTCCTACGTGATGGGATTACAGACATGCACCACCACTCCCAATTTTTATACAGTTTTAAAAGCAACCGCCATTTAAGTTTCAAACTAAAACATATCTACATGGAAAAGAGAAAACTTTGGCTTGGAAGTACTGATGCTAAATGGAAAATCGCTCTTCCGCCGCCATTTTAAATCTAGCTCCATACAACACTCCGCTGCCGCCAGCAACCCCGTGACCCGGACCGCACGCCCGCTCGCCCCTGCCCACGGCTCCGCCACCATGGAGGACATGAAAGAGTATAGCAATGTAGAGGAGTTGCCGAGGGGCCCAAGATCAACGCGAGCAAGAACCAGCAGGATGACGGTTAAAATGTTTATTGGAGGTTTGAGCTGGGATACAAGCAAGAAAGCTCTGACTATTTGTCTCGATTTGGGGAGGTTGTAGACTGCACAATTAAAACAGACCCAGTCACTGGAAGAGCAAGAGGATGTGGATTTGTGTTTTTCAAAGATGCTGCTAGCATTGATGAGGTTTTGGAACTAAAAGAACACAAACTGGATGACAAATTGATAGAACCCCAAAAGGGCCAAAGCTTTAAAAGGGAAAGACCCCCCCCTAAAAAGGTGTTTGTGGGTGGATTGAGCCCAGATACTTCTGAAGAACAAATTAAAGAATATTTTGGAGCCTTTGGAGAGATTGAAAATATTGAACTTCCCATGGATACAAAAACAAATGAAAGGAGAGGATTTTGTTTCATCACATACACAGATGAAGAGCCAGTCAAGAAATTGTTAGAAAGCAGATACCATCAAATTGGTTCTGGGAAGTGTGAAATCAAAGCTGCGCAACCCAAAGAGGTATATAGGCAGCAACAGCAGCAACAAAAAGGAGGAAGAGGCGCTGCAGCTGGTGGATGAGGTGGTACTAGGGGTCGTGGCCGAGGTCAGGGCCAAAACTGGAACCAAGGATTTAATAACTATTATGATCAAGGATATGGAAATTACAATAGTGCCTATGGTGGTGATCAAAACCACAGTGGCTATGGCGGATATGAGTGTAACTATGGGAACTATGGATATGGACAGGGATATGCAGACTACAGTGGTCAACAGAGCACCTACGGCAAGGCGTCTCGAGGAGGTGGCAATCACCAAAATAATTACTAGCCATACTAAAGAGGAAGACATTGCAGAAAATAGGAGATGCTAAAGAAATTTTTCAGGACGACATTGAAGATTGGTCTTCTGTTGCTCTAATGATTAGTTTGTAAAAGACTTTCTAGTGTACAAGACACAACTGTGTCCAACTGTATATAGCTGCCAATTAGTTTTCTTTGTTTACTTTGTCCTTTACTATGTGTTATGACTGTGGATTTGTGTTTATACAAATTTTATTTGTATGAATTCTCATGTTAAACCCCAAATAAATGCTTCCTTGTGTGACAAAAAAAATGGAAAATCGCTTATAATTGTGTTTGGTTCCATCCACCATTTCTAGGCTGCCTTGATGTTCTACTCTGTTTAGGATTTTCATTCATTTCACAGTTTGCAGAGTGGTTATTTTTACTATGATTATACCTCCTCTAGAGACAAATCCCTGGGTCTACATTTAAAATGCGTGCATATCCAAAGAAAATAACTCACACTATCTATTTAGTTAAAATGCATTTATCGACAGCTGCCTTCAAAATTAAGGATCACCACCTCTGGACACGAGGCTCACGGTGCCTATGGGCCCCAACAACCAGGCTTCCCCTCCTGCACCCCCTTCTGATCACGAGGACAGTGCGCTAGCGGCATCTGCGGGTCTAACAAACAAAGGAACCTCAATGGTAAATGGTATCTAGCACCTAAGGACAGATGTGAAGTTAGAATTTCCTGGCTGGAGAAAGGAACAGTTTTGAAGTGACGCACCAACATCACCAAGGGATTCTTCACCCCTTCCCCTTTCTCGTCTCTTAGTTCTTTGTCTTCTTGCTACAGAAGAAAGGTCACATACATGGTTTAGATAATTGTTTTATATGTTAAATATCACACGATGGAAGCAAAAGGAGAGTCCTGACGCTGTGCACTGATTTACTGATTACTTGCTTTTGCTGATTTACACCGATGTACCCTCTTGTAGTATTCACCCTGTGTTATCATGAAGAGCAGACTCTGTGGCCAAACTTTCTGGATTTAAATCCTGATCCTGTCACTTTTTTTTTTTTTTTTCCCTGTCACTTCTTATACATGTGATTTCTGGGGAAAGTACTCAATCTCTCTATGCGTCAGAAGCCCCACTTATAAAATGAGGATAATAACCCAATTCTTAGAGTTCCTGTGAGGATGAAGGGTGAATATGTACCTTCCTCCTTTACTGGTGAGAATGTAAACTGGCACAGCTTCTTTGGAACAGAGGGCTTTGCCAAAAAGTTAAACCCAGAGTTAGCCTAACACCCAGGAAGGAAGTATACCCAAGATAAATGAAAATAGAAGTCAGTACAAACCCTTATATGAGGATATTCATAGCAGCAATATTCCTAATAGCTCACAAGTGGAACTTACTGAATGGCCATCAACTATTAAATGGATAAACGTGTTATAGCCACGCAAAAAAAAATTTTATTCAGCTATAGTAGGGAACAAGTAGAGTGCTACTGTGGTATTTGTTGTAAAGTCAGTTCCAGGAACCATGAACAGTACCAAAAATGACAAGTAGCAAACACATTTCTGGCTGGAAGGTATAGCAACTCAGGAGGCAATCCACAGCAGGTCATCCACAGGGTCAAGTGCTAGCTTGCCTGCAAGTCCAGTACCAACCCAGTCACCAGTACCTGAACAAAACTGTCGCATCAAGATGAGAGGAGGACCAAATGTGACAATTTTGAAACAAGTGGAGAACAAAGATATGACTGTATATTGGATGTACACTGGATGTAACATGGACGGACCTTAAGAATGTTATGCTAAATAAAATAGATTTTTAACAACCTATATATTATATGACTACTGAAATGAAACATATATAATCAAATCCTTAAAGACAAAGCAGAGTGCTTGCCAGAAACTGGAAGAAGGGAGAAAGAGGTGAGACAGGTTTTCTTCTAGTGTGGAAAAGGCTGAAAAAGTAGATGGTGCAGAACCTTATGAATATATTAAAACACACTGCATTCATCACTTCAGATGACAAATTTTGAGGTATGTGAATTACAACTCGAATATGGGAGGAAAATCCCAGTGATTTTTGATAAAAGTTACTAAGCAAAGTGCTTGGGATAATTCTTTAAACATAGCAAGTGTTACGATTGATAGTTATGAACATTAGAAGACGCACTTGTTTGCCTTGTCTAAAGTAGGGTATGCTTTCAGAAGCAGCACTGCTCTCCTCACAGCTAATTCATAAAACAACCTCCTGATTTACTCAGGATAAATTCTTCATCCCAGATGCCAGCAGGAGTCCTCAAAAGCCCTGGCTTCAGCTGGCTCCTTCACACTCTCTTTCCATCTCACTTAAAAGTGCCCACACCTCTTATTACTGAGACTCGGAGGAGATGCTCATTTGCAGGAATACACAGCTATGGCCAAACCTACCGCTTCCAAAACAACGTAGAGCTAAGAGTGGGCGGGCACCTTTAGCTCACACCTTCCTTCCATCACCACTATGCGGTCCTCCTCGCTTTTGTCTCTATTTTCTGCACTCATCTTCGCATTTCATCCTCGCAATTTCTTACAACTATGGAGGACTACAGTGAAATTCAGAAATATCTAAGCGATCAATGAGTAAACTGAAGCGCTATGATATTTTAATTCATAGGCTAAAACTCACGAAACTCCCACCACGCGCGCACTTGAGCTCTGTGATTCCGCCGAGCTCCACCCAGCGCGTGGCTTTAGAGAAAACAGAAACCGCGGAGCCGCGGCCAGGGCGGAAGTCAGCTCCTCCCCACGTCCGTCCTCCCGCATCCCGGGCGCAGCGGGTCCCAGAGAAGGGCACGGGCGACGACCCCTCCGCTCCCACGGGCTGCGGGCAGCGCGGCCGCAGAGGAACTGAGAGTCCGCGGCTTCGGCCTCACCTGCGCGCGCGCTCCCGGCTCCTGGTCGGCGCGCTCTGTCGGGGGAACGCGCCGTGTTCTCGCGAGACTTCCGCGGGAACGCGCGGGAGCCCAGGACCGCACCTGCAGAGGAGAGCGGAGGCCGGTGGGGAGAGCTAGAGAGGACCCCAAGCCAGCGCTGCGAGCACGGAAGGCAGTGACCTGGTCTCTCAGGCTGGCGCCTTTCCCCCAGGGCCCTGAGCACCTCCTCCACGCCCTGTGTATGGGCTGGGGACGGTGGCTGCACGGAGTCTTGGGGGTCCGTGGTCCTTCGCCCCCTGTGGGTGACTTCTCAAGTCTAACCCTCATATTCCCCTACTTCCTGCCTTCTTCCAGGGGACAGAATCCATTACACATCCTGAACACGTGTTTGCTGAGTACTACGTCTCCTCCCAGTGCTTCTGTTACTGCGTGTTGGGTCCAGCAGAGAGATTCCAGGCTCTCCTATCCGAGGAGCAAAGAATTGCAAAGCGCACCCCCAGTGGAGCATGACAAGCAGCTCCATGTGTTGAAGATACAGGAAGATGCGCTCAGGGAAGGTCAGTGCCGCACAAACAAGAAGGGTGGCGCAAACAGAGAAGTGGTGTCAGGGCAACAGCGAAGTAGAAAGCACAGCACAGCCCACAGATAAACCAAGCTTTCAGACTTTGAAAGGAACTGCACCCCAGCCTGGTGCCTCTTACTGGGTCTCAAGGTGAGGCTGACAGGAATGATGGACAGGGTGCTGAGTCTTCTCAGGGCTTTCTAGTGCTAAGGACTTTCCCAGAGCTCATTATTATTTATTTATATGTATGATGGCGTGCATATTGATGAACTTGCAGAAAGTTCCAGAGGGGAAAAGGTTACTGAAGGTCAGGTTAGGAGAGCTAACTGATGTACTCTGGACTGGGACTTCAGGGATTTCCTGGGTCTTTGTTATTTTTTACCTCTTTTAAACAAAGGAAGGAAGATTGCTCTTGGGGTCCGGCAGGAACTCAAGTGGATAGAGGGGAGTGTTTTCCCAGCCCCCATTTTACTACCTGCACTACTTATGTTGAGAAACCACAGCTCAAAGCCCTTAAGATTTCTGCTGCACGTGGAAAAATAGTTTAGTATTGTTCGCAGCGCATTACTAGAGTCTAGCAAATACTATTTCAAAACAGAGAGAATCCCCCAAGGATGGAGGCCCAGCTTGTCCTGTTTTTCTGTTTCCCCAGTGCCTTAGGCCAAGGAGATGCCTAAATATAATTTGCTGAATGGGTAGATGCAAGAACAGAGAACGTTGGGACATTGTGCTGGACCATGGAGCTGACATACATCGTGTGATGGAATCTAGATCACAGATGTTGGTGTGAGATCACTGAACTGGGCCGATCAGACCCATGGTACAAAGAGTAACGCAGGCTTCTTTCTTAGGCCTAAGTGTGCAGGCACAGAAGAAATCTCACATGTTTTCAGCAACACGTGAAGAGAACTTAGTTGGGACTTACACCGATGCTAATGGCCCTAGATAACACTAGATAGAATCTGGAGAATAGGTGACAATCACCCCATTTTTGTTATTTTGCTCATCACATCTGTCCTAGTTTGTGTGACTGTGAGAACCTTCACTGGGGGTAGGGACTACAGAGAAGCTGGAGAATGTTTGGAGAAGACGACTAGGATATTAGGAGAAGTCAAACAATGTCAAAGAGACAAGGGTTGGCACCAGACGTTGTTTTACCTGGGAATTATCTTTATTTAAACGAGCACTGAGAAGACACATTAGATTTGCTGAATATGGCCTCAAAAAACCAGGCTCACATTTTTTTTTTTAAGGTGGGTACCGGGAGTCGAACTCAGGACCTCACGCTTGGCAGCAGGCGCTTGTTTCACTGAGCGATATCACTGGCCCCTAGGATCACATTTTAACTCTATACAAAGAATGACTTTTTCAGGCTCAAAGCTGTCCAAAGAATGAGAGCATGGATGGGTGCTGTGAACAGAGCAAAATTCTGGTTGGTAGAGGAACTCCAGCAGATGTTGATTGGTGCAGATGTTGCTGAGGAGCCCTACAGATCTGTGTCCACACATCCTCTTCTGCAGGTCTGCACTCGGCCTGGCTTCTTTTGCTTTTTTTTTTTTTTTTTTTGCATTTTGGTTCTTTGAGACAGGGTCTCAGACAGGTTTTGCTATGTAGTTCAGGCTGGCCTTGAACTCACTATGTAGCCTAGGCTATCCTCCAATACCTGGTGATCTTCCTGTCTCAGCCTCCTGAGTGCTGGGACTACAGGTGCGTGCCACCATGCCTGAATCCTCTGCATTTCTAATACATTCCCTGCTGGTGCTGATTCCCTGGCCCTTAGGTCCTTTCCGTGCGGAGACTCTAGTTTCTGGGAAGTAGTTGCACATCTCCTACTCTAACTCCATTCCATTTACCTTACAGGTGTGACACTGTTAAAACCAGAAGGCATGAGAGACAACTGGGAGCTTCCCAAAGGAGGCCCAAATCCCCATGAGTGCCAGGCAGTGACTCCCACTGCAGAAGACAAGAGGGAATAAGAGAGGTGGTCATTGTTTGTGATGAAAGTTATACCAGGGTGCTAAGCCCTTTCCTGAAAATGGACTATGCATTCCTCCAGATAAAATCCTCTAACATTTGTAAAATCTTGCTTACACTTTTTGCTGTATACATCTCTATAGACAGATTAGGGAGGAACTTCCAACTCTCCCTCCCTTCTAAGGCAAATGGGAATGTTAAGTGTATATCCTCATGGTCTCATCAGTTTGTATCTCTCTGAAATGGGTGAGAGCACCCTTTTTCTTTGCCTGGAACATCCCAAGTAGTCCTTGAGGGCCTTGGCTGCAGAGTGGGAACAGAAACCTTCTGTCACCTACCATCTCCCCAAGTTCAGCAGAGATTATGGCTTGGCCTTCCCACATTGTCCTCCTTCCTCCTTTGTCATAGAACCCCTGATTCGTAGGTAGGTGTAGGACTACCCAGGAAGAAAGTCCATTTCCTAGTTCCTTCCGTCATTTTCCTGATTCCTCTTAAAATCTTGATAAGGATGGGAAAAGATATTCCACCACGAATAACACAATGATGTAAAATTTTTATTGCACATTGCGTTGGGAAGGGTGTACAGTGGTACAAGGAGCAGGGAGATGACCAGTGGGCTCTTTAGCTGGGATATTAGGCGCTGCTTGGAGGAGGAAGCTGCTGTGGGCTGCGAGGTTCCTGGAGAAGCTCCCTCGTCAAACATCGCCTCGCCTGGTGGGGGTGACAGTGACCAGAGGACCAGGAGTCAGAGGAGGATCACTTCCCATTGTAGGTGGAAACAGCGGGGCTGTGGTAGTCCTTCTGAGCATTGGTGGTTTCCTCTAATGAAACAAACATCAAGACAGAACTGCATTTGTAAATACTCGACATGCAAAAAAAAAAAAAACAAACAGCAAGAACTTTTAATCAGTGCCATTTTTTTTAACTTGCATTAACTTATTACCAACTTTGACTTATACACCTTTGTATGGGTATGATAGGTAACTAACAAATTTCATGTTTTTTCTTTTTTTTGTGTGTGGGTACCAGGGTTCGACCTCAGGACCTCGCGTGCCAGCAGGTGCCCATGCCGCTGAGCGATATCACCGGCCCTTCTTCGCTGCTGAGCCATCTTACCGGCCCCTCATTTGTTTTATTTCTTGAAAAGCAAATTGATTATTCTCTTTTGAATCTTATTTTGTAGTCAGTCTTTCTGGGGAGACCAGAACTGAACAAAGACAATACTTGGATGCATCGTTGTGAAGGTAGAGGATGTCAGACAGTGAGGTTTATGGACCCGAGATTGTGGACAGGCAAGAATCCCACAGGGGCATCTGGCTCCACGCTTCTCCTAAGGCAATGGGCAAATTCCAAAGGTAATGTTGGAAAACGGGGTACAGATTTGGAACAGGTTCGTAGAACTGGGAACAGAAGCTGACGTTTCAGAGCTCCCAGAGAGAAGGGACTGGGTTAGCAACCAGGCTTTGGAGATGATCCCAAGAGCCTCAATTTGGGAGTAAGGGGTGAACCAGAGGGCCGGGTTCTGATCCTCTGTCTCCAGTAGATGAAGGCAGACTCGGGACATGGTGGCCAGAGCATCCAGCACAAGAGGAACAAACATAAACGTTCTCTGCTGGAGACAGCGTCATCCAGGATGTTCAGTTGCCTCTGCAACTTGCCTTATAGCATTCCCCATTCAATTAGAAATGACCGGGTCCTCAAAAAACACAGAGGAGGGGGGTTAGTAAGACTGAAGTGAAAAGCAGAAGAAAAAAGTAGATAATAAGAGCAGACCCACAGGAGATCCCAAAAGAAGAGTTCTTAGATACTGACCTTAAAATAGCTATGAAAATAACTGACTAAAATGTGCAAGAGTTTAAAAGATAAGACTGACTTGTGGTATCAACTGGAAATATCAAATCAAAAACTATGGTAAACAAAATGAATTCAATGGATGGGTTTCATGTCATTTTAAAATCAACTGAAGATAAAATTAGTGAACTGGAAGATAGGCCAGTAGAAATTATTCAGACTGAAGCACATTGAAAGAAAGGATGGAAATTACAGAGAAGTGTATAAAAGACATATGGATATGAATGTACAGGTGGAACGTGTGTTTGGAATTTAAGGAGACTGGAAAAGGAATAGGGACAAAATGCTATGTGAGGAGTGTTATGGTTTGTGTCTAGATGTCCCCCAAAGCCTCATGCAGTCATGGGGGTCAGGCTTTTCAGAGGTGGCTGGATCTAGAGTGTGTGATTGATTCATGGTCCAATGCTGGGAATAAGGCTGTGAGTGCTACACCTGCTCTAGGGCAGGTAGCCTGCATACAATATAAGGGACAGAAAGAGGCTTGTCCCTTCCTTCTCTGGTTGCTTTTGCTGTCTTCCGCTGTCCTGAACTGTAGTCCTGCTGCCATGTGCCATGCTGCCTTGGAATCAGCCGATTATGGACTGAAACCTCTACAAACTGCAAGCTATATAAACCTTTCTTGCTTTAATCTTGGGTGTCGGGTACTTTCTGTCAGCAATGAGAAAAGAAACAGAGAATCTGATCATGGATAATAATTTTCCACAAAGGAGGAAAGATATTTTTCCACAGATTCGAGCAGCACTGTGAATCTCAAGCAAAGAAATAGAAACAATTACAATAAAACTATTGAAAAGTAGAATTTTTAAAAAGTTGTGGGCTTTCTAAAAATCAATGTTATGTGGATTTCAGTGAGTGTTTTCTTTTTTTCAAAATGTTCTTCCCAGATATTTTTGATAGAAATCATACAATGAAGTTTGTGAGGACTGTGGGTTAATAATCGTCTCCAACACTTTCAACAGATTCTACAACAACCCTTTCAGATACGTTCGCAAGTGTTAGTTCTCCCAGGAGCTAGTAATGTTGTTGAGTGGGGATTTTGGTCCCTTAATAATGATTTAGAGTTTTATTTAAAGGGACATATGGATGGGCTTGGTGCTGACGGACCGCAGTCCCAACTACTTGGGAAACAGGAGGTTTGTAAATTCAAGCCCAGCCTCAGCAACTTTGTGAGATCCTGCATCAAAATCAAAATAAAAATACAAGTAAAAACAAAATAAAATATAAAGGGTTGCAGCTGTACTCAGTGCTAGAGCCCTTTGGGTTCAATCCCCAATACCACTAAAAATATTTCAAGATTAATAATAAATATAATAAAAATAAGGATAGCCAGCATCTGAAAAACCATGAAACACAGCTGCACATTCCCTGTGTCCCCGTACTTTCCTATGCTCTCATTCCTCTTCCAAGCTTTGATAATGACAGAAAAACAGAATAAAGACTTACACAGTTATTCAGGAGCTCGTACAACCTCCAATATTCCTGCAGGGACGATAGAGACAAAAGCAGCTACGTGACTTTTGAGTATTAGCAAATGTTAAGTTTCTGTCTATTTCTCAAGGTTCTGAAGAAAGTAATACAACATTTTTAGAAGAAATTAGAAAAATTGCTCTGAGTTCTGCGATGAGAATGAACTTTCTCTCGGCAGCCAGAGAGGAGAGGGGAGCAGGGGCGGCTGAGAGGAGTGACAGAGCACAGGGTCCCCGGATGCTGGCTCTGGGACAAACAGCCCGGCCCTCGGACCGCGGCGCCTCATCTGTGCCCTGATAAAGTTCTCTCACGTCCTCTAAGAGACTTTATCGCGTGTCGTTTCGTGAGGAGTTTGGGGTATCGCACGCGTGACACACAAGCCCGGGCCGAGCCCACGCGTGCTCAGTGCTGGAGCGTTCTCTGCCGGGCTCTCGGAAGAGTAGAGACCGAGGTGGGTGAGCAAGAGAATTCCCCAGCGGCCTCTGACTAGTTACTCGATTGACTTGTGCTTCTTTATTTTATTTCTCACACAAAATACGTGTGCATATTTAGGGGGTAGTGTGGTAACTCGAGACAGTGTAATGAGCAAATCAGAGCCATCGGCTCTTCCAACCCCTTAAGCGTTTGTCATTTCCTTGCAGGAGGAACCTTGAAATTGCTTCCCTTCTATTTCAGTCACCTGGTTAAACTCGTAAGTGAAATGTCATGACACGTGTCGTCCCCTTATGGGTAAAAGGACAGGCGCCAACCCCCCTGAGTGTTGGGAAGGGGCGGCTCCCCTGAAGGAGCGGGGACTCGGCCTGTGCTGCTGCCCTTCCCAGGCCTGCAGAGGGCTCGTTCTCCCGCGGCTTCTGCCGGCTGCAGACACTGCTGAGAAACTCCCAGGTGTGCCCTGCAGACTACTTGCTGCTCTTTGGGCCTTGGCTTTGGTGCTACGTTTCACTCTGTGTGTTTATGAATGTAGGTGTATATTTTTGTGGTGTAGGGAATTGAGCCTTTGCTACATCTGCTACATCCCCAGCATTTGGTTTGTTTGTTTGTTTGTTGTTGTTGTTGTTTTGAGACAGGGTCTTTCTGAGCTGCTACATTGCCCAGGCTGGCTCAAACTTGACACCTCCTGCCCCAGTGTGGGGCTGTCATTGTACGTGTTCGCCACCACGCCAGGATTGCCTTAGAGTTTTTCACTTTTACTGTGGAGAAAATATTCCAATCCTACATAAATGTTCCTGAAAATATAACTTTGAAAATGTGAAATTTTTTCTCCTAAATCATATCTTCCTAGGAGAGTAAGCATCCTAGCTTAGGTGAAATAAAGACAGAGAGGGAGGAATTACCTGCCAGCTTAAGCAGACTGAGAAAGGATCATACTGAATTTCATGGTGGAAGTTTCGTACCTGGGAAAATTAAGCGGGAAAATGGAGATAGGAAATTCACGGTTATGATCATCATGGTAAAGAACGAGGAATTCACCTCCGAGTCCCTTGGAGGCAGATGTGGACTGTGCCAGGTGTGCGATCCTGTAGGTGGCGGTGGGCTGGGGTCCGTGTGTGTTCTGCCACCCGGTGACACGCAGTCTGCTCCCTGAGAGAAATCGCCAGGGCTTCCCTTTCCGGGTCCAGGCCCGGCTGGTTCAGCGCCACAGGATATGGTGTTCGCCCCTCAGGGTCAGTAGGTTCGATGTGATGAACACTCATTTCTTCTCAGAGAAGCCATCCCATTTCCATTCCATGGATTTCTCTCCTAAGATCGGTGAGACCCTACCCAGCGCCTGCAGCACTGTCACAAGGTCTGCTGCTCTGTCTCCTGGGGCATCACCATGGGCACCAAGAGCTGGGTCCAGTCAGCGCCTGGCCAAGCCTGGTTCACAGCCCCTCACCCCAGAAGAAGAGGAAGCGTATTCCCTAGAGGCACAAAGCAGACAGGGGCTCTGGTCCTAGGATGTCCTCTTAACCCGGGCCCTCCACCCAGCATGTTCGTCAAACCTTGTAAACCCAGAGCAATACCAGAGAATTTACAGTGAACATCTAATTATTCACACCCAGATTCTTCTATAAACAATGAACTGCACTTGCACTACCATAACACGTGTATATTGTCCTTCCTTCCTTCTTTCCCTCCCTCCCTCCTTCCTGTTTTTTTCCTCACTATTTAGTGTATTTGATGCCATTTCTTAAATTAGATACAGTACATACCAGGCATGGTGGTGCATGCCAGTAATCCCAGCACTAGGGAGGCTGAGGCAAGAGGATCACTAAGCATGTGAAGCCAGCCTGGTAGTGAAACCCTGTCTCAAGATACCAGAAATAAAAAATAAATAGAGATACACATCTTTTTCTTTTTTTGAAGATTTCTTCTGTCCTATGTTGCAAGATCTTTGCATGTACATATTGGCTTGAATTATGGGGGCTCTTTGCTGACGTAGAAGACAGAATAGGAACCAGTGCCTGGGAGCCCATTAGTGGGTGCCTGGGCGTCCACAGCTGCATGGGAAGATGGGCTGCCTGAGGCAATACCCTTAGCAGTGGGGAAGCAGAAGGCCCGAGTGGGAAGTGAGCCCCTGACTGGCCGGTGGGGTCCCAGAGCAGAGAGGACCCTCTCCTGTCTGACAACAGGCCCGATGGACTCGCCGCACTGTGATAGATGCTGTGCGTCCATGCTGTCCAGTGTTTCCTGACACTGGGTCACGAAGAGTGGGTCCGGTTCCTCAGGTCCTGGCTGTGCTCCTCTCTGGCGTGAGATTTTCGTGGGCTCGGGGGTCCTCTAAGCCCCGGGGCCCACGTGCTGGGACCAGCAGATGGGCCGCTTTCCTGCCGCTTACTCAATGTGACTAGGTCAAGAAACTGGTCTAGCTGTTAATCTGCATTCCCTCCAAAGTAAAAACCACGAAGGCTCATTTAGTTTTTTAATACAATTCATTTTTAATGTTTTAACCAGTGCATTTTATAACCGACATATGCTCCTGTTGAGAATTTAGGCCATATATGAAAGGGGTACAGTTCAGCCATTTCAATTCTGTGTATATCCCTGAGAATTGAAAACTTGTAACTGCATAAAACCTTGCACAGGAATGTTCACAGCTGAATTTTACACACTAATCAAAAGTGGGAACAACCCCAGCACCCACCCGCTGATGAGTGGATAAGCAAATGTGATCATCCACACAACAGAGTATTATACAGCAGTGAAAAGGAACAGAGCACTCATAGATGCCACCATGTGGATGCACCTTGACACCTAACACAAGGAATAAAAGGAGCCAGACCCAGCAGTCACAGCATATGCTGCTATGTAAATGAGATATTCAGCATCAGCAGAGCCACAGGGCAGAAACCAGGTTAATAACTGCAGGGCTGGCAGAGGAGAGAATGGAGAGGGACTACTCATGAGTGTGGGGCTCCTTTGCAGGTGAGGAAACGTTTCGAGATTATACAGGAAAGATGTGTGTCTCTGTGGATGTTCTGTGGGCCACGCACTTTATGGGCTGCAAATGGCATCTCAATAAAGCACTTTTTAAAATACGATCATATGAAGGAAAATAGAACAGGTGACCACTCATGGTCTCACTCACGGAGATGCTGCTCTGACTTCTGCAGCATTTTCTTTCGGTCTTTTCTCAGCATGTGCTTTATGTAGCTGAAATCACTCAGTAAAATCCTACACTTGAAGACACATTAGGTAGCTGGCTGTAAAGTCTTTGGGAACATTAATTGTAATGGATGCTGAAGAATTCATTGTCTTCAGAGAACAATGAGAGATAAAAACAAAGAGTGGGACAGAATCCCGCAGGCAAGGACCAGGAACCCCTCTGTCACCCACCACCAGGGGCCAGGGCTGCCTCTGGCTACCTATTTACCTGGGAAGAAAAGTGCAGTCCTTAGGTTGGCAGGAAGAGGTGCAGCTGCTGACAAGGACACAGATGTGTGCAAACCGACAACATTCAAGATGCACAGATGCTTGGCCCAGCCATTCTATTTCCAGGAGTTTCCTTCACCAATAAAATCACAGGAGACAAAGATGCAAGCATGAGGAGGTGAACTGCATTGTCATTGATAATTATACAAGCAGTCTCCTAACTGTCCATCAGTTCAGGGCTAGTAAAGTGCGCTATGGTATCCAGGTGACGGAATGCACTAACATAGCCGTTTAAAAGAATGAAGGAGATTTGTATGTAAGAAAGTGGAAAAAAAGCCACATATACCATTAGGTGTAAAAGCAAGGAACAAATCATATAACTTAACCTGTAATCAAAAAAGGTGTGTGCTGATAGCTAGATGTGGTGGTACGCTCCTATCATCACAGCACTCTAGGAGGCTGAGGCAGGAGGATCCCAAGTTTCAGCCTGGCCTGTTCAGTTTAGCAACTTAGCAAAAACATTTTTCAAAAAATAAAAGAGGTGGTGGACATATAGTCTAGGGCAAAGGCCCTGGTTGCCATTCTAGTGACAGAAAAAAAGAAAAAGAAAAGAAGGGTACGGTTTATACTCATACACTTCTGTGGACCTGAAACAGTTCCAGAGGATGCACCCACTGTTAACAATATTTTATTTCTGGAAGAGTAGAGACTTTTAAGTCATTTTACATCTTACTATTTTGTTTTAATTTTACCATGTATTGAATATATTTATTTGTATTTGCAAATGAGCTTAGTAGGTTTTCGAAGATTATGTTTATCCTAAAGGCAAGGTTAATTTGCTGAGTATTTTTAAGGAGATCACTTTAGAATAGAGATTTAGAACATACTATTGCTAATATTCCATGGAAGACTTTGGATCACAAAATATTCCCCTTCTCCCCAGTTCTCAAGTGAATGATATCAAACCACTATGTTTTCTACTCAATTTCAGGTCCCTTATGTATCTTTATGAGAACCTCCCCCCTTCACAAGAGCCAGTTCCTTCCCACCAAGACCCAAGTTAAATAAATACACTTTATGCTTAAAATACATTTATATATAATCTCTGTGTGAATCAGCGAAAATCATCTTGCAGTCTTACTCACCACTAGAAGGTGCATGGTGGTGAGAACAAAGCAAGCACAGGGACAGGGCCATGAGTCATCTTACAAAGACATCCAGGCTAGGACTGTGGGATAAGGGCTGGAGAGAGCCTCAGGCATGAGTGTTGCCCCCATGACAGTCTTCCCCCTGAGGTACCCTGGTGTGACAGCACGGAGTCACATATATGTAGCCACAGAAATTTGAGGTTTGGATCTGTACGAACAGAGAAGAGCCAGACAATGATTTTAAAAAATGAAAATGTTTATTAAAAAGTACAGCAGATATAAGCATAGTCGAATAACACATTACCACACAACGAGGCAAGGACGGCACCAAAGAGGAAGAGGAATCCTCTGGGGAAGGATCTTGCATGAGATGGAGCCTTCGGCAGGTGGGAGAGCAAACGTTGTGCTGCACTCAGTTTCTTAAGTACAGCATTTAGACAGAAGTGACTTGGCACCAACAGGCCTACGTGGCCGGAAGGGGCCATTCCTAGGCTCGGCTAGGGTCTGGAAGCAATCAATCCTTCGTGTGTTAACAGTTACCTCTGTACACCCCTTTTCCAGGAGGTAGCCAGCCTCCCTGCAGAGAGGCACGCAGCCAAGGTCACTTCACAAACACGCACATTCCAGGTGACTCTTCTAACTTAACCCTCTGAGCACTCCTGGCAGCATCAGCCCTGGGCTTGGGTAAAGGCCATCCACCAAGACATCCAGGTCCAAACCCTGGACCCTGTGACGTTTCTTTTCATGGTGCGAGGACTTTCAAGTGTGATCAAGTGAGGGACCTGGAGACACTGAGGTCTTCTGGATTATCCAGGGGCCACAGCATGATCCCCAGGGTGGATAAGAGCAGAAGAGGAATTGGAGTGAGGCCAAGAGGGAGGGTGTGGAGCAGCCTTTCCTGGCTTTGAAGATGAGGAAGGGGCAGGAGCCACGGCTCATGGCAGCAATGGAGTGGGGAAGGGATCACATTGTCCCTGGAGCCTCAGGAAGGATCGTGGTCCCACAGATGCCTGATATCAGCCCTCCAAGACCATGTGTGTCCTGGGACCTCCAGAACCGTAGAAGGTGATCCACGCATGCTGTCTTGAGCCATTGCATTTTTGGCAATTCGTTATGGCAGCAATAAGAAAGGAATGCCTCGTCTACACAGTCTCCAGCCTCATCTTGCACCATTCTGATTCGGTTCCCATTGTAGTTGTCCAAGTGTAGGGAGCCCAGCTTCAAATATTGCTTGAAATCCACTCAGCAGAGTGGACCCAAAGACTGAAGGACGAGCAAGTCAAAGCCTTTACCTTCAGAGGTCTCATGCATCTACAGCACGTCAAGCACACACCGGCCCTAAGGGAAGGGGCGAAAGTGACAAAGTGACCAGGAGCTCTGGAAATCAAGTGTTAATCGCAATCCTTTTAAGGGATCAAGTGTGCCAATGTGTTATTCTTTGCCAAGTTCTGTGCGTGATGCAATAGTTAACTCCAAATTTAAACTCTGAGGTAATGAGGTCAACTTACGAAATTTTCTGTAGCATTAAAACTCCTTATTTCAAGTGTCAGTGTGTCCAGCCAGGGCCATGAGCAGCCCTGCTAGGGAGGTTCATCAAACCCTCTTCCCCAGCAAGGTGACAGCCCAGGTCCCAAGGCAAGAGCTGGCCCTGGGTCCTGTGCTTTCCACAGAGCAAGAAGCACAGCACAGTTATGGAGGTGGAAACTGTCACACAGCTCGGAAACAAGTGTTTCCATTTTGTGATAAAACCCGGGAGTCTTGTGATATTTTGGGTTGATAATAACTACAGCCTCTGTGTCTCCAACTATAATTTTTGGTCTGAATAAGATTTTTTAAATCCTCTAAGGTAGAGTTTTTGTTTGTTTGTTTTAATGAGACTGCACATTATATTTACTTTTAAAAATTAATGGTTCATGCCCAGGTCATCCCTAGACATTGTAACTTAATTGACCTGGGGCGGGGCCTGAGCTTCAGCATTTTTTAAACCTGCACCACTTCAGATGATCTGAACATGGAGAAATAATATCTGGAGGCCCTGCGTTGCTGCCTGTCCCAGTTCTTTCCATCCCTGAGGTCTGAGCCCCAGAGAGTCCTGCCTCTGCTGGTGGCCGGGTGTCCTAGAATGGCAGAAGCCAGCGGCAGGCACTTCAGTCTCAGTAACACGGCTCCTTCTAGGAACAGGAAAGCTGTCTGAACTTCTTCTCTTTCAAGAAGAGCCAAGGATGGCACGTGACCAATCTTGTCCATGTTGCCAAAAGCTCGGGAAATGAACACATGCCCAGAGGATTCCAAAGAAGTACAGTGACTACAGCCTGAAGTGTAAACTTGACACCTGGCTGCTGCAGAAAACTGCTGTTAGCAGACACGTGGACGCAGGTCCTATCTCGTAATTCCTTGCTAGCTCGAGTAGGACGCACTTGCGAGCTGCGGACGCAGGGTGGTGTTGACTCTGCAGGTGGGAGCGCGCTGGGAGTTCAAGACAGCCAAACAAAGAAGACAGCAATCCCGGCACCACTATCTGTCCCCGCTCGATCGTTTCAAAATGCCCCATCAGGAGTGATGGCAAATGCAGAGGAGTGTGAGCTCTGTGACAGAGGTGAAATCCACGGGCCAAGTGGATGATCCCTCCTGAGGCCTTCGAGAACTCGTCTCCACCTGGACCCACAGACATTGATGAGGGCAAGTCCCGGTTGGTGTGGGGAGCATTTGCAGGGAGGCCTGACCTAAAACAAGAACAGTCAAAACAGGAGAAAGCAAGGAAGGCCCCAGATAGCATTCTGTTTGCTGACACAGAGATACGGCCAACGTGAAGGCTTTGCCTGCAGGTGAATGAGAGTTGCCTTTGGTCTGGACACAGCGCGGCACCTTTACGGTCACTGTGGGCATCCCGGGCGCAAGGGACTTAGAAGTGCCTGGTGTCAACTGTAAAGTCTGAGACGAGCCCAACGGCCACAGTTCTGTGTGTGGCAGACATGGGCTAATTGCCCTACAGTCCTGGTCTTCCCCACTCCTTGAGGGAGTAAGTAGCATCGCCACCTTCCTGATTAGGTGGGGGGATGCTGAGCATTTCCTCCAGGCTGCGCGGGGGCCACCAAGGTCTCTTCTGAAGTCTGTGGTTCTGGCTGGCATGCTTTACCCCCTCTGAACTCTCCCTGTGCCTAGAAAGTGCCCAGCCAGGGGCCTTGGAACCAAGAACATGCATTAAGGAAGAAAGAAGCCTGGATACGTAGAGGGAAGAAGGTAGAATAAGACCCACTGCAAATAAAGCCTTACTTCTTCGGCTTTATACAGCAAACACATTCAATGAACATATTTGGGGAATCCCAGATCCCGCTTTCATGGCATTACTTTTTTTTTTTTTTTCTGTCTCTCTAGGAACCTTAGTCTCCTAACCAAGACTTTCTATTCTTTTTCAGGCATTTCAACTGGCCCTTTGCTCCCTTTTCAGACCCTCCTGGAAGAAGTAGGGAGTTGCCGCCTGGGAGATCTGTGCTGGGCGTGGACTGGTGTGGCTAGGCTTGAGGCTCAAACCCTTAGTCTCCAGGGACCCGCGTTACTCAGGGGTACAAATTCCAGAGTGGCCTGGAATGTGACTCAGGAACTCCAGCTCACAACAGAAACTGGGAAGTTTGCAAAACCCCAAAGCTCATATAATCAGAAAAGATCAGCCCTCTGTAAGGAGGAGGCACACACTGGAAAATCCCACTGGAGCTGCCGGAGGCCGCCTGCTTTGGAGAGCAGTTGGGCGGCAGCTGGAGACAGTCCATCCTTCCAGAACTGAATGCCTGGGAGAAGGTCATTGAAAGCTGCCAAGAACTTCATGAGCCAAGGCCTCATCTTAGTGACTGTTGCAGAACTGCACCTTGATCCAAGGTCAATTAGACGAATGATTCTCCACCATGCTTCTGCAGACGATTGCCCAGAGGACATTTAAAAATTCCTGTGCCCGAGACACGGGCCCAGAGCATCTGAGGCTAATGTCCTCAGTATCTTTTTTTTTTTTTTAAAGACACAGTCTCATTGTGTTGCCCAGGCTGGCTTTGTAGTCCTGGGCAAAGTGATCCTCCTGCCTCAGCACCCCCAGGAGCCGGGACTACAGCTTCGCAGCCCTGCGCCCAGCTCTTGTTCTGTTCATCTCTGTGTTCGCAGTGCCCAGCGCGGCGTCTGGCACCTAGCACTCCCCATGCGTGTAGAAGGCGTGTGTGAGTGACTGACCGTGAGCCATCCCCTAATGGCTGCGGGCACACTGACAGCGTGTCACGGTGCTCAGAGCGCTGTTATATGTGCTTCTCTCGTTTAAGGGACAGCTGAGGCACAGCAAGAGATTTTGGGAGCAAATGTGATTCGTGAATGGGGCAGCTCCGACCAGCAGTGAATGAAGGATCCGCTCCTAAAGCATAAAGACAGGGTTTTGTAGGATGAGCATGTAAGTAACACGTGATTGGGTATAATTATAAAACTGCCTTATTTGGTCTATCTTTCTAAGAAGTCTGTAATTATGTTTGTTGGCTGCTTCTGATTGGCTTAGCTTAAGTCCTATTTTTGTTCAATATAGATGTATGCAAGAAATAACTCAAGGTTTCCAGGTGCAGTGCTACACGCCTACAATCCCAGCACTCAGGAGGCTGAGGCAGGAGTGTCACAGTGAGTTCAAGGCCAGTCTGAGCTACATAGCAAGACACTGTCTCAAACAAATAAACAAACAAACAAACAAACAGCTCAAGGTAAGTTTTACTGATGCCTGCAAATCCAGCCAGGTTAAATCACTCAGAGGCCTGACTGGCTTTGTGTTCAGGTATTCCTGGGCCTCACCTCCACTTTAACAAGCCTCATGCCTTCCCTGGAAAACAACTTATGATGCCCATTTCACAGATGAGGAGACTCAGGCTTAGTGAGAGGAGGTGATTTTCCACTCAAATTTTTAAAAATCTAACAAATGGACCCTGCTTATTGAACTCCAATCCACTCCCGCATTAATGGCCTGGCCGGTTCCCACCTGATTCTGGTCATGCCCAGGGTCAGCTTTTCTGCTTGCCTTGGCGAGTGTCATTCAGTCCTCCCACCTCAGAGGGAGGTTTGATTTTTTAAAATGCTCATTATAGAAAAATTCAAATGAGCCAGGTGAGGAGGCACACAGCTGTGATCCCAGCACTTGGGAGGCTGAGGTAGGAGAATCACCATGAGTTTGAGGCCAGCCTGGGCTGCATACTGCATATGAGTTCAAAGCCAACCTGAAATACAGAGTGAAATCCTGTCTCCAAAAACAAACAAACAAACAAACAAAAATCAAATGAAAGCCAGGGATATAGCTCAGCGGCATAGCCTGCCCGGCAAGTGCAAGGTCGAGAGTTCGATTCCCGGTTCCAAAAAAAAAAAAAAAAAATCAAATGAAAAAGTAAAAAAACAGTGCAATTATCTTCATGGAATCATCACCCAGCTTCGAAATGGTCAGCTCAGTGCCAGCCTGGTTTTGTTCTTTCCCCCCACCTGCTGGCCCTTATTTTGAAACAAATCCCAGTAAATATTTCAGCAGGGATCTATTTCAGCAGGGACTCGAAAATAACCTTGATCTCATTACCATATCCAAAAATGAACAATAATTCCTTAATCGTACCACAAATTCTGTCAGTATTCACAGATCTCTGAAGGTCTTAAAAGAAAAAGAGAACAGGTCTTTGTTTAAATTAGAAATCCAAGTAAGTTCTACATGTTACAATTGCTTGCTATGTCCCTTAAGTCTTTTTAAAGCTATAGTTTGTCTTTCATCTCTTTTTTATTTCCCTGTAATTTATTCTTTGAAAAAAACAGGTTGTTTCCTTATAGAGTCTCTACAGCCTGGATTTTCTTTTTTTGAAACAGGGTCTCGCTTTGTACTTCAGGCTGGCCTTGAACTCACTGTACAGCCCAGGTTGGCCTTGAACTCTCAGTGGTCCTCCTGCCTCAGACGCCCAAGTGCTGGAGTTACAGGCGTGCGCCACCACACCTGGCTGCAGTCTGGATTTTGCTGCCGGAAGCCTCCTGGTGTGGTTGTAACACATTCCTTTCAGGCCATGTAAGTCCCACAATTGAACAGCTATTTCCAGAAGCTGAATTAGAGTTGGGTTAATTCTTTTGTCCAGAACTCCTTCCTAGATCCTCAAAAGGTGTTGCACAAAGGTAGAGATTTTGGAAACAAAGCCAATCCTCTAGGGCGGCCAAGCAGCTACTGCATGTAAGTTCCTGGTCCGGAGTTAAGGGGGGCTCTGCATGGCTGTGTCCCTGCTGTGCCCGGTTTCTGGGTCAGGACCTCTTTTCTAACCCCTGGTCCAAGGGTGGCCCTCCCAGCCAGATGTCCCTGTCTCCCCCTGTGCATGGTGACTCTCTTTCTTGATTTGCGGCCTGGCTGCGGCACAGGTAGGAGACTATGGAACTCTCCCAAAGTCACCCTTTCCCTGTGACCCTATAAAATCCCTATTTGTAGCTTGTCAGTGGTAAGGGATCAGCAGGCGCTGGCAGCTACTGCAAGACGCAGAAGAACATTTGCTCATGGTGACATCTAGTGGTATCTAAATGTTTTTATTGAGTTGGCGGTGGCCCTAAAAAGGGACATCAAACTAGTTTGATTTAAAACTATATATTTTTCTTATCATTTTAAATTACAAAAGTAATTCATGACCATGAGAAGAACCTCAAAAGACACTGAATAATAATAGCTTTGGTAAGTAGATTTGGCAATAAAATATTTCTCAAATATTTCCCGGGGCATGATTTGACTAAAAAGTCCCACCTCAACTGCAGTGCCGAGTTTAAGCAGAGCGAAAGGTGATCTCGTTTTTTAGAAGCTATGTAGCATTCCATTCCCTCAGATAAAGTGGGAAAGGATCTTGGGTGGAGGCAGAAATCATGGATTCGGTCCTGGCTAGATAATTAACTGGGACACACAGATCCAACACGTTCCCTGGGCCTCAGTTTCCTTAGTTTGCAAATACAGTGAGGAAGGGCAGACGGTTTTGAATACTAATTAGTGAAATACATGTTAATACTACGAGAGTACTATTATTCACCGTTAGCAAAAATTAGAAATGATCCCGTTCAAAGTCTTGAATTTATGAATGAGTTTATGGTGAAAATGGTAGGCTTAGCTTTGAAAAGCAATCTGTCAATTTAAATCTAGCCATAAAAAGTTCATATCTGCAATGGTTAATGGTTTGTGGAGGAATTCCATTTTTTGTGGATGCTTTTCACAATACTGTATATTTTATTGCAGCAATCAATTACCAGTGAAAAGTCTCATTTCTCGGAATGGCAGATTCACAGAACATGCTAGCAGCTTGCAGTTTGATCTCTTAAAGGTAACAGAATTGTAATTTAACAAGTAATGAGGAATTTGCTTTTCAAAAGACTAAATCCAAACTGATCAAAATTCTACCCTAAAATTTATTCCATTCAAATTTTGGAATAAAAGTCAGGATCAATACATTCTCCTTTCAGCTTTCGATTTTTTAGAGAAATCTACCATAGTGACCAGGAAAAGCTCATTCAAAAGCTCAGTAAAGCAATGTCCCCTCATTATGGACCCTGATGCAAACTACAGTCAATTTCATGCCAACAACGGGTCATTTACACATGTGCTTTGCGTAAATCCTGCTTCTCTTATCGTAGACTCACCTCTACTCTGTCCTGGGTGGACGATTTGTGCAGTCTTGGTGGTTTTCCTTCTTTTGGCCCAGGTTTGCTGAAAGATAGGGGATTTCACTGGCCACTCCTGAGGGAAAACGTTTTTGAAATTTCAACGCATTATCAACTTACTACAGTTGCAGTGACTAAGAAAAGTAGAAGGGTTCAATGCAAACAATGTTTTAGAATATCCAAGCTCTTGCCTGCAGGCCAGAGTTTCCTTCTTTGGGGTGAAAGCACAGCCCCTCTCTCCCATGGGCTCTGGATACTGCAGCACCTCGGGCAGGGACAGGAAGCCCGAGGCTGTGGGCGGGGGCTCTGCATCTCTGTCCCCTGCAGTTGTCACACTGGACATTGCTCCAGCTGCTCTCACTCTTAGACACCTGTGCTGCTTGAGGGCAACCTGACGCGCGTCTCTGCACAGACTTTTGCGCCGCCTCCGCTTGCTCTCCCTCTGAGCCTCAGGAGCGAAGCTCCCTGAGGGGTCTCAGCGTCCCCCAGCCGACTCCGCACCTCTGGCCTTTCTCCGGCCTCTGCCCTGCAGCCCTTCCCTTAGCCTCCTCCTCTCTCCTCTCCACTTTGCTTCCTCCTGCCTCCTCTTTGCTCTTCCTCTCCCGACCTTCCTTCACTCCCTCCTCCTTTTCCTCAGCTCCTCCGGCTCCAAGATGCGTTGGTTGCCTTCACTGGAGTTTTCTGAACACTTCACCCTGCCCGGTCTACACAGAGCCTTGGGCTCCTTGCAGTGGCGCCGGGCCTCCCTCCGTCCAAAGAGAGAGGCTTCACAGCTTCAGCCTTGCAGCCTGGCCTGCATGGAGGCCACCTGGCTCTGAGGGCTGATGTTAAATGTCAGGTCGTCCGGGCCACAGTGTGCTCAGGTACTTGGCTTAGCGTTATTCCTGGGAGTGTCTGTGAGGGGTTCTGGATGGATTAATACGGAATCCGCAGGCCGAGTGTGGCAGACTGCCCTCCCCAAGATGAGCGGCCTCCCGCATCTGTCACAGCCTAGGAAGATGGAGCAAGAAAGAATTCTTCCTCTCCCTGGCTGCCATCGAGCTGGGACCCCAGTCTCCTGCCCACTTGGACACACAGGACCCTACAGCGCTGGCTGTCCAGGGACTCCAGCTCGCCAACTGCAGATCGGGACACTAACTCAGCCTCCAAAACTGCATGAGCCAGTCCCTTCCAGTAAAGTTTATGTCACTCTATCTGCCCATCTGTCTATCATCTGTCTCTTCTATTGGTTCTGTTTATCTGGAGAGCCCAAACCGATCGTGGCAAAGCTATGGCACATGAGCGGCCGCGGGCCGCAGTGGACACACAGAGCCCACTGTCAGCGCATGGGCCAAGTCACCCGAGCAGCTTAGCGTCAGATAACAGTTATTTTTTCTAAACTAAAACCTCAGTATTCAGGATTAATGGCAGTGTTGGCACTTTTCTAGAAATAAATGGGTTTTGGGTTGCAGTTTGGGCACTCCACCTCTAGAAGTTTTGCCATCACTGACCTAAACTAATTCAACACCTATTTGGCAAAGTAATGCCATTCCTGAGATTTTTATCCAAAGAAAATATGTAATTCAAAAGATTCTTTGTCAGACATGGTGGCACATGCCTGCGATCCCAGCACATGAAGACTCAGGCAAGAATGGGACGTTTGAAGTAAATTCAAAGTCAGCCTGGACTATATAACAAGACCCTATCTCAAAAGACAAATGGAAAATTTATAAAACAAGCTATATGCATGAAGTTATTAACCATTGTGTTATTTGCAGTAACAAAAAACTGGAAACAATACACACACTGAACAACTGGGAAGGACCTGAATAGATTTTGGTAGGTTCATTTGAAAGCTAAGTGAGGACCATTGTAGTAATAACTATAAAGACTATGTAGCAATGTGGGAAAGTATTTACACTTAGATGTAAACTTAGTGAAAATGTAGAACTCACAATGATACAAGCACTATAATTAAAACAAATAAGGAAAAATAAATAATGAGCAAATCTGTATCCTTGGATCACAGGATTATACATACAATTTTCATTAACTTTCCTTTACCAGTATGACATTTAAAAAACAATAAATAAAGGTATCAAATGATGGTGGGCTTGCAGGAGGAGGCGCATGGGGAGGCTGTGCATGGGGGTGCCTGGGGCACTGGCCACTCCGGACCCGCACAGCAGGGGAGGAGGCCTGAGCCCCAACCCTTCCCCCATGTAGATGCTGCCCTGGGCATTGCTGCCTTTGTGGGAATTTTGCACTGGGTACATTTAACACATTGGAAATGACTGTCATTTTTCTCACCTCTGGTCTTTGGAAGGGGAAATAACTTTTCACACTGAAGTGAGACTTTCTGTCATTCTTACTTCATCTTTTTTTTTTTTTTTTTTTTTTTTTTTTTTTTTTTTTTTTGAGACAGGGTCATGCCATGGAGTTCAAGCTGGCCTTGAACTCACTATATAGTCAAGGCTGGCCTTGAACTCATGGTGATCCTCCTGTCTCAGCCTCCCAAGTGCTGAGACTACAGGCATCTGCTGCCTTGACCAGCTGTCATTCTTACCACAAGACCACTACTGAAGCACCTTTGTTTTGGGGAGAGGTTATGGTTTATATCTAGATGTCTCACAAAAGCCTCATGTGCTCATAGGGGGGCTTTGGGGAGGTGACTGGATCATGGGGGTGTGGATTAGTCCACTGATGAGTTTATAACCAAATGTGATGTGGGGAGGTGGAGCAGAGTCAGAAGGTGGTCACGTGGGTGTGGCCTGGAAGGGTCTCTCTCCCTCCCCCCTCCCTTAATCCCTCTCCCTGCATCCTGTTGCCATGCCATGGACTGTTTCTCCTCTGCCATGCCCCTCTGCCTTCAAACCAACTGACTGTGGACTGACACCTCTACAAACTGTGAGCCAAAGAAATTTCCTCCTTACAGTTGCGGGTGTTGGGATTTTGTCCCAGTGATGAGGAAAGTGACTAAGGCAGGAAGAGGGTAAATGATTATGAACCACAGGCTTACTGAGTATCCCTGGTCATTAATGCAGTGAAACAAATCCGTCTTTATCCAGAGTTAATAGTCGTGGCGTCCCGGTATTGCACATTCAGAGGAAGAATGAAATCATTCGGAGCAGAAACTAAGACCAACCTGCTCGGAGGTCACCAGAATGAAACTCTTAGTGAAGTCTGTGAGGATTGGGAGACCTGCAAGCTTTGACATGGGTTTGAGTTTTACCTTAAATGGCCAACTGAGGAGATTCTCTTCAACTGCACTGGGTGCAAAGTGGACTCCATCAGGAGGTCTGATGACAGCACTGTCAGCCATGGAAGCCCCCCTGTGATGGGAAACTTGACACCTCTCCATGAAACTTCTTCATCCTGGTGGTTCAGACGTGCACTTATCTGTGATTCTCAGGACCTCCCACAATTATGGGAGACATTAAGTTGCCCTCTGTCTTCCAATGCTGCTTTTCACTCGGTTTATACCTCTACACAGTCAGTCCTATTATTTCCCTTGTATGTTTGGGGTACATGAAGCCAAGCAAATTCCAGAAGCTCATTTATATGAATGTGGTTTCAGTTATCCTGTTTTATATTGATGTTTGGAAATCCAATGGATTTATCATTTTATTATTCATCTCTGGTAATGACATGAGTGATAGTTCTAAAGAGAAATAAAATTCAAAGATGGGGAGTAGCTGAACTCAACTTCCGGTTAATTCAAGGCTGCCCTTGGTAGCTTGAAATAATCATTTTAAAATTTCTGACATGTAAAGCCTTAAGCTTTGGGCCAGTGAGATGGCTCAGTGGCGTTAAGCACCTGCCTGGCAAAGCGCGAGGTCCTGAGTTCGACTCCCGGAACCCACATACGAAAAAAAGGCCGGTGATATCGCTCAGCGGCACAGGTGCCTGGCGGCGCGTGAGGTCCTGAGGTCGAGCCCCGGTACCCACAAAAAAAAAAAAAAAAAAAAGCCTTCAGCTTTTTAGACCACATTGGCCTGAGTGACCTTACAGCAGCCAGAACCTTACGGTATACAGATTTTGATACCTTAACGCACACCTGTGCTCCTGAATCTGACTTCATGGAACAAGCGACCCCATTGAGATACACGAAGATGTTATTACTTCCAGGTGTTATGGGGACTACTTATTTTTATCTTTAAAAAGACTACTTGTGACATTTTGTGTGTCATATCTACAAACACTTATCTAAGAAAATATGTCCTTGAGGTGTTTGATCATGAGGCTGAAGCTGTTTGGGCACTGTGTATGCGAGTTATGACTTCCTCAATCTGCTCTCCACAGCCCTTTGGCTCACTTTTTTTCCAAGCTGGTTTTGAGAATGTTCTCTTTGGGATTCTAACAGTGATGTCCACACAAAGTTGTGCAAACCTCTATCATCAATGGAACACAGTAGAAGTCACTAAGTGGCTTCAGGGAGAACTTATACATTGGATCAAACACAACACCAGGCCAGGTGCTGTTTTTTGCAGGCGCCGTGGCAGCAATGGAGCCCACCACGCTGTCCACGCTGCA
The DNA here is from genome assembly GCA_028451465.1 of Erethizon dorsatum. Classification (NCBI taxonomy): domain Eukaryota; kingdom Metazoa; phylum Chordata; class Mammalia; order Rodentia; family Erethizontidae; genus Erethizon; species Erethizon dorsatum. The sequence goes on along the minus strand of CM051832.1, from coordinate 112,131,358 downwards.
CCCCACTGCATGCGGACTCAAGAGCCGGAACAAGAAGAGCTTATTATTCTGTGTATAGTTGAAAATCTGTGAATAAAGTGAGGCCTAAATTGTTGGGGTTACATGTGCATTATAACGTTCAAGAAGCATGGTATGAACTAAGCCGGGGTGCAGTCTGCTGGCAATCTGGTGGGGTGGAAGATCTTTCCGACACAGCCAGCCACTCCCTCTGCAGTGCCCCCTCCAGTGTGCACCTCTCAGAGCATGGTGTATCGAGTGCTGAAGGTCAGCCTAGAAGGAGAGAGTGTCAGCTACACAGTGGTGCAAAGGAAGCATCAAGCACACAACGTTCATGAAAACTACAAGCTTTAGTAAGAGATGCTAAAGATAAGAATGACCTCAAGTTTTTATGATTAATAAAGGTAACTTTATTGTTCTCCATTGAACGTCAGTCTTCAGTTTGACACTTAGATATTAAATCATTTCATATTGCATAAACAAATGTTCACCTTAGAGTTTTCAAGAAAAATGTATGTAAAAGAACAATGGAATTTAAGTCCTTATCTCCCCCTCCAAAAAAAGGTATAAAATGAAAACAGTGAAGGGGTGGGATTATCAGTGGTTTTTAACTGGAGTAGACTTCAGAATTTAAAAATACTTATATCTGAGGTGGGGGTGGGCCACTATATACCTAAAAGCACCTGCACACACATGCACACACACACACACACATGCACCATCCACCCCTCCAAATCCAAGTGCGAGGCGACCCTTATGCACTGTGATGGCAGGTTCAAGTTCCAGCAAGCTGGGCACTGCCCTGGAGGCCAGAGGGCACCTGGGCTGTCAGGGTGTGCTGGGGCTGCCACAGCTGCTGTCTTCCGTGTGGCCGCAGGCTGTGTCCCCCGGGCAGGACTGCTCCACCAGGCGGAAGGCCTCCAGGAACTCGTTGATGTCGATGTGCCCATCCTTGTTGAAGTCGATGCTCCGGGCCAGGTCGCAGATGTAGTCATCAGTGCCGACAGTGCCCATGTGTGAGCTGAACAGCTTCCAAGCCTGCCTGAGCTCGTCCAGGGAGATGAACCCTGGCAGGGAAGAGTCGGTCTGCACGAGCCTGCTTGCCCTCTGTTTGCATTTCTCCCTGACATCCCTACCAGGACACCTACTCCCTGCTGCTGAACACACAGAGTCCCCAGGCCTCACAGCTGTGTGGACCCTAAGAGTTCTGCAGGACACTGCTGGTCACATGTGGTCCTTACCCGGAGCAGCTTCATTCCACTCCCCACCCCACCCCAGCTATCTGGCAACATCTGCAGACACTGTTTATTGTCATGAACGAGATATCTACTGGCACCAGTGGATACGGAGCAGGGATATGTACATCCGCAATGCAGAGATGGCCCACCCACCCCAGAGTTAATTATCCAGCCACAAACTTCAGTAGAACCACTTCTGAGAAGCCTTATGTTAAATCATGAAACATGTACTAGTTTATTCTGCTTATAAAATGCCTTTAAACCAGTCATGGTGGCATACAACTTACAATCCCAGCTACTGAGGAGGCAGAGGCAGGAGGATTGCTTGAGCCCAGGAACTGGAGGCCTGTCTTGACAATATAACACGTTCCATCTCAGAAAAAAGCCTTTGAATCCATACAACTACGGTCAGTTGATTTTTTCATAAAAAAGTGCTGGGGATCAAGGCCAGGGACTTATGCATGCTAGACAAGCATTCTACCACTGAGATATGTCCCCAGCCCAGGTCAACTGATTTTTTTTTACAAAAGTTCAAGAATCAATTGGTGGGGGAAAAAAATTGTTTTTTTCAACAGTGATCGGGGGGTAGATATCCACATGCAAAAGAATGAAGTTGGAATACCTACCACATACTAGGTACAAAAATTAACTGTATATGGGTGAAAGACCTAAGTGAAGGAGAAAAACTACAAAACTCTTCAAACACTGTTGTAAACATTTGTGACCTTGGCTTATGCACCAGTTTCTTAGATATGATACCAAAAGTGAAAATAACAAAAGAAAAAAATAAATTGGATTTTTCTAAATTAAAAACTGTTGTGCATGAAAGAGACAATCCACAAAATCAGAGAAAATATTTGTAAAGTATGTATGTAGTATCCAGAATACATCATAATTCCTCCAACTCAAATACAAAGACAACTCGCTTAGAAAATGGACCAAGAATTTGAATGGATGTTTCTCTAAAAAAGATATACTGTAAATGACCAATAATCACATGAAAAATATCATTAGTTATTAGGGATATGTGAATTAAAACTGTAAAGTGATACTTCACGCCTAACAGGATGGCCATAATTAAAAAAAAAAAAAAATTGAAAACCAAAATGGACTACAGGAAGAGTGGGTGGGACACGGAGAACTGGAAATCTCAGGACCCCTGCTGGGGATGTGAGCGGCTCAGCCACTCTGCAAAGCAGGCAGCCAGCTCCGTGGAAAGTTGGAATTACCCTGCCACCCAGCTACTGCCTCCGCGGCAGATGCCCAAGAGAACCGAAAGTACGTTTTCACACAAAAAGTTGTACGTGAGTATGTGTAGCAAAATTGGTCATAATATCCAGTCAGTAAAAATAATCCAAATGTCTATCCACTGCCTATCAAAAATCTCTTATAAACTGATTTTATGCTGTCAATCGCAAAATTGATTTTATTTATTTTGGATGAATAAAATGTGGTCTAGCCAAACACAAGAAAGAAGTAAGGCGCGAACACTGCGCAACACGGATGAAGCTTAAAGACATTGTGCTAAATGAGCGGCTCCAGCTGGCATAGCAGGGCTGTGGATAATGGTTCCATCCACACTTGGGTCCCTGCGGGAAAGTCCATAGAGACAGGAAGTGGGCGGACGGGAGCCAGGGCTGGGGAGGGACTGCTAATGGGTTCAGGGCTTCTTTAGGGAGTGATGACAGGGTCCTCAAATTAAATGGTGGTGATGTCTCCACAACCTACTAAATATATAGAAACCATTCAGCTGCATGCTTTGAAGGGGCGAATTAAATGGTATGTGAATTAGACCTTTAAAAAGGTCGGGTTATTGAAAGACACCTTTGGACCGCAGGGGTAACAGGAAAAGGTTTATAGCTCCTTCCTGTATATATTTTTGTAACTTCCTCTGAATCTATATCATTTCAAAATTTAAAGTATGTTTTTAAACTTTGGGAGCGAGCCTTTCCGCTCTCCACACCTTCGTTACTTTGGTGCAATCTTTGATGGAACTGTAAAGGACCGCACATCCAACAACTGTTCTTCTGGAAACAAGCTCTCATCCCATCGGTCTTCATGCTTCTCTGCCCCACTCCTTTCTGAGCAGGCCTCCTTTTGCGTTGTTGCTGTTGTTGTTTTGAGACAGGGTCTCACTGTCTTGCCCAGGGTAGCCCTAAACTCCTGGGCTCACAAGCTTCTCCTGCCTCAGCTTCCAGAGCAGCTACACAGGCTCTGTGAATCGCTTAAGTACTTTTCTAATGTGTGCTACTAGAACACTGATACTGCTCTCTTTGCCCCCAGTATGCTTGAGTGGAGAGGACCAGATGAGACAGGGAAGAAGATTAAAGTGTTCAACGTAAAATATTTCTTTACCTGAATGATCACTGTCTATGATCCTAAAAATGGTCTCCAGGTTGGATCTGTTTCGGTACAGGGTTTCCAGCAAACTCGACTGTATGTTCTAGAAGAATGAAACTCATTTGCCTTTTATGTTTAGTCTTATCCTAATATATAATTAATACACAATCTACTCTGATAACCATACACTCTCAAAAACCCTGCCACTCCTTTACCACTTCTCTGCCCTCTCTACCCCTTGCACCCTGCCGCCCAGTCCAGTGGTCCAGGAGGCACACAGCCCAGGCTGAAGCTCTCGAAGCAACTGTACAAATGCCACCCATGGAGTCAGCCAACCAGGGAGGAAAAGCATCAGGGAGAAACCGTGTGTGCAATGAACACGCCCACACCACTTTTCTTGTCCTATTACCACATGCGACAGTGTAACAACTATTTACTTAGGGTTTACATTGCATTAGATACTGCAGGTAATCACAGATGATGTAAGGTATCCCAGAGGGTGTGCTTAGGTTATATGGAAATGCTGCACCATTTTGTATCGAGGATTGTTGTTTCTGCAGGGGGTCCCGGAACAAGCCCCCTCCTCTGGCCTGAGGGATGCATGTATGCAAAGAACCACTGAATTGCAAACTTTATGTGGCTGGATCACATATGCGGGAAGTATTCTGCAATAAAGTTGCTTTCAAAAATAACTGGGATCTCATCTTATTAAAAAGCTTTTGCACAGCAAGAGAAACCACCAACAGAGTGAAGAGACAACCCACAACGTGGGAAAAAATGTTTGCCAGCTGTTCCTCAGACAAAGGATTACTATCGAGAACATATAAAGAACTCAAAAAAATCAGACCTCCCAAATTTAAAGACCCACTCCAAAAATGGACATATGAGATGAATACACACTTCTCAGATGAAGAAATACTAATGGCAAATAAATATACAAAAAAATGTGCAACATCACTAGTCATTCGAGAGATGCAAATTAAAACAACACTGAGGTACCATCTCACCCCAGAAAGAATGGCTACTATAAAGAAATCAACTAATAACAAATGCTGGAGGGGCTGTGGGGAAAAAGGAACCCTTCTTCACTGTTGGTGGGAGTGTCGACTGGTACAGCCACTGTGGAAGTCAGTGTGGAGATTCCTCAAAAAACTAGGGTTGGAGGTCCCATTTGACCCAGCTATTCCCCTTCTGGGCATCTTCCCAGAAGAATTAAAAACATCATACCACAGCGATATATGTGTACCCATGTTTATAGCAGCACAATTTGTAATAGCCAGATCTTGGAAACAACCCAAATGCCCATCAACCAAGGAATGGATAAGAAAGATGTGGTATTTTTATACAATGGAGTACTATTCAGCCATAAAGAAGGATAAACTGGAGACTTTTATAGGTAAATAGATGCAACTCGAGAAAATACTCATAAGTGAAATAAACCGGACGCACATGTGAAAGCATCGTATTGTCTCTCTAGTATGAGAAACTGAAAGAGTAAATAAGATCCAAAATGTACAATAGACACGGTGAATCAAAAAGAAACTGGTCAAAAGGAAAGGGAGACTGGAATAGGGAAAAGAAAGAAGGGAAAAGGAAAAAAATTATATATATATATATATATATATATATATATGATGGTTAAGATAGATACACTACCAATTTTACTTAGTTCATTGAAGAGTAAGGTTTGTGCCAATAATGTTTGGACAATTGAATGCTAATGTCTGGTATCCTAAATAACTAACTTAAAGATAATAATACGTAATGCATTAACCATTGTTACCCTCATATTATGGTATTTTGAAAATTTGTTCTTTTTTTGATTTGTTTTGTTTTTTCTTCTCTTTAAAAAAAAAATAACTAACCACAGGTTTCATGGAGGTTAGTATTTACTGACTGAATACTTTATGAACAGGGGATGCAGCACAGTGCTGCGGAATAAAACGGCCCTAGCGTCGCCAAGACCAGAGTGTGCTTGGCTGCACTGTGGTGCTGGGCTGAACCCAGGCCTGGGCACGAAGCTCTCGAAGCCCAGCCCAGACCAGAGCGTGAGGCCTGGCTTAGAAGGTTCTGTAACCTGGCAAGTTCCGTCACTGTATGGGCTCCTAGGTCTCAGAGTGGCATCAGTGCCTACCTGCTTGAGGTTACCTGAGGCAAGGTAGGGAAACCATGTCATGCATAGTTGGACACACAGGAAGCCACAAGACAGTCCCTTTCTGGGTATCTTCCCAAAAGAGCGAAAGACATCCTGTTATAGGGATCCATGCACACCCATCTTCATAGCAGCACAATAGCTAAATCCTGAAAGCAGCCTGTATGTCCATCAGCAGATGGATGGATAAATAAAATGGTCTTTACACACAATGGAGCACTGTTCCGCCATAAAGAAGAATAAACTTGAGTCATTTGTAGGAAAATGGATGCACCTCGAGACCATAATGTTAAGTGAAATAAATCAGACACACAAGCTTAAGTATCACATGGCTTCTCTTACATAGAAACCCAAAGTGTAAATAAATCAAAAAGCAAAATAAAAGATAAACAATGAGAAACAGGGAGATAGATCTTTTGTACACTGGAAGGAGACCAAGAGATGGAGGGAGGCCAGAGGGAAGGGAGGAAAAGGGGAGGTAAAAAGATTTAAGATGTGTTATGGGCCTGTACCAACTCCGCACAAGGAAAGTGATCATTGTGTACTGTAAACACGGACTAAGAAAAAGAAAAAAAGCCACAAAGAGCCATCCTGGTGGTCCCCAACAGCCTCCTAGCTCTAACACGGGGGCTGTCTCTAGACAAAGCACCCAGTGAGAGCCCAGAGCGCACTCCCCACCCTGGCTCACCTCACGGCTGGGGCAGTCCTTGGCCAAGTCCTCCAGCCAGGCCGAGTACTCCAGAGTGCTGCCCGCACCGCCACTCACCAGCTGCGGCCTCAGCACCCGCCACGGCAGCCCCAGGTGCAGCGCAGCCTCCACAGCCACCGCCCAGTCGCTGAAGCTGATCAGACCTGTGGGGAGGCCCCATATGTCTGCCTGCCACCTGCAGCTCTAGTCCCCCCCGCAACCAAACATGTGTTATCTTGACAGGTGCTAGGAAGCATGGGCATGAAGCCAGGAGTGGTGAGGCACGCCTGTAATCCCTGCACTTGAGAAGCTGAGGCAGGAGAATCGCTTCAAGTTCAAGGCCAGCCTGGGCTACCTAGCAAGACTCTGACTCAACAAACCAATAATAATAATAATAGTAATAATGGGCACTGTCATAATTTTTGTAGGTCATGGCGGAGCTGGCTGGAAACAGGCTTGCCAAATAAAACACAGGATGGCCAGTTAATGTGAACTTTAGACAGACAACAAAGTATCCTATTTGCCAAATATTATATAAAAGCATTTGTTGTCTGTTTGTCTATAATTCAGATTTAATCAGGCATCCTTGTTTTTTTATCATACTTAACACAACTAGAAGCCACATAAGATTCTTGTAAATAAGATCACAAAATGTTATACATACGTTATACAGCATTAGTTGCTTTAAAAGAAAACCCAAGTTCCTTAGAATATAATTATTCACTGGAACACTGGGAAGGTTACAATATTTGTACTGGAAAAGATATCACTATGAACCTATAAATATCACTGCTATTTTCGATAGGGCTACAGGTGGTCAAAGTTCTTTAGACATTCCATTAAGTAGAGCAAAGACAGAGGGTTGTTTTTTGGGAGGTGAATTTTACCCCCTCCAAGTAGTAGAGCTGGAATGCAGGGGCACTCCACCACTGAGCTACATCCCCAGCCCTTCTTTTTTTTAATTTTAAGACAAGGTCTTGTCAAGTTGCCCAGGCTGGCCTCCTATTTGAGATCCTCCTGCCTCAGCCTTCCAACTAGCCAGGGTTATAGATGTGCACCACAACGCCTGGCAAAAGATAAAGATTTTAGCGTGCAAAATAGAATGGGGAACAGATCAGCACACACTAAAAGGTGGAGAAGGCGAGCTGCTGGTGTTGGGCTAGTCTGAGATGCACTCCTGTGACTTCCTCCATTTGTTTTTTGCTTAGCTCTGTCCTTGTCACCCTCCCTTCCCCACAACACCATTTCTTTTCTCCACATCCATCTGTACTTAGCCAAGCTCATATTCTGTTAAAAGCTTAGAATGTCAAAATTTGGAAAAAAAAAAAAAAAGAGAGAGAGATCTCAAGTCAAATACAATGGATGAAGTAGTCAAAGCTTTTCTTTATTTAACAAATGTTTTGTTATTTGCTAATTGCTGAGTGTAAGAACTGTTCTGGCTTGGTCCCTTCCCCTACGACTCCTTCCCTCCATTCTTACCAGTTTTGCCTGCATCGTGCTTCTTAAATTCCCGGAGGAGGTCCGAGGAATGGGCAAATAGCTTTTCCCGCAGGGCTCTCAGCGCGGACTGCTCAACTCTGCTGACCCTGGGCCAGGAGGAGAGGATGCGGGAAAGATTGGTTAGAAGAAACAGCCACGGGCTTCACAATATTTCTGATTTCTCTTAATATCTCAGCCCCCTGAGAGCTCAGTTTTGTTTTGTTGTTTTTTGTTTGTTTTTGTTTTTTGTTTTGGTGGTACTGGGGATTGAATCCAGGGCCTTCACACTGAGCTCCACCCCCTGCCCTTCCTTTTTTACTTTTTATTTTGAGACAGGGTCTTGCTAAGTCACTGAGCTGCCCAGGCTAGCTGGAACTTGGGAAACCCCAGCCATGAGCCCAGTTTTTGAGGGCTCAGCTCCACCTCTTATTTCTTGCCACGGCCACCCTGCCTTTCCCTGGTGTGCACAGACAGGACTGGTACCTGAGTGGGTAGGGCGTGTGTGCAGGGCTGGTCTGCGTGGCGTCTGTAGGATGTGCATACAGGGCTAGTTTGCATGGTGTCTGCAGGGTGTGTGTGTGCGCAGGGTGAGGCTCCCTTCTTTGGCCCTGCTGCCCTGTCCCAGCTCCTGTCTGGCCAACCGTCTGCTCCCCCATCACCCTTCCCAGGATAGCACAGCGATTGGATCAGTTCTGGAGAAAGATCACACCTTTGGTAAAGTTGTCTAACCAGCCTGTGCGTCAATGCCTGCATCTGTTAAAGAGGGGGGCGGATGGCATTGATCGAGTGGCAATGCTGTGCAGCGAAAGGGAGCAAATATAGGTCCAGCAGTGAGCAGAAGGCCTGGCATATAGAACGCACGCAGCCCATGGGATTCGTTGTCAGAACCTCATGCATCCATTACATCTTCCTATGACGTTAAGCAGTTCGAAGGCAAGATTTACGAATAAGAAGTAACACTAATTGAGTTTTCCCATTCTTCTGGGGTCATGAAAGTAACGCTGGGCACAGTGCTAGGTGCAAAGGAAGTGCTCAATAAATGTCCAAGGTTGAATGAACACAAGCACAAGAGGAGATAAAAGGTAAGGCAAGGCATTTCAGCTGCTCGTGTGAACAGCTGTGTGGGCGGAGGGTGGCAGTGTCCTCGGAAGCCATCCATGGACGAGGCTGTCTGTCCCACCACCCAGCCACACCTCTTCCGCCATTGTGGAACTCCATGTGGGTTCTCTTTGTAATCCATCAGCAACACGGTCGTTGGCATCACCTGGACAGAAGGCCCCAGGGGACTGTGCTGTTCCCGAGAGAAGAGATCCGAGCAAGAAGGAATGGCTTCAGAAGGAGGAGTCCTCTCAGGAAAGCGTGTTGGAGCTTGTGGACATTGGGACCCAACTATGGCTCCCATGTTTCTCAGATTCCAGATTCCAGATAGTTTGTGTACTGGAAAAGGGACTTCTGGGAGAACTAGGTGCTGTTGTGCTTACTTAGTGCAATAAATGAATCTTTCAAAGAGCCGCTCATTATCTCATCAACACACACTTCTTGCAGGATTCCCTACAGCGCTGCCTTTGTAGGGACAACGCCTGAGTGCCAACCTGGGGGGTCTGGTTCAACAGGGCTGGGGGGCAAGCAGTTGCTGGCTTTTATAAAGTTCTGCAGATGATTTTGCTACACAGTAGGTTTGATGCTTTCTAGGTGAGTTTACACCTTTTTAGTAACACTTCTTTTTGAGTAAGTCTGCCCTATATTCAATAACTCGAGATAATTTAAAATAATCCACTTTTACAGCACTTGTGCAAGGTAAATGTTAATATTAATGTGTTCACTATCCACTTAGTTGAAGCCGACCTTGTCTACTTTGATTTTTAAGTTAGTGAGGCTGAATAATTAAGAAGCTTGTTCAGTAATCTGTGTCTATGAGCCCCTTATATACCCGAGGCGCTGTCCTCCGTAGGAGGTGATATTGGATGGATATTCAACACCCCGGGTCCGAATAAGGTCACCAGGGCCAAGCCTGCTGACCTCCACTACTCACTGGCCGGCTGCTTCATTCTCTGCTCTTAGAGACCTCATCCATCAGCCTGAAATCAACAACGATGCCTATTTCACACACGCCTTGTGGGACAGTACACACACATGACCTCTTTATAACACTGCGCAGTTCTCTCTTAAGGTTAAAACTCAGAATCATCTCAACAGACACCATTTAAACAACTCTACATGCTTTCTTCCCAGAAAGAAAGGGCCATCTTTAACAAATGTGTGCTCTGAAATCCATCGCAAGTCCCCAGGCAGTGATAGGACCTTTGGCTGTGGCTTCTGGGGGGCCACAAACCTTTTGTGGATAAAGAAAACAGAAAAGGAATCTTAGAAAGATTCAGTGCCTAATTCGTGGACTTCACCTGAGAGGTCCCCACCGAGATTCCTGCTCCTGTTAACGTGGGTAAGGAGTGGAGCTAAGAGTGTAGGAGAAGGAAGCGTGTGGGGGAGAGTGTTTGTAAGGCAGCCTATGCCTTTTCTGTCCCCCAAAGGTGTGGTCCTTGGTGGGGAGCTGTGACTTTTGAAAAGAGGGGGTTAAAGCAAGGTCCTCAGGTCTGGGGGGAGTGTCCACCCTGGGGAGGGATCTGTGAGACCCAGAGTCCTTAGGAGAAGTTGACATGAAGTGAGTGGACCTGGCAACTTCCTCTTGATCTGGCTTCCTGTCGCAAAATGTTTTCTTTCCTTCTCACACTCTGAGGTCCTCATCGGTGGTCAAACCAATGGGGCCACCCAATCTTGAAACTCCAGCCTCTAACACTGTATGCTCAAAAAGGCTCCTTTCTTTGTAAGTAGCTTGCCTTAGGCATTCCATTATCGTAACTCAACAACAGATTAATATAAGACATCTACCGTGTCGATTCTAGACTTCAATGCTGACTTGGCTACATTCTGAATTCTCACATAGAATTGGATAAATGTAATGACATTTGAAGCCTCAACATTTTTATAAATAATATAACTTTTTTCTGAAAACCAATCATTGTAAAGTCTTACCTTTGCCTCATGGTAAGCATGTGGGTCGCCTTGTTGGCTTGATACTGCACGATGTGTGGGGTCAGGGCTGGCCCCAGTTTGACATAGGCCCCTCTGTTACTGCCAACTTCGTAGTAGTTGGAGGCAGAAAAGATGGTTAGTACCTGGATCCAACAGAAAAGAGAAAGCGTTCACGTCCTCTGAAGAGACCTTCGTCTCCAGCCCCACACGGCCCAAACCTTTGTCAGGCCTGCTGCTCATCCTTACACTAGTCTGTGGGTCTTTTTCTTTTCCTTCTTTTTAAAGTTTGAAGTCATCAGTGTTATGAGGGCAGGAGTTGCTGGTTCGAACCATAGACACTTGAATCCTGATAGGACATTCATAATATTTTTTCACATTCTGATCCCAAATAAAAATGGCAGGGGTCACGGAAAACACCTCCTTCGCTCCTCATAGAGGTGGGTGGCTGTGCTGGGCTGAGAGCTCTATCTCAGAGCTGGGCTCCCCATGGAGTCGGTGCCTGCTGGGGTGCTGGGGAAAGAGGTTTCCAGGGTCAACAGATTACTTATCTCAACCCTTTTGTATTTTCCATGGAAACTTGTTTTTCTCCTGTAAAATTAGTATTCCTGGGCATACAGAATCCCATCCCAGGGTCACGAAGCTAGGCAAATATTACAGGATTTGGTCACACCCGGAGATTAATCATGACATTAACTATACTCCTAAGAAGAGAAACAACTCTAAGTCCCCGTGGACAGTGCAGAAACCCAGGGCTGTAGCGTTGCGTGGGACATAGGCCCAAAAGCCACAGATTTAAAGAATAGAGATGTCGCTGGGAAAACACTGGCCTCCTATTTCAGTCCCCAGAATGGGGCGGCATATGCCCTTTACCCTTAGTGGATTGGAGACCGGTGACTTCGATCAAACTGTGAGTTTCAGAGAGGCTCTAAAGTCAAGAGCGAATGACAGAAAGGACTGAGGTACTTTGAGTGGGTGGGTAACAAATACACGTCACAGCTGGTTGTTAGAAACCCACGGGCTCAGCTCATCCGGCCTGGGAGAGGTTCGTTCACCCCCTTTGGTGGCACACGAACAGGCGCAACTGCGAGGGCCCACCCACCTTGCGGTTGTGACAGAATTCATAGCCTTCAGGTTTGCACTCGTGGGACCGGATCAGGAGCTGCAGGTTGTATTTCTGCAGCAACTGCTCTGTCACATCAGGCCCAAAGTAACAGCCCCCTCCACGGATGGTGTTGGCCTTGCAGCCCTCCTGCAGCATGGGGTCGCTCCACAGGATGTCCACCACCTGGGGGACCAAGAGGCAGATGCCAAGTCGTTCTCAGTCAACCGCATGGAAAGACAAGGAGGAGTGGGGGGGGGGGAAATATCTGAAGAAAAATAAGTGAATAAATTTCCATGCAATCAATTTGACATACATTTATATTTGAGGCCCCAAAGTTTCCAGAATCTGTTATTACTCACAAAATGAGTGTGTGTGGGTGTATATTAGTTGACAAGTATGCACCCACTTTCTGGAAAACAGATCTCGTGTGCAAGGTCAGTGTGGGAAGAGATGAATTTGCTCTGGGCACAGCTCTGGCCGCAGCCAGCAGCGCTCAGCTGCAGTCAGCGCCCAGGCTCCAGGGCACTTCTCCAAAGGGCAGACGGGGGCCCCGGACTGGCAGGCAGGTGGGCACCACACCCACACGTGGTCCTGGGAAAGCGTGTCAACATTTTAGTTCTTGAGGTAATTTGGGAATTTTAAAAAGAATTTGCAGAAGAGCTGAGTAATCTCCAGCAGCCTAGACCCTGACTATTGTTAATAGTCAGGGAAGTGCTGATTGCTACGCTCGGATGAAAAAACGGAGCGTACTGTGATTGGTGACACCTGATACTTTGTGAATGCACTGCATTTGATTTATGAATATCAGCACGTTATTATTGAGTCATGTTTTGCAAAAAGAGAGACATGTGTTTTAAAATTTTTATTCTAAGCGGTGTTGAAGCCCATATCAATTTTTGGGAACATGAAGCCTAAACTCCTCTGTCCCTGTCCCTGTCCCTGTCTCTGTCTCTCTCTCTTTCTCTCAGCCTCTAGCTCAGAGTCAGCCTCGACTGCTTTTTCTCACCACCCTCCCCCCAGTCAATCACCTAGTTCTGCTAAGTTTAGCTCTTTAAAATACCTGAGTCTCTCTGCTGGATGAACCAGTTGGTCGAATAGAATTGACTACCAGTGAGTTCATGACATTCTCTAAACCATGAAAGAGACAACCTACCCCTCTGCTCTGGGTCACTGTGATGGTCCTTCAAGGGGCCTCCCTGCCACCGTCCTGCTCCACTGCTCCGCCCAGCTGTGCCTTCTACCTGGCAGCCAGAGTCGTCTGTTTGACAGGCACTGTGCCAAGCTGAGGGCTACATCCCCCATATCCGTTCTCCTCCGTCTTCTTCCTCACTAACATAATGACTGTGTTTGGGGCAGCAATGTACTGACCTAAACACACTTTCCCATTTCCCTTGTAGCTTGGGGTGGCCATGTGACACAGGTCTAGGATTCTGGGGATGCTCTTTGTTGCCTAGTAACAGAGGACAGACGCTGCTGACTAGCTCTCATGGCCCTGAGCTACAGCAGCCATGGTGCAGGGACAGACCTAGCCTGCAGTGGTGCCCACTGAACTGGCCCTTCTTCCCCAACAGGTGCTAAGTCACCAACCACAGATCCCCTCAATCGAGCCACCTGCCACACCTTCCATCCTTTATAAACCTCTACAACATGGGATACATTATACAAACACTCATGTCCTTCTGGGGTGTCCTAACCTCAGAGAATGAGAAAGAGGGGCCCAGAGTGTGTGCCCTGAATGCACTGGAAGGAGAAGTTGTGGTCTGTTGTTTGCCATCCTGACCCCTACCCCACACACCATGAAGCCCAGTTCCAGGCAGCAACCCGGCCACCACCCACCTGCTGCCACTCCTCCTGGGTGGGCCCCAGCAGCTCTCCAGCATCCAGGCCCCCCTCAGGGGCTGAAGGCGAGGGCTTCTCCTGCTTCTGGACCCCTGGGAAGCCTGCTCGCTGCCGGCACAGCTCCAGTTCTAAGTCCACAGAGCGCCGCACCCTCCGGGACAGCTCCAGAGGGGTCAGGGGGACACCACAGGGGACACTGCAGGACCGGCCGGCCCTGTGGGTCCTGCTGTCCGGGCTGGGGTGGAGCGGTGAGGAGGGGAGTGAGCGGCTCTGGGGCAGGAACCAGGGCGTGGGTCTCTGTGCAGGACTTGGTGTGGCGCTGGGCATGCTGGGCACCTCTGCCTGCCTCTTGGGTTCCCTTGGTGTCGGGCACCTCATGGTGGAGACGATCTAAATGTGTCCAAAGCAGACACAGAGACTGGGGGGACACAGCAGGCACCTTCTAAAGGCCAAGGTGGCCTCCAGGACAGTCTCAGTCCTGGGGGCCACTGAGCACTGTCTGTGTGCCATAGGCTCTGGCCTCATCAGACAAGTGCAGACCTGGAGAGAAACCTGACACGGCCACAGCATCTTGACATCACTGTCACGTGCCAACACACATCGGGAGACTTCACCCTCATTCATTAATATTTCACGTTTACCGTATTTTACAAAAGTATTGATATTTCCAAACTAGAAACTTACAAACAGTCCTTCAGCGCAGGACCTATAGTCTGGGATACGCCAAGCTAGGCCATCGTTTCTCCCTGGAAGCCCAGTGGTTTCAGACAAGGAGAGGAGCGCAGCGCTCTCAGAAAGGCTGGCCCTGGTGACCATTCCTGTCATCCCACAGACGCCAGAGCACGGAAGGAAGGGGGCACCGGGGTACTGTCTGTGGTTCATTTCCCAGTAACCTCGGTTACCTGGGTTCAAACGTGGTCCCAAAATATTAAGCGGGGAATTCTGGAAGTAAACACCTCATAGGTTTCAAGTTGTATGCTGTCGAGGGGCAAGGTGAGACCTCGTACTAATCCCTCGCACCCTGCTTGGACACGAGTCGTCGGTTTGTCTGGTGTATCCAAGCCGTACACACCGCCTGCCTGCTGATCCGGGCCATTGGATGGACTATCATGGTGTCACAGTGCTCAGTCCCAGTGACCCTGGTTCTGCTTAACGATGTCCACAAAGCACAGGAGCGGTGATGCTGCGGGGCACGCGGGGAAGCATGGGAGAGGCAGGCTTGGTTCTGTGGTCTGAAGCATCCACGGAGCCTCAGAACAGATCCCAGCAGGCAGGGGCCACTACGTGTGGTTGGAAAATGACAACAGAGGCAGTTCTGTGGGAGAGGAGCTCTGAGCACAGCCTCGTACAGGAGAGAAGGAGAGGGCGTTCCTGCAGCTGGGCCCAAGCAGGAAGGCACTGAGCAGTGTCCTCTCACTGGCTCCAGTCACCGTGGCGCTGGGACCCAGTGGAGAATAGAGAGGACAGGTGCAGAAGGAAAGGCAGGGTCAGGCCACAGAGCCAAGTGTGGCACTAAGTGGAAAGAGAGACTGACCCTCCCTGGTGTGCCTGAGTACCATGGTGGAAACCATGGGAGACGACCTCCAAAGGACATCAGTGACAAAGTTTTAGTCCGGTGATGGCAAATCTATTAGAGCTTTCAGTGACACAAATACCATACTGCGGCATGTGTGCCATAGGTTTGCCACCACGGGTCTAGTCCATAGAGGGGACTGTGAGCACGCTAAAAGAATGAGCACTTTCTGCAACAAGATCTAAGGACAGTGACATCAGAAAGCCCCCTCCCACTGTGGACGGGCCAGGCTGAGAACACAGAGGACGCCCAGAGAGGGAGAGCAGGAGGAGCCCACTGAGGAGGAGAACGGGGCCTCCTGTGACAGCCCGGCAAATCACTTTGCAGCAACCCAGGCTTGGGTGTGGGAGTGGAAAGCCAGGCCACACCCACAGACTCACTACCTCCCCTCCCCAGGGGCCAACCCTTGGATGTTATGATCTGCTCCAAGAAGCATCTGTGACTCACATTCTTAAGGAGGCTAATAGGACCCCCGTGTACTGAGACCTTTCTGGGCACTTCATATAAACGCACTCACTGACCTTCATGCCGGCCCTAGGAGGCAGCATCATCATTTCTACTGTGGATGAGAAAACTAAGACACAGAGGCTCTAAGGCTCTTCTGAGACCGAATCCAGACCCTTGACAATGGGCCCAGCCATCTCTGTCTTCCTCCCCAGGGCTCCCCAGACCATGTGAGTGGCTGCGTCACTCCCTCTCAGAACTCGTAGCCAAATATGAGGGAGTTGGTTTTCTGCTTAGCTACAGAAAGAGTTCTTCAGTGCTGCTTCCCTAAGTTCCTCTGCTTCTGTGTTTTCACAGTCAAACATGATCCCTCCTGTGAGATGGTCCTCTATGGTAGGCAAAGCGTATGGACTGAAAATCAGCAAAAACCACCAAGATATGAGAGGTGGGGGAGCTAAAAACAAATTAGGTGTCGGGCAACATGCAGAATTAATAAGGGAAATACCACGAACTGGCTGTAGGCCTTCGGCCCCATGCTCCTCAAGAATCTTCAAGGGTTGAGGGCGTGGACATAGCAGTTTGGTGATGAGGATTTTGGGGGGAGCCGTTGAGTGTTGCACCACCTCTGCCAAAGAGTTCTCCTCCTCCTCTTTGAATGCTGAATTTGGGTGTACACAGACATGACTTGTCTTTCAGCTACCAAATGACAAGGAGCCATGTCCAGACTTGGTAATTAGGACCTACACCCAGAAACCTTGGGCTTTCAAACTGGAAGCAATTACAGGATAAGCCTGGAGTGTACCAGTAGTCTGCCTTGGGAGGGACGAGCCTGGTGCTGGGTGGGGAATGGGTGCACAGAAATTTGGGAAACCAAAGGAGCAAACTAAGAGTGTTGCCACCCTGACTTACATCTGTATTAATAGCTGTCTACCTTGCTTTCTCAGTAACAGAATCCCTGCTCTTACTTGGGCACATCACTGCTGAAACACAAACTATTGGGCTGGGGATACAGCTCAGCGGCACAGCGCCTGCCTGGCAAGCATGAGGTCATGAGTTTGATTCCTGGTACAAAAAAAAAAGAAAAGAAACACAGACTACTCAGAGGTGTAGTGGTTCAGGTGCTCTACATCGGGGTGGCAAAGCCACAGCACCAGCTGCTGTCCCCCCCACGTGCAGGTGACACTACTAATCCATTACCCACTGTGGGCTCTCAGTCCTCCGCCCCCCTCTTCTCAGGCTCCAGGACTCAGCACGCAGGAGACATTTGCTTTGTGCTGACAGTGAACAGGACACAAAGGTGAGATTTGCATTATTTCATTCATCTGTACCTTGTGTCTGTCTAATTTAGCCAAAAGCTCCAGGTCAGTCCTGTCTGACACGCCACCATGAAGAATCAGGACTTTCTCATCAACCAGTGTGGCCAGTGGAAGCCAGCGGAATACATCCTGAAGCATTCTTAATATTTTCTTTCCATGTATCTGAAAACATGATCATAATAAGATAGTAGGTTTCCAATAACTCACTCAAATTCTCTGAACTAAGAGAAATTTCTTATAAATGCAGTATAGTAGCCAGATATGGTGGTGTGCATCTGTAATCTGAGCACTCAGGAGGCTGAGGCAGGGAGATTACTGAGTCTGAAGCCAGCCTGGGCTACATAGCAAGACCCCATCTCAACCCACCCCCAAAAAACCCATAATAAAAGCAGCCTACTTTATATTTATGCATCACTTCCTTGGTGAAACCATATCTAGGCATAGAAGCAAAAATGGATATTAAAATAAACAGCATAAAATGCATATTTTATACATATGTACTTAAACTAGAAATAGACTGAGGCACAATTACCAAAATATTTACAATTATAACATTATCTCTGGGTAGAGAAATTATGAGATATTATAATTATCTTCCTTTTGTTTATCCATATTTCCCACTTTTTCTAGGGTGAATCATTATTTACTTGCTAAAGAGTGTGCATGTGAAAAAAATGTCTTACTATGGAGTAGAATTTGTAAAATTTTAAAAATCTTTAAAAATATTATATACTGTGTATTCTACTTTCAGATTAAAAAGTAATTAAACAAAGATTACTCATGAAAGGTATCTATAACAAGAAAGTCTAGCAAAATATTTTTTTTAGAATGGGCAGCAGCAGGCACAGCTGGGCTCGTACCGTAAGTTCACCACGTGGTCCTCATGGTTTCCTCGGTTCAAATGGAACTCTTCCGGGTAAACCAGCATGAAGGCGAACAAAACCATCAGGATCTCTACCGAGTCCTGGCCTCGGTCCACGAAGTCACCGTTGAACACGTATGCCCGCTCTGGTGACGGGAGGCCGTTCTTCCCGACGCAGGACAGTGGAGGAGGCCGGCAGGAAGAGGGAAACCAGGTTAAAGCAGTGGGCATCTGAGCACCAGTCAGGCCTAAGCCCCTGCCATGCTCTCCGGGTCTCCTGCCAGTGTGACAGGTTTTCTCCTGCACTGTGTCCCCCCAGCCAGGCGGAGGTCCTGAGACACTTGTCAGAACAGACCCACGCCAAGCCAGAAAGTCATCATGTGGATGGACAAGGGTGCTAGGTGGTGAGGCAAAGACTAGTTTTAAGTTCTGGCCACATCAAAATACTAACAATAATAATAATTACTATCATAAATTCCTCAGGATTAAACAAGAAAATACACAGAGAAGTACTTTGGGATGTATAGCGTATGTATCTAGTAATATCACATTAAAATATTATGGTATTCACACGTTTGTTCTATGGTCTGCATTTTATAGCTAAACATAGATACCAAAATAGCTTTTGGGCTGGTGAGATAGCTCAGTGGCATAAGCGCCTGCCTGGCAAGCGCGAGGTCCTGAGTTCGACTCCTTGAACCTACATATGAAAAAGGGGCCGGTGATATCGCTCAGCAGCACGGGTGCCTGCTGGTGTGCGAGGTCCTGAGTTCGACCCCCGGTACCCACAAAAAAAAAAAAAAAAAGCTTTTGGTTGCTTTGTTAATAACCAAGCTTCTTTATCTAGAAAAAGGAAAATTGCTGAATAACGCTTCTTTCTACTTATTAAGCTAACATTTCATATTTGTTAAACAGTATACAAAAAAAGTAGTAGAATAAAATACAATGCTATTATACCATGTATTTACCACATAGAAGCCAATATTTTAAAAAATAATAGTTTAAAGATTCTAGCACTATTTAAGCATTTGTCCACTGTACACTGTGAACTTCTAAGCTGAGCCTCACAGAAAAGAACTTGATGTGAACATCCTTACCTTGTAGAATATGAATATTAAGTCATCCAACTGGCCGTGTAAGTCTCCTAACAAAGGGAAAAAGCATCAGTTTGATCGGTCCTTACCCTTGTTTCTAATTTATACTGCAAAGAGGAAAACACTGCACCTAGAAAAACCTGACAAAGAGTCGGACGCTCACTGATTTCCCCTGTGTCACAAAGGGACGCTTGTTAACTTGCCCTTGCATGGTCGTCATAAAGAGCAAGTGACCTGCCTTTTCAGCAGCGATAGACGGAACACCGCAAGTGTGGAGAATAGGTGGGCTCTGCTCTGGTTACAGGGGCCAGCATTAGGCGAGATTTCAAGAGAAGTTGCAAAACCTAGACTTTAATGTGAAATCTTCTCATTGCCAAGTGTTGGGACACTGATGTTTAGAGTCTGAGGTCACGGAGGACACACAGGACACGTGTGGGCTGCATGTGGGCCTGTGTAGCCCTGAGCTGTGTGTGGGCCTTGGTCCACATGCACAGATGCTGGCAATCTATGAAGATGCAAGGACAGGGGACACGGCTGGGAACCGGACTTGTTTGGAGGGGACTGTGTGTGAGCGGGGCTTGCTCAATGCCGATAGGCAAATTGGCATCTGCCGAGGAGGGCCTGGTGTGCCATGCGGTTGGGGTGTGAACTCAGAGTCAGGACAAATAGCTGAGTCGCCTGAGCCTCCTCCCTAAACGCACTGTCTACACAATGCAGGGCACAGAGTGACAGCCAGGTTGAAGGAATGGAACTCGACCTGCCCTCTAGCCACCCTCCCGTCTGTCCCTCTGCACCAGAGCCTCCAGCTGTCACCCGGCTCTTACCACACACTGTGAGCTCCTCGTTGTAGCAGCTCGACACCCGGGTGATGTTCGGTAGCTGCGCCAGGTGCCTCCTGGTCTCATGAAGGAGCTGCAGGACGTAGTGAGCGTGCAGCTGCTGCTGGGAGGGAGGTGGGGGACACAGGACACTGACAGCCACCATCCCGCTCGGTGACCCCAAAGGGGCCAGGCATGGCTCCCAGGATGCTGCAGGGACTCTTTCTTTCTCACCCACCTCCACCCTTGTTTCTGCTTTTCGTCGTCCCCACCGGCCCCCCAACAGTCCTGAGCTCATCTCCTCCTTCCCATCTCCTCTCCAAAGCCCTCTATGCCTGGGCCTGAGGGCGGCGTGCGGCCGTCTCAGCCAAGCCGGAAGAAGTGTGCGCGTGTGGACGGGAGAGAGCAGCCCTGCCACACTGAGAAGCAGCCGACTCCTCTCGCCAGGAGATCCCTCCACGGGAAAGGGAAGGATCGGAACCTGACCTGGAGCCCAAATCTGACCACTTCTACTACCTCTGCTCCACCGCAGCCTTGCAAACCCCTTACATCCTCCGCCAGGACCATTACAGCAGAGCCCTTGCCTGTACGCTCCAGTCAATTTTTTTCACAGTACTGGGGATTGAGTGCAAGGCCTTCACCCTCAGCTACATCCCCAGCCTTTTTTATTTTTTTGCTTTGAGACAGGGCCCTGCTATGTCACTAAGTTGACTGAGCTGGGCTCGAACTTGGAATCCTCCTGCCTCAGCCTCCCAGAGTACTGGGATCACAGGCAGACAGACACCACTAAGCCTGGCTAACACTCTATTCTTAACATGGTAACCAGAATGATTTTTTTTTCTTTTTTTGTGGGTACCGGGGGTCGACCTCTGGACCTCACGCGCCAGCAGGTGCCCGTGCCGCTGAGCGATATCACTGGCCCTTTTTTCGTATGTGGGATCTGGGAGTCGAACTCGGGCCCTCGCGCTTGCCGGGCAGGCGCTTACGACGCTGAGCCATCTCACCAGCCACAGAATGATTATTTTAAAAGCAAGTCAGATCATACCATCCCTGTGCTCAATGTCCAGGGTCTCCTCATGTCATTCAGAAAAATAAGTCACCCTTCTCATCTCCCTGGCTGCCTGCTGTTCAGCCACAGGGGCTTCCAGCTTCCCGGCCGGAACTGCCCAGCAGACTCCTGCGCCAGCTCCCCCCATCGCCCCCTGTCCTGGAACAGTCTTTGCTCAAACACCCGCCTGGCCTGTTCCCCGCCATCCTGCACTCCGAAAGCACCTTCCAGCCTCTCCCACCCCAGCTCAGTTCCTTCTCCCCGAGCCTGGCCTTGTCTCCTGGGCTCTGGTTTACTATCGCTGTTTACTGTCTGCCTCCCCTCCCGAGTGTCAGCCCCGGACAGGGACCCGTGCGCCCGCTCAGGCTGTGTCCCGCGCCCAGGCCAGGTGGGCGCACAGGCTGCTCTTGTCATGTCCACAGGATGAATGCACAGAGAGACGTCAGGGTTGGGGGCCCTGCCGGGACCCTGGCCGAGGAAGGAAGGGCGCTGTCTCTCCGGTTAACGCGGGATGGGCCCTGAGCCTGGCTGGGCTCCCGAGCTCACTTGTTTCAGCCTGAAAGCTTCCACCAGGGCAGTGGCGTGGCCAGGAAGCAGTGGGAAGGACAGGCGTGGTCCTGTGTAGTTGGCGGGCACCTCGATGGCTTCGTAGTCACTGCAGGTCTCCAGCTCCGAGTCCTGGGGGTGGCTCTGCTTGGTCAGCATGCGGCTCAAGATGTCCCCTGACATGGGCAGAGGAGTGGCTGGCTGTGGGCAGACATGCCATTCATAGGCCAGACAGAGGGACTGGGATGGGGGGACAGGTCTGGCTGGCATCGGCTCACCCAGGACAGAGAGAATAGGAAACAGGCCGATGGGGATGGGTGGAAGGAAATGCTGGGCTTTCATCAACATGTGTGGGCCAGAGAAGGTGAGGAATACGAAAGCCAGGGCTGTGAGCAGGGAATAGGACAAAGCCAAGGTGGGCAGCACTGGACCAGGGCAGCAATGCCGAGTGGGGAGCCCACCACCCTCCAGCAGCTTCTGACACACGGGGACTCCGATCCCTCTGCCTGGGTGGCAGCGGTGCCATTCTGAGGCGGGTTTCTCAGTTTCCCAGCACACACCACACCTGGTGGCAGGCTTGGTGCCCCCTTGTTGCTGCCTCCACCCTCTGACCCCTCCCTACCTTCTCCCATGCAGCGTCGCCTGCACTTGCTAAATCAACTCCTCGCACCACAACACTGTCTCCAGGAGTGGTTTTAGAGCCCGGAATAGACCTCCATGTTGTGATCTATCTGCCACCTCGCCCTCATCCTCTGGCTCCCCGTGGACTCACAGCTCCGCCCCTGTGCCCCTCATTCTCCCTGGTGCCTTCACCCTTGAGCTGGGAGGACATGGCCGGTCACACTCACTCTCGTGGCGGCTGCTGGGAGTGAAGTGACCCACGAGGTAGCTGAAGAACTCATGCAGCTGCAGAAGAAGCAGGGGACCTGGCTTTAGAAACCAAGTGGGAAGGTGCAGGGGGTCCCAGTCACTGCCCGAGGTTGGGAGGCAGGTGGAGGCACCAGCAGGCCGCACCTGGCCCTGGCCCTGCTGCCCGGCGTACTCTATGGACTGGAAGATGCTCCAGGTGCAGCGCCGCCGCATCTCCAGCCGGGCCACATAGCGCCGGTACCACCTCTGGATCAGGGCCGCCGCCTTGAAGGCTGTGAACACACGAGATGCTGCCGTGAGTGGGGCACCCTGTGCCCGGACCCCCACTATGCCCTCCTGCTGGCTACAGGGCTCGGTTCCTGCCCACCCCTCCTGCCTCACTCCTGATGGTTCACGGGCATCGCTGGAGTCTGCGGGATGCTGCTGGCCTCTGGAGACATTGTCATGGCACGAGCCCCTCCCCAGCCCAGACCCCATGGATGCCCGACCCCCTGGATGGCATGGAGCCCTAGATTCACTGTTCTCCTTTTTAAGTCAGCACGGCTGTCTTCTCGCTGAAAGATTCTCACTTTACAGATTCCTGCCGGCACATCTGAGTCGCCAGTGTTGCCACTATAGTGCTCTGGCACTATAAGGTAAATGAAGGGCCACTGAAGATGAGCACCATGTCCCTCAGTGGTGGATCTGAGTGGCAAACGGCAGCGAGTGTGTGCCCGGGATGTGCAGGACACTGGGAGGACTCGCGTCCCCCCAGGATAGGTGAGAGTCCGTTACAGCAGTCAGAACGGAGTACAGCTGAGAGCCCAGGGACAATTTACTTCTGGGATTTTCCGTCTCACATTTTCAGAGTTGGTTGACCATGGGCAACAGAAAGCACGGGAAGTAAAACCACAGATACAAGGACCATGCCATAGAGAGGGAGATTCGGTCCCGAGGACTCGGGAAGGAAGTGGAGATGGGGGAGACTGCAAGAACTCAGAAGTCCTCATGGGGACAAGGTGGGGCAGGTGGGCACCGGGCTGGACATTATGACCACACACTGACTCCCAGGAAAGTGGCATCAGGCCAGTCACCCCGGGCCTTCATTCACGTCATCATCTTTGGGGCCAGACGAGGCAAAGGCTGGGGCAACACAATACACAAGCTCAAGTGAATGTGTCACATAATGCCAGGGCAGAGAGAGTCCCCGGGGTCCTGCGGGCTGGAGATGTCCCTATCACGGGCGTTCATGCCTGCACCTCTGCTGTCCTCTTTGCCAGGACTGTGCCAGGTGGCTGGGGGCAAGTCGCGGGGTCCTGGTTTCCCACACGAGGCTTAGGACCTGTAGTCAAACAGCGCTGCCGAGAATGGGCAGCTGTCCGCACAGAGGACGAGGCTCCTCCTAAGCTCCTGGGCCTGGCCGTGCTGCTGGCGATGAATGGACTATTCGTGGACAAAGCCGGATTAGAAAGGAAACCCCGGAGGTTAACTCAGGTCGACCTCGTGAACAGGGGACAGATTGACTTAATACATTTAGCTTGCATTAGACAGCTAATAGAGTGCTTGCTGATTTCCCTAAAGGAAAGAGGCTGCCAAAGTGGGAAAAGGAGCCGGGAGGGGTTTAAGCAGAGCCAAATTTTATTTCCTATGAAATAAAAAAATTCGTAGCGTATTTCTCACAGGCACTCACTCAACCACAAGTGACAGGCTGCAGCCCCGCCGAGTTCTGTCCAGAGTCATGGAGGGGTGTGTGAGGCAGGAGCTCCTGGCAGACGCAGGGATTTGTGCCCCTTGCCCTGGGCTTGTGGCATCAGAATCTCTGCAGGTGGAGCCCAGGAGGGGACGCGCAGGTGCACAAGTCCCACTCATAGTTCTTACTCACACTAAAGGTCCAGGCGGAAGAGCGGGGACACAAATGTTGCCGCTAACACTGTGCCCCAAGCGTGTAAGGCAAATGGTGCTGAGCGCGGGACAAACATGAGCCCTCGGCCTGTTTCGCTGCTAGGGTGGGGGCAGTGCCTCTCTTCCTCCTTCTCTTCCTCTTCCGAGCAGTGCCCAGCCTGAGGCCTTGGCTGCCTGTAGTTGATGTGGGTGCCGGGAGGTGCAGGTCGTTTAAAATCCTTTGCCCATCGTCTCTTTCCAACAGCACAGTGCAGAGCACTTCGGCACTCTCACCTGGCCTCTGTGTAAACTGCTCCTGGAGGGCAAATTACAGATCCACCGGCTGTCAACACTGTGTGCGTAAGAGAGCACTGATTCTATTTTACAGACTGAAGCATTTCCCAGTTCTAAAAACAAAAGTAAAACCGTGGCTGGGCGTAGTGGCACATGCCTGTAATCCCAGCTACTCGGGAAGCTAAGACAGGAGGATCACAAGTTTGAGTTCAGCCTGGGCAACTTCATGAGACCCTGTCTCAAAATAAAATTGTAAAAGGAGGGAGAGCTAGGGATGCAGCTCAGTGGTCCAGTGCTTGCCTGGCATAGAGGAGGCCCTGGGTTCTGTGCCCAGTATCCACCCTCTGAAAAACTAACCCTAATTAAGAGCTTTAAAACACATAGGAGCTCCACCTGTGGACTGGGAGTGTAGCACGGTGGCAGAGTTCTTGCCTGGTGTGGGAGGCCATAGGTTTGATCCCCAGAACTGTAAAAACCAAACCAAATCCTCCATATATAAGAGCACTGTGAGGTCCAGCACAGTGGAGCATAACAGAACAGATAAATTAGAATAATTATGAAAATGTGACAGGTGTTTGTGTGGTTGCCCTTCATTTCCACTCTCTTGGTCAAGAATACTTAACTCTGCACACCACTGATCTGAAGAATAAAAATGCCTCTAGGGAGGAACCTCTTTCTCTAATGCAAGTACAAGCTTGGCAGAAGGTGAGCAATAGAAATGCAGTGAACCACGACCTCTCCAGGAAAAACAGAGGGCCCGATAGCACCCTCCACAGGCCTGTTCTGCAGAGGTGTGGACCCCGAGCTCCAGCACAGGCAGTGCTGCAGGAGGCTGCGGGTGGCCAGTGGGTGAGCGATGGCCTTGCACGCTTGGGGCTGGGCCCAATCCCAGCACCACAACAACAGAGCAACAGGAAGGCACGCCACACAGAGCAATTTCCAAACGAAACCAAAAACAGAGAGCTGAGTCCGATACTTAAAGGGAAATCTCCAGGTGTCGGGAGTGAAGGTGGAACCCCCAGCCAAAGCCACCTACAGGTGCTAGAGTCAGGCCACGCCCAGGGGTACCCGCCGAGTGTGCCTCCACCTCTGCAGCTAGCGCTCCTGCATGGGCAGTGGGGAGGAGTCCGCAGGCTCTGGGCACCAAGGACACCACGCTGGGGCTGCTAGGAAGGCACGAGCTGGGCAGGGGATTCTGTATTCCAGCTCAGGCACAGCAGGGAGTGAGCCACCCAAGCCCAGGCCCTTCAGAGAAAGGAGGTCGGCCTGCGCCACCTGTGGGCTAACTTCTTGCTATTCACAAGGTCAGGAAACCCTCAGCAGAAGCTCACTCAAAAATGGGTCCAAGTACCAGGCATGGTGGCACACACCTGTAATCTCAGCACTTGGGAGGCTGAGGCAGGAGGGTGGGCAGTTTGAGGCCAGCCTGGCTATAGAGGGAGTTCAAAGCCAGCCTGTCTCAAAATGAGAAGAGAAGAAGGTAAGGAAGAAGAGGATGGAAGGAAGGAAGAGAAGGAGGGAGGGAGGAAGAAAGGGAGGGAGGAGAAAAGAAAGAGAAAAAGGGAGGGGCCCTCACAAATGACAAACTGGGAAAACACATTTGTGATTTATATTGCAGAGCCGATGTCCGTGTGAGACAGGAGATGGCAGCGTGGGCGCCGTGCTGGCCTGAGGCTCGCAGCGCACAGGATGCCCCTAGCTCTTGGAGACCACGAGGGCATTCTGCTTTCCCCATATCCCTTGGTATCCCAACATGAACCTGAAGAACATGCCCCTGCCTTAACTCCTCCCTGACCTCTGGCAGGAGCCTGGGGAGCCTGGAGTACCAAAGGAAACCCCATGTGTCATTAAATATCATCAGTAGTGTCGCGGCCTGGACCCCTGCGGGACTTGGCAGCTGTGCCGGTTCTGTCCAGGCCCATAGAAGTTCACCAGCTCCCCTCCCGATGTAAGGATTGGGAGAGGTGCAGCCCCGACTGCTCCCAGCTTCTAGAGAAACAAAAGAGAAGCCGACCAGAGCCCACTGCAGTGGCCATCTCCGGTGCCCCCACCCTCCGATCTCCAGGACGGACTCTGGTTACCGACGTCGCCACTGCTGAGCTCGGCCTGCTCGGAACCCTCCCCAGTGCACATTAACCTCGAATCTGCAACAGATGGGGCCACTCTGGCTCAGACTCGCTCTGGAGACTTCTCAGGGCCTGCTCCCCTCTGTGGAGTGTACTTTTGCTTTAATCAAACCTCTGCATTTCTTACTTCTGTGTGTCCTGCTCTGTTCTTTGTTCAGGATACAAGAGCCTGGATATCAGGTGACACTGAGACACTTGTCCCGTAACACTGCTATACTAACTTCTAAAAACCGAGAAGAAGAAGAACAGCAAGTATGTAGCAAAAAATGGGCAAGACATGTAAAGAGAAGTCTGAGACAAAGAAGCACAAAGTTCAGATACGTGAAGAGATGTCCCACTCATAAGAGACAAATTAAAAATGTGATGCTTTTCCACCAGCTAGATGGTCATAAATCTAAAACTTGTCAGTGCCTCTGTTGAAGAAACTAAGGAAACAGATGTCCTCACGCATTTGTCATAGGCTGAGTTGTGTCCCCCAAATTCATACACTGAAACCCTGGTCCCCAGAACTACAGACCGATAGTGTTGGGATAAAGGGCTTTCAAAGAGGTGACTGAAAATGAAGGTGTCACGGTGGCCCTAACCCAATCCAAGTGGCATCTTTATGAGAAGAGAACACGTGGATATGTGGAGACACAGCTGTGTGTGCACGGAGGAAAGGCCATGCGGAGACACAGCAAATGGAGAGGCCTCGGGAGAAGTCAAAACCTGCTGCAACCTCGGGCACCTGGACTCCAGAACCATGAACAAACACAGTTCCACGGTCTCAGTCCCCAGTCTGTGGGCTCCGTCACGCAGCCCTGGCGAAGTCACACAAGAGTGCTGACGGGAACGAAACTGGGGAACAGGGGAACATCTGGCAGGATTTGCATATGTGGTCACCCTTGAACCCGGTGATCATACTATACTGGAAGGAATCGATGACAAAAATAAACCGACAAAAACAGGAACAGTTGTATACCCAAGACCACTTGCACACCATTTGTAATAGAAGAAGACTGGGAACCATCCAGAAACCTGTCAGCAGGGGACCTGGCTGGCTGAGTAAACAAAATGATGCTCAAACAAGGAGCAAGTGTAGAGGGAACAAAGAGGGGCAGGAACCTCTCTCTTTTGCTATGACATAATCCACAGAAGCATTTAAGTGAGGTAGGGTGTAGGGAAATGTGTATCAGGTACTATCATTTATCTAGGAAAGGGAAAAGGTATGACTACATGAACAGACTGTTTTCTTATTTTTTTAAGAAAATAAAAAAGAAATCCAAAAGGCCATTACAGTTACTTGCAGACAGCCGGAAGGAGCCAAGTGGAGAGACAGAGAGAGATCTGTCCTCTGGATGCACCCTTTATAGATTTGGCATTGGAATTGTGGCTTTTAAAAAGTGATGGCAAACTCTCTGACACTTCTGTCATCAAGGGAGGGATTCCTGTCTCCTCCCCTTGAATCTAGGGGGGCTCTGTGACCTCTGTGATGGAGGGGATACAGTGGAGATGCTGTGGGGTGGTTCCAGGCTCTGGTCTTAGAAGCTGACCCTTCTGCTCCCCCTGGGCTGAGCTGTAGGGAAAGACCCATCTCAGACCGACTGGCAGTGTCCCGAGAAGCCCGAGAAATGAGGAGGTCCTAGAAGATGAAGGCGAAGGCACCACCAGGGGCCAGGGGCCTTGCAAAGGCATCGAGGACAAGTGCCTCTACCCAGGGCCCCTGCAGAGCACGGTCAGCCCTTGGCCAAGTCCGGACCTAGAATCACGAGCACAGAAAGCGGTGTCTCCTGCCCACCGTGTCGGGCTGTGGTGACACACGGCAGCAGAGGGCTGCAAGAGGAATGACAGAAACACCTCCACAGCTATAAAATTCAAAATTACAGTAAAAACAGAAATTTAAAGAGCAAGAAGCAAAAACAAAAGCAAACCTCACGCTGTATAAATTGGTGGCATAGCCACACAGAAGTAACTTGAAAATTCAGCGATTTGTACATCCCTACTGGATATGGCCAGGCAAAAAGAACTACAAAGAAATCTTAGTTCTCAGTTACTATATTTTTTCTATGGTGATTGTTATTCAGAAACTGATTTATAAATGTAAGATAAAATAAGTAGTACTATGTTATGTCATGATAGAAAAATATGTTTAACAAAGAGATAGAGCGTCAAGGTAAAACATTGCCATCCTAAATCGGTCGTGATGTTGGTTTCTGTTAAACAATGAGGATCTTGGGGATCTTGGGGATCTGTTTACTGAAAAGGTCCAGAAACTAGGACCCCTTGGGTAGTGGTGACCACTCCAACCCCGGGAGAAGCAGCAGCTCCTGGTCTGGGACAACACCGTGTGAGAGGGACCCGGGACACCCGGCTAGGCCAGGAGATGAGGACAGCACGGTGGGGGTGGCCTGCACGGCACGGGCACTTGCTCCTGCGCTCCTCCCGGCAGGGCCCCGGCATCGTGGCCTCTGGGACCCGCTCCACTCTCTGTTTCTCTTAGTCTCTGTCACTTTCTCTTTCTTCCCTTTCTTTCACGACCTCTCTCTCTTCCTCCCTTTCTCTTTCTTCTTCTCTTTCTCTCCTCCATCTTTCCCTTTCTCTCCCCTCTTTCTCTCTTTTTCTTTCTGCCTTTTTTTCTCTTTCTGTTTCTTTCTCCCTTTCTTTCATTCTCTTTCTCTCTCTTTCACTTTCTCTCCCTCTCTTCCTCCCTCTCCCTCTCTCTTTCTTGCCCTAATTCTCACGTGTGGCTGAGCTTATCCCAGTGACCATGCAGACTCCGGACCTCTCCCAAAGCAGCAGTTCGTCCCCATGTTCACCACAGTTTAAAGTCCTGCCACACACACTGTTTTGCATGAGACTCACAAGATGGGAAGCATGGGCAATTACTCTCTGCCCCTTTAAGATGAGAATTAGAGCCAGCTGCACACCTGTAGCCCAACCCCTGGAAGGCTGAGGCAGGAGGATCACTGTGAGTCCAACACCAGCCTGGGCTACACAGGGAGTTCAAAAAACCAAAAAAATAAAATGGAGATTAGCCAAATTCCAGTACAGGGCTGTTGGGCAGATGAATGAGATGCAGCATGTAGAGCACTGGGTGCAGGTGGAGGCATGCAGGGCACTCGAGGGGAGAGCGCTGTCTCAGCTTACAATCTGCCTTGACAGTGGTCCTTGAACACAGTGCACCGGTGGGAGCAGGGTGGGATCCCAGGCTGTGCCTCAGACATGCCCTCTCCCACTCACCAGGCCATGACAATGTCCGAGCTCAAGGTCTGCCTTGTCAGCCCTCCGCCCATGGCTTCTTCTCCCACCGCCTTCCAAAAGAGCAAATGCTACTTCACATTTTACCTCTTTTAATTCTTGTGTGTTTGCCTTGACTCTCAGAACAGCCCTGCTGAGGCTGTGAAGGCCCCGTTCATTGTCTCCTCCTCCATCTCATCCCTTGGAAACTAACAGACAGCTCGCCCTCCAAACACCCCCAGATCTGGGTGCCAAAGGGAACCGACACTTACTCGGACTGCTCGCCACAAGCCAGAGATGTTCAGAGCACCTCGCAGCAACTTACTCACCAACACTCACACAGCGCACAAAGGGGACTTTACTGTTATTATATCTGTGATTCCAAAGTAAGGCTACTGGGCCTCGAGGTGTGAGAGGCATCTCACAGCTGGCAGAAGGCAGAGGCAGGACGGGAGCCCGGTCCACCCGGCTCTTGGCCCTCTGCCCCATCCGACCCTGTCCAGGGCTCCGCAGCTACTTGGTTTTCTCCCTTTTCTTTTTCCCCTTAGTCCTCATCCTGTGCTGTAGCGTGGCTTTCACCCTGGGCTTTTGATTGTTCTGTGAATTCTGGGTGACATTCCTGTCACTAAATCTAAAGTGTCTTTTCCTGTCATTCGTTTGTGTCTCCTCTGTGTTGAGGCTGATCAGCCTCTGAAGGCCTCCTCTTTGGCTTCTGAGCCACCACATGCCCCTGCTTCCCTCCTCTGGCCACCTGTCCTCAGCCTCTTCTGCCCCCTCTGTGCCATCTCAGTGCTGGGTCCCTCATGACAGTCCTGGGAACCCTCGCCAGCTGCCTCCGTGCCCCCATAGCACCAGCCACCATCTGACCCCAACGCCCTCAAAAACCTCACATCTCTAGTCCACACTGTCCCCTAGCGAGATCTGAATGTGCAGCTGCCTGCCCCACTGACCCTCCTTGTCCCCTGGGCACCACACACCTGGGGTGTGAACATAGCGTCTCCCCCTGGTACAGCCACTTGTCCTCCAGCACCGTCAGTCATCAGCCACACAGCCACTACTGCGCGCAGGGAAGCTGGAAGTTGTGCCTGACTCACCTTCTCCCTCCGCTGGAAGAGCTCCAATCCTGCCTACCCCATTGCCTGACTATGGTTGGGGTCCCCGCTGTTCACCCCGCTCCTGCCCTGACTCTGGGCCAGGCAACACCGTCTCCGGCTTAGATGACTTCAGTGGCTTCTCACTGTCCTTAGCAACCTCCACAGCTTCATCTCTTGCCGCCTCTGCCTTTTCCGCCCCAGACCACTCAGCTCCCTGAATGCCCGCAGCTCTCCACGCCCCCTGACCTTTGCTCATGCTGCACCCGCTCCCTGGAAGCCTCCTCACACCCTCTTTGCCCAACCGTATTTCACTGTATGGAATAGTTCGGGAGGAACCCAGAGGATGACAGGAACTGCCTGTACAGTTCGGCTGAGTAGTCTGGGGTCTAGGGAGAAGCAGCTTGTTTCTAAGAGCAGGGTTGAAAAGAAGCACTGCTGCAACACTGGCCTGGGGTCCCCGTGGCTGGCCGTGGAGTGGGAAGCACGAACCTTTCTCTGCGTTCTGAAATGCGAAGTGAGGGTGGGTGGAGGCGCTGCTTCCCATAGCTTCGGTGCAAGGTTCCTGCAGGATGCAGAGCGCATGTCCAAGGAACGGCGCGCTGTGCACTGACACAGAGATGGGCAACTCCGTCCTAGGGAAGTTGAGGCAGAGCATTCGTTCAGATGGACCCAGTCGTCTATGAATCACATGACCCCCACACTTCTCCAGCCCAGCACGCGGCTCTTCTGAGAACACTCTCCATCCATGTGTCACCCGCACTGCTGTTTCCTCCTTTCATGGCTTCCCGCTGTCACCTAGAAAAAATGCTGAGGCATCTCCCCTTGCATTTTCAAAGCAATTCATCATTGTCCTTTAACTTTTTAATCCCTCTGGCTGCTCGCCAACCTCCCTTCTCTCTCATCCAGCCTCCCCACAAAGCAGGCTCCGTGTTTTCTCCTTGGGTGTCCTAAACCCATCTTTTCATGCTCGCTACTGATCAAAACCTTCCACACTACCGTTTCCAGTGCTTTCATTGTTCCATCCCTAAGTTGCCAGAAAAGCAAAGCCATCTGTCTCCATAGCGCAATTCTGCGCCTTGGGTTCCACACGCAGGGCTCTCCTGTGTCTGCTCCCGACCTCTCTCTCCTTCTTGAGCTCACTGTTCTCCCTCCATCCCTTTTTTTTTTGTATTCTAGTCTCAAAGGTCTGTTATCCTCATTCCATTTATGCTCCCTGGATGGTTTAATCAACTCTTAGTCTCAGCCACCACTTCCCACCACTCACCTCTAAACCTCCATCCAGGTCACCCCAGCGGCAGCCCACACACCTGGCTTCATGCTGAACACCTTCCCTGGGGTCTGCAGCCCCACACCCCAAACAGAATCCACCTTCCCAGCGCACGCTGCTCTTCTTTCCTTTCTTCAGCTCTTTACCGCGACCTTTGCACTTTTGCTCTTCTCTGGAATGTTCTTCCCATTCAACTCCTCCTCACCCAGATAACTTTACTCACTGCTTAAGGCTCCAGTTAGACATCGCCTTCCTCTGAGAAGCCAGTGTCCCGCGCCCTCCCCTGCGCTCCTGCACCTCCTTCTCCTATCCCTGTCCCTGGACACTGTGGTGTCATTTAGCATCTTATCTCTCTGCCATTAGACCTCATTCCAGCAGACCAAAACTGCATGTGAGCACATCCATTCCTCCACCCCAGGGCTCACCATGGCTCCCAACACATAGCAAGGAGTCAATAAAAATTAAACTCTTTGCCATGTTTATTTTTACATGACAAGCATGGCTGTAGCTCTTCTCCAGGAAAAAACTGTAATTCAGAGTGAATCACAATTCTTTATTTTTTCCTTCCCTGGTTTCTACCCCTTCCTCCCTCTTCCTCTATTTTTGAAGGTTATGGTATTGGGGGTTGTCAAAGTGTTGTTATCTTTTCCTTTGCAAGCCAAAATTAGAGGTTTAACTCGCTTATGTTTGTTGGCTTATTTTGAATACATAACAGAAGAAAGAAAGACTGTGATCTCCTTTTTTTTGTGTGTAAAATCGTTCCCAGTTCCATGAAAGATCATGAAACCAGAATCTGAGTGTGGGAACAGTGGGTAGGAGTCCTACCCAGAGAGCTGCCCCCTGGGGACCTGCAGGGTTTGGGGCTGCAGAGACTTGAGCAGTCACTGACGCTCAGCTGGCTTCTGTCCCTGAGTCACTGCCCTGCTGACCCCCGATGCCCCTGGAGAGAGCCTGGCTCTCAGAAGTGCACAGGAGTACAGAATCCCAGCCGCGCTTCTTGCTAGACCTTGGCACTTTAACTCTCAGAGATCCATTTTCTCATCTGAATGTCTTTGAAAATAATAGTATATTTAAAGTGCTCACTATACAGTCAAACGTCAGTGGGTGTGGATGATTGGCTCTGATATCATATCTGTTTTAAAATATCAACAACCAAAAGCATGTCCCTGGCTCCACCTGAGGAGCCGCTGGGAGACGCACTGCCCCACGCAGCCTGACGGGCAGGACGGACCCCGGCTCCTGCTGCATCAGGGTGATTCCTGAGCCAGCTCTTTGCCCACTAGCACCTTGTTTCTTATGAGTTTATAAATCCAAAATGGCAACAGAGTAAGGTCATTTTGTCAGTCATCTACCCCATAAGAAGTGGTGGGGACAGAAACATGGCACTGCTCTGGAATGAAGGAGTGATAAGAATCATGGCCAGTAAACGAGGGGCGACGGAAATGAAGCCTTCCGTCAGGCAGATTGTCTAGGAAGAAGCAAGGATGGCTTTCCCGAGCACAGCAGGGGCAAGGCCTGCTGTCACCGGAGCAGCCAGTGCAGGGACCCTGCTCGGGGCTCCCGCCTTGTCTGCTCCTCTGTCGTATAGGGACAGCAGTCACTTCCCTCCAGGTTATCACAGGGGACCGAGGTGACACAAGAGGAGTCCTTTCAGTGTCTGCCATTGTCCTGAAAGGCACAGAGGAGAGCCCTCTTAAACGACCTCTCAAAACCTCCTGAAATATCTATCCCTACAGAGTAAAAATCACCTTGAACAAGTGCAGTGCAGAATCGGCCATGTACATCAGGGTGCGTTTGAAACAACAGCGTGGTTTTTAGCCACGAGGAGGAACAAGTCAGTCCTTGTGTGGGCCTGCAAATATGCCTGAGATACACTGCTATGTGACAAAAGGAGAACTGCAGGACAGTGTGAGTACTGTGCTTTGTCTACACAAAAAATCAGCAGGAAGTGTGTAAAAACCAGAGTACGCACAAAAATGTCCACAACGATCACTTCAGGAGATGGAGTGCAGTGAGGTTTTCATGCTTAACTTACATAGTTCTTTCATAACCTTTATCATTAAAATTTAATAGATGAGGTGTTGCTCAGTGGTAGAACACTTGCCCAGCATGCACAAGGCCCTGGGTTCCATCCCCAATACCACCAAAAAGGATCATATATATATATGAAAAATATAAGAAAAAAACTTAAAGTGGATCTAACTAAATACGTCTTACACATGGCTGTTTAGGAGAAAGGGAAGTCATCTGCAGATGACTAGAATGTTCTTAGGATGTTCTAGAAGTCACTAGAAGATGAATGGAAAGGAAAAGTGAAGCAATTCTTGAGGGAAAGATTGAATGAGTAGAAACTTGCCAGGATGAGGATGTGGAGGGCTTGTAGCAGAAGATGCCCCCCCACAGCCAGTATACTTCAGTTTCTTAGTTGCCCAGGTAATAGTTCTGGTTCCAGTTCTTGTTACTTCTGTCTCTTAGAAACGGCTGGTCACTGTGATGCATAGCTGATTACTATGATGCATTGTAAGAACGAAACCCCAGTTGAAAAGCTATTCTGCCTCTGTACTTCCTGCTTGCTTATCCCATATAAGCCCTAGACCACCAGAGATCGGGGCCTGACATTTTGAGGAACAATTGATTCCTAATCAGTACCCATCCGACATTAAATAAATCTGCCTCCAAATCCTGGGTGTTGTTTCAATTTTTCTGCTTGCCGTTGCAGGCTGATGGTGCTTCTCTTGCTGCTTCCCTGCTGGCTGTCCTGTTAGGTCACTGCCACAAGCATGCCACATGGGCGAGGCTCCTGTCCCTCTAGAACCTGACCCATCTCGCCGGTACCTGGCATTAGCACTTTTAGAGATGTGGGCCAGTGTTTATCTGCCTACACGTAAGGCAGGGCCTGCAGGCTTCTGTGGTGTGTCAGTGAGGGGATGCGGCTTTCTCTGACCTTGGTTGCCATGCCACACTGCACTCATCCCCTGTGGAAAATGAGTTTGTGCCCTGTGCTCTCCTCACTTTCTGTCCCGCAGGCTGGAAAGGAGGCTCTTACCGTCTGTTGGTGTCACTGTGAGGCCCAGGAGGCAGGAACAGTTAACACACAGGTGTGGCCTCCATCCCCTCTGAAGAGTGGCTGAGGGATCCACCCACGCTGATGTCCCCCAGGCCTGCAGGTCCAGAGCACAGGTGCAGCTTTTGGCCTTTGTCTGCTGTCTTCTGCCAGAAAGGCAAGGACCACAGCCCCAGCCTCAGGCTAGTGCTGGAGTGCCCACAGGCAGAAGCCACTGTGGGATCGGGCGCAGGGCACAGGAGGGAGCCGCTGCAGGGAGGTGTCTCTGCGCACCCCACCTTGCTCCTGCAGGCTCCTCTCTGCCCCTCACTCTGCCCTGCCCAGCTTAAGCCACCTCACTCTCCGGATTAGGAGGGTGCATTTCCCAGCCATCTGAGGACCTGAGCGCCTTAACCCAGAAACAGGAGCACTGACAGACAGAGGGACAGGCAGAGAGGACAGATAGATGGCCTGGTTCCAGAGCAGGCCCAGCTTCCACCTAGGCAAAGCTCGATTTAAAGATCTGCCCTTTCTGTGGGCATTTTCCCTTAGGATATTGTTGTAATCAGGGTTTGTAGGGGAATAGATTTAATACAGGACACATAATTTATAGGACTATTTTATAATATTCACCCAAAGAGTCAAATGCAGAAGGGTGCGGGAAATCTGTGCACACACTAGAGACCCAAAGAATCCAGCTGAGGGCCTGGATCCCGTGGCAGTGTCCTGCACGAGTCCAGCTCAAGACCTAGAGCCCACGACAATGTGTCGTGCAAGTCTGTATCAAGGACGTGCTCTGGGAAGGCCCAAGGTCAGTGGTGGAAGCTAGAAAGTCTGCACCAGCGGGGTGAAGGATCTGTGCCAGCAGGCTGAGGGAGCTGCACTGGAGCCGGGAAGCGACGCTCAAGGTAAGGACCAGAGCTCCCCCGAAAAGAACCGCAGCCGTCCTCAGCAACAGCGAGGACCCGAGCTCCTCTGACGATAAGAACAGTCAAGTTCATATCAGGAAAACCAGCGTGACAAGTTTCTCCAGGAGAATCAACAGACACCATCTTCCCCTCCTGTTCTCCTTTTATGCTATTGGCAACAATCCTCAGGTCGACCTTCCACACCCAGCACCACTCTGACCCAGTTCAGTTGGGTGTTGCAAGTTGACCATTAGTTAATCCACCACAGATAGAGTAGAAATTGCTGATAGTTTGTATTCCCACACAACTTTTCTTTCTTTCTTTTTCATCCCTCTCTTTTTCTTTTTCTTTCCCCCAGGGCTGAGCATCCAACCCAAGTGTTCAGGGACAACTTACTTTTCAATTCATCTAAGATATGCTGTGTGCAAGCTTGTAGGTACTAAGTATTCCATGGGTGTTTCAAAGAAATTTATGTTCTGTTTACTTAACCTTCATCTGAAGGGTTAACCTTAATAATTATGTCACTCAAATCCTCTTTATCCAAATTTATTCTTTCTGGTCTGCCTATTTTTGAAAGAAGTGTTTTGAAGATTCCTAAAATGAGTACGGATGTAGCAATTTCTTCTGGTTTTTGTTCTGTTTTGTTTTGTTGAGACAGGGTCTCAATATGCGCGAGACCAGAAGTTTTCCAGATTCCGGAGTTTTTTCATTTTGGGAACACTTTCTCACATGTTACCAGTTGAACTCTCTATGTAGCCCAAAACAGCCTCAAACTCACAATACTCCTGCCTCAGCCTCCTCCATGCTGGGATGATGGGTGTGCATGTGCTGTGTGCCTGACTACTGTTCTTTTGTTTTTTTATTTTTTTAATTTTTATTTATTTATTTATTTTATATGCGGGTACCAGGAGTCGAACTCAGGGCCTCGCGCTTGCCAGGCAGGCACTTATGCCACTGAGCTATATCACTGGCCCTTGTTTTTTTAAATCAATGGACATATATTACAACTCCACCTATTCTTTTGTATATGAACTTAAGTGATGATAGATAAGACGGATTCTTTATCCTATACAAAACAAGTTCAGCAAATGTTATGACTTCTTAAAAAAATGTGTTTTCAACCAGGTAGAATTTTTCCTGAAATATTTTCCTCCACCACATCTGTTGAATTTCAGAGGGTTTTTTTGTCATCACAATTAACAGGGTCCTGAGGAAGCTGGGTATCACAACACAGCTCACACAAGAGGAATCTCCAGGCTGAGGCCTGCCTGCCTCGTACCATGGGGGCTTTGATGGCAGGTGTCCTGTGGAGACCGCAGTCCAGGTCACTAGCACTGCAAGGATGTCCCGGTCCCCTTAGCTGTCACAATGCAAAGCCCTGCTTATGGTCTCCCTTTCCTCACACAGACTCTGCCCCATGCACATCCTGCCTGGCCTAGATCACCTGTGGGTCACATGACAGCTGGCCTGGTGGCCCACCTGCTCCATGAGGCCAGGACAGGCTGGACTCGATGCGAGGCGAGCGCCGAGAGGGACAGCTGTCTGGTCTCAGGGGACCCACTGCTAACAGGGTTTTCAGTTAGAAGGGACAATGAAAGCCCTCGACTGGTTGGTTTATTTATTTATACATTTGTTTAAGCAAAATATTTTCCTCCCCAAAAGTCTTCCACAGAAGCCCCTGATCCTGGCCCCTCGTTTCATGTCACTTGTGGGTGAGGAGAGGCCCCAGAAACCACACTGTGAGTTATTGCTGGGGCCAGTGGCATGACCCAGGACTCCTAACCCTGCAGCCAGGGCCCACCTGAGCCCCCAAAAGGCCTTGCCACTGCCTCCTCACAGTCCGGTCCTCACTGCAGTCCAGGTACCTGCACAGGGGCCGGGCACTTTTTCTGGAAGGGGACAGCACCTGGAGAGTTTCTCTAGTCCCTGAGGCAGGAGGGGATGCAAGAAAACCTGGCAAGGGCCGGTGAGATGGCTCAGTGGCTTAAGCGCCTGCCTGGCAAGCGCGAGGGCCCGAGTTTGACTCCCGGATCCCACATACGAAAAAGGGGCCGGTGATATCGCTCAGCGGCACGGGCGCCTCCTGGCGCGCGACGTCCTGAGGTCGACCCCCCAGTACCCACAAAAAAAAAAAAAAACAAATAAAGATTATTAATAAAAAAAAAAAAAAAGAAAAAGAAAACCTGGCAAGCCAGAAAGTGGACAAAGTCTACCTTAGGTCCTCAGATGTGGTGCACACCTGTAATGCTAGCACTTGGGGGGCTGAGGCAGGAGGATCACTGCTAGATTTCAGCCAGCTTGGACTACATAGTGAGTTCAAGGCTGACCTAGACCGTCTCAAAAGAAAAAGAAAAAGAAAAAAAAAGTCCACCCTGAGTTACCTGTCTTAGGTGCTGCCTTCCAGTGGTCATGATTTGTCTCAAATAGGAGCCACCTGCAACAGAGCACATTGCTTTGTCTTATCCAAGGTCATTTAAGGTGTAACCATTGAAGAAATGTACTCTAGTTTCACCTGATTAAAAGAAGACTTGGTACAAAATCAGCAGAGCCTTTAATTCTACTCACACTCTACTCAAAGGATGTTTGGCCCTAGGTCCGCAGGTCTAAACAGAAAGGAAAGGCACTGGTGATGTCCTCTGAGGGAACTCCTGGCACCAGACAGTGGTGTGGGTCAGTCACACTGTAGCATGAACAGCCACTTATTATCTGGCCACTTTTTACCAGGCAGCTGCCACCTGTTTTGCACACATGGCTTCATTCCACCCTTTAACTATTGCAGCAAAGTACTTAGTGCCTTCTCCGAGCTGCAGTCTGCAAACCTGGCATGGGTAACTCTCCAGGTTCCAAAAGGAAGAAACGGAAGCGGGATTCAAACCCAGATGTCAGACCCCACTTTCATAGTGCTTCGGATTCCACTGCACCTGCCTCTGAGAGAGGAGAGAGTCCTCGCTGCTCTGGGTCCCCACCAGTTAGTCAGGGGCTCACTTCCCACCCGGGCACTTTCCACATCTGCACTGCTCAGGGTATTGCCTCATGCAGCCTGTCTTCCCATGCAGCTGTGGATGCCCAGGTGCTTGCTAATGGGCTCCCTGGCACTGGTTCCTATTCTGTCTTCTTCATCAGCAATGAGCCCCACAAAAACAAGCCAATATGCACATGCAAAGAACTTGCAACATAGGACAGAAGAAATCTTTAAAAAAAGAAAAGGGGCCAGTGAGATGGCTCAGCGGTGTAAGCGTCTGCCTGGCAAGTGCGAGGGGCTGAGTTCGACTCCCGGAACCCACATATGAAAAAAGGGCCGGTGATATCACTCAGCATCAAGGGCGCCTGCTGGTGTGCGAGGTCCTGAGGTCGACCCGCGGTACCCAAAAAGAAAAAAAGAAAAAAGATGTGTATCTCTATTTTTTATTTCTGGTCTTTTGAGACAGGGTCTCACTATGTAGTTCAGGCAGGGCTTGAACTCACTATGCAACCCAGGCTGGCTTCACATGCTTAGTGATCCTCCTGCCTCAGCCTCCCTAGTGCTGGGATTACAGGCATGCACCACCATGCTTGCTAGGTACTGTATCTCAATTTAAGAAATGGCATCAAATACACTAAATAGTGAGAAAAAAGAAACAGGAAGGAGGGAGGGAGGGAAGGAAGGAAAGAAGGGAAGAAGGAAGGAAGGGAGGAAGGAAAGAAGGACAAGATACATGTGCTATGGTAAGGCAAGTGCAGTTCAATGTTTATAGAAGAATCCTGGTGGTGAATAATTGGATGCTCATGGTAAATTCTTCCTGCATTGCTCTGGGTTTACAAGGTTTGACGAACATGCTGGGTGGAGGGCCCGGGTTAAGAGGACATCCTAGGACCAGAGCCCCCTGTCTGCTTTGTGCCTCTAGGGAATGTACTTCCCCTTCTTCTGGGGCGAGGGGCTGTGAACCAGGCTTGGCCAGGCGCTGACTGGACCCAGCTCTTGGTGCCCATGTGATGCCCCAGGAGACAGAGCAGCAGACCTTGTGACAGTGCTGCAGGCGCTGGGTAGGGTCTCACCGATCTTAGGAGAGAAATCCATGGAATGGAAATGGGATGGCTTCTCTGAGAAGAAATGAGTGTTCATCACATCGAACCTACTGACCCTGAGGGGCGAACACTATATCCTGTGGCGCTGAACCAGCCGGGCCTGGACCCGGAAAGGGAAGCCCTGGCGATTTCTCTCAGGGAGCAGACTGCGTGTCACCGGGTGGCAGAACACACACGGACCCCAGCCCACCGCCACCTACAGCTCCTCCTAACCTGTTGGGGAGCTGCTGTCCCCACTGAGGAGGCTCCTTGCAAATGCAAGGCTCCTGCAAGTTGCAATGGGTTTATCTTTTATGTTGAGATTCTGAAGGTCGATCTCCTATGTGATAGTAATAAAATAATGTTTATTTTGAGCCTACTGGCAATTAAGGTACTTTTCTAGTTGTTGCAATTCTCATTCCTCACTAGCAAAACCCTAGAGTCTCCTAAGGAATTATTCATGTCTCACCAGTAACCACAGAAATGCGTGAAAATCCAACAGGAACCAGGGGCTCAGCCCCACAGGAATGAGGTGGAGGCCTGA
The DNA here is from genome assembly GCA_028451465.1 of Erethizon dorsatum. Classification (NCBI taxonomy): domain Eukaryota; kingdom Metazoa; phylum Chordata; class Mammalia; order Rodentia; family Erethizontidae; genus Erethizon; species Erethizon dorsatum. The sequence goes on along the minus strand of CM051832.1, from coordinate 112,090,526 downwards.
CGGGGAATCCTGGCCCGTCCTGTGTCGCCCAGGCCAGCAGCACTCATTTTCTGGATGCCCTGTGGTCACTCGTCATGAGCATCCACGCATACAAATACCTTCCTGTTACCCAGGTCCTCCGGACGAGGCTCCAGGGATTCTCACGGAGTTCTCACAGCTCATTCCTTCTGCAGCTACCAGGTAACGGCTTTTATCATAAATAATTTATCTTATAAAAGATATGAACAGTTAGAACAGTTGTAAATTCAAGGGTTTACCTCAAGATGTTGACAATAACATTTTAATTCACTTTTGTAGTCATAGCCAGTGTTTCCATTTGGTTCTTTAAATATTATCTTCTGTGCTCATCCATACTGACTTGGTATACACATTAATACAATATGTTGCACGGACGTTGGTTCTAGGTTATGTTAGGGCTTTAAATAGTTATGACCACAAACAAATTGTAGAAAAAGAGCACTCAGGAAGATTCTACAAATATGAAATTCTGGCCGTTATTCTGCATATGTGCAGCCCCCTTCGCTCCTCAGTATTCTTAGCAACACAGTAAGGAAAGGGAGGAGCGCAGGGGCCGGGGTGAGGGACGCTGAGGAGCGGGAGCCTTCTCAGGAGGCCGGGTGTGCTCAGAGACGGGGCTGGCATTAGGCTCTTGATGCCCTCTGGAGGTTTCCTTTGATTACTCTTAAGTAATCAAAATTATTTAACATGATTTTGTTTATGCTGCTGGGGGCTCACACATGCGAGGATGGCGCTCTGCCACTGAGCAGCAGCTCTGGGCCATTTCACTTCACTTTATTATTTATTTTGTTTTATTATTTTAATTTTATCTTAGACAGGGACTGGCTAAGTTGCCCAGGCTGGTCTTGATCTTGGGATAATCTTGCCAGAGCTTCTAAGTAGCTGGGATTACAGGTGTGTGTCTTCATGCCTGGAAAACTAATTTTTAAAATCGACATTTACTATAAACATCTCTTACTCATGAGTATGCATCAGTTAATATACTCTTGATGAAATTATAGGATTCAGGCTGTGGAGAAATACAAAAATCTTATTTATATTCAAACTGCCCCGTCTACCCTCCCTGATCTCAGACCAAAAAAAAAAAAAAAAGGCATTTACCATATGATTAAAAAGTACAAGTCTTGTAACATTTTGGACGTTTTCTTTTCCAAATGAAAAATGAAACAAAGCAGGCAAAAATGCAGTAGAAATCAAACCCCACAGCAATGCCAGTCTCCTGCGCATCGAGTCCTGCACGTCACAGTGGAGAGGGGCAAGAGGAGGAGGGCCCACGCTAGGCAGGTGTAAACTAGTGGCCGCTACCTTCCCGAGAATGTAAACCTCCAGTGAGATAATAACGGAAAAGCCACGTGTTTCAGATCAAGGGAAATGACGGGCAGGTTCTGTCGCACTCACCGGGACAGCACTCCTCGGAATCACGCAGGGTCCTCTGCGGGAAGAGTGCGGGAGACGCTGCCTCGGGCCGCGCTATCTCCAGGCGCCCGAGTCCCAGTCTGTGCTCAGCAGCTCAGTGTCCCCAGACCCTCCAGCCTGGGCCCTTTGCTTCCTCACAGCGGGCGCTTCCGCCAGCCCCTCGGGCCCCAGAGCCAGGGTCCTGCTGGAGAACCAGAAAAGGGCTGCCCGCTTCCAACTACGAGAACACATCCTCTTGTTTTACTTCCAGAGAAAGAGTTGAAGGATGAAAGCGGTGTTTGTGGTCGCTGTCCTCGCGCTCACGGCTCGCTGCACACCAGTAAGTGACTTCTGCTGTCCTCTCTGCAGATGGGTCTTGGATCGTTCCTCCTGTGTGTGAGCGATGCTCAGTCCTGCGTGTGGGGGCAACGTGGGAAGCCAGGGCTCCACGTGCATTTGCACGGCTTCTCTGGCCGCGAGGGCCACTCTGGGAACCGATTTTAACCTCCTGGAACAAGGAGCGCTGTGAGGAGGGAGGTGGGAAGCTGTCCTGGCTGAGAGGAGGCAGGGCTTCCTGCTCTTGGCTGCCCTTTAATCACTCGGAAACTGCAAGCCCTGATACCTGGGTCCCATGCCCCAAAATCTAACTTCACTGTTCTGGAGTTTGACCCAGGCCAGGGGGGCTCTGAGCTCCCCAAGGATTATTCCAATGGGCAGCGCAGGGGGGACCCACTAGGGGAGGGAGGGCACTCTTGGGCTGGCACAGCTGTGGGCAGCAGCTGGCAGTGGAGACAGTGATGGCCCCAGGCAGTGGGGTAAACAAGGCCCTGATGAGGTAGGCACTGTGATCAAGGGTGGCGTGGGTGTCTTGAGGGGATCCTGTGAGATTCTTTATCCTGCTTGGAAAAAAGTTCAGTCACTGAGGCTGACTGGCATAAGACATAGTCGCCAACCTGAAAACACAATTTCCTTGAATATCTGTAAGAGTCCAGCACCGTGCTGGGTGCCAGGATCACACACCTGGCACAGTCCACATCTGCCTCCAAGGGACTCAGAGGTGAATTCCTCGATCTTTACCATGATGATCATAACCGTGAATTTCCTATCTCCATTTTCCCGCTTAATTTTCCCAGGTACGAAACTTCCACCATGAAATTCAGTATGATCCTTTCTCAGTCTGCTTAAGCTGGCAGGTAATTCCTCCCTCTCTGTCTTTATTTAACCTAAGCTAGGATGCTTACTCTCCTAGGAAGATATGATTTAGGAGAAAAAATTTCACATTTTCAAAGTTATATTTTCAGGAACATTTATGTAGGATTGGAATATTTTCTCCACGGTAAAAGTGAAAAACTCTAAGGCAAGCCTGGCTTGGTGGCGAACATCTGTAATGACAGCCCTGTGTGCGGCTGGGGCAGGAGGTGTCAAGTTTGAGCCAGCCTGGGCAATGTAGCAGCTCAGAAAGACCCTGTCTCAAAACAACAACAACAACAACAACAAACAAACAAACCAAATGCTGGGGATGTAGCAGATGTAGCAAAGACTCTGGTTCAATTCCCTGTACCCCCAAAATACACACATACATTCATACACACAGTGAAACGTAGCACCAAAGCCAAGGCCCAAAGAGCAGCAAGTAGTCTGCAGGGCACACCTGGGAGTTTCTCAGCAGTGTCTGCAGCCGGCAGAAGCCGCGGGAGAACGAGCCCTCTGCAGGCCTGGGAAGGGCAGCAGCACAGGCCGAGTCCCCGCTCCTTCAGGGGAGCCGCCCCTTCCCAACACTCAGGGGGGTTGGCGCCTGTCCTTTTACCCATAAGGGGATGACATGCATCATGACATTTCACTTACGAGTTTAACCAGGTGACTGAAATAGAAGGGAAGCAAATTTCAAGGTTCCTCATGCAAGGAAATGATAAACACTTAAGGGGTTGGAAAAGCTGATGACTCTGATTTGCTCATTACACACTATATATATATACAAAAAGGGGGATCAGGACATGCACGGAGGGGTCACAGGGAGAAAAGAAAAGTATGAGAAAAGAAATTAAGATGTATTATGTACATGTACTAACTCCCCACAATGAATGTAAACATTATGTACTATAAATATTTACCAATATGTAAAAGAAAATGATTAATGCAAAAAATAAAAGAGTACACAATGCTACCTATTATACTCCCACAATGTTACTTACAAAAAAATACAGAATTATGTCAGATCAAAATTTACTCATAAAGTGAACACTAAAAATTCATAATCCAGAAATCTACTTTAAGTGTTAGTTACTGATGAACACACGTATTTATTCTTTAGAATTCCTCCTGGTCATGTATTTTCTGGAGCATTGCACAGAGTTATTCAAGATTTCATATTACTTGTAACAGTTCTTCAGTACATCAGAAATTTTCAAAGAATTTTGAAAATATGAGTTATATTATATTTTGTATTTATAGGGATTTGACCCAATAAGCATATTAGATTTAGGACAAATGAAAATTTTGGTACATCCACTATATTCACAGTTTCTCACAACACTATCTTCATTTTTAAGTGTGAATTAAACCAAAATGACTAGAGATGTTACCGTGAAATACACATAGATAGGAGTCATCTGCACTATGCAATCTCAGCTTTGCAGGTAAAGTCATGTAAAAATGAAGACTTCCCTTATTCTACATTTATACTTACTCTCAATATTAGTTCTTTCAGATTTTCTGTGATTTTGTGGCTCACAGAGTACATTCACCCATTGCTTATGAACATAAGGTTTCTCTCCAGTGTGAGTTCTTTCACTTATTTTAAAGTAACGGGAAGAATAGGTTTTCCCACATTGTTTACATATGTAGGGTTCCCTCCTGTGTGAGTCCTTTCGTGTGTGCAAGCAACTAGATTGAATTATTTTCCATATTGCTTACATATGTAGTGTTTCTTTTCATGTGGTTTTTCAGGTATATCAAAGTAACGTATTAATTAGGAATATCCCATGTTGCTTATATGCATAGTGTTTCTCTTCACTGTGAAAGGAACTGCTGTCAGTGAAAGATTTTCCATATTGTTTCCATACATTGTTTCTCTCAACTGTGAATTCTTTTATGTCTATAAATACAATGAATATAAGTGAAGGCTTTCCCACATTTCTTACATACATATGAATTCTGTCCATTGGAGGTTTTTTCATGTATGTGAATATAGCAAGATGAAGTAAAAGCTTTTTCACATGTTTACATACCTAGGGATTCATTTTGCTGAGATTTCTTTCATGGATTTGAACATAATTTGGTGTACTGATGTTTTTCACATCTGGCTTACATACCTACGGCTTCTTTCCACTGTGAGTTCCTTCACGAGGATTACAGTACACCTTCAGACACTGCTCATATGCATAGGGTTTCTCTACAGCCTTTGTCCTTGCAAGTTTCTGAAAGGACTGGGGAATCACTACAGGTTTTCCTGTATTCATTACATTTATACATCTTTTCAAATCCCTTCTACTCATATAGTTTGAGTCTAGTGTGAGCTGTGGGCACATTTAGCAATAAATGACCAAATAGGGAGCTTCTACAAACAAGGCTTTCGGTTGGTTTTGTACCAGGCGTTTCCTGTACATTTTAGGATCAGCTGCCCAGAGGAACATTTCTCTATGCTGATTCTATAATTTATATTTACTCCATTTTTCTACCTCTTTACTTCTGCAAAAGAAAAAATAAACAACAAAAAATATGATTAAAAAGTGTCCAAATTAATGATTTACCACAAGTTCTGATTTGATGTTTCCTAAGCATTTCTGATCAGGAATTGGCTAAATGATCTGAATAATGACTTCAAAACAGATATTACCAAAAAGGTAGTATTCATGTGGAAGTATTTACATTGGTACATTTGCAATATATAATAGTTACTTTCATTATAGGAATTCAGTGCAAATATTTATCATATCTTGCTCATTTTTATACACCTTTCCTCATCACCCTTTCCCCTTTTTCTCCTGATCCTCTTCCTCATCTCAAATGTCTGACTTGCTGATTTCTACCATCTTTCCTTTATTTTAGTCCTTAATTTGTATTTTTGATTTTTGATAGAAAAGATATCATGTGACATTTGATTTTCTGCGTTTGATATATTTCACTGAATATTATGGTCAAAAATCTATCCATCTTGTTCATAAATATGATATTCTTTATATGGCTGAATAATATGCACATATATATATATGTGACCACCTAGGTTGCTTTCAGAGCTTAACTGTTGTTAAGTATGCTACCATAAATATAGATATACATTTATCGCAATAGGATAATCTTATCTTGGGAATATGCCCAGTGGAGGTACAGCTGGATCAAATGGAATTTTTATTTTCACTTTTTTTGAGGAATCTCTATACTCATTTACGTAATGGTTCTGCTACTTTACATTCCCACCAAAAATATATGTTTTTAAAATCTTTTAACTTGAGTAAACTGAATGCTATAAAGGATGCTTTAGAAATGGTTATTATGTAAAGAGTGGCATTCACTTGGATTTTGAACACTGTTAGCAGGTTGGAAATTTGGCAAATACTGAATGGCTATACAACATTTAAATACAGATAGTATTCCTTATAAATTACTTGGTATAAAATTATTTTTAGAAAATATTCAGATGTATACATAATCAGATATCTTGAAGTTCAGTCCCAGAATAAATGGACTTTGTCTCACATACATCTATGCTTCATGCCTAATGCAATTTTATACCTGTTCATAATTTTAATCATGGAAATAATTTGTCTACAGAAATATCAGATATCACTAGTGTCATAATGGCAGTACTCCCAATTTTCAATATTGGAAAATCTTAAACATTTACCTATCAGATTATAGACATTCAACCTTTATCTGTTTTTGGAGAAAGCTTGTGAGATTTTAAAAAATTGAGTATGGTCTCATTTGTACAGTTTGTTCTTTGTAATATTCCTGGTTACCCCCTGACTCTTGAAGAACATACTTTTATTTCTTGAGACAAGGTTTCAGTATGCAGTTTAGGCTGGCCTGGAACTCACAGTGATCCTCCTGCCCTCAGCCTCTTGAGTGCTGGGATTACAGGCATGCGCCACCAAGCCCACCCAGAGCATAAATTTTTTAAGAGTGCAAAATTAGGGCCGGTGAGATGGCTCAGCGGCTTAAGCGCCTGCCTTGCAAGCGCGAAGGCCCAAGTTCGACTCCCGGAACCCACATACGAAAAAGGGGCCGGTGATATCGCTCAGCGGCACGGGCGCCTGCTGGTGCGCGAGGTCCTGAGGTCGATCCCCAGGTACCCACAAAAAAAAAAAAAAAGTGCAAAATTATTTAAAATTCTCCTATAACATTTGTACTGATCATCAATTTGCAGATCCTCCCAGTTTCTTCCTTAAGTGTAGATGAACAATGATGTTACTACATTATATAAGAATTAAGAGATACAGTTTCATGGAATCATGTGACAATGTCTGGAATATTCATCAAAAATTTTCATCTTCTAGCTTTCAAAAATTACACTGATAAGCAAGAAGCAGTGCTCTCTCATTGTATAATCTACAAAATATCATCCTTAGCAATAGCAGCCATGACCCTAAAGGTTTTCCATATAACATCTCTGTAGCGCTTCTTTTAGGAAGAATTCAGCAAAGCCCCCTCCTTCATTACAAAGTCCATAGCCATCTCCTCAAGAGTCACTACCTCCTACATCATCACACATATTATTTCCAGGAAAAAGGTTGTGAACCACAGCAATGAATAGCTCAGCTCCATTCATAAATTATGCAATGAGGCTGTGGGCTTGAAATGTTTATTTCACATTTGGTCATCAGACCCTTTTTCTCAATCCATATTTTTTTTGTGTGTTTGTGGGTACCAGGGGTTGAACTCAGGACCTTGCACGCCTGCAGGTGCCCGTGCTGCTGAGTGATATCACCAGCCCGTTTTTCATATGTGGGTACCGGGAGTCGAACTCAGGACCTCATGCTTGCCAGGCAGGTGCTTATGCCGCTGAGCTATCTCACCGGGCCACTCAATCCATATTTATGTCCTCTCTCACAGCAACCCCAATGCTGAACTAAAATCCATTGCTAAAGCATCAGCAGAACACAGTAGGGTGTTATGATGGCATGCTTGTAGTTGCTGCCCTTGGCAGTCTCAGGCAAGAGGACTGCAGGTGTTCAAGGTCAGCTTGGGTTACACAGTGAGTTTAAGGTCAGTTTGAACTGCTCACTACTATGTAGTGAGACCCTGTCTCAGAAGACCAAAAAGAAAAAAATGAATATGAACAATTTGTCCTGCTGGGTCACTCCAGTTTTATTTATACACTGTCACTGAAGAATGGTTTTTAGAGGGAGACTACATGACCAAAACTCTGGGGTAGATAAATCTCTAATGAATTGTTTTGATAGGTCCTTTCATTTTTTGTATCTAGACAGCATTTTGAAACTTTGACCTGGTTTCATAGACAAAATATCAATTGAACACCAAATAAAATTCATGAATGATAACTGCAAATGCTAATTTTAAAATTACAGTTTTTATTGGAGGAGGATTAAGGACAATATTAGGGGAAGGTAGCGTATTTTCTTATAATTTAATGGCACTAATAGATCACCTTTCATACAGATATAAAAATCTAGAGTAGAATAAGTGAGGGTACTGGGGAGATGGTTATGATTAAGTATATGTTGAAAAGCCAATTTTGCAATGTTTATAGGCACTAATAAAAAATTCAAGAGAAAATTTCTCAAAAATCCCACCTTTTGTCAAAAACTATACTTCTGTGTAACAAATGTCTATCAATGTTCAATAACATGTAGACAAGTAGGTGATAGCTTATTTAATGAAAGAAATTCAAGCCGACTATTCAGAGCTTGGTACCATTAGTAGAGAGAGTAACAAATAGTTTACAGGAAAGGAAGACAATCCTCAGAGAGCCCACATGTAAACAAGATATTAATACAAGATAGAGCTGACATCGTACAACAGTGGCAGAAGTCACAAGGTGTTTAATACATGAAGTGGGGAGAAACTGGTGTGTACTTGAGAACCTGTATTGTATTCCTCCTCTATTCTATGAACAATAAAGTAACAGTCTGAAATAAGAAAATTTAAATATTTTGAGAATTCAATGTAAAATATTTCTTGAATATGAAGTATGAATTTCCTCAGGAAAAAAATTAAAAAGCCATAAGAATTAGAGGGAGAAATTTCAATTCTGGAAAGTTATGAGAGGTAGGAGACAAAAATTCTAAAAATATGAAATGTATGCAACATAAAATATTTGTGTACAAAGTAAAAATCATTGAACACATTTCAAAAATGAAATGTATCTAACTCAAGTAAAAACGCCAAAGATAAAGTAAGACCCATGACCTTGGCTGAGGCAAAAGCCAAAAAATGGAAGTGTGGAGGACAACAATAAATAATTACGCTTATGCAAGAATGGAGGATGAGGTTGGGCATGAATTTACATGTTTTCCTACCCTCTAACATTAAAAGTTGAGAAATAATTTTCAGATTGGACAGCAATATACAAAGTGGCACAGCTGCAAACACGAGTGCTTCAGGCACCCAGCTATCAGCAGTTAGGCTTCACGCTGACCATCAGGAGTGCAGCTTAGAAAGTCAAAGAAAAGACTGACATCAGAGATCATAAATGTCTACACATCCAGCTTATGATGGAAATTGCTATGCTTGCCTACAGAGGAATTGTTATCATGATACTGATGAATATATGGCATGAAAAACCAAGAGGACATGCAAGGAAATATGATTCATGTCATTGAGGGCTCTCGCAGAGTGAAATAGGCCTCACATGCAAGTACCAAGTTTCTTGAGAATGAAGGATCCTGGTCCAAGAGGTTTAAGTTCAGAGAGAACTCACAGTGAGAATTCACTCCCACAAGCAGAGGTTTGGGTAGTTAATCTGCCAGATTCAAAGTTATAAAGCCCAAGCTGTTGATCGTAGTATCTTCAAATGGAACACAAAGAGTAGAAGCATTAGGGGTTAAATACGATTAGTAAAATTCCAAAAGTAAATTCACATACATTTACTTTCCATTCAGCTGGAAATGAAAAGGGAAAGTTCACAGGCAAATAACAAAACAGTGGACTACTTCTACATCTAATGGTTAGCAGAAAGTACAGTGTTAAATTCAACCATTTTAATTTTACTCCCTCAAAACTAGAAAAGGGGGAAGAATATGATTTTGAGTTTTTTCTCATTCGACACATGAGAAACAAAAATCAAATATGAAGGAAGAGGTAAATATGGCTCCACAATAAAACAGTGAATTGAGTGAAACAGTTTCTGAGAAAGTTCAGTGAATTCTTTACATAAAAACTATCAGACAACAGTTTTAATTATTCCAAAAGGGGTAGAGGCAAACAAAGTTAATGAAAGGAAACTAGAAAATGACATCAGTCAAGATTTAGACATTACTGAAAAGCCATACGGAAATTATGCAAGTGCAAAAGTAAAAAAATTAAATGAATCAACTGCTATAGATGCACCATGGTACAATTAAGCAGCCAGAATTAACAAAGAAGAAAAACAACTGAAATCATGCAGCAATGAAGGGAAAACACAGAATAAATCTGAGTGAAAATATCTCCAGCACATCCATTTTGCAGGAATTGTTCACTGATATCCTATATGGAGAAGCAGAAGGTATGTTAGGCTCTCTCATCACTTACAGTAGAGATTTCTGAATAAGAAATCTAGAACTTCTTCATACCTACCAGTATTAAATTATGTTCCAACTGATACCATCAACAATCCACTGGGTTTACAGAGCTACTGTTATGTACAATGAATGACATAAACTGTATATGGGGTGGGAAGTAACTTTGGACCTATACAAGTATGTGACTGTCTCTGAAACAATAATGTTATTTCAAAGTGGATTTTGATTAGTTGTAATGGATGTTGTTAATATTACAAAAATCAGAAAAGTTAGGACATCAGCCTACTGAATATCTTAATACCACCAAAATAAATCATGTAAATATGAGCATGAAAAATAAATATTTGTTTCGTACAAAAACCCTAAAATTGTATAGATATGACAATGTTTCTTTTTTTTTTTTTTTTGTGGGTACCAGGGGGTCGACCTCAGGACCTCGCACGCCAACAGGCACCCGTGCCGCTGAGCGATATCACCGGCCCCTTTTTCATATGTGGGATCCGGGAGTCAAACTCGGGCCCTCGCGCTTGCAAGGCAGGTGCTTAAGCCGCTGAGCCATCTCACCGGCCCATGACAATGTTTCTTGATATCAAATAAAAAAACAGGAAAATTATACACTGCACATAATCTACAGTTATATTTGGATACATGCAGATATCCTCTCAGAATGTGGAAAACAATACTTTCTGATTTATAAGCTGTTTGAAAACAGTTAAACTGTCTAAAATAAATGTTCAGACATATTTAAAACATAACACTATAATTAAAAAATATCCCTATAAACATTCCTATAAACTCTCTTGTAATAAAGAAAACTGAAGCATATGCATGAAGAATTAAAACAGAATCTACAGAGAAATTTTCAATCATTAATAAAAATTCAGTTTTAAGTGTTATTACCCCACAATTATTAAAACAGTACAAATTACATAAATATTTAGCTTATTGGAATATAAAAATACTTCACAATTCACCTGTGAACTAAACATGATCCAAAATAATGTATCACCTAATTTGATTGCAAGACAATAAATTCCCTCCATACTGCTTACACACAGAATTATGTCAGCACATTTGTTCTTAAAAGTGAATTTATGGGCCAGTGAGATGGCTCAGCGGCTTAAGCGCCTGCCCGGCAAGCGCGAGGGCCCGAGTTCGACTCCCGGAACCCACATACAAAAAAGGGGCCGGTGATATCGCTCAGCGGCACGGGCGCCCGCTGGCGCGCGAGGTCCTGAGGTCGACCCCCTGGTACCCACAAAAAAAAAAAAAAAAAAGTGAATTTACATAATCCAGAGATCTACTTTAAGAATTACTGATGAACACACTATATTCATAGTATATGATTTATCACTTCATTGTGTAATTTATGGAACATTCCACACAAAAATAACTGACATCAAGTTTTTCATGTACTATGCTTTTTAGGTTCCCACTATGTGAGACACATTCAAAGGATTTTGAAGATGAGTTATAACTGAGAAATGTATGCATTTACTGGGATTTTTTGATCCAATATGCATTTTTACATATAAGCCAGCTAAAGACTTATGTACATTATTTCCATTCATGGTTTCTCACTACACAGTATTCTTCTATAAGAATAAAACCCTAAATGACTAGAGGTGTTCTCATACAATGCCCGTTTATAGGAGTCATCTGTACTATGCAATGTCATGTTTCCATGAAAGGTCATGCAAAAGTGAAAAATCTCCACAACTTTATATTTGTACTTACTTGCAGTGTGTTTAGGTTTTCTGAAGTTATGGAAATTACAAAAGGCTTTCTCACATTATCTACATAGGGTTTTTATCCAGTGTAAGTTTCTCCATGTGTTTCAAGGTAAGCTGAAGTGTAGGGTTTCCATTTACCAAATACATATGGCTTCTCTCTCATATGAACACTTTCATGTATTTGAATACATTTGGAAAAAATAAAACTTTTACCACATTGTTCACATTTTCTTCCTTATGAATTCTTTTATGTAATGATACCTATGAGTACTAAAAGACTTCCCATTGTTTACAAAGGGCTCCTTTCCACTCTGAATCCTTTCATGTCATTGTGCCACTACATACTCATGGTTAATTTCTTTTGATATTTTTTATCATCTATGATGATTATTGGAGTAGTCTTTTGCACAATGTGTACATGTGCATTTTGACAGTGTGTGTACTAAACTCTTTCACACATTACATCCACAGGGTTTCTCACCAGTGTGAATTCTTTCAAATATGTGACAATAACTGTGGGTACTTAGTGCTTTTCCACATTGTTTTCATATATTTTCTATTCAGTATGAGTTCTTTCATGTATTTCACAATGACTATATGGGCAGAAATCCTTCCTACATTGCTTATATACATAGGGTTTCTCAACAGTGAGTTTTTTATGTACTTGAAAATAACTATGTTTTCTAGAGGCATATATAGGGCTTCTCTCATGTGTGAATTCTCTCATGTATTTAACACGGCATGAACTGAAAGCTTTCCCACAATGCTTTCATAGTTTCACAGCAATGTGATTTAATTCAGTATTTGACAGTACATATATATAGTGTTTTCCCACATTGTTTAAACACATAAGCTTTCTCTAGTGTCATTTCTTTCATGTATTTGACAATTGTGTGTACTGAATGATTTCCCACACTGCTCACATACATAGTGTTTCACTGCAGTGTATCTTATGTTTACAAAATGAACTGTTATCAGTGAAAGCTTTCCCACATTGGTTACATACATACGGTTTTTCTCCAGTGTGAATTCTTTCATGTATTTGACAATTACTGTGTCTACTGAATGCTTTACCACAATGCTTGCATACATAGGGTTTCTGTCCAGTGTGGATTTTTTCATGTATGTGGCAATCACTTTGTGTCCTGAAAGCTTTCCCACATTGCTTACATACATAGGGTTTCTCCCCAGTGTGAGTTCTTTTATGTGTACAAATTGAACTCTTACAAGTGAATGCTTTCCCACACTGTACATACATGTAGGGTTTCTCTCCAGTGTGATTTCTTTCATGTATTTTGCAGTACTTGTATGTCCTAAATGCTTTCCCACATTCCTTACACACATATGGTTTCTCCCCAGTGTGAGTTTTTTCATGGATTTGACAATCACTGTGTCTGGTGAAAGCTTTCCCACACTGCTTACATAGACAAGGTTTCTCCCCAGTGTGAATTTTTTCACGTATTTTACAATTACTCTTGAAATTGAAAGCTTTCCCGCAGTGGTTACATACATAGGGTTTCTCTCCAGTGTGATTTCTCTCATGTATTTGACAATACTTGTGTGTACTGAAAGCTTTCCCACACTGCTTGCATACATAGGGTTTCTCACCAATATGAGTTTTTTCATGTATTCGACAATTACTGGGTTTGCCAAAAGCTTTCCCACAATGCTTACATACATAGGGTTTCTCCTTAGAGTGAGTTCTTTCATGTGTACAAAATGAAGTGTTACTAGTAAAGGATTTCTGACATTGTTTACATAGTGTTTTTCTCCATTATGAGGTCTTTCCTGTATTTGAATATAATCATGGGAATTAAAAGCTTTGCCACATTGTGTATATATGAAGGGATGCACTCCACTGTGATTTTTTTCATGGATTTGGACATAATTGGGCATATCAAAGGTGTGTGAGTCCTGTTTACATTCAAGGGGCTTTTCTCTATTGTGAGTTTCTACACTGCAATCACAGTAAGCTTTCCCACACTGCTGATATTCATAGGATCTCTCCCCAGTGTTTGTACTTGCATGCCTCTGAAAGGACCGAGAATCATGTACATTACAATTAGACAGCTTGTCTTCAAATCCCTGACAGTCATATGATTTGAGTGCAGTGTGAGCTATGATGGGTACATGTAGCAATGAATGACCAATCAGGGGCTTTCTACAAACAAGATTTTCAGCTGGCTTCAAACCAGGAGGCTTCATGTGCACATTAGAATCTGGAGTCCAAAAACACATTTCTCCATCTTGATGCCATGATTTATTTTGATGGCATTCTACTGCCTCTTCACATCTGTAAAGCAAAAATAATAAACATAATGAAAAATCAATCACATTATAAAGTGTTTCCTTATTAATGATTTACTAGGAGGAGATCTGGTTGAATGTTCCCTATAAATATTTAACTATGAATTTCCTGTACACTCTGGATATGGCTTTAAAACAGCCCTTTCTGAAATAGTAGTCTTAATTTGAAAGTTTTTAGAATGACACATTTGCAATACATAATTCTTTCATTTCGAGGAATCAGTACACATGTATATATGTTATTTTTAACACCCTTTCCTCCACGACCCTGCACCCTCCCCTTTCCATTGAACCTCTTCCCCATCACCAAAAGCCTATTTTCTATCATCTCTCCTTTATTTTACTCTTTAATTCATATATTGTTTCTCATATATATCACCAGACATTAAGCTTTCAGTATTTGATTTATTTCACTTAAAATTATGTCTGTCTTATTTCACTTAAAAGTTATGGGCTCAAGATCCATCCAATTTTTTTTTGGCAAATGACATCATTTTATTCTTCTTTCTAGCAGAATATAATTCCATTATGTATACATACCACATGTTTTTCAGTGCTGAAGATTTAACCCGGGGCACTAGCACTGAGCTACATCCACAGCCTTTATTTTGAAATAGTTTCCTCGATCATTAAGTTGCCCATGCTGAGTTTGAACGTGTGATCTTTCTCTCAGAGTGCTGTGCTTACAAGCATGCACCATCATGGTTGACTCATTCCATATATTCTTTACCCATTCATCTGTGGATAGGCTGTTTTCAGAAATCACCTATTGAAAATTGTGTTCCCATAACATGTGTATGCATGTGTCATTATAATGACTAAATTTTTAGGAATATACCCAGTAAAAATAAATATAGCTCAATCAAATGGAATTTCTATTTTTATTTTTTTGAGAATTTTCTATACACATTTCCATAGATGTTGTACTATGTGACATTCCCACTAAAAACACAGGAAGGTGCTTTGTAACAATTCTGGAAAATGAATGGACTGAATGTTGTGGAGAATTGCTTGCAAGCAGCTATTATTAAAACAGTGACATTTATTTGGATTTGAATAGTTCTACCAGGGTAGCAATTTTCCAAATACCAACTGTATATAACATATTTAAATAAACATAGCATTCCTTAAATAAATTGTTTGGTACAAAAGCAGTCTTCAGAAAATATTAATATATATCCATAAGATATTCTGAACTAGGTCCCTAGTCTAAACAAAAATTCTGTTTCATATATACTTACAGCCAATACCTAAATGTAATTTCATAAAATGTTTTCATAATTCTGAGTGTAGAAGATATTTTGTTTATTCTGACACATTAGATAATGTCACTTGTAGCATAATATCAGCACTCCATAAATTCCCAGTATTAGACTATTTCAAATATTCAATTGTCCCAGTAAAGATTCTCAACATGTGTGCATGCTAGGAAAGTTTGTGAGATGAAATAAATTTGAACTTCCTTTCTTTTGCAGTTTAGTTGGTTTTAAAATTTTTAAAATTTCTATTAATACCTATCTTTAACACATAATGACTACATTCATCATAGATTGTTGGTACACATACAGAACAAAACTTAATACTTTTTGCATTCCCTTTCCACACCCTCTTCCGTTCATTCATCTGTTATCTCCCTTCATTTTTACAAAATATCTTTCTCCATGTTTTCTATTATGTATCTTTCATTTTGTTCTTTCATTTTTTCACCCACAATGAAGTACTACTTTGCCATAAAGAAGGATAAACTTGACTCATTTGTAGGAAAAAGATTGCACCTTTAATGGTAGGTGAAACAAATCACAAACACAACCTTAAAAATTGCATGGTTCCTCTTATATAAGAAACTAACAATATAGTTTCCTTGGTTTAAAATTTTTTGCTCTTCCCTGACTTTTGATGAAATTTAGTGCGAATTACCTTAGATTTCTCCTCCAATATTGTTGCCACTCATCTTCAATTTGTTGGTCATCCCAATTTCCTCCTAAAGTGTAGAAAAAAAAAATTGTAAGTTATTCCAGCATTACATAAAAATTCAGATTCCAGGTAAATTCATGGTATCATGTGATCATACCTACACTATTCATCAAAATGTTTTCACATTCCAATTAGTAAAATTACACTGATGACCAAGAAGCAATGCTCTCTGATTTTATAAATTAGATAATGATATCACTCTCACCTATAGTAGACACATTACTAAATGTTTCCCACATCACATCTCTGTAGAACTTCTTTTGGGATGAATCCAGCAAAGCCCACTCCTCCATGGTGAAGGTCACAGCAACATCCTCAAAGGTCACTGCCTCCAAAATCATCACACACATATTTACAGGAAGATAACTGAGACTCACAGTATGGAACATTTTAACTCCACCCATAAAAAGCTGCAATGAGATCGAATCCTCCAAATGTTTACATCATGTCTTGTTATCAAATTCTTTTTCTCCACCCATATCTCATACAGGAATTCTGATGCTACAATGGAATTCACTGCTAAAGCAACATAATGGGAACAGCGGTTCTCCTGCTGATTAACCCAGTTTTCTTTGTACACTATCTCCAAAACATAGAGAAATTTACAAGACAAGCATACAAATAAAAATTGGAATAGATGTCTAATTAACTCCTTTGACAGATCATAGAAAGCTTCTCTTTTTACAACTTATTATTTAGGAAACTTTTCCTTCTCTGATTGTATTTAGATAGCATTTTGAAACCTGAACTTGGTTTCATGGGCAAAGAATTAATCAAATAGTAAATAAATATCATGAATGATAATTAAAATGTAATAAAAAACATAATTTTTATTGGAGAATGTCTATGAATGACTAAATTAACTTAAGGGCTCAATGACACCAAATGGTTACCTTTCACACTGATGGGAAAAATTCTATGGTGGTAGGAGGGAGAAAAATGGGGGGAATGTATATGATCAAAATATATGCACAGGGCCGGTGATATCGCTCAGTGGCACGGGAGCCTGCTGGCATGCGAGGTCCTGAGTTCAACCCCCGGTACCCACCAAAAAAAAAATAATATATATATATATATATATATATATATATATATATGCATTGAAAACCAATATTTTGCAAAGTTAACAGGCACTAATAAGACAATGCAGTTAAGAAAATAAATTGTCACTTCAAATCATAGTTTCAATTTGACCAAAAACTAGCTGTTCAGTATAATAAATGTCTAACAAAATTGATTAACTAGCAATAAGAAAATGACAGCTTGCCTAACACACATTAAAAAGATTCACAATGCAGTGTTTAGGGAACTGTATATTTAGTAGACAGAATGACAAACAGATCACAGGAAAGGAAAAAAGTCTTCAGTGGGCCCACATGTACATAGAATACCGATTCATGATAGAGCTGGTATAGTACAAAATGGCAAAAATCACAATGTGTTCAATACAGGAGACAAGGAGAAACAGGAATGTACAATAAAACATTTTATCCTCCATGTTCCATGAACAATAATTAAGTATCACCTTGAAATGTGAAAGTTAAACTTGAGTACTTGAGAATTCAGAGTCAAATAGCTTTTGGATGTGACAAAAAGTTTCCTCAGTAGAAAATCAAGAAGCCATCAGGATTAAAGGAAGAAACTGAAACCTATGAAAAGCATGAGGGATAAAAGAGACAAGTTAAAAAATGAAGTGCATATAAAAAATGTGTATGGAGTAAAAATTAACAAAAACATAGCAAAACATAATTTGAGAGAAACACAAAGTATGAAATGAGACCCATGACGTTGGTTGAAGAAATAGCCAAATAAAATGGAAATGTGGAAGGATACAGCTATAAGTAGACTTATGGAAGAATGGTGGATTGACTGATGCACTCCACAGCCATTTCCTGTCCTTTAAAGGTTAACAAAATCTATAGACCAAGAACTTTATTCCAATGGAGTTTGCCAACCTTCTCCATGGAAATATGAAAGATAATTTGCATATTGGACAGCAGTAAACAAGGTGGTACAGTTGCAAATATTCGACCTGGAGACACCCATCAAGCTGTGGTCTAACTGCATGCTGGCCATCCAGATGGCAGCAGGTTAGAAAGTCAGGGAAGTAAAAGATGGACATCAAAACCAATTCATACTTAAACTTCCTATTAACAGAGAATTTGATGCTAAACTTTAAGAGGAATGGCCTTCATGTTGAGACTGGTAAAGTTATGGCATAAAAATCCAAGAGGATGTGCGAAGGATTATGACTCACATAAGTAATGGCTCAGGCAGAGCAGAGTGCCAGAATCTCACAGTGATAATCAGAGAAAATTTTTTCTGATTCTGAGAATGGAAAGAGAACACAATCATTTTATAAATTCTCATGTTTCAACAAGTTCTGACTGGAAAATACTGTTTTTCTGAAAGCCTAAAACACTGGGACATTTCTACACCCAAATTCTTGGTAAAAGTGAAGTTCTTAATTTCAACCACTCTAAGCTATCTCCCTAAACCCTGAAAATGAAATAGGATGTGATTTTAACTTTTACCTCATTAGACTAAACAAATGTTCACATATGAGCAACAAATAATACCAACAAGATAGATTAGAGGAAGGGAAAAGTATGTCTTAGAAATGAAAAAAACAAATGAATTGAGGAGACGGTCCCTTAAAAAGATCAGTGAATTGGGCCAGTGAGATGGCTCAGTGGCGTAAGCGCCTGCCTGGCAAGTGCAAGGATCCAAGTTCAACTCCCGGAACCCACATACGAAAAAAGAAATAGTCATGTGTCTGCAGTTGATATAACCCTGCCTCTCTCCTGCAGAACCAGTGTGGTCTCTTCATTCTCTAACAAAGGGCCGGCTGCTGACCAGATCAAAACAGCCAGGTCCCAAAGAGGGTTTAAATAGGTATGATGTATTGGTTTAAAATCCCTGGCACAGGTCACAGGTGGTAATGGGGGCCTTGCAGAGTTGTGTGTGAGAAATGGACAAGACAATCTAAGAGCTCAGTGCTGCGCAGGTGTCAATAACCACAGCTCACAGCCCTCTTCAGCAGACACGAGGCCTGGCCGCTCAGTCCCACTACAGAGAAAGCAACCGATGCTTGCACCCCTAAGGCCTTTATGTTTCCCTTCCTTTGCAGTCCTAGCAAAACCGCAGCTTCTTTCAGCATTTGCACAACCACTCTTACATACCTCTCCATCTCTGTCCATCCGGTGCCTTCCTGATTCTGTCCTTAAACACCCACAACCTCTTCCTCACCTGGTGTGGTGACGCACACCCAGAATCCCCGCTTCTTAGGAGGCTGAGGCAGGAGGATCACAAGTTCGAGGCTAGCAGGGCAATTGATAGGGCTGTTCAGGTTGAAGGACTCTTCCTTAGGACGGTGCTTTCCAACAAGATGACCAGAATGTACAGATTGGCTTCGTGGTTCTGAGCCACTGGATCAGCCCTCCTTTCTCAGAGTCTGGTCCTGCTGAGCTGCGCCAAGACAGGCACCAAGGAGCTGCCTTAAGTGGACCCAGGAGCCTCACCCAGACCATTCTACCCGAAGCAGCACCAGCTCTCCATGCCATCTGTCCTAGGTGCTGCCACATAATGGGAGAGCCATTGGTGCCAGCCCACCACACCCCACCGCCCCACCTTGCTCTCCAGCCAGCTCCTCCACCATCTTGTTCTGGTGGTGCCTGCTGTCTTCACAGAAGTGCCACCAGCCAAGGCTGGGTCACTGTCGCAGAAGAGCTTATTCTAGAGTCCACTGCACTGCATTTTCCACAGCCTCCCCGACTAGAAGCTCAACCTTCCCTGGTCCACCCCCTCCAGGATTTCCACATCTTCATTTATGGAAACTCATCTCTGTCTGTCTGGGGTCTCTGTTCTCACTGGGGAGAAGGCGGCCTACAAATCAAAATGTTCGCCAAGCTTTGAAGTCACAGCTGCAAGAGCTTCATGCAGGTGTCAGCTACGAGTGTCCCCAGCATCTCGAGGCCAGACAGCTTCTGTGCTTCTCCTCTCAGCAATAATCACTCGTCTCCCCTCCTTTACCCACCCCTTAATTATATTTACTGTGTGGATCTCTCCGTCTGTCTTTCTCTGGGTGTCTGTCTCTCTGGCACTGTCTTTCTGTCTGTCTGTCTCTGTCTCTCGAGTCAGAAGCTTTTTGAAATTTTTTTTCCTCTGACATAGACACCAATATGGTTTTTCAAAAATACACAGACATGGTTTCCCTAAGGCTCTTCTAGTGCAGTTTCTTCCTTTTGCATTTCCGTATTTTGTTTTGTTCCCTTTCCCTTCTCCCTTGTTATCCATGTCAACGACCTGGGATGTGCGTTTTTCTTCTTCTTCATGCTTATACACAGGAATTACATATAAACTTCTGTAAACATGCAAACATGAGATTGCATTTTTTATAAAAATAAGATTGTATTTTAGACTTGTATCTTGTTTCTCTCAATCATTCAAAGAATCCCTCCAAATTACCTGGTGTGAGGCCTGTTCTTTTTCACAAAGCACACAGGGTGAACATCCCGTAATTTGCTCGCCATTCCCTTACTGATGGGCACGTCTTGGCCCCAGGGCCTCCTCGTTAGGGTTGTAATAAACGCTGTGGGACAGATATTCCTGAGCCTGGTGCTCTTCTTCTGAACAGTCTCTCAGAAGTGAGACTTGCTTGGTCCAGGGTTGTCTGTATTTCTATTTTAATAGCTACCTCTACTTCCTTTTCCAAACCACTGTACCAGCTCCCGTTCCCATAGACGGCAGGGTCACGAAAGTCCTGGCGTCTGTCTGGGTCCGGCCAGGTCTCCATTGCCTTTATTTGCTATTTCCTCAGTCTGTGCTGGATTCGAGCATCTTTATTCCTCCCTGAATTGTCTCTGAATACCCTTTGCCCAGTTTTCCCAGTTAGTATTCATCTCAACCTGTAGGAGCTCCTTTCACATTAACCCTTGGCCCATTCTCCACATCAGGAGTATTTTCCCAAGTTGATTTGCTTATAGTACCTTTTTTCCCACATGAAGGGCTTTTTTCCCCAACTTTATATAGTTGGCCTTTTAGTTTCTGAATGTTCAATCTTATTTAAGATCTCACTCCTGGAATATGTGTGTACATATATCATTCAGGACCATGTAGACAGCTAACGTTTATTTTTCCCAAGTTATTCCGATGTGGGAAAAAATAAAAACTTGGTTACTTAGTGCTCCGAATGCTCATCAGGAAAGGATACTCTATTCCAAAGTTGCACTCAATACTCTATCTAGCCAATCTTTCCAGGAAACGAGATTTGCACTTTCATTTTTAAAGAAACTTTTTTTCTTCCCCCTGCCCTCCTGCCATTCCTCTCGCCTCCTCCAGCTCCTACCAGAAATATTTCTGACTTTCAGGTGTAGCATTTGTTTTTGTATTTTCGGCCCATTGGTCTCAAGAACATGCTTGTTCTACAAGCAGGAGCTCAGAGCCATGCACTGGGCAGCCCTGGGCAGCCCCAGCAGACCCTTGGCTCAGGCCTCAGGCATAACTGTAGGGTGCACTGGAACCATAGCCTTCTGTGACTGGAGAATTGGCTGGCATGGCCCAGCTCAGTCCCTGTCCTTCCTACTACAGATATCCTGTTATCCCAGCACTGTAAAACCAGCCAGCTGCTTTTTGCAGCCCTCCAGGGCTGCAATTGAAGCACACGCAGACAGGCCTCCACCTGCCTGCACCGCCTCACCGAGCCTTGGGGACCAGCTCAGCATAACTCCCGGAGATCTGTGTCCCTTGATGCCCATCTGTAAGGAACAAACCTACTTCTGCTTCATGTAGCTGTGTGCATACATACATGTGTGTGTTCTGTTACAGAGCAGTTGGCAAGGCCCTGTCCGTGCGCAGTGAACCTGCTCCAGCGGGGCTCAGAGCTCAGTGTGAATTCACAGAAGCTCTTCTCCAGTCTTCTTCCCACCTTTAGATTCTACAGCTCTTAAGAAGAAAATGACACTTCTCCAGCCCACTTTTATTTTTTATTCTGAGACAGAGTCCTAAGTTGCTCGGGCTGGACTTGATCCTCCTGCCTCAGCCTCAACAGTAGTTGGGATTATAGGCATTCACCACCATGCCCCATTACTAAGTAAAAATTTTGATGGCTCTTTTCCCCTGCATTTCTTCCTAAGAAACATCTGCTGAACCCCTGCAAAATGACCCAGCTTTTAAATGCATGTGTCCTTGTTGGGTACATCAAACCCTCCCTAACTCCACCCTTTGGAAAGGCATGAGCTATATTTAAACCCTGCCCACATTACTTGGCAGCAGAAATGCATAATGCAGTGTTTTGAATCTGAGCCCTGTTTATGGCATTGCTTCTCCGAGAACAAGTTTGGAGATCAGTTGACAATTACTATTCCTCATCTGGCCTCGGGGCCTCTGGCAAAGGAGCACAGAGCAGAAAGCAATTACACGAAGCAGGCAGAATGTCAGCAGTGTGGCGCAGTGTGGCACCTTGCAGAATTACCAAGGAGGAGGATTAAGGAAAACCATCCAAAGTAATTATCCCAGAGACCATGGGGATGAGGCAAAGCTCCTACAAGTTCTCAAGACGCATCCTAATGTCCTCAGCCAGGAAGACTAAAGGGATGTTTTGCCTGAATAATTTGATAGAATAAAGACTATTGCTCAGAAAATCTGCAGTTAAATGTGCACCTACAAGACCCCTCTTCCTGTGGAGATCCTGACTGCCTTCCTATCTAATCTGCAACCTCTCTCCCGCCCCTCTCTCTGGTTCTCCATATATAGAAATAAATTCATTTTCAAGTTTATGTTCTAAAACTAAGTCCATTGTATGGGATTGAGTTCGAAAGAATGTTTGAGCTGGAAAGAGTTGTAAAAACATATAGTCACATAAATGTGAAACGCTAGCATTGTAGAACAAGACCTAGAGTTTCTCACTTGAGGGATTCACGAGTGAAAATCACGGTTAGGAAATGTGCCCTTCGCTTGCTCCTAACTCTTCTTTCCATAGCTACAGGTGTTAGTGAGATTTTTAGAGAATTGGTCTTTGCTCTTGCAGCTGAGAGTCTCGGCCTCTCCCAGACCAGTTTCTTAGCCAGCCCCACGTGGTTTCTCAGTTGTGGGGCTTGGAGTTGCCACACTGCCAGATGCTACAACATTTCCAGGCCACCACGAAGCCCATCATTAAAGCGACCGCTCCAGACCTGCAGCACTGGTTGCATCTCCAAAGTGGACTCTGGGAAACTTAAAGACTGAATCAATCACCCATCACTTGCATGATGAGCAAGGTGCTCAGAACTAATGGCTCAGCTGGACCTTTGGTCACACTTCGTACCCCCAGTTCCTGAGTCCCCACGCCACCTCTCTGCGTGCCCTGTAGCCACCCTGGGTTACCTTGCCCACTATGGGCCATATTTACATCTCTGTGCATTTTCCATGCTGCAGAATCTCTACAGCAAAATTAAACAGTTTGCCTGTGTTGGCTTCTGTCTATCACCCAGGGAGCTCCTGGGCAGCCTCTCTCGAAGTCCAAATAGTTCTGCTTTGACAACACGAGTTGTTTAAGATTGGGCTGAAGAACACCATTAGAAAGCTGAATGTGCAAGGGAGAAAACAGTGCCTGCCAAAGCCAAGAAAAACTTAAACTAAGGATTTAGAGTTCTCATAAGCCCAGGGGCAACTACACGTACTTCACCGGGTCAGCATGTCCTGCTCATGCAGAAAGACAGGGCTACAGTCAATGCCTGATGCAGGACACCGCTGTGTTGCTCTGGCCGATTTGTTCAGACTCAGCTGGAATCTGAGGGATGGTGCCATAGAAAGCAGGGAGCTTATCGCAAGCGTGGGGTCATTTCTTCCAACAGCCCACAGTACATCCTGAGTGCATTGCTCACCTGGTGGCAGTCCTGTCCCCGTCCCTCTGCCGCAGGTGAGTGGCAGCTCCCAGGAGGGCACTGATAGACTGTGAGTCACTGCCCTGGCACAGCCTGAAGCACCACTCGTAAATTTCCTGCAAATGCTGCTCATCACCCAGAAGCTTTAACTTGCTCAGATGGCGTGTATGGCTGCTGAGCTGTCAAAGAAGCTGTCCCTGGAAAGCCTCTCGTTTTTCTTTTAGTACTGGTTCTTAAAAAGTCACAAAGCAGAACAAGTTACCCCATAAAAGTATAATGGCCAACAGGAAAATCCACGAAAGCCTCCTGCAGGCCTGTAGCTGCCACAATGTACATTCGCCACCCTGATCAGCACCTATGTCCTCTCGTGTAGGGGCTGCAGGCTCTGCAGGTGACCTAGGACCTGGAGGGCAGGGCCACTCCCAGCCATGCCATCAGAACAGCCTGTGCTCACCATGGCGACGTCCACCTTGTGCAACCCAACCCTAACCTCAGCGGCTAGGTTTCTGACTCTGCGGGGAACTTGGATCACTGCCCTCACTGAGAAAAACACTTCGATGCTGTGTCTCAAGCATCAGCCTTCCCACATCTCCCCTCCTCCCACCTCTTAAACGGGGGACCTTCTCTCTCCTACACCCTTTCACTTCCATCGACACCCATCTCTGGGCAGACTTGCCCTCCTCAAAAGCTCAATTATTACCAACATACCAACATCTCGTTCTCCTCCCCCACAGCCGTGGCCTCGTGGAGCCACCCACTTGGTGTCTTCCAGTGGTCACACTTAAAGCATCCAAAACAGACTCCTGACCACACTTTCCTCCTCTCAGGGAATCGCCCAGCACCACACAGCTGCTCAGGAACTCAAGGGTGGCCTTGTCCCTCATTCCTTCTCCAGACCATACGGCACCTTCGCCACCCCATCCCCCTCCTCCACATACCTCCCCTCCCTCGGCTGCCCCCAGTCCCAAATCACCCAGGTGCCACATGCAGCACAGTGCAGTTGCTCTGCACTCTGCCCACATCGTGCCCTTTGCCCTCTGAGGATGAAGGAAGGATGCCCATGGGGCTTCTCTGGCCCGCACACCCAGTGGCTCCACTCCTACGGTTCCCCTTCCCTCCCCCACAGCGCCTCTCGCCCTTTCCCTCAGCTCCAGGACCTTCCTGGTGTGTCCCTCAGTCTTTCTGGCTTCCCTGTGGCTCCTGCCTTCCAAACACACCACCGCTGTCTGCTCCCTCCCACTCAGCTTCAAAGTCACTGAAGCCCTTGCTTCCGAGTGTGTCCTGGTCCCCAGGACAGTTCCTGTCCTCACTGTACACTCCCAGCCCACATGGGTATCTGACATTCAGCACCCCCTGCCTGTGGCCCTAATGCTCTCTTCTGCTACTCCATGGACTTCGGGGGTCAGGACACTTGTTCCCTCCATTGCACAAGGGCCCAGCACCTGGCACACACACGATCACCGGGAAACATTCATAAATTAAGTCGACTGCCTCTCACAGGTGTTAGGTCTCTGCCTCTCTGTGCCTAGGCCACCCTCCGTCTGTCCTTCCACCCCAGGAGGCTGTCTGGAATGGCTGTGCTCTGGCTGGGCTTCACCTCCTACACCGCACACTCGCCCACCTCGGGTGCCAGGAGCCAGGCAGCATGGAACCCCGCAGGGCACATGTGGCACCACGACCCGGGCTGGGAATGGCTGGGATTATAGGCATGTGCCACTGTGCCCAGCTACCTATAGGTTTTAGATAGATCACCAAACCTCTTTAAGCTTCATTTTCCTCAATGGTGAAGTGGGAATAATAATAATATTTAACTAACTGGGATTTTAGGGAACTTTTAAATTTACTCTTTCCTCTGAAGTTTCAATAATTTTAGTCTGTCTACGGCCATACCACCCTGAACATACCCGATCTTGTCAATAATTTTAGTCTGTGAAATAAACTGACTGTAGATAACAGGGGAATGAACAGACACATTTTCTGCAGGCCTGAGGCCTGGAAGATGAGACTCAGAGGTCCGAGGCAATGAACCTTGCACAGAGGTAAAGGGGAGGAGGCTCGGGCTGCAGAGGCTGGGCAGAAGGTGAGCTGGGATACCGGCCAGGAGATGGGGCCTCCCAGGGTGACAGCCACCCACAGTCACCTCTGGGCCACGAGCAGGACCTCCAGTCTGGAAGAAAAGGCTCCACCTCCTTTACTAAGGTGGAGAGATATATTTTAACCGAAAGAGCTTTCAGAGCCATTCTTACTGGCAGAGGTCTGCAGTTTCTCTGAGTAAACAACTTGAAATATTCCAAAGAAATGTATTTGAAGCAGGCTATTTTCCTCTCCCGCAGGATGACAGGAAGATAAAAGGCGACGCTGCATGTAGAACACCATAATGAATTCTTTCAGCAGTGAGCACTTAATAAACCACAGCCATCACCACTAGAACCCACACGGTCAGATCCACTGCAAAACCCAGACAAACCAGGGAGAAGGAGCACAGAGGCCAAGAAGCACTGTAACATCGTCAAAATGCCTTTAACTAAGGAAGGACCATTATTTTATAGGGAGAGAAGAAAAAGGGAAACGTGAGCATCTGTTACTCATACGACCCCTCCTGCATGACTAGGATTTCTTTTTTATTTGAATTATGAACCTGAACTGAACTTGTTATCTTTACTGCTTTCTTCTGACAATCCTTCCACAAGGGAGTGGGGAAATATCTCAAGAAAGGCATCACAAAAGAATGACACACTGCTATTATTTCCACTCAGCCCCCTGAAGAAAACCTCCTTCACATGGAAGCAGCCTTTCTTGCACAGCGCCCTATGCTCAGGCTGTGTGGTTTATGACAGC
Source organism: Erethizon dorsatum (assembly GCA_028451465.1). NCBI lineage: Eukaryota > Metazoa > Chordata > Mammalia > Rodentia > Erethizontidae > Erethizon > Erethizon dorsatum. Next base: position 112,063,718 of record CM051832.1, on the reverse strand, counting down.
AGCCCCCAGCGGGCAACCAGGGCCTCCGTGAATCGCCTAGGAGGGAAGCACGCGGCTCCCGAGGACCACTGAGGCTCCTCCTCTAGGAACAATGAATCCACGGCTCCAGCCGAACTCTCCCTCCCTGATGGCTTGCTCATCGCACACCATGCTTGGGCAGCCAGAGGAATGGAGCCCCATGGGGTTCTGCCAAGGAGGCCACTGGCCCAGTTTTCCCCAGTCTGGGCATTGGAATCCCAGGTGTGACAGTGAGCTGGAGAAAATCTGGTTCCTCATTAACTTAATCCTTATCCACCCACTTTCTATAGTTACTGTTCCATGAAATGCACGCTACCCCAACTCCTACGCTTCTTGCTAGGCAATAAAAGTGAGCCCAGCCAGTCCACTACAGGTGAGCTCCTCCCAGTTCCCCTTTCACCCTGAAACTTGTCTCTTTGTCTTTCTTTATCCCCCACAGTCCTTCCAGAGGCATCCAAGGGTCTGATCAGCCCTCGGTACTACTTCCCACTTCCCTTCCATGGAAACTGACCCAGATCAGAAACCCAGCTGCCTGTGCCTGGCTCCTTGACTCCGTGTTCAGTTCCTGGGTCCTTTTATGTGCTGACATCCGAAGCCAGCTCCCTGAGCCCTCAGTGCTCTGCCCACCACCCTAGAACACCCCCGTATCCTTTCCCACTCAAACACAATTGTCCTCTCCCTGCAACCTTAGCATGATCGTGACACCCAGGATATTCTGGAAAGGGACAGGGCTGTTTGCATTGAAAACACCAGCTCACAGAACCCGTGCGGTGTGGGCCACACGCTTCCCTAAATCCCTCTCCCACACAGCTCCATTCCCACACACGACCAACTGCCTATGTCCTCTGGCACTTGGGTTTTGAGCAACCATGGTCAGCACAATGTTACTTAGGACCCACCTTAAATATTGGTGACCTTTGGGCCCCCAGTGATTCCTTCCACTCCCTAGGGCTCATGACAAAACTGACCCTTGTCCAGGAGAGACAGGCCAGAGGACTTTGGAACCCTTCCCCCAGGCAACCAGTTTAAATTCATTTAACATTGTGGGGGAGAAAAGCAGGCTAAGAATGAGACTTGCCTGGAATTAATGTGTGCATATTCAGTGCTATTTTTGCCATAGAATTAGCATATATTCTGCTCCATCCAAATCACTTTCTCCTTCTCTCTGTCCTTTTCCAGAACCCCCAGAATGGGCTGGAATGTGGGACAGAATTTCCTGCAGCTCACAGACAGCACCCATCTGTCTCTAATTTTACCAAACAGCCTGGAGAGACAAAATTCTATTTTCTTCTTCTTGCTGACATTCCGGTCAGGCCAGCAAGCGGTCTTCTCTTTTGAGGTAAACCAGGTATTGATGGCAGAGCTGGGAAAGGCTCAAGCAGACCCCGAGGGGCTCAATGCTGGGCTGCAGCCCAGGATTTGCAAGATCCTGGACACTCAGACCCAGCCAGTGGCAATGAGTCCAGCAGTGAGTTTAGCATGTTTTTGACATATTAGAAACAACGGCATCGTCCCTGCAAACTATGGACTGAAAGACTCCGCCTGAGACCTACAGCATCCTTCAACCCAGCCAGGGTGTGTGAAACGCATCACTGCGCTGCTGAGGGTTATTCTGCAACAGCAGGAAATGACCTGGTACCTCAGGTCACAGACTTTGTGACAGGAGTCAGCATCTCTTAAATAACATGACTTCTGGATTCTCTTTTTTTTTAATGTGGGTACCGGGGGTCAAACTCAGGACCTCTCACTTGCCAGCAAGCGCTTGTGCCACTGAGCGATATCACCGGCCCTTTTTTTCCTTTGTATGTGGATACTGAAAGTCGAACTCAGGACCTCGCGCTTGCCAGGCAGGCACTTATGCCGCTGAGCCATCTCACTGGCCCGACTTCTGGATTCTCTCAGAGTACCCAGAAACACGGAGGTAGTGGGACTGTTAGCAGTACTATAGTGACCACCTGTCCTTTCCAGGCTCTTGCTGTCCTGATCAAAGAATTGGACAGAACAATTGGCAAATGTGCAAGCTTAATGGTTTATTCAGGGCAAAAGAAGAAGAAAAGAAGAAAAAGAAGTGTGACGAAGTGTTCAAGAAGAAAGTGTGCCCTGAAAAGTGCTCTGCAGACTTCTGGCCAGTTAAAGTTTGCCCTGCAGAGTGAGGGCAGGCCGGTGAGAAGGCTCCCAGCAGACTCGAGCTGCACGGCCACCGTCTCTTATATCCCTGCTCTGACGTCAGATCTGAGCCGTGCCATCAAGCACCCACTTGATCTCGTGCCACAAGGCTGGCATGAGGTGCAGGGCTCAGGAGCTGCTCTCCACGAGTCCTGAATCTCCGTGGTGAACAAGTCTCTGCCACTGACAGACTTGTCCTAACCTCCTCCTCGGTGTGTGTGTGTGTGTGTGTAAAACCCCAACCTCCTCCTCGGTGTGTGTGTGTGTAAAACCCCAAAACATCACAGGTGAGGACCAAACAGCATCTTCAGTTGTTTTGCCTGTGACTGGATTATTCTTTGAGGGGATGAGCTCTGATAAAAGGTATAAAAGAAAGCCCAGAGAATGGGCACACAGAATTTGTCACACACTTGAGAGGACGCATGCGTGCTCCACAGGGAGCCGTCCAGAAGGTGTGTATTGAAAGCCACAGCTCCTGAGCTTCATCCCGAGCCTCACTGGAGGGGAGCTGAGACTTGACTTCACCCACCTTAAAGAGCAGGGTGGCAGCTCAGGAGTGGGGGGAGCCACTGAGACAGAGCGCTTGACAAGCAGCAGGCAATGAAGAGTGGAAGACGTCACTTGACTGCAGGGGCCGATTTTCGAGGCCCAGGCTTCCCCAGGGGCCTCCGCTGAGAGGAGGACTTGGCTTCTGGGGCTTTCTTGGGATATGATCCCAGGAAACAGAAGAGCGGACCAGGGAGGGCCGTAGAAAGACCAGATGTCATGGACACGCTCCTTTCATTCCTGAGGGCAATGTCACCTGCCTCCCAGCGCCCACCTGAAGGCCCGCACAGCCCCCGCTGCTGAGGCTGTGCCCCAGGGGCCTTCCTCGAGAGCCGTCTCCCTTCCCGGAATTCTGGGCCCTTGCTCACGCTGCCGCAGGCATTAGGAATATTCCCGCCCGCCCTTTCCTCTTTTCCACTTTGCTGTTTGGTCTCAGTTTAAAAATCATTCGTGGGCCGGTGAGATGGCTCAGAGGCATAAGCGCCTGCCTGGCAAGCGCGAGGGCCTGAGTTCAACTCCCGGAACCCACATACGAAAAAAGGGCCGGTGATATCGCTCAGCAGCACAGGCGCCTGCTGGCCCGCGAAGTCCTGAGTTCGACCCCCAGTACCCACAAAAAAAAAAAAAAAAATCATTTGCTCAATCCGGGAAGCTCTCCTGAGCCCTGGGGTAGTCTTCTGCCTGAGCTGTGTGCTTGCAGTGGACACCATACGGCTTCTGTGTGCTATTTATCACAGTCTACACAAATTGCTCTGAGACTGTTTCTCTGAGCACGCATGTACACACACGGGTACACATTCCATCTCTCAGGTCCGCGTGGTCAGATGTAGTCTCAGACACTGCCTTGGGCCTGCCACAAAAGCAAATCAATAAATCTTTGTTCAGTGGACTGGATGCCTGGATGGATAGATGAATAAATGAAGAGGTGGAACAGGTGACAATACCAGTGGTTGCTTGAATCTGCCTGAAAGCCTGTTTGCACAAGGTCCCAGTCCTTTTCCTGCTGCGTCGCATGCAGAGTGGGTTCCAGAGCTCTCTCACATGGGGCTTTCTGGGAAGAAAAAACCACAGTCAGCTGCTGGAACTGTCCTGGAATTTCTCCTCCTCTGCCCCTCTCAGCAGACCCTGTCTCCGGTCATCGTGCCTATCCATTCTGTGGGTGGCACACACAGACAGCGTAGAATTATTTGTTTTACTCCTGCCATTTCAGACCCAGTTTTCTTTCCTAGCTTCTGACTATGACCCTGCTTATTCCTAAAGGCCAAGATAGCCCTGGTCACTATGAACTGCCACTGTCCTTCTCGTTCTTTTTGACCTTGTCACTCTCAAATGTTAGCCCTGCACAAGAGAGAAAAGACCATGGGAACCTCCCTCAGCAAGCTGTGTCCCTCCCACCACAAAGACCAGGAGACGCTCCCTCTCCTCCTCCCCCTCCTCCCCGCCTTCCTCCTCCTCCTCCCCCTCCTGTGTCTCCTCTTCCTCTTCTGTTCTCCTCCTCCTCTTCAGAAGCAGAAGGGCCAAGGCTTCTCCCACTCAGCCCCAGATGACCCAGTAAATGGCAAGAAGAGGACAGGATACCCTGGGAACCCGGAGGTCTCCCCACACGTGCAGCGAAGGAATACACTGCCACATCAGAGGTGCCTGTGACCAGGGAGGTGTGTCCCCTCCACAGCTGACATGAGACCACGAGCACCCTGATGAGCAGGTAGGCTGCGACAGAAGGCACCCCAGTCACTCAGGAGGCCAAGCCTGCACAGGGGAAGGCAGCACAAGGAGAGCTCTGTGTCCAGGTGCGCAGGGGACACCTGGGTGCACAAGTCGCCATCCCAATCTAGAGGGACAGAGATATGGCCATGGAGTCCACTTAGCCCATGGACTGCGCAGCTCCTCTTGGCTGCACAGGGAAGGCCCTGCCCACCGCCCCCTCTCCTCCCCTGCCCACCATGCCTGGCTGTCACCTACCCCAGCCTCTCTTCTAGGATGCCTTCCCTGAGCCCCAGTGACCAGGTGAGGGGTGCATCCCTGCTGTCCTGTCCCCACAGGTACCACATGGATTACCCCCCGGGCCACCTGAGGAAGGAGACCGCTTACCTGCTGTTATACCCCACGGCCTCAGTCAGACAGAACACACTGAGCTTGCTGAACGAGTGGGCCCGCAGCGAGTATCTAGGACCAGATCATCAGAGAAGGCAGAGGTGTTCATCAGAAGGGGCACAAAACCGCGCCAGACCAGCAGTGGACATTCATGAGCCTGATCCCAGCGTCCTGGGCAGTTGCCGCTCAGAGTCCCACTACCAGCAGTCGAAACTGGTGCGAGGTTCTTAACTAAAACCGAGCTCAAAGATGAAGGGCTCACAGCGGAGCTGGCATCGTGGCAGACACAGCAGCGATGCCGAGGCAACAGTGTCTTGGCTTGGCAAGGGTTGGAAAAATTTGGAAGTAACAGACAGAGAGGAAGAAAGTAAAGCTGCAATTGTCTTGAGGACAGCATCAGTACAATGTCACAAACCTGATGAAATCTCTCCAACCCAATTTCTCTCCCCCTCAGTGTGCTCCACCCACCTCTCAGTTTGTTGAACCTGCCACAGTCTTTTCTGCCCCAGGGCCTTTGGACATGCTGTCTGCCCTGCCCTGAATTCACTTCTATCTTCACTTTGAAATACACTTCCCTTCTCCTTGGGGGTGCTAGCACAGATGTTAACCTTCTGTGAGGACTTCGCCGGCTCCCATATTAAAACTGAGTGTTTCCTAACACAACTCACTAATCGCAATCTCCATTTCTTTCTTTCTCTCATCACAATATTTACAAGAGATGATCCAAAATATGGTGAATGTTTAAATTTTTAAAATGTATTACAGTAAAAGATACATTGCCATGAATCCCCCTCAAAATCCTCCCCCTCACTTCAAACACACTCATCCCACTCTTGCCACTTTCTGAAGCAGTTCTGGAGTCCTCTTCTGAGAGTGTCTTTAGCAGGTATGGTCACAAAAGTGGCAAGTGCTGCTGCCAAGTGCCATCCAACAGAAAAGCAGGCTCATAAAAAATGACAGTGTGTCTTCATCCATCTTATTCACTGGATCTGAGTCACCATGTGATTTCTGGTTCTTCCTAAGAGTCAAAATGAAAGGTAAAGACTTTGAATCAATTCAGGACACTGAAGCAGCCTCAGCCATACGATAAAGACCCTCAGAAATGTGGACGGCCAGAACATGTTAAATGGGAAGGGGAATAAGGAGGGACAGGGAAGGGAAGGAAGGGAAAAGGAAAGAAAGAGAATAGAAGGAAAAAAATGGAAACGAAGCTTTTGTAATTGGGGAGGGGAATAAGGGTTGAAGGGAGGGGAGGGGATTGGGAAGAAAGAAGAATCAAGATACATCATGTACAGGTACAAATTCCCTATGATGAATGTGACCAACGTGCATGACAAATATGTACTAATAAAAAAAGTTTAAAAAATAAAATGTTCTTGGTTCAACTTAAAAAAAAAAAAAGCAAAGTGGACTTCTGGAACTGCCTCGGGAAATGGTGAGTAGGATGGGGTAAGTGTATTCAAAGCAAAGCAAAGTGGGGAGGGAGAATTCTGAGGAGGATTCATGGCAATGTCTCTCATTGTAATCACTGTATTTTTAGTATTTTTTTAAATATTGCCCATATCTTTTGATTACAACTCATTTATTTATTTGTTCACCGGCAGTGCTGAAAAGTTTGGTCTTCCTACCAAAGGAGCTTTCGTAAGTTCCAGGCACCTGGCCGCACTGGTTTATTGTTGTACCTTCAGTGCTTAACACTGGGCAGCTGATGAGAGCTCACTGTTGGCTCCTGTTGTTGCTGTCACTACTATTTTCAAAAGAATTTCTTTAACATTCATAAAACAGAGTGATATATCAAATTACAGGCTGCGGCATGAGTGCCACTTTGTATATACTTCGTGTATATCAGAAAGCAGCTGTCGGCACTTGCCGAAGCACGTCAGCATTCATCAATATGTATAAAGGGTGCCATGTACGTCTGAGTTGGCCTTGTGCAGAAATCCCTCCTGATAAAAGAAAATGAGATTTCATGATGAAGTGGTTTAGAAATAATCAAGAGAGGGTTAAAAATAAAACTAGCAGAGGCCAAGTAAACCAAAGAATAGCTACTGGCATACCTTCCAAAATAATGTCCTAGATTGTAAATTTAACATAAAAAAATAAAATAATTGCTTGCCTAGCCACACAAAAAATATGAATTCTGGGAGAACTTCAGCAGAACCTTGGAGTCTAGAACTTCCCTGATCCCACTTCTCCCACCGTCAGAGGGTCCCTAGTGCAGTGTTTCATCATTCTGGTGGGGAGGTACCCTCAGCAATCTGATCTTAATTATGCAAACCAGGTCTGTTGAGTTAATTAAAAACAGCAACCCAAAAACACCCTAAGGAAAGTTTTAAAGTGAGCTTTTGTGGTTTGCAAATACTTGATAAAGTCCCTGCTCAGGCCCTAGGGGATGTAAACCTGAGCCTTTGTTCCTAACATGTCATCACTCCCATCAAGCCCTGTCCCATCCCACTTAAACTAGATTTCAAAACTAACAAGTGATAAACATTCTCCATGAATGCTAGCAGCTTTGTCTGCCTCTTCAGAAAGCTTGAAAAATGAACATTCCTGACAAAGGGAGCGACACTGTCCTGGCCACGCTTCCTGCTCAACCACTCCCACCAAAACTTCAGTCAGCTATTGCTCTAGCCCACAAGGATGAGCCTGAGCTCCCAGAAGTCCAGCCCAGGGCTCAAGTGTTTATTGTTCTTTAATTGTATAAGATGAAGGAGAATAGTGTAGGAGGCTATGGGAGAAGCAGGAGAGAAGAGGTACTGTAATGCTTGATACACTGTGTCAACTTGAAAAGTCTAGAAGCTTAACTAAGTAACTCAGCAGTTCTACATCCTAGGGGTAGAGGACATGCCCTTAGCCTCTAGGATGTTGTTCACTGTGTCAACTTGAGTTTAGAAGTTTAACTAAGTGACTCAGCAGGGGGCCGGGGTCCTCACTTTGTAAACATCCTGAGCCTGTGCAAGAGAAAGGCACAGAGATGGTGTGGGTGTAAAACCCCCTCCCCAGGGCAGGTAGCCTGCATACAATGAAAGGGAAACGAGGAAGGACCCACGGCTTTTTCTTCGGAGGAGATCCAGTCTTGCCCTTCAGCTTGGATGTCATCTCCTGGCTTCTGGCACAGACTGTTCGGCTTTCACTGTAGACTCCTCAGCCTTCCAGCGTAGATTCTTCAGCATTTTGTCACAGACCCATCAGCCTCCTGATTCGGACTTGCACGGGACACTGCAGTGAGCTCCAGACCATGGACTGAACCCTTCGGCCTCCAATGTGTAGATGCCTTCTGCACGCGTCCTCATCCAACTCTGGTTATCATAAGCCAATCTTGTAATTTCTTATACATTTGCATATTTGTGTCATATCGGTTTCTCTAGTAAACCCCGACTGATACAGGTACTAAACCACACCAAGGAGTATGTTTTGCCAAGTATTACACTGATGAAATTAATCCTTACCACAACCCTATAAAGAAGAATCATTTTGGAGCCAGGGATTTAGCTCCGTGGCACAGCACCTGCCTGGCAAGCATGAGGTCCTGAGTTTGATTCCTGGTCCAAAAAAAAAAAAAAAAAAGAATCATTCTTTGCTCTTTTCCAGATGAAGCAACTGAGGTTCATGGGAGGATGAGAAACTTGCCGAAGTCCAGAGCCAGTGAACAGTAAAGTCGGGATGTAACCCAAGTCTGACTGCACAAGTCATGGGGTGTACGCCCAAGTCTCTCACTGCGCAAGTCATCAGGTGTACGCCCAAGTCTCTGACTGCGCGAGTCATCGGGTGTAAGCCCAAGTCTCTGACTGCGCGAGTCATCGGGTGTAAGCCCAAGTCTCTCACTGCGCGAGTCATCGGGTGTAAGCCCAAGTCTCTGACTGCGCGAGTCATCGGGTGTAAGCCCAAGTCTCTCACTGCGCGAGTCATCGGGTGTAAGCCCAAGTCTCTGACTGCGTGAGTCATCGGGTGTAAGCCCAAGTCTCTGACTGTGCGAGTCATCCGGTGTAAGCCCAAGTCTCTGACTGCGCGAGTCATGGGGTGTACACCCAAGTCTCTCACTGCACAAGTCATCGGGTGTAAGCCCAAGTATCTGACTGCGCGAGTCATCGGGTGTAAGCCCAAGTCTCTCACTGCGCGAGTCATCGGGTGTAAGCCCAAGTCTCTGACTGCAGAAGTCATCGGGTGTAAGCCCAAGTCTCTCACTGCACAAGTCATCGGGTGTACGCCCAAGTCTCTCACTGCGCAAGTCATCGGGTGTAAGCCCAAGTCTCTGACTGCACGAGTCATCGGGTGTACGCCCAAGTCTCTCACTGCACGAGTCATCGGCTGTAAGCCCAAGTCTCTGACTGCGCGAGTCATCGGGTGTAAGCCCAAGTCTCTCACTGCGCGAGTCATCGGGTGTACGCCCAAGTCTCTGACTGCGCGAGTCATCGGGTGTAAGCCCAAGTCTCCACCTACAAAAGTCACGCCCTTCCTTCTGCACCACAGAGTCAGTTTGCGTCCCATCCAACTTGACTGGTAGGCACAAATCACCCAAGGCAATGAACCAGGAAGAGGAAGGAGGCCGCAAGCCACAGCACGCTCCCAAAGCAAATTTCGATACCGGACATCTGCCAGCAAAGCAGAGCCCTCAGAGCCTCGGAGACATGAAAAGCGAGTCTGCAGCACTGGGCACTGTGGTAGAGATGGTAGACACTCCCCACGTGACAAGGTGACATTCGGGGGCTCCCAGAACTGAGGAGAACACCAGGCCACCCTTCCTGGGCTCTCTGCAGACCAAAGCACCTCTCCAGCATTTGCTGCAATTTGTCCCCAGGGAGGAGTGCTCCGGAATCCACAGAAGATGTCCCTGCTGCAGAGATCATGGAGAATCTTTAATCAACTAAAGTGCCAGGCTTTATGAACAAGATATCTGGACATTTCCTGTACAACTGTAGAAAACAGAGCCAGGACCACAGGAGGAACATACGAGGGAGGCTTATTTCTGCTCCCCGGGGGAGGGACCCCAATGGGCAAAGTACCCGGCAGCAGAGCCAACTCCTTGGGACACTAACAGTTCTGTCGTGGACACAGTCATGAGGCCTGGAAGGCTGGTTATCAATCAGGTGGCGGGGAGATTCCTGGTTGGGGAATTAAGATTGCCCTGAAGCCCTTTAAGGGCCCATTTAGCTGATTCTACAACTCAACTTGCCTTTAACAGAACTGTCTCTCTGTGCGAGGAAATCTATATATAGTTTCTAATGCTGCCGTACAAATTACCACAAACTTCGTAGCTTAGTTCGACACAAATTCACTGTCTTACAATTCTTACCATTCTCTCCCTGGAGGCTCTAGAGGGGAATCTATCCCTTCCCTTTCTCTGCCTCCATCTCCAAAGCCAGCGACAGGGATCAAGTCTTTCTCATTTCACCTCATCTCCTCAGGGCCAGCTCTCTTCCACTTTTAGGCTCACCCACGTTACCCAGGCTCGTCTCCCTGTATTAAGTCCACTGTAGCAATCCTAACTCCATTCGTGACCCTAATTCCTCATTGCCATGCAACTTAACATATTCAGCCTCTCCAGGGCTGAGGATGTGGCTATCTTTCAGCCAAGAAGGGCATTATTCTGTCTACCACAAGGATGTTCTAAAACGCCACCAGTATGTTCCCCACTTCGGGCCGGCAGGGAAGTCGGCAACACAGGCTGCGATTCTCTGCCTTCCTGAGTGATCGATCACAGGCATGGCAAAGGAATGGACAAGAATATACTAGCCTTCAAGGATGACAGACTCAGCCTCTACCTAATGCCAACCAGCCAAATAAATGGCAGCAGGTATTCTCTGTTGGGTAACTCTTTCCTCTATGCGTGGGATGCCAAGTGGCCTAAATGGACACTCCCCTCTCAACATGCCCCGAGGCCTCAGTAAGCAAAGAAGTCAACTGAAATTATCTAGCAAGGGAGCATCCAAAGTGAACACATCGAGAGGCTATTAAGATGGAAAAAACAAAACACTGCTCTGCCCTCCCTTGGCTATCAGTAGGGGATCAGTAGTATGGGTTAGGGACAAGACACTGTCACATGTGCCCTCTGCCCCATAGCAGATGTGAGGGACCTCTGCCCAGCCACAGCCTCAATCATCAGAGAGAAAACCACCGCCATCTCCCCAGAAGTGACTCTGCTTACAGGGCTGGGTATGAGCTGTTGTTGCTCTGTGAGTTGTCATAGTGCACAGGACATGAGGCAGCGGCCATGCACTCAGAAACAGATGGTACCATTCAGAGCTGCCACTGGCTGGGGAATACAGCATGGCAGTGCTCTGGCCATGTTGCTTCCTGCTGATGGAATCCCTGACCTCACACCACATTGACCTGTGCTTCCCTAGAGTTTCATCCTGTGTCACTTTAGTATGGCTATCCTTTGAATCGCAGTGGATTTCTGCTTGCAGCTCCTTTTCTGTGGATGGGCTTAGCGTGCACACATGCATGTGTGTTCTGAAAGCCCTTGCAGGCACCACCAGTGGCCTCTCAGCCAGGACTCTTGTGGTTGTGTTTGGATGTTCAGGTTTGGCCTGCCCTTCCTGAGCCTAGATGGTGCTGGGACCTGCACTGGTATCGCTTCTCCTCTGTAGTCTCGTCCTGCAGGCTCTTGCCTGTAGGGACAGATGGCGCCTGGTGGTGCCAGGCTTACTCCTCAATCTCCTGGAAGCCCCAAGAGAAAAGAGAATGCTTCTTCTCTGTGTCCCTCTACGGAGGTTCTGAACTATCTGATCTCAGCCGTTTTCACTGGTCAGCTGTGGTTGTGTGCTCCCTGTGGGTGAATTACGACGACGACAGACACGGGACCTCTCATTAGCAGCCTCCGTCACCAGCCTACACCTGGAGCAGGGATCAGCCACTGAGACAAAGGGAAGTGGATTCCCTGAGGAAAATGACTTGGCTACTAGAAGGAAAAGCAGACGCTGAGTGGGCAGAAACACTGGACAATCATCACTATACTGGGGCGACATTTCAAGTCAGATTACTGGAGACTTCTGACTCAGTCTTAGCTTATTAGCTGACGTAGGACAGGAAAAGGGTGTCACCACTGGAACAGGCCGGCACCGTGGGGAGTCCACCTGAAGTCCGCAGCAGAAGTGCAGCCTGAGCAGTGGGGTGCAGAAGGACCCCACAGGACAACAACTTGCATGACATCTCAGGAAGATGATACTCAAAGGCCACTGACAAGGGAGTGCTCACTAACTCATCCGCCTCCCTCATTTACATTAATCCTGACATCACTTCTAAGAAAATAAAAAATTAAGAGAGCAAAGGGTAGAAGGAAAGGGTGAGTGGTGCGGCTTGGGTGTGTCATCCTCTCAAAGCCCCAGTTCTTCCATCTCTGCAAAGTGAGGTTAATAATAACTCCTGCCTCAACACAACCGAGGCCTTCTGCCTACGGATGCTCTCTGAAAGTGCAACAGCAGATCTCCTATCCACACACAGATTGCCCAGGTCTGTTCCTTCACCCTCTGCATCCAGGCAGCCCTGGGAGTGGCTTTGTCCCCTAAAATAAGGCCGATGTGATGCAGCTTCTAAGAGTCGCCTGTAGAGACCACAGCCCTTCCACTTCTGCACTTTCGGAAAATCCCCCCTTGGAAGCTGGTGCAGAGCAGAACAGCCCAGCCGAGCCGAGCCCAGGCAACACTCAGAATCAGGAGAAATCTAGAGCATGGCTGTTTAGTTGTGTTAAAGTGAGTTCTAATCAGTAGATAATAACTGTACATGTTGGTGGGGTGTGACATTTCAATAACGTGCATTTCAATACGTGTGGTGACCAAAGCAGGGCAATCGGCATCGTGTCACCTCAAACACTCATCTCCCTGTGCTGGGAGCACTCACAACCCTCTCCTCACTATTTGGAAACACACGGCAGTTACCGTGCCTGCATTCACGCTACTGTGCTACAGAGCAGCAGCGTGTCCCCCTCCTCTCTGACCGCAGCTCTGTACTCCCCAACCACCTTCCTCGCTCTCCTCCCCTTGTCCTTCCCGGCTCTTCCCTGGTTCCCAAGGAGGACCGCCCATTTCTGCTTCTATCCAGCTCCCAGTATGAGTGAGAAAAAGCCTGGTTGTCTGACCCACTCTGCTGGCGTGGTCACGACACAGGGTTGGCAGCCGAGACAATGTGTCTACAGAGGTGTCTGGTTCCCACCGCGCTCTTCCCGAAGTGCTCTTCTCCAAAGCCCAGACCCCCAGGCCAGTTACAAGACAAGCCTCAGACCCAGTCCAGGGTGCCTGGCCGTGTCTCCTCAGGGCTGCTGAAGCCATGAAAAACAAGGAAAGACTAAGAAACTCACAGGCCACCAGATGCAATGCAGTCCCCACAGTCGATGCTGGGACGGACAGGAGACACCTGTGAAACTCAAACCATGCTGTGTCAACGGTAACGCACCTAGGGTCAGCTTCTTAATGCCAGTATGTTGTGGAAACGTAAGATGGCAACAAGGGAGAGCGAGATGAGGGGATCTCTGTACTGTTGGCAACATTTCAATAAATCTAAAACTGCCTCAGGAAAAAAAAAAGTGTGTTATTTACACTCTGGCAGAGCAGTTCCTCATGTGGCGACAGGAACACACCCAGACACACCGCTCCTCACCTCCACATCCCAGTGTCCCCCGGGAGACTCGAAGCCACCACAACACAGCCCACACTTCCATGGTTGTCAACCAGGAGGGCAATTACCTCCAGAGGGGGGGCGCTTCCGAGGCTGGAGTCACTGGTCACGGGCAGGAATTGCGTTCTTGCTGTGTGGCCTGATCACTGACAGGTGAAACCTTTCCCAGAACGTCACGCTGCCTTCAAAGAAATGGGCTGCATTAGCCACCCTGCAGTGATTGTGCAAAGTCTATGAAATTAGATTGCACTATTTGATGATAAACAATGCAAGTAGACGTGATAAGCCTAGATGGATTTGGCCTTCAAGGTTCTCCAAAAAAAATCCTCTCATCTATTACCACATTAAGTTTATGTCAGAAACATTACCTCCCCCGCCAAGTCATCCTATTTGTGTAGCAGTTTGGAGATCTGGGGAAAATGAATAAATGAACAGTAATTTTGACTGCCTGGTCATCTGTGTCTTTTTTTTTTTTCCTTGACAGACATTTGTAACAGAGGCTCCTACATTTAACACACTGACAACACAAGGCAGGGCATCGTGGAGATGAAACTTCTCTAAGATAAACAGCACTTTCCAGGAGTCAGCAGACTTGAGAAACAACCTCCTGAAAAGGAATCGCCATTCAAGGCCAGTCAGCCCCAAGAGGGGACAGATGGAAATGCCAGGAGGGACCAAGGCTGTCTGTGTTCATTTCGTCACAGTGGGATTCCACAGCTTCTATTTTGTTCCCTGGAGAGCTTCAAATTGTCAAGGTCAGCTTCAAGGGCAAGCTGACATTCAGTCTGCAGCATCACTACTCTCTTGTCTTAATAAAATATAAAATATTCTTCTACCCTATGCTTTTTACCCGCACTAATTCCCTTTCTCTGATTTGTTAGTTATAATCTCTAACTGCTGAAGTGCTAGATAAAGGGTAATTTTCTTGAGCACAACTATGTCAACTTGGCCCTGACCAAAAGGTGCTAGTTTCCTGGTCTGGTCTACACCAATACAAAGAAGATACAGGATTACAAGTTACCTTCCAAAAACAAGTTTATACCTCAAGTCTTTGCATCTTACTCACTCATGATTGTACAAATTCTCCAGTGATCTTAAGGAAGTGGAAGAAAGAGTTCAATTATTAGAAAAGTATATGTCAATACACAAAGGGTTATGTCAGAATACAATGACATCTGTGTTTCTTGTGCAGCCATCTGCGCACTGTCCTGCATGCACAGGCTGCGCCAGTGAAAGAGAAAGCCTGGGAGTTCTCAGTTTTGAAACTAAATGCTACACTAAGAGAAATAGAGAGAGGAGAGAGAAACTTAGTACTTGGTCTGCCAAAATTCAAACAAAATCTATTAGAAAAACACACTTGTGGGAATTCAAGAAGGTGACAATAGGCTACTCTAAATCCTGTTCTATTTTAGAAAAGTCTTTTCTTTGGTAAATGGATACTATGCTTAGCTTGCTAGTATATTTTAATGGTTAACATTTGAAATCCATATAACATTTATTTTAATAAAATTTGGTATTTTAAAAACAGAAAAAAGATTCTTCGCTTTACAAAAGGATTCACACACAGGTTTCATTACACCCTCAGCCCTCTGAGAAACCCCAGTGAGACCACACTTACTGGGAGTTAATGCACACAGATCTGTATAAGACGACCTTCTGTGTGAAGTGAGATGCACCTCTCTGGCAAGGGCCACATTTTCAATTCCTGAAATGTTCATCTCTCAAAACCCTCTCCTCTTCTGCACCCTAAATCCTACTACTAATTTTTAGTGACCTCCCCCAGAAATCTTCCCCACCAAAACCATAACCCTTTTTCCTAACGTCAGCCAAAGAAATACCAAGCAGACATGTGCTTGGCTGGATAATACGGTGCTGTCAGCCAATCCCACAAACTAGACACTGTGGACTTCAGAATAATCCCCAGACACGAAGCCTGCAATATTTACCTGTTGGGATTTCAAATAAAGCATCCACAGTGATCTTTGCTCTTGGAAAAAAAGGAGCTCTTCAGCCAACTGTGCAATACAAGTATCGCCAGAGCAACTGCACAGCTTAGATGGACAAAATATAAGTATTCTTTCCCATGAAAAGGAGGAAAAGCGGTCAACTTACATTAATTCATCACCACACTTAAGTTACCCCCCCCATTTCCACAGCTCTCAAGGGCCGAAGACCAGGTCTATCTTCTCCTGAAGCCTGAGACCTCTGTGCCCCAGGACAGCGCCTTGGCCTCCTCCCGAGTCTTCCCTTGGATCTGCACGCATCTGGGCTGAGGGAATATTCTCCTCTAGGCTGAGCCCCAGGAGGTGGTCACTGTGTTTCAGAGGATCTGTGAATACTCTTGGTTTCCAGAAACTTAATGTCCTTGTTAGAAACCAAGCTTCCACTTGAATTAACATACAAAGAGAGGGGAAAAGGAAAGATCATTAGAGAAGCTGAGAGAAATTTGAAGGAAACAAGAAGAAAGAACAAAGGGTAAAGTGAAGCTTGGTGCAGATGAGCTACAACATCAGAGAAAGAGGGAGAGGAAGGCCACAAAATGGAAAGACCTGGAGGGTGGGAGTACAGGATCTGAGCTGAGCAGCTCTTCCAGTGGTGACAGACTAGTGATTTGGGCCAACTTTCTTGCTGAAGGAAATTAAAATACCTGGAAAATCTATAAAAAATATTTTCTTTAAAGTATCATGAAGCTGAAGAGAGAGTGGAGTTAAGGTGTTCAAGATCTACAAGAAAACAGAAATCCAAAGATAGAAGACTGACATTTGCCAGAGGTGTGCTGGCCAATCTGCAAGAAGCTGAGCGGTGTTTCTGATGTCTTCCTGGGTGACAGAGACAATATGTGCAGGGTCTGACAGGGAAATTCACAAAGCTTCACTGAGACACCGGGGAGACCTAAATAAACGGGGAGCTATACCATGTCCATGGATCACTGTATGGATGCTCTGCAATTCTAATAAAGCAATGAACAAAAGAGATGGACCAGGCACAGGCTTATGTATAGATGGGCATTTGGGGTACCATAAATGTGACACTCACAGGAGAAGGGAGGATATAACTGAAGACCCATGTGAGGAAACAAATAAAACTTGACTTCCAATCTCACACCCCATCACCACCTGTGCCACATATAGACACACACACACAGCACACACAGACAGACTCTCTTTTGTGTGTTTGGACACACGATATAAGAATATTCATAGACATACAATGTGTAAGAGTACCATTTTTTAAAATGAAACAATTTGGCTGGGCATGGTGGTGCACACTTGTAATCCTAGCACTCAGGAGGCTGAGGCAGGAGGATTGCTGTGAGTTCAAAGCCAGCCTGGGCTACAAAGTGAGTTCAAGGCCAGCCAGAACTGCATAGTGAAACCTGTCTCAAAAAGACTAAAATAAAATAAAATAAAGCAATTTTTAAAAATACCATACTAATCAATGAATAAGCCATGGAATGCTCATACAGTGGAATACGATAGAGCAGGAAAAATGAATGTCATACCATAGATAAATCACAGAAATAAAATGTTCAAAAGTTCTAAAATTGGGCCGGTGAGATGGCTCAGTGGTGTAAGCGCCTGCCTTGCAAGCGCGAGAGCCCGAGTTCGACTCCCGGATCCCACAAACGGAAAAGGGGCCGGTGATATCGCTCAGTGGCACGGGTGACTGTTGGCGCGCGAGGTCCTGAGGTCGACACCCCGGTACCCACAAAAAAAAAAAAAAAGTTCTAAAATTGAAAACATACAAAGCTAAAAATATATTCAGAGATACAGACATACTTACGTCATATGATCATAAAGAAAAGTAAGGATTTGGCAAAGGCGTAGTTCCAAACAGTGGACATCTTTGGGGAGAAAGACTGGGATGAGGGACAGTACACAAGGAAGAGACTGAACAATTAAGGTGTGTTGTTCCTAAATTAGATGATAGGTAATTGCTGTTTTATTCTGCTTACATATACTCTGCATATACTTTATTAGAATTCTTTTGTATTTATTCAAAGTTAATAGAAACGTAACAAATGTATTCATTGGCCCACTGATAAATGGCCAAGTTTGTACTCAATATTCCAATAAAATCAAAACCAAAGCTAAAGGCCACCATCACAAAATGAACCTCTAGAGACAAGGAGAAATCTGAAATTTTCCCTGAAAAGAAGCTGAATCATCATTTCAATTACATTATTTAAAATATTACATCTCAAATGTTTCAAGTTGCCAATGTAGTGCACGAGCAATAACATCTCAACCCTGTTGATGACCAGATTGCTCCTATGGCGAGTGTACCAAACAGACCCGCACTTTCAACTGAAGTTAGCAAAGAAGGAAGGAGTTTTGAGACAGGGTCTTGCTATGTACTTCAGGCTGTCCTGGAGCTCACTGTGTAGCCCAGGCTGGCCCCAAACTCAAGGTGATACTCTTGCCTCAGCCTCCCAAATAATGGGGTCACAGGCATGCACCACCATGTCTGGCTAAGAGGAAGGTATTTTCACCAATCCAAGTCCTCAGAGGCTGCTGCTGTCTTCCACTCTTGTAGCAAATGGATTAAAGTCCGTCCTGTCTTTCCTGCAACTTCCGGACATAGAGCTTTGTTCAACGGTGATTATATAATTCCACTGAAGCAACCTCAAAAACAGAACTGCTGTGCATTTTGGCTTTTTTTGTTTTTTTAGGCAGGGTCTCACTGCGCAGTCCAGGCTGGTCTTGAACTCACTGTGTAGTTGAGGCTGGCCTCCAACTCGTGGCGATCCTCCTGCCTCAGCCTCCCAAGTGGTGGGATTACAGGCGTGCACCACTGCACCTGGCCTTGTCCATTTCTTGAAGATGTTTTCTGAATATTTTCAGAAGCAGAAACAAGTTTGTTTTTGCTTTCACTTATATTTTTATTTTTAATATTCTGCATGAATTAATTACTTTCATTTGCCTTTAAACCTTGGATCTAGAAATATAGCAATCCAGCACCATAATTGACTTTCTTTTTTTTTTGCGGGTACCGGGGGTAGAACTCAGGACCTCATGCGCCAGCAGGCGCCCGTGCCGCTGAGCGATATCACCGGCCCTTTTTTCATATGTGGGTACTGGAAGTCGAACTCAGGACCTCGCATTTGCCAGGCAGGCGCTTATGCCGCTGAGCTATCTCACTGGCCCATAACTGAGTTTCAAGATAATAAAAATAGTCTTTAAATTTCCATTTGCACCCAGCTTTCACTGGATGAACAGCAATTTCAGCATCTTCCCCACAGCAGCAGCAGAAGTGACTCTTTAGACCAGATAGGATGAGAAAAACTCTCATACACTGAAGAATACCAGTTAGGTTCATTCTTCAGCAGGTTCCAGCAAACGAACTATCTTCTCTTCCCGAAAGGCATGGATTGTAATTCCTGCTTGTTGGTATTATTGCACATTCAGGTAGACTTTCAAACATGGAACAGCCCCTCTGCACCTATTTGAACGGTGTCTTACATAAGTATTTCACAAGATAGTCTAAAGCCTGTCGGATCTCATGATGTTCAACTTTAACCGCAGAAGAATAACGAACCAGTAATTCCTTTCTGAACACATAAACGAAGAGTGTGGACACTTCCTTAACTTCTAAGTCTTAAATCACCTATACCCTCACTGTGTTTTTTCCATTGCCAATGACAATATATCATGCTTTACTGATTATTCTTGCTAGGAATATATCTTCAATCAGATTTGTCAGGCTGTTGGCTGTCTGACATCCAGATTTCTCTCAGCAGGCCAGTAAACTAGATGCAAATTCCAGGGGCTGATGACCTTGGAGTAGGTCTTTGGTTATTGATTTCCTAAAATAAGAAGTCAAAGCCACAGCTTGAACAGCACATGTTTAGCTGCACACTAAGGCCAACGCTGAACTCTGGAACCTTGATAACTTTTTATAAAATAATTACAAAACATAAAGAAGTAAAATTTAAAACTGAAAAGATCAGTATATTCATTCAGCAATTTTTCACTAGTACTTTCTGCATGCCAAAGATTATGTCAAGCACTAAAGATAAAGTAATGAACAAAGCAGATGAAATCCTGCTCCTTACAGAGCTTACACTTGCCTTAGCAGGGCGGGTAGGAACAAACAGTAAGAATGAATAGACAAACGTCAATGGTAGCAAACGCCATACAGAAAAACAAATCAGGGGCCGGTGAGATGGCTCAGCGGCATAAGTGCCTGCCTGACAAGCGCGAGGTCTTGAGTTCGACTCCCAGTACCCACATACAAAGGAAAAAAAGGGCCGGTGATATCGCTCAGTGGCATGGGTGCCTGCTGGCAAGCGCGAGGTCCTGAGTTCGACCCCCCGCTACCCACATTAAAAAAAAAGGAAAACAAATCAAAGGAGGAGAATCAGGAGTGGAGGTGTGGAGGATGGAGTATGGAAGTCCTCATGGGTAAGATGACATCTGAGCAGAGAACTTAACAAAAACACACCTTGAAGTTTCACAACCAGTATTTTTTAAAAATATGGACAAACCTACTTCAAACTCATGAAAGTAAAGAATAAGATATCACAAAATTATTATCAGACAAAAACAGAATTCAAGACCTAAAACTCACCGGGCATGGTGCCACATGCTTGTAATCCCAGCACTAGGGAGGCTGAGGCAGGAGGATTGCTGAGTTTGAGGCCAGCCTGGGCCACATACAGGATTCAAGGCCAACCTGAACTACATAGTGAGATTGCCTCCAAAAAAAAAAACAAAGACCTAAAACTTGTTTATAAACAGCAAAAACTTGCTAACCTAAGTACTTATTGAAAAGGGAATTCATTAAACAAATTTTGGTAAATTCATACCATTAAGTAATAAATAACTATTAAAAGATAACACAGATATCCATATCCTGTTATTGAACTTTAAAAGTAGATTGCAGAACTTAATATAAAGACATACGGAATTATCTGTATATGGCATTTTTAAGTCTGGAAGGTTATACAACAAATCTTTAATAATGGTAGGGGAATGTGCCACGTCCAGCACAGCCCTGGAGAAACTCCCACGGGGGGGGGGCCATGAAGAAATGAAGGCAAGAGTGAAAATGCAGAAAGCTGAGGTCAGCGGAACTCCCTCCCTCGGCGGAGAAAAGAAGCGCCCACCAACTTGAGGCCGTTCATTTATACACGGGACTGGGTGATGTCAGGTGAAACCCCTCTGCCTAACAGCTAGCTCACCTCTCTCCGGGCTGAAGCAGCTTGTCCACGTGGCTGCCTCAGGCGCTCTGTGTTCTCGGGCTGGCCTTGCTCCAGCCCCGCTGGTGTGATCCATCTCCAGCTTCAGCCGCTCCCCACAGCAGTGAATTTCCTGGGAGTAACAAAGAAGATCTTAGCTTCTGCTTATGGGAGTCCACATTATCTTAAAATGTTACAATGAACACTTCTTACCCTTCATAAGCATCTTTAAATAACTCAATGGAAAGCAGAGTGATTTTTATGTTGATGAAGAGTGCAACTAAAACTAAAGATATTATTTCCATGAAGCTTTATGAAAAACGAAAGCATTTAATAAGGCAAGGTTGAAATGACAGAATATCTAAGCTTTAACAGATCAACTGGGCATTAAAATGATAAAGAGGACCTAAAATATTCCTCTAATAAATCTGGTTTAAGTGCTAGTAATGAATTCCCAACTCTATAGAACTTATTTTTTTTTTAACAGTGCCAAAAATTTGAAAAGTGAGTGGTGAAGAGTATGGGAGAAACCAGCTCTGCAGAGTGAACTTGGGCAAAACAAAAGAAAAAGAAGATAAAAGCAAAAATAAAAGCACACGCTGCGTGTGGGAAGCACAGCATGTGCTATCATGGGGAGTCCTGGTAGTGGGCCCCCATGGTCTCTTCTCTTTTATGCCATCCACATCTCGTGGGAGCCTTCGAGAAGTTCCACATACGGGTCCTGGGAATTATCTGGCACTGTCCTGGGACCTTGTAACTGACAGGTCCCACTCATTTCCCCAGTCAGCTTTGCTGCGCCCTACCTCCTATATTAGTAGCTCCTTTTAAAAGTGGCTCACCAAATAAATGTTCCTAGGTTCTGGGTTGTTCGCCTCTCCTTCTGGAGTTGGGAGTCCAGATTCTTCTCATCTCAAACAAAGAACTGAATGAAATGAACAAAAAAACAGTGGCAAAGTTTATTTGAAAAAGTAAACGTGAAGAGTAAAGGAAAAACTGGCTCTGCAGAGCAAGCTTGGGCTGAATAAGAGAGGAAAAGGCAAGATAAAAGAACACCCTGGAGAAAGCAGGTCGGGCTAGTGTGAGAAAAGCCACAGTAGCCTGTAGAATTTATTTTCCTTTTTTTTTTTTTTTTTTTTTTGTGGGTACCGGGGGTCGACCTCAGGACCTCGCGCGCCAGTAGGCGCCCGTGCCACTGAGCGATATCACCGGCCCTTTTTTTGTATGTGGGATCTGGGAGTCGAACTCGGGCCCTCGCGCTTGCCAGGCAGACGCGTAGGCCGCTGAGCCATCTCACCGGCCCTAGAATTTATTTTTCAACACCCATGAAAACAATGTAAAAATTGGTCACGTATTATATTACAAAAAAAGTCTTATAAATTCTAAAATCAGAAACTACATGTCATCTTCCCTGGTCACAATGTCATAAATTAATTCTTTTGAAATTGAGAGAAACAAAATTCAGCCACTTTGAAATTAAAGCCCATTCTCCTAAGTAACCCTTAGTTTAGAGAATAAAATAAACTCTTAATAATATTTAATACTAATAATCAAACTCCTATATCTGAGGAAAATTTGTATCATTAAAGTTTTGTGTTGTTGAAGAAAAATGGGTTATACTTTAATAAATATTGAAATCAAAGAATAAATAAAATCAATTTTAAAAATAATAGAAAAGAATTTATAAAATAAAAGTAGAAATTACTAAGCCAGTAAAATAGTGCAAAGGACAAGAGATATTTCTTTGAAAATACAAATGATATAGAAAATAAATTTGTATTTTCCAATATTACATGAGATGTTTCCAGTCATCCGGGTTTTAAACTACAGTTGCGGGGGGGGGGGGGGTAAGAGCTCAGTCTCCTGAACTCAGATGCCTGGGTTCAACTGCTAGCACCATAAGTAATAATAATAATAATTAAATAAATAAACTACAGTTTACTAATTTCAAAAAATGGAGAACTCATGAAAAAGTTCTGAAAGTGCTACATGATTTGTAAACATGGATACCAACTGAAATAATATCCAAGCCCCTGCATCAATACTTTTCTCACCCCACCCCGCATAAAGTAGTAGGTGAAATCTATCACTACCTGCTACTTGCAACATGACCTGCGCTTTCCAAGGAGCTGTGTACGCACCTCAGCCCTGATGCATGCACCACTCACTTGGAAGTAGATGAAGGTCCTCAGTGTGTGAAGGAATCTGTTCATGGAGGGTTCCAGTCCCTGCCCTTAGCCCTGTAGGTGGGCACCCCCTTTTAGGGGTCAGTGACATCTTGGGCAGATTCCATTTGTTTCCAAATATTTTCATTTGTTAAAATTTAGTCTGATGCAATTGAAAGCTTCAGTTTCATGTATCATTCAGAGTTCTCCCTTTTCCCAAAGCCTGGGCATGGAGCCACACAGGAAGGCAGTGTGTTCCTGTCACATTCCTCCCTTCCCCTAAGGTTATCTGCCCCCGCCACGCTCCCCCAGTGCTGGGGCAAGGAGTGGGGAGTCAGGTCATCTCTTACCTGTTTTGAGAGACCGCTCCTTCTTCTTGTTAATTGGCCCACAATATCCTCAGAAACCCACCGTCCAGATACTAGGCCATGCGCCCCCCCACACACACACACACACGCAGGAGATCCGGTTCTGCCTGGAAATCTTTCACACCCCCTCCTTTCCTCACTATCAGCAACCTGCCTCACAGCCTAAAGGTCCAGCGAATCACCTCCTGAGTACCAGTAATCAGTTCATGCACCATACGCAAGGTCCAGATGACCCAGAGGTGACTCATAAGCTCTGCCCTGCACCTGGTCCCTCAGTCCAGTTCTGTCCTCTTCCACCCAGTTAGGAACTGGGCAGGTCATCAGTTCTACCACACACACTGATGTGTGCATGTAGGAAAGAGCCAGCCTCCGCTGGTCCAGCTCTCTAAGAACGAGTCTCCTGTTGCCGTCCCCTCCTCACAAACCCTGCATCCTCCCAAAGGCCCAGCCTTCAGCTGACTCTCTGTCCCTGGTTCTCTGCCCACGCAAGCTGAGGTGGGGCACCTGGTGGCAGCTGGGGTGTCAGGGCCAGTTATGCTGAGACTCGGGACATTTTGTGCAGAAGTGGCCCTTTTAAGAAATATTCTCTGCTTTGGGCTATGACCAGTCTGCCAAATCAAAGGAAAAACTCCAGGTCAACATCCTAGCGCAAGTACAGGATGAGTCCCCATGTATCTGGGTCACCTCCCTAAAGCATGGAGGTCACGTTTGGTTCTCTCCCTACTTCAAACAGTAAACATGAACAATGAATTGTGACTGACCCTGGTTCCCCAGTTCCTGTGGGTGTTTTGTCTTTGAAGACCTTATGTACTTCTGGACTTCTGGCCCTCACTGCACACGAGCCTCTGCCTGGTGGGGCTTCTGACAGAGGGGAGCCACAGAGCCTTGCTAAAGTGGTCTCTTCACATGGAAATGGTGCCTCACATCATGACCACTGCAGAGTGGTGGCTGTCAGAAGGTGGAAACGCCAGGGCTGGGACAGAAGCAGACCCTGGTGGGGTCTGGCCACCCACACCCAGCTGTCCCATTTCCTAAGGGGCTGCCTGTGTCCCCAAGGTTTTCTTACCAGCACCATCTGGCTTCTTCTACCTGCAAGCTGCCCTAGAGTAAAGAGCACCTGGAGGAACGGAGGCAAGATCTCAGAATTCAGACCATAGAAAGAAATCCTCCCATCACGGTGTCAGCTGCCTCTGACAGAAAGAAGAGATAACCCCAGGTGGGGTAGGCCAAAGCCCCCAAAAACCTGTGCTGAGAGAACTGCAGCTGAGGGGACGGCAGCTCTGCGCGTGGCCCCCGGAAGTGGAGAAGCCTTGTTTGACACAGTGGCCCCTGCACTGAGAAGGTCCAACCTAGGCTCACTGCTATTTAACTCCTTCCAGCACCTTCTCCCAGGCTTTTTACTAGGCTACCTGGAGGTAAGTGACAAAATGAGAGAAACTGGAGAAAAGTTGTGAAGAATCCCTGGGAGCTGACATCCATTACATGCTGTATAATAACATTTACCTTCTACAGAACACACTTCAGGCTGGAAATGCAAACACAAGAGCATTTCTAACCTTGATTTCCAAATGGCCAACTTATGCCTGCAGAAAGTTCATTATAGTAGATGAATAGCTGCCTTTGGAAGCTGTGCCTGTGTCCTCACACCCAGGCCCTATGGACTAGACATTATTTGGAAAAGGGTCTGCTGTAGTTTAGATCCTAAATGTCCCCTTGAAGGCTCATATACTACAGGCTTGGTCACCAGCCTGTGACACTGTTGGGAGGTGATAGGACCTTCCAGAGGTGGGGTGGACCTAAAGGAAGAAGTTAGGTCACTGGGGTATAGCCTTGACGGAAAGATTAGAACCCTGGCCTGTCTCTCTCTCTCTCTCTCTGTCTCTGTTTCCCAGCTGCAATGAGGTGAGCAACTTTGCTGTAACTCTCTGAGCCATGATGCTGCCTTGCCACAGCTGAAAGCAATGGGACCCAGGAACTATGGATTGAAACCTCTGAAACTGTGAGCCAAATAAATCTTTCCTCCTTCTGAGTCGAGTTTCTTTGGTATTTTGTCACAGCAATGGAAGCGCTACTAACACAGTCTTTGCAGACACAACTAAGTAAAGGATCTTTACATAAGCTCATCATGAATTATCCAGGTGGCTCCTAAATCCAAGGACACATGTCCTTATGAGATAGACGAGAAAATGCATGAAGACAAAGAGTAGAAGACCATGGAAAGACAAAGGCAAAGATGCTAATGGTGCAGCCACAAACCAAGGAACACCTGGAGCCACTGGACACTGGAAGAGGCCAACAAGGGTTCTCCCCTAGAACCTTCAGAAGTAGCATGACCATGCTGGCTGTGGTGGCACACACCTGTAATCCCAGCACTGGGGAGGCTGAGGCAGGAGGATCACCATGAGTTCAAGGTCGGCCTGCACTACATAGTAAGACACTGCCTCAAAAAAAATAAATTAATAAAACTTAAAAATAAAGAAGTAGCATGACCTTGACTTCAGACCTCTGCCTCCATAGTGGTCAGAAAACAATTTTTGTCATTTTAAACCACCAGGTTTGTGGTAATTTGTCATAACAGCCAAAAGACACTAATACACCCACAATGACATCAACATTATATTTAACCTACTGCAACATACAGCAGAGAATTCTATGGGAGGGTTGGATCAGGAGGGTGGAGGGGCTGAATACGTGGGCAGTAATCCACAGAAATGACAGAATAGCTCTGGGCAGGTTATAAATTGAGAGAAGCAGCTGAAGATAAAAAAACAAATGAGACTGAATTTCAAATGAAGCCGAAACCAACATGTCAGGAACCTCTGCAAAAGATGCCACCTTTTCCAAGAGTGCTGCGGGTTCTGAGACAGTGGATAGGGCGGGATTGAAGGGGGCCCAGAGATGAACTCTTGGGGTGACTTGGCAAGATACCAATGAAACACCATCCAAGCGGCCAGTGCCCCTTCCCCATGGTAGAAAGTAACCAGTGGGGTTATCAGCCCCGAGACAGGGGCAGTGAATGCGAACTCCTGGTCAGGACCTCAATTAGAGGGAAGCTTCCACACACCCTGAGACAGGTCCACTGGGCAATGCCCCCTCACCCCAAACTCCCTGGAGATAACATTCACAGACATGCAAACAGGAACTCCACATCCAGAAATTAGCACACCAAATAAAAGAGGGGGTCGCATAACCAAGAATCACAAATAATTTAAGGAAAATGAATGGCCGGAAATGATCATCACCACACCTTGAAGAACTGACACAAAAATGCGGAACATTTCATCACTGCCTATCCAATGTCTGCTCTGCCTTTCTGTCACTGCCAGAGCCCTCATCCGCTGATTGATTCAACTAATTTCACTTCCCAAATACAGCCAAGGATGTAGATCAGACAGGTAGAAGAGGATGTCTGCTGGGTGCTTCTATGTCTGTTAGATGTGCTATCCTTTCCTAATGATAGCAGATCCAGTTGTCTTTTAATAATCGTCCTTCTCATCTTTATTCATTGTAGAACCCCTGATTGTAGCTGGGCCTATGGCTGCCTAGGAGAGGAAATAAAAGGTGACATATTCTAATACAGCCTCCCTAGAGGCCAGGTATGGGCCTCCTGACCAATCTCTGAGCAAGGTTGTGTCATCAAGTGTGTTGTGTACAACTTTTAAGATAAAACCATTAAGCGAGAGCTCATCTCCTCCTCATCTTCTGCTTTCTTGCTACCTGGAATAAAGACACGATGGCTGCATCTCGAATGGCCACGTTTGAGCACATTGAGAGAAGCACATACTTTATTCTGAGTGGCAGAACAAAACGGTAGAGGAATCTCAGTTCCTGACGCTGCACAGCAGAATGTCAGATCACTAGATTTCATGCAGACAAGAGACAGACAAGCTTCATCTTTAAATCGCTGTAATTTTGGAATATTGACATACACCTCTGTGTTATACTATTACAGACATCAATCCTTCCTTTTTTATTCTGTTATCTTCCTTCTAGACAGAATGAGTACCCAGGGCTAGGTCCTGCACCCATGACGATACAGCCCAGGACAAAGAGATCAAAGGAGCCTGGCCCCACACCACAGCCCTAGATGCTCTTTTTTTGGGCTTTTTATGATGTTTTTATATTTCTTGTTAAAGTTTCTAATATGTCTCAAAGGAAAAAAGGCTGAGAGAGAAAATTTTATTTATCTATGAAATAAGAACAGGCTGTTCTGAAAATGAACCAATTACAGGTCTTCACTTTGAAAATGCAAATGGATAGATAACCGACTGAATGGACATCGCAGTAGAATAAATTAGTGAGCGAGAAGAGCAAATTCTCCTGGATCACAGTGACATGACACAGGAAAAGCAATGGAAAGATGAGCACAGTTGTGTTCGTTCTGCAGTAACAAGTACCATGAACAAGATGGTGTGAGAGGAGAAGTGACTCTCGGTTCTGGCAGCCAGAAGTTTGGGATCAAAAGGTGGCAGGGCTGGTTCCTTCTGAGAGCTGGGAAGAGCTCTCAAACCAGCTGCTCGTGGTTTGCGGGCAGCCTCTGGCATTCCTTGGCTGTGCAGAATCACCCTGACCTCCACCCCCCTGTTCACAGGAAGTTCACCCCGACCAAGTGTCTGTGTCCAGCTGTCCCCTTTTTATATGAACACTATGGGGCAGAACAAAAGGGCAGCTAATTAAGATTCTCCTCCAGCAATTGTTTTCCTATAAATGCACCAATATGAACAGCTATTCACTCTCCATGACATGTTCACACAAGCTAAGGAAGCCAGTTGAGAGACCACAGTGCCTGGCTTTAGTATAATAAAGAAAGGACAAATTGAAGAAGGCAGGAGGGTAAAGTTGCCCACACCACCCCTCCCCCGGCTCTCAGCGGCACATCATGACAATGCCTCCTGCTTGGAGGAGGTAAAGGGGATTCAGTTCAGGCTTTAGACCTGAACCCAGTACTAGGCCATGGGTTTTTTTTCACCAAGGTGAAAACCAGTACTAGGCAGAGCCCCATGACCCATGTCCCATGTCCCCAGGCCATTACCCCCAGACCGAGCCTCTGCACCCATGTTAGCCAAAGGACTGCCTCCACCACGACTCTCCCAGTCTTGAGCAGCAGAGCAAAGAGCGAGACACCACTTGAAGGGAACAGGGCAGGACAGTGAGCACAGGATTTGCCTGGAAGCTCAACTGGCCTGCTGTGCTGAGACTCAGACCAGGCAGAGCCCAGGGCTCCTATCTCCAGGCCAGAGCTCATAAACAGAACCCCTACACCTACCCTGGTACCAGACAGAGCCTGTACCCTGGTAGGATGGACTCCTGTGCCAATCTGCCTCACTACATATCAGCCATAGTACAAGCCTGTGGCTCTGCCCCCATACCTGTGAAGACCCTGCAGCTATGACCCTCTGGTGTGAACCAGCTTAGCATCAGCCTGGGCAGCCCAGACGCTGTCTCCACCACACGACCCTCAATCTTGTGCAAGGAGCAAACTCCACCTGCTGGGGAGGAGGACAGGAGCGTGAACACGGAACTTTGCCTTCCCAGTGAAACTTAACAGTAGGATAATCCTGATGTCTCCTATTCGTGGGCCAGTGCCCATTTATGGAACCTCTGGACCCACCTGGTGCCAGGCAGAGAACTGCAACCTAGTCAGTCAGACTTTTTCCTGGCCAGCATCACCTGTGGCTTGTTGCAGCTAACTCTGTCCAGGAGTCCACTCAGCAGCATGGACCTTGCGCCTGCCCCTGTGCTGTACTGGTCTTGGAGGGCTGTGGGCTCCAGTGTGACTCAGTGTTACAGCACTGGAGGCTATGAAACTGTCCAATCCAATCCATTCCTCCCCATCCCCAGGCAGCACAACACAGCTAATTATCTGCTTGGAGGAAGAAAATGTAGATAGGCACCAAGTCTTTGCATAGAGGCCTGGGGCCAGTCCCTCTTTGGTAAGGCTCAGAGTCTGGAGGAAGCCCACAATGCTTAGCCACAAACAAGTTACTAAGGTCAAGAGGTCTAGGCCTAACCTGGCCCAAGGTGGAAGCTGTGGGACAGACTACCTTTTTAAGGACTAGTTGATTCTAAACATGGCAGCTGTAGAGTTGGGACAAACCTGGGCTTCAGTCACCCTTAAGTGTTGAAACTGCAACAATACACCAAGAACAGACTCAGAGCAAACCCAGACTTACACTGCCATCTAGTGCTCATATACTGAGAGTGACCATAGGCTCAGAAAATAAGCAGCCTGCCCAGACTTTCTGGAAAGACAGGAACAATGCCAGGTCATGACCACTAGAATAAATACCTAATCATCCAATGTGTAAAAGATGTCATACACCAAAAAAAAAAAAAATAATGAAAAAAAAATCAAGAACCCAGAAAACCAACCAATACATGCAAAGTCTCAGAGAATTCAAAATAGCTGTTTTAAGGAAATTCAACAAGCTTCAAGAAAACAGAGGAACAATTCAGTGCTTTTATCAGAGAAACAACACAGAGGTTAAAGTAATTTAAAAAAAATAGAAATCTATAAGCTGAAAAGTACATGAAGGGAAATTTAAAATGTGACAGAAGACATCAATAGAATAGATCAAATAGAAGCAAAAATTGGTGAGCTCAAAATCAGGACCTGAAAATACACAATCATAGGAGAAAAAAGAGAAATAAAAAAAGCTTACAGGAAACTTGGGATAACAATTAAAAGTAAAAATTCAGGTTATTGAGAATGCCAATAGAATAAAAAATTTACTAAAGAGACATTAACAGAAAACTTCCCAAACCTGGAAAGGCTACAAATATCCATGGATGAAAAGCCAAAGGTCACCAATCAGGTTCAACTCAACCAATTCTGCCAAAAGACATATTATAATCACCAGACCAGATTACCACCACACCCATCCTACAAGAATTCCAAAGGGATTTCTTCATAGTGAAAGAAAGCAATGCTAACAAGTAAGAAGAAAACATCAGAGTATAAAACTCATGGTAAGAGTAATAACCATACAGAAATTTTAAATGTTCTAACACTGTAAACATGGGATGTAAACCATTCATATCTTTAGTATATGACTAAAAAAATAAAATAACAATTACATTAAAATATTAAGATACAGACAATATAAAAAGCTATAAAATGACTTTCAAAATTCAAAATGTACAGGTTTTATTAGTATTTTTCTCCCTTTCTTTTTTCTTTTGTATCTTTACAATCAATCTTATAAAATCAGTATTAAGTTACTAACATTTCAAAATACCTTGTTATAATCAAAGACTTTTTGTAAGCCTCGTGGTAATCACAAAGGAAAAATCTGTAATGGACATACTGAAAATAATAAGCAATCAAAAATCACTTAACCACAAAGGAAGAGTGGAATAGAGAGGGGAAAAAAGAAACTACAATAAAACTACAAAACAAGTAACAAAATATCAACCATAAGGTCTTAACTAGTGATAATGACCTTAAATGTAAATGGGTTAAAAGTCTGCAATTAAAAGAAAGAGTGAATAGACTTAAGAAATAAGACCCAACATACACAAATCAATAAATGATACACTTTATCAACAGAATGAAGGACAACAAACCACAGGAGGAGAAGGCAAGGCTAGTCCTACTGGATTAGGGCCCAGCATGACCTGGTCTTAACTAGTTACATTTGCAACAATTCTGTTTCAAAATAAAGTCACCCTATTTCCACCCTGAGGGCACTGGGGGGTTAGGACGTCTAGAAGGGATGAAATATATATATTTCATATATATATATATATTTATACATCTTAGAAGGGATGAAATTCAACCCATAACAGCAGTGGAAGATGAAGAGAAAAGAGAGCACAGTAACCCTGTCATAGACATTCTTAAAAGAGAGAAGAGCCAGAATTAATGAACAAAAATACTTTTTAAATAAATAATGGTAGAAAATCCCCCTGAGCCAAAGGATGACACAAGTACATAGGTAGAAAGAATCTACCAAATGCTGAAAAAGACAGAAAAAATAGAAACTTACTCAAGTCAGGACAAAAATGTGACAACATAAATAAAGACAAAAAATTTTTACACACCAAAGAAAGTCAAATATATTACAAAATAACAAATATATAACAAATATATTACAAAATAACAAAAATTTTTACACACCAAAGAAAGTCAAATATATTACAAAATAACAAAAATTAGATCACGTTAGACTTTATACTACTGGAGGAAAGACAACAATGAAGAAATATCCTCAAAGTTTTAACGGAAAATGACTTTGAACTATCATCAAGTGATAGGAAAACTTAGAAATGATATCAGCAGTTAAATAACTACTGATCCACCGGTGGGACCTCATTAGTGCCAGCCAGTCAGAAATTCTGTCCCCTTGCTAGGACTTGGCTCAGAAATGAGCATGTGACACATTCCGGCCGGGACAAGGAGGAGTGTGTTGGGCTCTGGAAAAGTCCCCTCCTTACTCTCCTAGGGCTGGGTCTGCCTTACTTACTTCCGCCCTCACTGAGACACAGTACCTGACACCCACAGCATAAAGAGGCTCATCTGTAGAAGTCTGTAGAGCTTTCAGTCCACAGTCAGCTGGCTCAGTGGCATGGCACCGGGGAGTGGCAGAGGAGAACCTGCTTACGGCAGGGAGGCAGGAAGCAGAGAGAGAGATCAAGGAAGCAGGAAAGGAGACAGACCCTTCCAGGCCACGCCCCAGTGACCACCTCCTGTGGTCAGGCTTCAGTCGCAAAGCATCACGCCTCCATGATCCAAAGTCCCGCCTATGAGCTCATGAGAGTTTGGGGGGACATCCAGATATAAACCACAACAGGATCTGTTCCTCCTGTTGAATGTGAGCATGGAAAAATACTGTCCATTCCTCAGCAGCCATCACCACCATAGAAGGAACCAGAATGGAGGTGGACCCAGTGCTTCCACCATTCTTGCCTGGGGCTCTATGGAGAGTGAAGGCTGCTGGGAACGACAGTGTGACTATTTGATTTGATCCATTCTCTCACAAACACAGAGCTGACTATTATGCTAGAAGGCAAGAGAATTCATTACATCCCTAGGAGCCTTATATCCTCAGAGCTTACTCCCAAGAGGCCAGGGAGAGTTGCAAGTCTCCAGGCCAAACCCAGCCCACCACCTGTTACTGGACTCAGGCTCGCTTGCTTACCCGCCGAATTTGGCTCCTTCCACACTGCGAAGGAGGGGTGAAATAGTTGAGACACAGACCATATGGCCCCCAAACCCTAAATTATTTACTATCTGGCCACTTGTGAGAAGAATGTCAATACCACTCTGGAGAAACCGCAGTGGAGGTTTCTGAAGAGATTTGGCTCCACCTTTCTTGGTTTTTGCCTCGTTATCAGTGGGTAGGGAAGAGGTCAGCAGCCTCACAGCCTTTGCTGAGCTGCCACTTCCACCTGTGACTAACTCTTACCCCTCACCCACAGTGTGCTGTTACCGGGGGGAGTGAGTCCAAACTGCATAGCACTTAGTATGGTGCCTGACACATACCAAGTGCTCAGTAAACATTAGTTCCTGTTCCAAACCTGATGCCAACTACCATTTCCTTGGCTCACTATCTGTGGGTTGGCAGTACGGCCTGAGCTCCACCGAATGGCTGTTCTATATTGGCCAGACTTGCTCTTGCAGCTGCCGACAGCTGCAGGTCAGATTTAGGCGGCTCCGTCTCTAAGTTGCCTGGGCCAGGATGGTCCCATTCACACATCACAAGGGCAACTGGACCGTGGAATTCAGTGAGCCTCTCGTTTCCACGAGGCCAAGCTGGCTTTTCTCGTGGTGGCCACAGGGTCCCGAGAGATTAAACTGAGGAGGTTTCTTAAAGTCTGGGCTTGCAACTGGAACAGCATTACTTCCATTGTGTTTCATTAATTAAACAAATCACAAGACCAACTCAAAGGGTAGGGGAAAAGTGTCCACTTCCTCCTGGGAGGAGCTGCAGAGTCCCTTCGCATGGGGAAGAAGAATTGCAATCATTTATGTGCACAATCTACAACATTAAATTATATCTTAACTTAAATATCAAACATGTATTTAACTAAATAAAAACATTACATGAAATGGCCTTGTTTTTTCCTCCCTTTCGAAATTCAAAACTTTATTTGAAGGAAAGCCTTTTAAAAAGAAAAACTAGGGGCCGGTGAGATAGCTCAGCGGCATAAGTACCTGCTCAGCAAGCGCGAGGTCCTGAGTTCGACTCCCGGAACCCACATAAAGGAAAAAAAGGGCCGGTGATATCGTTCAGCGGCACAAGCACTTGCCAGCAAGCACGAGGTCCTGAGGTCGACTCCCAGTACCCACGTGGAAAAAAAAAAAAAAACTAGCCGGCATGGTGGTGTGCACCTGTAATCCCAGCACTTGGGAGGCTGAGGCAGGAGGATTGCTGTGAATTTGAGGCCAGCCTGGGCTACCTAGTGAGTTCCAGGCCAGCCTAGACTACATAGTGAGCCCCTGTCTATATATATATATTTTGTGTGTATGTGGGTACCGGGGGTCAAACTCAGGACCTCACGCTTGCCAGCAAGCGCTTGTGCCACTGAGCAACATCACCAGCCCTTTTTTCCTTTGTATGTGGGTACTGGGAGTCGAACTCAGGACCTCACGCTTGCCAGGCAGGCACTTATGCCGCTGAGCTATCTCACCGGCATGCATGCATAAATACATACATACATACATACATACATAATTTTGCTCTTTGTAATTGTGTGCTGTAGGGAGACAGGTCGGTGCATGTAACAACAAACCATCGACAGCACCTGGAACTTCTACAATTCAGCTAGCTGATCCCAGTCCTCTCTGTCTAAAGTGGATGACCAGAGAGGGAGATGGCAGGTATTGAGACGTGTGGGGATCTGCTGCCACATTAGGACCTGCGGTTTAGTTCACTCACCCCTGTGAGGAGATTGCAACTGACGTGAATTCTGTGACTAGCTGACTTTGCACTTCCTCTGTGAGGGTAAGAACGGTGGCGTCTTAGCCTCCTACATCTGGGGCACATTGTGGTGGCATAAGGAAGATATCAGGCTGGCTACGCAGTGGAGAGGCCACAGCGTGCACATCCGCCAGACCTGCCCGCCCCACCCACCTCCTGCTCTGGGGGACAGCCAGTCTCTGGCAAGGGTGACCACAGCAGGCAGGCGGTGCTCAAGCCAAGCCACAGGGCTGCCCAGAGCCAGGAGACGGGCCAGGACCACCAGGGAGGCTGTGCACCATGGCGCAAACGTTAAACCACGGAAGACTTTGGAAAAGAAAAGGAGAAGGGGGAGCTCTGTCAGAGAGGCTCCTCCCTTCCTTTCTCCAGGTGCTGTGGCTTTTGTGACTTGGTGGAAGGCACTGCACAGAACTGACGCCTGGCTGTGCTTTCTTACAGAGGTGTGGCCAAGCCGCACTGCTTCACCTCTGCTTCCCCTCCCTCCACATCTCATGCTCCTTTTTCCTGGCCTCTTCCATCCCAGAATAGCACTTCCCAATAAAGAATTGGCACATGAGCTTCGCCTAAATCTCTGTTTTCTAGGAGTATGGGCTGAAAAGTATGATGTAGAGTATATTTTTTAAAGTTCCATTGCTTCTGCACTGGAACTACTGTGTCAGGGTTCACTAGAGGAATAGATTTAATATAAAATATATATGTATGCTATATAAAAGAATTGCAAGGTAGGTTTATAATGGACACCTGCATGGGGCCGGTGAGATGGCTCAGCAGCGTAAGCGCCTGCCTTGCAAGCGCGATGGCCCGAGTTCGACTCCCGGAACCCACATATGAAAAAGGGGCCGGTGATATCGCTCAGCGGCACGGGCGCCCGTTGGCGCGTGAGGTCCTGAGGTCGACCCCCCGGTACCCACAAAAAATAAAAAATAAAAATGGACACCTGCAAAAGGGCTTCCCGCACACCGGAGAGTAGAGGATCCAGTCAAACTCAAAGGCCTGGAGCTTACTGCAGAGTCCTAAGCAAGTCCATGTTAGGAAGCTGAAGGGTCTGTGACAGAGCCTGGAGATGGACATCCACAGGTGATGGCGAAGACCGGAGCTCCAAAGAAGCAAAAGCCAGACTTCCTTCTTCTTTCCCTTTTTATTCTATCGAAACTATAAGCCTATTGGTTGGCACCACCCACACCTAGGGAGGGTCTTCCCTCTTCAGTAAATCCATCATCCAGATACACCCAGAACTACGCTAAACCAATCGGCAAGGCATTTCTATTCAAGTTGATACCACAACTACCTACCCTGTGTTTCCCTGAAGATAAGAACCAGCTCTAGCTGCTTGTTACCATGGTGATGGCCAGAGTCATGCAGAAGATTATACCTCACTGTTCTCTTGCTCAATGGCTACTCTGTAACAGAAGGTAAAGCAGGGACAGGCTGATTGGGGCTGGCATTTTTTTTTTTCAGTTAGGTCTTATTTTCAGAGAAACGTGGTACCACAGATATGTAGTAAAGCCTATGGTGATTGTGTCAGTACTGAACATGCACAGACTTTTTATGTTGGCATTGCTTCCTAACAATGCAGTAAAATGGTTATTTACATTGTAGTAGGTATTGTCTCTGAGATGCTTGGAAGTGTCCAGGAGGACGTGACCTGCACATACAGTTCTACACCACAGAAAGGACCTGAATGTCCTCAGCTGTGGGCAGCCTTGGGAAGTCTTAGGACCAATCCCCTGTGGACACCAAGGGACATCTGTTTTTCAGACTCACGGGGCTTTTCCAAATGCTAAGCAGACACCATTGATCCCCCTTTGATGAATCCTAGCCTTCCAATTTGTAGGGATGCAAAAGGCAAAGTGTCACTCATTAGAATTGGAAGTGCATTACCAAAGTTTGATCCTGTGCTACATAAGGAATGGCCCTGAGTAATCCACTGAGCCTCTCCACGGATGACTTCTCTGGGTGCCTTGAAACCTCAGGCAGTTTATACACTGCCTCTGAGCTTCAGTTTCCTCGGGTGGCATGGAGACACCCATCTCACGGGTCTGCTTTAGGAATTCACTGAGATCACCACTCACACACAGGATCTGTAAAGCCCTTTGTCTATGAGTGCATCTCAGGAAGGGGTAAAGCACTTACTCCTCAGAAGGCTGTGAAAATCAGCTGCCTTTTCCTGGTTGCCACTAGGGCTGCGTTGGGTTGGGCCGTGGGTATCCATGGTGAAGCTCTATGCAACTGCAGGTGTCCTTTTCTAGAATTTTAGTATGTGTGCTACCAAAGTGAGCACAGGTGTCCTTTTCTAGAGAAAATCTATTAGTGTCTGGTTGCTCTCCCTCTTCTGCGGGTAGAGACTAGACTCTCTCATTGTTTCTCACCCAGGGAGTTCGCTCTGCACCAGTGCAGCCTCAGCCTGGCCCAGAGCTTCTCTCCACCCCCACAGTCACACACCCAGCTGCTGCAGAAGGCAGACTAACAGTTACCCATGGCAAGGTTTCCTTTTCTACTCAAGGCCTGGCTTGAAATAAATGCTCCAGAGACCCCATCTGAGGAGAGGGTTCTTACTGAGACTTGGAGGACAGATTCACATTGGATGATTTTGCTGTGCTCGACAGATGATTTAAAGTAACCCCGATATGAAATACTTTAGAAAGAAAGAGGATGGGCTTATCAAATGCACTGGGTCAGGACAGCTTCTGTTGGTTACACAGATTTATGCGTGAACTTTGAGCCTCCTTGTCTCACCGAGGAGTCCACTGCCTCATGATGTGAGGAGCAAGCACTCATCATCCTCTCCATGAATCATCCTATGGACCGGAAGCACAGGGCACCCAGGTCTTGTTCAGACTACGGACCTGGTATTCCATTGTCCTTGTGTGTGACTCACAGTCCTGTTGTTAATTCCCACAGCCACAAGGCACCTGAGTGGCAAGACAACACAGCAGGGCCACTGGGACCAACGGCACTACGGCTGCACACAGAGAGGGTTTAACAGGGCTGGATCCAACCTGCAGTTTACACTGACGCCATCCAGTCCACGCTGTCACACTGAACTCTGACAGTCTCCAAAGTCATTCTTCTCCCAAAAGGTTCCCTTGGGAGAGGTACGATTGCCAGGAAATGCCATGACCCATATAATCAGTGGTTTACTCTAGACATCCTACTGGTTTCCACCGTTTGGCTGTGTTAAAGGCTCCTGTTACCAAGAGATCTTGAGGAAATCTCTCCAGCTAATTATCATTTTCAGGCACTTGTCAGAAAGACAACGACAACAAGAGTTGCTATGTAATTGCCCCTGTTTACCACAAATTGCCAGGTGCCATGGTTCCTTCATACTTGCAGCTGCGATCACTGTCATCAGGGTTGTCATTATCTGTATGCACCGAATGCCCACTTCTGTGCCCTCCACACCAGCACAGCAACCAAAGAAGGCCGGTCGAAGTCCTTCTTCTGTGTCCAGGGAAGACCAAGTAACATTTTTTTCCTCTAAAGGAAGGAAAATTCACAGGGGGTTAGACTCGCAGAGACCCTCTAGAACCTCGAAAACAGCACCACAGATTCTCATTACTCTTCATATGGTTTTAAAAAACAGAAATTATTTTTGCTCACTTGTGAAGTCAAGTAGTACAGAATTATAGACATCAGCAAAGTATCCCTTTGTTTGGAAATGTGTGCCTCTTGTCTGACACAGGCTCTCCAAACATTTACGAAGTAAATAAATGTGTGAGTAAAAATATCAAGGAGATCCAAGGCTCCCAGTGTCTCCTGAGTGGTGTTCAGAGGCATAAATCCTCCTCCAACTAACTTTGTGTCCTGGGAAAATCAAGTCATGTTTTTTTCCTATAAAGGAAGGGAAACTCACAGACTGCCAGAGGTTCTCTAGGACCTGACATGGGTGGGACAGAGTTGACACTCACATCTGCAACACCCTCCCACAGACTCGCTCCTGTTCAGTCCCACCACTCTCTTCCCTCCAAGAAATAGTGGGACATAAGCAGAGGATATGGGCATGACTACTGGCGTATCCTTGAATCCATTCTTTAAGCCAAAAGGCAAATCAGGGCCGGTGAGATAGCTCTGGGCTGGTGAGACAGCTTAGCGCCATAAGCGCCTGCCTGGCAAGTGCGAGGTCCTGAGTTTGACTCCCGGAACCCACATACGAAAAAAGGGCCGGTGATATCGTTCAGTGGCATGGGTGCCTGCCGACGCATGAGGTCCTGAGGTCCACCCCTGGTACCCACAAAAAAAAAAAAAAAAAAAGGGCAAATCATTCAATAATCTTGGTTCCCGGGCTCTTATTAGTACAAATTACCTGGAAATACACTGTAACCCACGGTCCCATGGTTGGATCACTCGGCACAGCAGCTAAAGGACAGGGTTTTAGGTACCCATCACATCCTATTAGCGCTCACACAAGCCATTTCTCTTCCTCTTCTCAGGCTCTTTGCTGTAACATGAGAAGGCTGAGTAAGTGCTACGGACTAAATGTGTGTGTACCCCAATTACATAGGTTGAAGCCCTAATTCCTAGTCTGATAGGTAGTATTTGAGATGAGCCATTTCAAAGGTGATTGGGTCGTGAGGGTGGAGGCGCCCTCATGGGAGATTATGAGCAACAACACCAGAGGGCTTACTGCCTCCTTCCCCTCCCTCCTGCCATGTGAGCTCAGCACACCTGGTTTCAGATTTCCCCTTTCACAACTGTGAAAAACAAACTTCTGTTTCTGAGCCACTGTCTTAGTTACTTTTCTTTCACTGCTGACACAAATACCCGACACCCAAAATTAAAGGAGAAAAAGGTTATTTAGCTCACAGTTTGTAGAGGTTTCAGTCCATAATTGGCTGGCTCCAAGGCAGGGTGACATATGGCAGAGGGGCGATAGTTCATGGCAGCAGAAGACAGCAAAAGCAACAAGGGAAAGAAAAAGACGAGCCTCTTTCCACCCCTTTTATCTTATCCAGACTGCTGGGATTAGGGTGGTGCCAAGCCAGTCAGTGGACTGATCCAGCAATCACCTACCCTCAATCCCAGCACCCTTAATCACAGCTCAATCACACACTCTAGATTCCGCCACCTCTGAAAAAAACTCTGGCTTCAGGAAGCTTTGCAGGGACATCTAGACACAAACCATATGTAATGCTTGATACACTGTGTCAACTTGAGAAGTCTAGAAGCTTAACTAAGTAACTCAGCAGTTCTACATCCTAGGGGGTAGAGGACATGCCCTTAGCAATCTAGGATGTTGTTCACTGTGTCAACTTGAGAAGTTTAGAAGATTAACTAAGTGACTCAGCAGGGGGCCAGGGTCCTCACTTTGTAAACATCCTGAGCCTGTGCAAGAGGAGGGCACGGAGGTGGCGTGAGTGCTACACCCACCCCAGGGCAGGTAGCCTGCTTATAATATAAGAGAAAAAAAGAGGCTTGCTCTTCCCCCCACCCTTTTCACTCTTGTTGCTTTTGCTGTCTTCTGCCCCCATGAACTGCTGCCCCTCTGCCACACCACCCTGCCTTGGAGCCAGCTGATTATGGACTGAAACCTCCACAAACTGTCAGCTAAATAAACCTTTCCTCCTTTAACTTTGGGTTTGGGTATTTTGTCCCAGCAGAGAAAAAAGTAACTAAGACACCATAACAGCCACCCCCCTAGACAGCACTTTGTTCACACCCTGAGCTAAGTTGACAAGGGTCCCGCGTCAGTTCTGAGTACTCTGCCGGAGGCCTGATTTGGAGCCACTGTGGATTCTGAGGTTAGGAGTTAAGTCTCCCCATCCTTGGAGAAGCTAAATCCAATTTACTACTTTACGACAGGTTTCTATGTCTATGAAAATAGTTTATTCTCTCTGTTCTTCCAATAACATTTCCTACATTATATGAAAAGAGTAAACTAGATACTTCTCTCCAGAATGAGACACATCACAGTCTGCCTGGACTCCGTGAGCTAACTCTTGTGAACATCTCTCCCTCTGGGGATTTATCTTCTCCATTCCATAAGAACCCCTAACAGTCTGTTGGTCCACGAGAGAATTCAACATGGCTGAATAGAAGAGGAATCACACTGGAGTTTCCCAGAGGAACTCAACTAAAAACACAGGAAGAAAGGGAGGGACATACGTCCTGATACCAAAATTAATCAAAATAAGAGACTTGTAGATCAAACAAAACATAGACATAGGACTTCATAAAATGATAAACCAACACACAGGGCTGGATCGGGATTGGAGCAGGAACCGCCATTCCTAGGTAGTTCCCAAAAAAGTGGAGAGATGGCAAAGGTGTAGCAAACTCAATCCACACAGGATAGACCTAGAATATAAGGCCCCTCACCTCTTTTGATTTCCTGCAAACAAAGGACACTGCAGCCTGGCAACAAATCTTCTGGCACACACAAGAGTGAGTGACTGCTCCCTCCTGAGGGGCTACCTGTTTTTGTTTTTTTTTTTCCTTTCTTTTCTTTCTTCTTTTTCTTTCTTTGTTGAGCACCATAACTGCCAACTGGAACCTCTAGCAGCAACAAGGTTAGGGGCCATCCACAGCATTGAGGATTGCTAGTGAAACAACACAACCCCTCCTGCCCTACCACTGGTGCAAAAGAGGGACTTGGACCACCCCACAGTGCCCAGGACAAGTACTCCCCTGCCTTGTGACTAGCGACCAGCAACACAAGCATCCTTGGGCCGGGAAGTCAGCACTCCTTCCGACTTGCGACCACCAGCGCGGGACAAGGAGGGCAGAGTGTGAGAGGAGCCCGTGGTGTGGAACAGAGCAGGCTGCACGAGGTCCAGGGGGGGCCAACTGTATACAGGACTGGGAAGCACCTTGAGCTGTCTCTGTTTGAGGGCATCACAGCAACAGGAGAGCAACGCAGAGACAAACAGGGTTTATACACATATTTTTGCTCTGTTCTATTCATCTTCTTTCTCTCAACTATCTCTCTTGATCTTATGACATCTTCAGGTAAGTGAACATTGTCCCTAACCTTTCTGATTTGCTTCAATAATCTTTTGCTTCAAATTGTATATATATATATATATATATATATATATATATATATAAGATGGTTAAGATAGATACACTACCATTTTTACTTAGTTCATTGAAGAGTAAGGTTTGTGCCAATAATGTTTGGACAATTGAATGCTAATGTCTGGTGTCCTGAATAACTAACTTAAAGATAGTAATACGTAATGTATTAACCATTGTTACCCTCCTATTATGTTGGTTTGAAAATTTGTTCTTCTTTTGATTTGTTTTGTTTTTTCTTCTCTTTAAAATAAAATAAATAAATAAATGAAAAAAAAATAATAATCTTTTGCTTCAATAATCTCCTGCATTCTTTCTCTCCTGCCCTCTTCTCTAGCTTCCCAAAGCTTGTGAGATCATCCTTTGTCCTCCAGCCTTGCTTCAACTATATTTTTCTTCATCACTCTCTCTCTGTTTTGTCCCCTATACATCTTAAATTTCCCCACTACAGAGTCAAATCACTCTACTGGGGGGAACTCATTTCATACAAGTTCCTGATTTATACTGGGTTTTGTTATTTAACTGTAGATCTTGCCCCTATGGTTAAAGATACCAAATCAAGAGTTACCACAGTTTGTCAGTTTCTAGGCTGTGCATGATGCCATTGTTATTGCTAATTGTAATACTTCGGCCAGGACGTCATACTTGTAATCAGTTGTTCTCCTTTCTATAACAATACTGTGACTGTCTGGGTTTATAACCATCACCACAGTCCAGTACCAAAGAACTGGGGGCTGAGCCAAATAGATGGTAACATTGCATCCTTAATAAATTAGGAAGGTGGGATCTTGGGACAGACACAAAAACCAAGAACTTCTGAGACATAGAAGACACCTCTGAAGAACAGACATTTCCCAGGGAGGCTTCAATAGTAGTGACAGGGCCGGTGAGATGACTCAGCAGCGCTAGCACTTGCCTGGCAAACACGGGGTCCTGAGTTTGACTCCCGGTACCAACATAAAAGAAAAAAAGGGCCAGTGATATCGCTCAGCAGCACAAGCACCTGCTGGCAAGTGCGAGGTCCTGAGGTCGACCCCCGGTAACCACACACACACCAAAAAAATAGTGATAAAGCTACCTACTATAAGAAATACACAGGCATCAACACAGAAAAAAATAAAATAAAAAAATAGAAAATGACAAGACACAGAAGCAAAACCCAACCCCAGACCTCCAGCCCACCCAGGACAAGTCCAAGGGACAAAGAGGTAGAAGAAAATGGAAGTTACCCATCTGAAATTTCTGAAATGACAGCAGCAGAAGTTCAAAAACGGGTACACAAGACTACAGAGAAAATCAGCTCAAAAATAGTCT
The DNA here is from genome assembly GCA_028451465.1 of Erethizon dorsatum. Lineage (NCBI taxonomy): Eukaryota > Metazoa > Chordata > Mammalia > Rodentia > Erethizontidae > Erethizon > Erethizon dorsatum. The sequence goes on along the minus strand of CM051832.1, from coordinate 112,021,324 downwards.
CCCAGGTAAAAAAAAAAGAGTTGATGACTATAATGAAAGACTTACTCAGCAAGTCTAGAGTAGACATCAGTTAAAAAAAAAAGGAGCATAGGAAAATGATCCAAATCATGAATATTCAACATAGGAAAGAAATGGAATCCATGAAACAGATTCAAACAGATACCCAGGAAATTAAAAATTCCATTCAAAGTTTGCAAAATCACATGAACAAAAGTGAAGACAAAATTTCAGACCTAGAAGACAGGACTGTGGCTAGCGATCATGAAAAGAAAGATCTCCTAAAAATAACAAGGAACCGTGAAAAAACAATCCAACAGCTGCAAGATGATGCAAAGAAGAATAATAGAAGATTGATTGGAGTCAATGAAAAAGCAGGAGTCAGCACAAATGATGTTAAAAAAACTGTTCGCAGAAGTAATGGCAGAAAACTTTGCAAGCGTGGAAAAAGAATTTAACATACAGATAAGTGAGGCATACAGAACTCCAATTAGCCATGGCCAAAATAAATCTACACCAAGGCATACGATAATCAAGATTCCAGAAATTCAGCACAAGAACAGAATATTAAAAGCTGTTAGAAAAAAGAAACAAATCACCTATAAAGGAAAGCCCATCAGAACTACAGAAGACTTCTCAACACAAGCCTGTAAGTCAAGTAGAGCTTGGAGTGAAGTATTCCAAATCCTGAAAGAGAACATCTTCCAACCCAGACTGATGTACCCTGCACAACTGTCTTTCAGAATCAATGGAGAAATAAGATACTTCCGTGACAAAGAACAACTGAAGAAATTCATGACCACCAAACCAGCTCTACAATGTGTTCTGAAAGATATTGTAGAGAGAGATGATGATGTGTACAAATCCAAGAATACCAATAGGAAGAAACCACCAGGCAGGGCAAGCAATTAAACAGAGGGGAAAGACAAGGAACAAACAGCAGGTAAAGAGCAGGTAATAATATGACAAGGATAAGTCAATATATGTCTGTTATAACTGTCAATGTAAATGGTCTCAATTCACCAATCAAAAGAAATAGACTGGCAGAGCAGATCAAGAAACAGGATCCGACAATATGCTGCATACAAGAAATACATCTAACTCAAAAAGAAATTCATAGACTCAAAGTCAAAGGATGGAAAACAACATTCCGTGTGACAGGAACCCAGAAAAAAGCAGGGGTAGCTATTCAGTCTGTTGGTCCAAGTGGGACTCACTGCTCTCCAGAACAGACACAGGACAAAGCCTTGGTACCTCAGGCTCTTGGTTCTTACAGAGGTTTTGTGGAAGGGATAGTATGATTCAGCTCCCCACTGTACTGTAGAAAAGTGAAATTGTCTGAGTTTTCTGACTTGGTTATAATCATACATACAGGAGACAAGGAAGCTGATACACAAACCCCAAGCTTTTGGCTGTTTTTGTCTTTGTTTTTCACTTTAAATCTGGTGTTGTCTCAATTTCCCTCCAAAACTGTGAACCCTCTGACCTGCCCTTGTATCTTTCCTACGTACATAGAAAGACAGAGAAGCTGCCCAGGATTCCAAGGATAAGACCACACAATCGGCCATTAGGAAGACATAAGACGTCCACCAGGATAAGAGCAGAACAGCAACACTGGCTGCAGCTGGATGGATACTGCCTCAAGGCAGAAGTCAAGAGGGAGGAACTTCAACATGGAAAATTCCAAATAAGGGTCCAAGAAGGAAAAAAAAAGAAAGAACGAAAGAAAAAGAAATGCTTGCTCTGCCATGTTGATGTGAGAGAAACATAGATTCAGACGGTAGGATTTTGGTCAGTAGAAAAACATTCTCTGAGGAAGGGCCAAGCTAGTTCATCAAGACTCACCACGGCTTAGACAGAATCCATCCCAAGGTTATCCTCTTCACTTTCCCTGGCATCTATGTGTTCCTCCAAGACATTAATTATCATTTCATTTAGTTCAACAAACATACTTCGAGTGTGTTCTGTGTGCCACCCATTGTACCAAGGATTAGAGATGAAAGGAAGAGCAAGAAATAGAGTGGACCCTTGACTTACAAACTCAATTTGTTCTCAAGGGCTGGTTGTAACTCAAGTTGGTTATAAGTCAAGACTATTTTTCTCATAAAAAATAATGGAAATACCCATAATGCATTCCAAACTTCCCAAAGCACCGCTTAAGTAAAATTTTCATAATAAAAAAGAGTTGTATAATGTGCCTAACTAACCAGAAACACCAAAAATTTTTCTAGTGTATTCACCAAAATAATATAAAATGTGCCTAGTTTACCAGAAACAATAATTTCATACTGTACTCACTATTCAAGTTGACATCTTTGACTTGTAAGAAGGGAGGATGAAATGGAAGGTGGTTATTGTTTGGAAGGAGAGTCTCCTTCCATAAGAACATTAGGAATCTGGCTCTTTTGTGTCCTTTCTCTCCTTGGGAGAGTCTGTAGCCTGCTAGGACCTGCTTCTGGCTCACTAGGTCTCAACCTTTCCAGACCTAAAAATTGGCCTACGGTTGTCTGTTTCTGTCTTTTCTTTAACACTGTTCTGTAGTATGGCATGACACTATCATGAAGCAAGGAATGCGACGATTGGCTTTTTCTGTGTCTGGATGGGTCTTCTCTACAAATGTTTGTAGCTCTGTCCATTTTTTAGGATTTCCTTTATTTCAGAAGAGGAACTTTGCTACACTGATTGTTGATACTTTCCCTCCTCCTCAGAAAGCTCCTCAGCTGCCATTCTCTGTTGCTCAGCCAAAAGTAGCTGAAGTTCCTCTGTAAACAATTCCCCTGAGCGTTCCTCCACCAGTGCCTCAACATCACCACTGTCTACCTGCAAGCCCGTGGACTCTGCTATAGTGACAAGGTCATCATCCCCAGGGTCAATTGAAGGCTCAGGCTCCTCTACACAGCCTTCAAAGTCTCTCTCCTGTATAAGTTTAGGCCACACTTTCTTCCAGGCAGATCTCAGGGTCCTTAGAGAGACACTGGCCCAGGATTTCTCAATTAACCCCACACAGTAAACGATGTTATAATAATGTTCCTTCCAGAACACTTTAAGGGTTAAATCTGTATCTGAGACCATCTGTGAGCACTTCAGGAACAGTTCCTTGCTGTACAGCTTCTTAAAGTTAGCTATAACCAAAACAACATGACAAAGATAAGCCAATACACATCAGTTATAACCATCAAGGTAAATGGCCTCAATTCAGCAATCAAAAGACACAGACTGGCAGAGAGGATCAAGAAACAAAATCCAACAACATGCTGTATAAAAGAAACACATTTAACTCCAAAAGATATTCATAGACTCAAAGTCAAAGGATGGAAAAGAATCTTTCATGCAACAGGAACCCAGAAAAACACAGGGGTAGCTATTCTGTTTGCAGACAATGTGAACTTCAAACCAAGAATGATCGAAAGAGATAAAGAAGGTCACTACATACTTGTTAGGGGAAAAATTCAAGAGGAAGATAGAACAATCGTAAGTACATATGCACACATATGGGAGCACCCAACTATAGAAGACAAATATTAACAGACATGAAAAATCAAATAAGCAATAATACAATTGTAATGGGGGACCTTAATACCCCATTGTCACAAAGAGATACATCGGGCCGGTGACACAGCTCAGCAGCACAAGTGCCTGTCTGGCAAGCACGAGGTCCTGAGTTCAACTCCCGGTACCCACATTAAAAAAAAAAAAAAGGGCCAGTGACATCGTTCAGCGGCACAAGCACCTGCCTGGCAAGCACGAGGTCCTGAGTTCGATTCTCAGTGCACATATATAAAAGAAAAAGAGAGAGAGATACATCAACTAGACAAAAAATCAGCAAAGAAATAACAGAACTGAACCAAACCTGGGAACAAATGGACTTAGTAGATGTTTACAGAGTGTTCCACCCAACAACATCAGAATACACTTTCTTCTCGGCTGCACACCGGACATTCTCTAAAATAGACCATATACTAGCCCATAGAACAGGCTTGAGTAAATGCAAAGGAGTTGAAATTATCCCATGCATATTATCTGACCATAGTGTGATGAAATTGAAAATTAATGACGAAAAAAACTGCAAAACCTCTGTAAACACATGGAAATTAAATAACACCCTCCCGAACAACCAATGGGTCTCAGATGAAATTAAAGAAGAAATTAAACAATATCTACAATCAAACAAAAATGCAAATACAACTTATGAGAACCTGTGGGACAAAATGAAAGCTGTCCTCAGAGGGAAATATATAGCAGTGAATTCTCACACCAGGAAAACAGGACGAGCACAACCTAATGCTGCACCTCAAGCTTCTAAAAAAAGAAGAGCAAGTCAAGCCCCAAGCCCATACAAGAGAGGAAATTCTAAAGATCAGAGGAGAAATTAATGCAATGGAGACTAAGAAAGTAATACAAAGAATTAATGAATCAAAGCATTGGTTCTTTGAAAGAATAAATAAAATTGATAAACACCTAGCCAACCTTATCAAAAAAAGGAAAGAAAAAACTCAAATTCATGCAATAAAGAATAAAAAGGTGAAATCACTACAGGTCCTGTAGAAATTCAGAAGATCATTAGTACCTATTTGGAAAATCTTTACTCACATAGGATGGAAAACACAAAAGAAATGCACAGATTCCTAGAAATATATGAATTACCAAAGCTGAATCAAAAAGATATAAAAATTCTGAACATCCATTAATGAAATTGAAAATGTAATTAAAAACTTACCAACAGGGCCAGTGAGATGGCTCAGCGGCGTAAGCGCCTGCCTGGCAAGCGCGAGGGCCTGAGTTCAACTCCCGGAACCTACATATGAAAAAAGGGGCCGGTGATATCGCTCAGCGGCACGGGCGCCTGCTGGCGCACGAGGTCCTGAGGTCGACCCCTGGTACCCACAAAAAAAAAAACAAAAAAAAAAAAAACACAAAAAAAACTTACCAACAAAGAAAAGCCCAGGATTTTGTTTTTTCTTCTCTTTAAAATAAAAAAAAAAAAAAAAAAAAAAAAAGAAAAGCCCAGGTCCTGATGGATTCACAGCTGAATTCTACAAGAAATTTAGAGAAGATTTAATGCCAATACTCCTCGAATTCTTTAATGAAATTGAAAGGGAAGCAATTCTCCCTAACCCACTCCTGGAGGCAAGTATTACCCTGATACTAAAACCAGAGAAAGACCGACCAAAAAAAGAGAACTATAGACCAATCTTCCTAATGAACATAGATGCAGAAATCCTCAATAAAATACTAGCAAACGATGCAGCAAGTCATCAAGAAGATTATACACTATGACCAAGTGGGATTCAACCCAGGAATGCAGGGATGGTTCAACACACACAAATCAATAAATGTAATATACCATATCAACAGAGGCGAAGAGAAAAATCACATGATTATCTCAATAGATGCAAAAAAAACACTTTTGATAAAGTCCAACACTCATTCATGATAAAAACCCTACAGAAAATTGGAATAGGATAAAAAAAATATAGGATAGCTCATTGAAAAGAAAGGAGTGTGCTAATATTGTTTGGAAAAAGAAGTCCTCTGATCTCTTAAGTACTCTGCTCAATTTACTTCTTTCCAGCCATTAGATCAAAAAGCTTAAAGGACACATCACCAAAAATGGCCAACTCCTCCCATGTGAGCTCCCCAAACTGACCACATCATTCATCTGAGACACTTAAAATAAACATTTCCATATTCCATTCCAGACCTAAAGAGTAAGAGCCCTTGTACCTCCTATTCCAAATACATAGCCCTGTAACACCCTCAGGAGAGTCTTCTCTTATCCGACAGGCTTTAACACCACCACCAAATAGCAGAGGTCTTTCTCCCAAGTTCTTTCCAGGGCAGGCTCTTTCACTTTCTCTCCATTGCTTAGTTTACCTAAACAACCTCTGGCCAGTAGTCTAGCAGCATCGACTCTCAGCAGAACCTCCAACTCCTCAGCAAGGCACGTGGGGGAGGGTGGGTTCCCTGCCCTTTAATAGCTCCCTCCTGAAACCTTACTAGAAAAGGATCCTTTAAAACACAATCTCTGAAAGGTTTCCTTATAAAAAAAACTATTACCTGAATTTGTAATTCCCTGAACTGACTCCAATAAATAAGCAAAACATACATATCTGAAGGTCATGTTGTTAGGAAACAGAAACAGAAGCTACAAGCTAGATTCAGTGGCACACAGCTAGCTACTGGGGTGGCGGTGCACTGAGGCACGAAGACAGCCAGTCTGAGGCTAGAGGTGTCCCAAAATAAAGGAAAGAAGGAGAAGGGGAAGGGAAAGGGAGAGCCGGGCATGGTGGCACACCAGAAATCCCAGCACTTGGGATGCTGAGGCAGGAGGATCACAAGTTTGAGGCCAGCCTGGGCTACACCTGAGTTCAAGACCAGCCTGAACTCCTGAACTATACAGCAAGACCCTGTCTCAATAAACTAAAACAACAACAACAACAAAGAAAGAAGAAGAAAAGAGAAAGAGAGGGAGGGAGGGAGGAAAGGGAAGGGACACTACTTCCTCAAACTTTCTAAATCAATTAGCAATCTTAACAGAGACATGAGAAATGTCCACATACCCTCTGGAGACCTCTCACTTCTTTAAAATAGCAATAAATGAAAAGCTAGGTTTGCACTGAAAGTGACCCATGCCTTTGTTTTGATTTGTTTAATTAAATATTTATTAGCTCCCTACCATGAGAAAAAACTCAATTATGGAAACACAAACATGTCTACACCATGGCCCATGCTTCAACAAGATTAACTCAGTGGAAGACATGCTGAATGCATGAAGAACCTCAGTTTAAACTCAACCTGGCAATCCAGCTATCGAATGAACAAGAAAATCCTACGTTAAAACAGTGATCATCCCTATATTCAAGTAAAGACAACAAGGTGAAAATAAGGCAATGATGAAAAGGACAAGTGTTCTGAAAATTACAGATAAAGTGTCAGAACAAAATTTACAAAAATGATGAATTACCTAAAATGATGACTCTGGGGCACAGTGAGGCTATGCAAAGAAGAATATAGGACATTATTTTCTTCTGAGTGGGCCATAATCAATATAGTATTTCATAAACACAATGTAATAACTTTTCACATCTCTCCGTAATAAGGAGACCATGACTTAGTACCTTTTGATATCACTTGATAATGATGCTACTTCCAGAGAAACGAGAAGGCCACAAAAATGATCAACCATTTTTGGTCAACCAGTTGTCATTTAGTGGAGTTCTACTAAGCCATTTGTATACACAGCAATACTTATATACTATAAATAGAATATACAATGTATACAGTTATGTATTTGAAAAACCCCAAATAGTGAATGTGTGTGTATATACATATATATATATATATATATATATATATATATATCCATCATGCCCTTGTAACTTCATATTGTTTTCCAAGAGTTCATAAATGGATGGCAAGCTAGGTATGGTGGCACACTCCTATGATCCCAGCACTCAGGAGGCTGAGGCAGGAGGATCACCATGAGTTTAAGGCCAGCCTGGGCTAAACAGTGAGTCCAAGGCCAGCCTGAACTACATAGCAAGACCCCATGTCAAAAACGAAAGCAAAAACAAACAAAGACACTCAGAGTAAACTAAATAACATAGGTTCTTAACCTCATGGCATTTCCAACAGCTAAGAATGAGAATTAAGATTTACTGGAGAATAGTATCTTACAGGAAAAACCCTCATTATAATATGATGAACTTCATTAACACGAAGAAAAGCAATTGTGATTCCAGAGTGGAAACGCAGGTAGGCTGCAAATATTTGCCTAAAATGAAAATATGATTTTCCATTCTCTGCTGTTAATTATGGAAACCTCAAATAACAGACTTAAAAGACAGCTACAAGGTCAAAAACCTTAAGCCTCTATCATTCTACATCGGAAGTTCCTCAGAGCCTGCGAGAATGGATGAAGCCAGATTGTCCTGTGCACTGCAGCAATGCTAGCCCAGCTACAGGTCAGCTTTCCCTCCAAAAAGGAGGGGTGCCTTAGCTATGGTACAACTTTTAAGAGGTCAGGAACCAACTACTCCATTAGGAGTGAGGAGAAAATAAAACACAGCAATCTAAAGCTTGAAGCTTTATTTACTGATTACAAAGGAGAAAATGAATCATTTTTCAAACTGTCCACACAAAACACCATAGGACCAGCTCCCTTTGAAACTCTGAAGTACAATGACCCACTGAGTTTGTATTAAGCTGCCATGTACTCTGCAACACACTGACTCATTAATCCCTGTAACAACCATCTGAAATGGTGCGGCTGAGATGCTTTCTCATCTTATATTAAAATGAGGAAACCCAGGCTAAGAGAGGTTCAAAAGTTCATCAAGGACACACAGCTAAAATGCGATGTCCTTCCCTTAACCGGCTAAGTTTTTATTTGAAATTCAGGCTCAGAAGCAGCCTCATTCTTTGTCCTTCATTTCAATGTGTTTAAGATTATAGTCAATTTCTCCTTTGTATTAAGCACCTTGGTGCCCTACAAATGGAACTACGTATCATGGATTAATTGTTTCCTATATGTGTCACACTCCCTAGGACATTATCATCCTATTTATAACGCGGTTCTTATTCTGGTTCTCTGAAAATAGTACAACGCTCCCAACAGCCACAAACGGGTACCAACAGGATGCTCCGCTGTCTGAACAGCGTCAGTTAACGTACTGTAGTTGAACTGACGATGTTCGGAGATCTAGGGGCAATGCCGGTCATATAGTGCTAAAATAATAGTCACTTTAAGGCTGATCTATGGACAGAAGTCTTCCAGGGTCATATAATGCTCTAGAGTTACGATCACAACCTGCATTATCCCTAGACGGTGCTGCAACTACGAGAAGTAAAGCAGAGTGAGATACACTTATGGAGAACCTAGATGTTGCCTCTTAAGAATCCTAATAAAAAGATTACTTCATCATTCATCTTTTCCTGAAGATCGCATGCCCCCCAAAAAGCGTTGGGTTCTTACACATTTATGGACAGAATCCAATCCAGGTCAATGAATGCTTACTTTAACATGAGTTGGAATTTCCACTTATTCTACACAAAATCAGAAAGCTGTTGTCTTTTTTACCAAATGAGACTCTAAAAATGCAACAGATATAAATTAAATTCATTCATCAAAAAATTGGTCATCGAAACAATCTTTCTTGCTGTCTTAATCTTACACATATTCTCCCCCTCCATTCATGGATGAATACCTTTGTATTTTGATAGTAAAACAATTACTTGAATTCCTCAGGTCACTTTTGCAACTACATAAAGAAAAGTGAACGATGGTTTGCCTGACAACTGAAGTCATCTGAAAAGAACTGCCCGATGAATAGGGGGACATGGGTAGAGTCACTGTTTTCAACTCTCTACTGACGACTCTTCATCCTACCTCCTATCTCTTTATGCTTTGTTACACTCAACTAATCGAAACTCACTACTTTTTCAGCAATTCCTAAATACAATTATTTCAATCAACTAAGATGTCACTTAAAGTTTTGTCCATCCATTTTAACTATCACATGTAAGCATTTAAAAATAATAATGTGCTTATTTCATCCACTCTACATGTAAAAGCAGATGTGAAGCATAGCTACCTCAACCTTTACATTTCGCTTAAGGGCTGAATCTAAAGCATCTTCTGGTCATATAGAAGAAAGAAAATTGAATAAGAGATTCAAAAAGCAGTACCACCCACTTAAATGTCAACGGATTTGAGAATCAGGAAGTTCTGTTTTCCTATGTGGTAATCACTAGTCACAATTGGCGTTTTAAGTTTAAAGCAATTAAAAGTGAATAAAATTTAAAAGGTAGCGCCTCAGTCACACCAGCCACACTGAACTGACACACAGCTCATGTGTGCCACACTGAACAGTACAAATGCAGCTACCTCTAGCACTGAAGGAAATTCAGCTGGACACGGGACAGAGTTGTTGGTAGCTATGCGACCTCCTGCAAACTACTGTCAGTGTCAATGCCCTGGTTTGTAAAATGTGCATTTAACACCACCTAAGATGAAAGACTTATTAGAATTTGAATGAGAAAATGCAGAAGAAGCAGGAGACAGTGCTTACTAACACATTAGATATCCAAGAAAAAATAGCCATTAATACATTTCTATACTGGGTTTTGGTCTAGGAAGGTGATCCTGAACTTCTAGCCTCCTTTTCCTAAAGTGAAAAGTTTGGAAGTACTTACTTCTTGTTACCTTCTAAGGACTGTATCAAGTGTTACCATGTTAAATGAAGAGTTGAGCCAAAAGCACAAACTCCTACTGAAGAAACTACTACCCAGGCTCCTACAGCTAACAGATCCCAAACATTCTTCCAGAAACCCCGGAAGACTGGCTCTCCAATACAGCCCACGCTCTGATGTGAGCTATTTATAAAGTCTGTCTTAAAAGATTACCTGAATAGCTTTCTGAAACTGTATATGCTGTAATTAAAAGCTACAAACCCCTATTCCATGAGATTTTCCAGTTTTAACATTTCTTTTACATGAACGCTATCTTTACAGATGAATTTTTTCTTACAAGCATTTAAAACCAAAACACTGTAAAAGCACATGTGAGCTTCGAAACAATTTCATAATGACAGGATTTTTTCTTTCTTTCCAGTATGTCTCTTTCTCACTCAACCTATGAGTGATGCCCCTTCTGGAGTCTAAACAAAGTGAGAATTGTTCCCTCATGGGTGAGGTCCCCTCCCAGAGCCAGAAACATCATCCCCAGAGACTTTGCCCACCATAACAGCTGCTCCCAGGGAGCCAGAAAATTTACTGAACGCTGGGTCCACAGACTCTCAGCCTCCAGTGAAGGAGAACCAAAGGCCCCCACAAAAGGCACAAAACCAGGGCTGGGCGACTATAGGCAATGGTGCATGGCTCGGCACACACCCTCTCCCACCGCGGGTCACAGTTTTAACTTGGAGGTGGAGGGGCAACTCCAACAGCAGAAATCTGAACAGAGCTGTGCGATTTTACCCAAGGCCTGAGGCCTTGGCAAAAAAAAAAAAAAAAAAGTGTCATTCCAGAACAGATTCCTTTTCTTTCGGGTCCATCTGCTCCTCCTGACTCTTAGTCATGCATCCCTTTCCCAATTCCCATCCCTTTCCCTGCCACATTTATAAAAACGAAAAGGGGGGTGGGGGGTAAGTGGCATACTCCATCTTCCTTTGCATTCCCTACCAAGGCCTGCAAACTGGAGGAAATTCAAATCAAATTAGTTGCACATCAAAAAACAGACAAGCAATCAAGGGATGCCCACCCAACAAAAGACCTCACCAGTCCCAAAATAAGCCTGGGAGGGGAAAAGGGGGAAGGAGACTAGAAAGCAAACAAGGATGGAGAGCGATAAACGTGTGGATTTTTGGCACCAGCGTCAGCCCATCGCGGTCAAATTCTACATTTTGTTTAAAGAAAATGTTGAGCTAAAGACAAAGGAAAATAAGCTGTAAGTTTTAAGGAAGTCTGCAATCCGCACTGTCTGGATACAATGCCAGTGCTTCCCTCCCTCTGGGACCGCAGGGTGGGAGCTGAGATTCCAGAACGTCCAACTCCAGCCACTCCTGGAAGCCTCCCCGCCAACGGCGCCGCCGGGCGGCTCAACCCCGACTCCCGGGACGCGGGCCCTATAGGCCCTTGCCACGCTGGCCGGCCAGGCGCCGCGGACCGCACTCGGTCCCTGCGCCGCCACGGCCGCCTCGGGCCGCGGATTCCGCCCGCCCGGCCGCGCGGCCCTCGGGGTGACCAACTGACCGGACTCCGGGGCCACACACCCGCGCGCCCCCCGCGCGCCCCGCCGCCTGGCTCGCACAGTCCGGCCGCGGCCGCCGGCTCCCACCCCAGCGCGGCGTGAGCCGGGGGCAGGACGGGAGGAGGACGTGCGCGCCGAGCTGCCCGGAGGCCGCGAGCGGGGACCCTCGGTGCTCCCCGGGCCACAGCCCCCGACCCCCACCCGGCGCGCAGAGGCGGCCCCACTTGCAGCCGCACTTCGCACGCGCTTACCCCCTCCTCCCGCCGCCACCGGGAAATCTCCAGCCTCCGCAGCTGACGGGTCGCAGATTCCCGGGCCTGGCGCCCGCCTCCCCTCCCTGCGGCCGCGTTCCGCCGCGGAGGCTGGGGCGCGGGGGTCGGGGCGCACGGCCGGATTCCTCCTCCTACCCACCCCGTCTTCCAAAGGAATCCACGCTTTCCCTTCCCTCCTCCGAAACCCAGCGGAGCGGAGGAGCAGGGGCCGCCCCCGCCCCGGCTCGCGGCGCCAAGTTTCCCGGGAAGCGCGGACACGGGGCGCCCTCGCCCACAGCGGGGCTTCCCCGTGCGCGCGGGCCGGCGGCCGAGCGTGGGCCTCGGGCCCTCCAGCCCCTGGCTCCCGCACGCCTACCTTCCGAGGGGCTGAAACGCGGAGCTCCGGGCGCCCCACACCGGGTCGCTCACGCCTCCACAGCCGGCAGCCGGGAGGAGCCCCGCCGCCGCCGCCGCTCAAATAACTACGGGAGCGACTGGTGCGGGAGTCCCGATTGGTGCGGCCGCAACGCTGTCGGGACCACGGGGGCTTGGGGACCCGCCCCCTGCCGTAAACCGCCCAGTGCACGCGCAGCCGCAGTCGCAGGCTCGCGAACCGGGCCTCGCGGCGCCGGGCCGGGCCTGACCGCGGAGCTCCGCGGGTGGGTCAGACGGAGAAGTCTGAAGCGTGGAGAACGAGCAGCTCCCGAGGGGCGAGCGCTGCCCGTCCTGCAGACCGCGAACACCAGCACGAATGCAGGGTTTGCTCACTTTCTTTTTCCCATTCACACACACAGTTCTCTTTTTCTGTTGTTAATCGCCACTGCAACCTTGTGAGTTATTTTGTCGCTGCATTTCCCACACAGCGTTTTGTTCCTGCAGCTAATACAGCACCAGCGGATTTTATGACCCGAACATTAAAATGTCTGTTTCCCCTTTGAGTACCCAGTGTGCGGCCTTACAGGTAAATCTCTGTATCTGTCAAACACAGAGCCATGCGAGAACCACAGTAGAACTTACTGGGTAACTGTTGAGTCTCCATTCATTAAGTCGAGCGTAATGTATTTCTGTTGCCTGGGCTCACAGAGGTTAACCGACTACATCCCTCCCACCCCTCAAACTAGGGAAGGGTTTCAGGAAACCGCCAAAGTAAACCCAGAGAGGCTCCTCCCTTCCTTAGCTGCCCACTTATTCTGGATGACTCCTTGAGCCTCCGCTATGAAACGACAGAGGAGTACTCAGTAGTGACCAGAGACAACATATTATTCTCATTTACCTGACAGATATTAACAGTAGGTAGCATGCTGTGAAAGCCCAAGGAGGGCGGGGACCTAAAAATGACTTCCTGGGAGCCTGCAGTTGTTTTCTGCAGATGTCAGGAATGAGGATACAGGCAAGTGGAACCCTCCCTCCTAACTGGTTTCTTTCTTGTCAGTATCCCCAGAGGGGCTCTTGCAGCCATCTTTTCCAAAACATGGCTCTAATCCTGGATCATAGTCCTGCAGTGGGTCCCCAGTGCCTGCAAAGCATAAATCAGAAGCTCCCAGGTGAAATAATTCTCTCCCTCCCTCTCCATAGTCCATAGCTCTTTTCCCCATGATCTCACAATTCTTTTCGGTTCTTACATTGTTCTGAAGTTATTGTTTACCTCTTCCACTTGACTGAGTTTTGTTCATTTGTTTGTATGTACGTTTTTTTTTTTTTTGTGGGTACCGGGGGGTCGACCTCAGGACCTCGCGCGCCAGAAGGCGCCCGTGCCGCTGAGCGATATCACCGGCCCCTTTTTCGTATGTGGGTTCCGGGAGTCGAACTCGGGCCCTCGCGCTTGCTGGACAGGCGCTTAAGCCTCTGAGCCATCTCACCGGCCCTGTATGTACGTTTTTTTGAGACAGGGTCTTGCTGTATAGTTCAGGCTGGCCTAGAACTCTCATGGATCCTCCTGCCTCAGCCTCCTGGGTGCTGGGATTACAGGCATGCTCCACCACGCCCAGCGAGCTTGGTTCATTTTTGTAGCCCCAATATCAACCTAGCACTGTGCTTTGAGTATGCTATCCTGTTTTGTTTGTTGAATAAAGTATGGGGGCGAATTTGAAACCCTAGATAAAGGGATAAATTTCAGGGGTGTAAGGCTAAATTCAAGTGTTAAAGAACAAGTCTGGCAAAGAAGGTAGGAGTGAGTGGGCAAGAGAAATTCAGAGGATAGAAACATTTCTGCCTGTTTCTTCCAACTGACTAGATTTATTTTGATTAAGAAGAAACAGTGTATACAAAATCCTTTATAATTTAAAGGGCATGCTCCTATATATGATCTCAGTGTTTCATTCAAATTGTTTCTACCACCTAACACCAGTTTAGGAACAGAAAAGAAGCATAATAAATGTTCGTAAATGATAGGAACTGTGGTATAGTTGAAAGAACAAGGAAATTATAATCAGACAAAAGTCAGTGATTCTGGGCAAGTTACTAAAATTCTCTGAACCTGAGTTTTCTGATTAAATTACACACTATTTCTTTCCTGCTAAGGTTGTTACAAGGATTAAAAACTCAAAGCACCTGGGCAGTGAGATGGCTCAGCAGCGTAAGCACCTACCTGGCAAGTGCGAGGGCCCAAGTTCAACTCCCGAAACCCACATATGAAAAAAGGGCCGGTGCTATCGCTCAGCATCAGGGGCGCCTGCTGGCGCATAAGGTCCTGAGGTCGACCCCCGGTACCCACAAAAAAAAAAAAAAAAAAAACTCAAGCACCTGAATTTCAATGAATAAATATTGAGTCTTCTTTGGATGAGTGAGTAAGTAAATGAATAAATGAAGTTGTCTTTGCTGGAGGAATTAATAGGACAGAAAATTGGACGCTTCAAAGAAAAAGCTTTAAAATGTTCACCATCACTCCTACAGGGAATGGCTTGATAGGCCTTCTCTCTCTAGTTCTTCTCCAGTGCCAACTATGGGCTTCCGCAAAGCATAGCAGCTATCTCAGGGTAGTCAGACTTCTACATGGCAGCTTTTTTTCCCTAGATGACACATTCAAAGGGGGTTAGGTGGAAGCTGAAAGGATTCTTTGGATCTAGACTTCGTAGTCATGAGTTATCTGCACCAATTCTCTTGGTCAGAAGTCAATGACAAGACTAACCCCAAAGGGAGGAGTTTATACAAAAGTATAGATTCTAAGAATTTGGTTAATTGAGGAGACTTTGGAGTCTTTGGAGAGAGAGAAAAAAAAGATATATATATATATATATATATATAATAAAAATAAATTTTATAACAAATCATGTTACCAATGAAGGAATGAAAGCTTTGTAAGTTTAAATTCCTTGTCCAACATCAGATACCTTGAAGGCAGTCAAGTTGGTGTTCCGATTTAACCGTCTGTGATTCCACTATGCTATGCTACATCTACCAAGTAAAACTATCAGTTGAAAAATGAATTCATTTACTAAAATAGTATTTATTAAGGCACTGTACAAAAAGGTATAAACATATGGTCTCATTCTCTGAAATCTCTAGAAGGCTAGAGTTTAGAGTAAAAACAATAATGGGTTTGGAGTTAAAAGCCCAGAGTTTCAGGTCTGACTCTACAACTCTGGGAAATTCATTTCACTTTCTCAAGACTCAATTTCCTCAAAGATAAAGTACAGGTAATGGTGTCTTAGGATGGGGGTGCAGTGCAGTGGTTGAGAGTGTAACGAGCAAGTGTAAATCCCTGGGTTTAATTCCCAGCACTAGGGGAGTTAAAGGGGGGAAGATGTCTTCCTACAGGATTGGTGTGAAAATAAAATAAAACTTACGTGAAATTAATCTTGTTAGTGATAGAGTGTGTGATGGTTACATAATTTTGATTGTCAAGTTGATGGGATTAAAGGACACCTAGAGATGTGACTCACTTGTGAGGGTGCTAACCTCACTGAACTCAACCACTGATGAGTTCATAGCTGAATGGGGTATTAGGAGGTGGGGCCTTGTAGGAGGAATTAGGTTACCTAGGTTCACCTTTGACAGATACATCTATTCTTTTTTTTTTTTTTTTTTGGGTACCAGGGGTCGACCTCAGGACCTCGTGCGCCAGCAGACGCCTGTGCCGCTGAGCGATATCACTGGCCCCTTTTTTCGTATGTGGGTTCCGGGAGTTGAACTTGGGCCCTTGCGCTTACCAGGCAGGTGCTTACACCGCTGAGCCATCTCACAGGCCCAGATACACCTATTCTTGCATTTTTCCTTTTCACTGTGTTTCCTGGCTGCCACAAGATAAGTAGCTTTCCTCTGCCACACCCTCCTGCTGTGTTTCTGCCCTGCATCCAGCTGATTATACACTGAAACTTCTAAAATCATGAGCCAAAAATAAACCTTTCCTCCTTTAGCTTGTAATATGTCAGGTATTTTGCTCTAGCAACAAAAGGTGACTAACAAAGTATTATACAAATGGTGGACCTTAGTTGAAAAGAAATCATGAAAGGTTATGTAGTTGAGAAGAAACCATGAAAGGTTACATAACAGTATAAAAGTAGAATGTACCCTTTTCTGAGATGTGTGCAAATTGAGGCCAAATGGGTATCAGTCCAAAGTGTGTCAGAAGTGATCCCTGCAGTCCTGGAGACATCGTACCGGCCACGCTATGAAGCTCCTTCCGTCGCTCTACACTCTGACCTTATGTGTCTGGGAAATTCGGACAATCCTTAACTGCAGGAGGCACTCTTTTCCTTCACATAACAGCAAAGTACCTGTTGTCAGAAACTAAATGAGATATCAGAATTTCAAAGAGTGAAATCTTAAATTTTACACTTTAGTTTTATTTTTTGGTACCGGGAATCAAACTCATGACCTCACGCTTGCCAGGCAGGCGCTTGCGCCACTGAGCTATATCCCCAACCCCACACTTTTTCTTTCTTTTTCCTCCACTTTGACTTCAAAATGCTTGACATTTACTGGGGATACAGCTCAGCAGCACAGTGCCTGCCTGGCAAGCGCGAGGTCATGAGTTCAATTGTCGGTACCAAAAAAAAACTTGACGTAGATCAGGTGCAAATTAGATACAGAGGCGCAGGAAAAGCTACAGGTGAACCCTGGCTTGAACTTGAATTTAACTGTGTCCGATGACGCAGGCTCAGAGACCAATAGCCCAGTCCGGTGGTCAGAGATGGGTGGGGATGGAGAAGAACAGTTCAGATCAGATCCTGAGCTCAGCTGAGCTGATCAACCAGCTCTGAAATCTGAGGAGAGGAGACAGCAGGTGGAAGTTCAAGGACCCACACTCACAAAGGTTTTCAGTGGTGCTCTGGGGGATGGGTCATGCAGCTTTCAGGACCGAGTGGTACAGAGACACAGGAGGATTTGATCACATTCTCCACTCTTTCTGGAACTCCTTACGCCAGGCACAGAGAAGCATCTTTGAGTACCACAGGAGGGAGCAGTGACACTCTGAACTCTAGGAAGTGATGTGAATGCCACCTTGTTGGCATGCAGAAGGGTGAATTTAGGGTACAGAACAACTGACTCCTAAGACACATTTGATCTGCATACTGTAATGTGTCTCAAATCTCTCCACAAGGATTCATTCATTTTCCATGAACCCAGTTTTTAAAAATACTACCCATGAAGCAAACTTGTAACTCTATAATTCTTTTTTTATTTTTAAATGTCCAATTCAGTGGTTTCTAGTGTGTTGATAAAATTATAATCACCACTATCTAGTCCTGTAACATCACATCAAAATGAAACCCATCAGCAGTCACGCCTCATTTCCCCACTCTCCTACCTCCCACTCATGCTCCTTGGCAGCCACTAATCTGCTTTCTGTGACTATAAATTTGCGTTTCTGAAGATTGCACATAAATAGAACCATATAAGAAGTGGTTTTCCTCATTTTCCTTCCCTTACTATAATGCCTACAAGATTCATGCGTGTTGCAGCCCGCTCAGTACGTCATTCTTTTATACTGACAAATAATATTCTACTGTTTGTATATACCGTATTTTGTTCACCCATTGATCAGTTGACAGATATTTGGACCATTTTCATTTTTCAACTATTATGAATAATACTGCCGTAAACTTTTGTGAACAAGTCTTTGTGTGGATGTGTATTTTCAACTCTCTCAGGTATAGGCCCTGGCCTGGAATTTCTGGGTCATATGGTAACTATTTGAGAAACTGCCAAACTCTTTCAAAACTACACATTTTAGTCAGTTTTTTTCCTTAAAAACCTACGGCTATTTCTGAGTGCTTCTAATCAGCATGACAGAACCCTTGTTACTACATTGAATTGTTATGTTTTACCTAAAAAGAAGAGAAATGTGCTGTAAAATCTATGTAGACTACCCTGGGGAGAAGGAAGTTCTCTTTGGACTTTCTAAAGTACTGACAGTAGCTTGAGTGCTCTCACTGGAGTAACTCTGAAAGTTACTTGGAACCCAGAACTCCAGGTTGGAACAGAGCAATGACAGCTTCTGGAAATGTGTGCTGGAGATTAGGACCTCTATTACTTTCTTCTGTCTTTTCTCCATTTGTTTTTTTTTTTTTTTTTGTGGGTACCGGGGTTCGACCTCAGGACCTCGCATGCCAACTGGCACCCGTGCTGCTGAGCGATATCACCAGCCTTTTTTTCATATGTGGGTTCCGGGAGTCGAACTCAGGAGCTCGCGCTTGCCAGGCAGGTGCGTACGCTGCTGAGCCATCTCACCAGCCCTGCTCCTCTTTCTTGACTGGAGGACCACCATCTTTTCTTCCTTCCCTTCCCTCCCCTCCCCTCCCGTTCCCTTCCCTTCTCTTCGGCTTCATCTCCTCTCATCTCATCTCATCTCTCCTCTCCTCTATCTCTCCTCTCCTCTCCTCTCTATTGCTGTCCTCTCCCCTTCCCTCCCTTCATTCCCCTTCCCTCCCCTCCTCTCCCCTTGCCTTTCATTTTCTTTTCTGTGTTAAAAACTCTTTTAACACTGGACAATGGTTTCCATGCGTTACGATTTTATGGATGAATAAAAACATTTTTTGATCAGTGACTTACATATGCTTGCCAAATTTCAATTTGAGCAAGAAAAACATCAAAAAACTAATTTGTGTCATCGTGATTTATTAAAGAGGTAGATGGTAGAATAAAAACTGTTTTTAAAAATTTTTGTAATAATTGTTTTTATAAACATAATGGTTTATCTTTCTCGTTTTGCTATGAACCAATGAAAACTCTTAGGGATCAAAAAGACAAACCAAATAATACCAAATAAGGAAAGAATAACTGTGCCTACAAGATACCTTAAACACAGAAATTTTCTTAGCCTCACCCACCAGGCTCACATTTTGGAGATGTGATTATTTTCTAGTAAAATGTTTTCCTTGTGCTCTTCCTTTCCAAGAAATGTAGATTGCTCTGCTACACGTGTTCCTAGGCTTTTGTGATTTCAAAATTGATAAGACCAGTAATGGATAAAAAGAGGGTCAGTTGATATATATGATAAAGAACTAGGAAGGAAAAGGGTGAAAAATATTGAGAAAGAGAGAAAGACATCCTCAGGGACTAAAGGTACTTTTCTTTAGTTGGGTATGGTGATTGGGGAAGACAGGTTGTCACAAAGTGTGTTTGGTT
This sequence comes from Erethizon dorsatum, assembly GCA_028451465.1. Taxonomy (NCBI): domain Eukaryota; kingdom Metazoa; phylum Chordata; class Mammalia; order Rodentia; family Erethizontidae; genus Erethizon; species Erethizon dorsatum. The sequence goes on along the minus strand of CM051832.1, from coordinate 112,001,758 downwards.
GGAGAGACTTAGGGATAATAATAAGAAAATTTTGAAATATTTCTTGGATAAAGTACATCCTCTTTATTATTTTTTAGAAAAATTAAAAGTTAAACCAAAACAGTAGAATCCCTTTAAAAAATATAGCTGGACTTCATGAGCAAGGATTTATACAGAGCATACAAAACTGGACATAGATGATGTTTGGCTTTTAGACTATTAATCTTCCATTATAACTTTACTTCTTCTCCAAGATACTTTGGTTCCATTCCCCCATTTCCCAAGTGGAATTTTCTCTTAGGACATGAAGAACACTTATTTGCACAAGGACACTGTATTAGTAAATGCTCACTACAGTCAGATGTAGAATTCAAAATGTTTGTTTGCACACCACAGACCCGAAGGATCCGGTCAAGGGCTTGGAGCCCACGGCAATGTCCTGTGCAAGTCCGTACCAAGGATCTGCACCAGGGAGGCACAAGGGCCAGTGCTGGAAGCCGGAAAGTCTGTGTCAGCATAGTGAAGGATCTGTGCCAGAAGGCTGAGAGATCCTTCACCGGAAGCCAGGAGACGACGTCCACGATAAAGATGAGGATTGATGCTCTCCTGAAGGAAGAAAGCAGCCAAAGCTCCTCTGAAAGAAGCCACTGAAAGGCAGCTTCTTCAGAAAAATCAGCAGCAAGCAATCTTCCCCTCCTGTTCTCCTTGCATGCCATTCTGGCAACAATCCTCAGGTGGGACTTCCATGCCCAGAACCATGCTGACTCAGTTTAGCTGGGCGTTGCCGCTCAAGTTGACCATTAATTAATCCACCACAGATACTATGTGTATCAGTCAGCTTTCCCATGGCTGGGACAAGATAACCCGACACCTACAACTTAGAGGAGAAGAGGCTTATTTGGATCATTGTTTCCAGTGCGTTCAGTGTATGGTTGGCCGACTCCAAGGCAGAAATGGCATGGTGGGAGGACCTGAGGGAAAAAAGCTGCTCCACCCATGGCAACAAGGAAGCAGACAGAGAAGGGTGCATCCAAAAACAAGAATATACCCTTTCAATTTAGGCCCCCGTTACCCATACCTACAACCAGGCACCCTGCTAAAAGCATACGAACTCATCAGTGGAATAATCTAGCAAATAGCATAGCACCCCCATGATGCAATCCAATCCAAAAGCCCCATCTCTGACCATAGAAGACTTCTGGGGGAAATGTTAATAAACCATAACACTCTAACCCTGGCCCCCAAAAGACTCATATCCATCTCATTTTGCAAAATGCATTCACTCCATCTCTAAGACACAAAAGTATTAACAGTTCCAGCATTGTTCAAATCCAGTCTCCTGTGAGACTCAAGGCAAATTCATAACTGTGAGCCCCTATAGAAATCAGAAAGAAAGTTAAATATTTCCAACATACAATGGCAAAGAGTAAACATTCCCATTCCAAAAGAGAGAAATATGGGGATAGAAAGGAGTCAGACAAAAGACCAAAAGCCAACAGGGCAAATATTAAATATTGTAACTTCATGTCCAGCACCCAGGGCAAGTTGTAGTGAAATGTGAGTTCTAATGGGCTTGAGCAGCCCCATCCTTATGCTAGTGGCAGCAAACTTGGGCTCTCTCTTGGGCAGGCTCTGCCCACTACCTGCATTTTTCCTCAGCAGATGTTCTACATTTCTGGCATCTCTACTTCCTGGGGGTCTCCACTGTACCAATGGTTTCACTCTCATAGCCCCATGCACTTCCCCCTCAGGGGCACACTGCCTGGCCTCTGAGGCCTTCCTCCAAATCCAAGTGGAAGGTACCATGACCCCACAATTCTTTTATTCTGCATGCCTAACAAACAAGCACCACATGGATGCCACCAAGTTTTGCCAACAGCTCAAATAGCAACCTAGCCCCCTTGGACCATGGCTTCTGTGACCGTTTTTTTTTTTGGAACTGGGAATCAAACTCAGGACCTCACACTCGCCAGGCAGGCACCGTGCCACTGAGCTATACCCCCAGCCCTTGGAGTGGCTTCTTAGTGCCTGGATGGCTGAATTCAGGGATACACTTTGCCCTAGAACAAAATTCAGACTCTCTAGGACCTAGAACTGAGGTACCTGCAAAAGAACTTAGTGAAAAGAAAGAAAAAGTAGATTTCCAGAAATTGGGAGGGAGTCGACAGGAAAACTAGAAACTACAGAGGAGCTGGAGAAATGGAGAAGAATGCAGAGAAAAGAACAGAATGTGGCAGTCTGGAAAGCTGACTCCAGCTCCCGGGGAGGGGGCCCTTTCTCTGCCCACACAAAGGAAGCTCCGGGAAGGTTGGCGGCTCCAAGTAAAAACAACAGACTGCATCAGCAGCACCAGCAATAAGAAAAGGATATCGGAAACTGCAAAACCAGCATGGGATTTTACTCTGAAAGCAAATCATTCTGCATGACGGCCTACAGTAGGAGAAGAAATCTAGTGCATTGCCCACCATGGTTGAGAACGTTTAATTAAAAGCCATTTGGGGAAAGGATTAATTGCTTAAGACTGATCTACAGAAAAGCTACAGAGCAACTGTAATTCACGGTTTCTGATATCACCCTAACACAGTGGCTTGGTGGGAGATGTCCACAAGAGACAGTCATGGAGAGAGCATGGGCTAGATGTAGAACTCCCTAAAATGTTTAAGTTCAGCTTGGGAAGGACACGGAGCCCCACCCTCCATGGTGACAAGTCACACAAGTTGTGTTGCTTTCAGAGGGGGCTGGGCCTGAAAGTGCTGGCATTAGGTCCAGCAGTCAGTTCGACCCCCTCCCCCCCACACACACCGCCTACATCCAGTAGGACATCCATCAGTAGTCTGTTTGCTTTCTCTATTGCCAACTCGAGCAGGAATGCACCTCGTCTTGGACAGTTGTCACAACCTGGAGTGTATGGATGGAGGGCCCTTGGGAGCAGGAGGTCACCTCATGAATCCACAGGCTGTAAAGCTAGGTGAAGATTCTGTGACTTAGGGTGCATAAAGGAACAACAAAAATGGGACCAACTGGAGTGACTGCAGCCCTAGGGCGGAAATCATTGACCAACCACACTCGGTGGAAAAAGTGGAGCAGGATTCGGTATTCACACACAAGAAGGGTGAGTGTGGAAACAAAACAGACCCCAGCAGTGACTCACTATACCTCCCCCACATCTGGTATTTTCCAACCCTGCAGACCCTGGGAAGAAATCTCATTCAAAACCATGGAGATTTTTTTTTTTTACTTGTTTCTGTCTCTCTTTCTCTTTCTCTTTTTTCTTTTCATTTTTTCTCCATTGTGTGTTTTGGGGGGTTGAAGTCTTTTTTTTTTTTTTTTTTCCTTTATCTTACTCTCTCATTTTTGGTTTTCCTTCTTTTTCTTGTTTGTTCTTTCTGGCACATTTATCTAATTCTATTAATTTTCTTTTACTCCTTAATAGGCTCCTTTATTGCACTTTTCTCTCTTCCTTCTCATCTTCTTTCTCTTTATTTTTCAAATTTTACTTCTTTCATTCTCCCAATCCCTCCATATCCTTGCTAGTAGTACTATTAAGCTTTATTAATCTTTATATTTTAGTTAATTCTATGCTGTTATTATTGAATTCTTTTCTATTAGGGTGATACAGTTGTTGGAATTAGTAGATATTTACTGTATGTCAAACTTTGGGTCTGTCTAAATTATAATTATAATTATAAATCTCTTCCTATGGTTAAGGGTGATACAGTGGTACCTTTTGTTATATACTCATAATACATGATACAGTGGTAGCCAGGATCAATAAAGAACTTCTCAGTGACATCACACAGTCTAAATACCGTAAGTCCAACATGAGGACAGAATCTTAAAAGCTGTTAAAAAAATAACAAATTTCTTTTAAAGATAAACTTATCAAAATTACAGCAGACCTCTCAACACAAACCTCAAAGGTCAGGAGAGCTCAGAGTGAAGTCATTCAAGCCCTGAAAGAAAACAACTGCCAGTCCAAACTAATATATCCTGCAAAACTATCTTTCAAAATTGATGGAAAAGCAAAGTTTTTCCATAACAAAGGAGACGTTAAGAAATTCATTACCAATAAAACAGCACTCAAAAAAATTTTTCAAGGATCCTACAAAGACACCATAGAGCCAATGATGCCAAAAATTCTAATGGAATGAAAATACCATCTGGGTGAGCAGTTACCTGTAAGGGAGAAAAAAGAATGAGAAATAGAAAAAGAAAGCAATGACAAGAGTATCAGTGTTTTAGTAATAACTCTCAATGTCAATGGACTCAATTCCCCAATTAGAAGATATAGATTAGGAAGTTGTATCAAAAACAAAATCCAACAGTATTATGTATACAAGAAACACATCTAATCCAAAATGAAACTCATAGACTAAAAATCAAAGGACGGAAAATAATATTGTGTGTGATAGGACTGCAAAAACAAGAAGGAGTAGCCATCGAAGTTTCACACAAAGTGGATTTCAAGGGAAAATTGATCACAAGAGGCACAGAGGTCACTACATACTGATTAAGGGATCAGTTCAACAGGAAGAGCTAAGAATTATAAATACGGGCCTGTGAGATAGCTCAACTGCATAAGCGCCTGCCTGGCAAGTGCGAGGTCCTGAGTTCGACTTCCCGTACCCACATATGAAAAAAGGGCCGGTGATATCGCTGAGCGGCATGGGCACCTGCTGGCAGGCACACAAGGTCCTGAGTTCGACCCCCGGTACCCAAAAAAAAAAAAAAAAAAAGAATTATAAATATATATCCACCACACAACGGTGCACCAAACTTCATAAAACAAACACTATTAGACATAAAAGATCAGGTAAACATGAACACAATTATAGTGGGGAACCTCAATACCCCACTATCATGACCAGATCAACTAGAGGACAAAACAGTTGGAATTAATCCACATGTTTGAAAAAATGGACTCAATAGATATCTATAGGGTGTTTCACCAAACAACAATATAATATTCTTCTCAGTCACACATGCAACCTTCTCCAAAATACACCACATACAAGCCCATAAAGCTTGCTAAAGTAAATGAAAAGAACCAAAGTTGCCCCATGCATATTATTAGATCATAGTGCAATTAACTCAAAATCAACAGAAAAAGAAACCAAAGCAATTACGCAAAGACATGGAAATTAAACAATATACTCTTGAATAATCAATGTATCACGGAAGAAATTAGACAGTGCCTACAATAAAACCACAATGCCAGTACAGCATATGAGAACCTAGGGGACACAATGAAAAGATCCCAAAGAGGGAAGTTTAGAGCTATGAATGCCCACCTCAAAAACACAGAGTGAGCCCAAATAAATAATCTAATGCTCCACCTCAAGGCCCCGGGTTGTCTCTCACCCGCTCTGTGGGGAAGGGTATCACCTTAACCTAGATACCTCTATTCTGGGTGCCCGCCCTGCCCCCAGCTGATGCCACAGTCCATTGGGGAGCCCACTGCACCAGAGCACAGAGGACGCGAGAGTCCAGAGTCCACCCTACAGTGAGATTCTGTTCCTGGGTGATCATCTCTTCTTCAATCAGTTCTGTCTTTTGGGTAGGAAATCTGCTGCTCTGTGCTATGGGGAATCGAGGGACTAGGGGCTGGCTTGATTCCTGTGTCCCCTGGGCTCTAGTGCGGTGGGCAGCTGATGGGCCCAAGAATCTTGACCCACCTGGGCTTGGAAATTCTCCTCCTTGCTTGAATACTATGGAAAAACCTCAACTAAGGCAGATACCTTCTAAGACAATTCTTTTTTACCTTTGCATTTGTCCTCATCTTGCTTCTTGTATGAGGGCCATTAACTCGGGAATAAGCTAAGTGTGACCTAACTGAGGAAGTGCTGGGTCTGCAAAGGAAGGGAAGGGCTACGTGCCAGAGGAGCTGCGTGACCTGGATGGCACAGACCAGTGGGATCAGGACAGCATTCTTGGGAAAGCACCTTGAAAATGCCTTTTTCAGGGGAGTTGGGTGAGATACAAAGCTGCAAATTGGACAGTTTGCCAAAATGTGAGCAATTTATAAAACAGGACTTAGTACTTGGGCAAGGGCTTCAGAATTCTGCTCTTATTAACCTGCTGTTACAAAGTCCTCTGGCATTATGTCAAAAAGCAATGGCCAGGGCCGGCGAGATGGCTCAGCGGCGTAAGCACCTGCCTGGCAAGCGCGAGGGCCCAATTTCAACTCCCGGAACCCACATACGAAGAAAGGGCCGGGGATATCGCTCAGTGGCACAGGCGCCTGCTGGCATGCAAGATCCTGAGGTCGACCCCAGGTACCCACAAAAAAAAAAAAAAAAAAAAAAAAAAGAAGCAATGGCCGACATTGAAAGAAGCAGGGCATGAAGGAAGGGAAGAAAAAGCACAGAAAAGTGAGCTACCTAGAAGGTCATAGAACCTAGGAAAGCACCCAGCTGACAGGTTCCTTGGGAGGTTGTTATGGACTAAATTTTGTCCCTTCCAAATTCATTTGTTGGAGAACCGAACACACATTAAGGTCTGACCCAAAATGATCTGCAAAGCTCTCATACATTCAGTGGTGGGGCTCTTGGAAGGTTCTTGGACTGTGGGACACTACATTCTTCAGCAGACTCATCCACTGACGAGTTCCTGGCTGGATGTGCTGCGAGGAGGTGGGGCCTCGTGTGGACGTGGATCACAGGGGTTTGATCTAGAAGGGTGTATTCGGATCTCTGGCTGCTCCGGACCCTCTGTCTGCTGCTTGGCTGCTACGGGAGGAGCAGCCTTCCTCCACCACACCCCCACCATGCCACTTCTGCCTGGGGCCAGCGAGCACACACTGAACCCCTGGGGAGTGTGACCCAAATGCACCTCTCCTCCCGCAACTTGCAGGTGTTGGGTATTGCGTCCAGCAGCAGGAAAGCTAATACACAACCCTTCCTGATGTGATGTTTGGAGATAGGGCCTTTAGTAAGAATTTTTGAGCAAATATGCCTAGTTTTCAGTGCTTCTGGAAAATGAGAACAACCAGAGGCAGGTCTTATGGTGTAAAGGAAGCTAAAGGTGGCTAAGCCACAGCCTGGATCTAACGGAAATTACTAAAGTTGAGAAGAAGCACACATTAACCCTAATGGATGAGGTATATTCTATAACAGATGAGAGGTAAAATAAAGCAATCTCAGAGTTTAAACTCTGTACGGGACCTAGATGTCTCCAAAGGTCAGGTCAGGGGCAGTAACATAATCATGGAGAGTAAGACATTAAGTATTGAGAAGACAATTCCTCACAAAGACCAGGTTGTATGAAACTAATGGTTATCTCGGGAAGTGGTAAAGAGGAGTGACAAGAGACGGATGTCTGCTTGGGAAGACACCTAGGAATGGTCCTAGTAGCAGGACAAACCCAATATATGCTAGAATTACATGGCTGTATGAGATATTTTCAAATCTACACCTATACTCCAATATGCATCTCACATGTGCCTCTACATAATTTAAATACTATGAAGAAGATATTACATTTACTACTTTCTAAGAGATAAGCACAGTAGTGAGCCTAATCCTCGATGGTACTGCTATATCATCATCCCTGGGCAGATTCAGTGATGCAGTGTCCTTAGACACATAAAAGGCTTCCCTTTGTTTAATCGATATCATGTATGTTCTATTTTTGGGTATGAAGTACAAGATATGAAAGTACAAGGTAACGATAGAATTTCCATCAGATAAAAGATAACCATCAACTTAGTGACTGGGTCTTAGCAGTGCCGCAGTGCTATGAATTCTGGGTGGGTCTCAGAACTTTGTGGATGTCATGGAAGGTCACAGAACACTGCCAAGGCTTCTGTCATAACTGATAGCAACCGCAGTGTGTACTGAGCATTCATTATTCTGGAGTATGTCCTAGTGAGCTATCAGCCTCTTGGGATACACTCAGTTTTTTGGTTACACAGATTTCATTCTTTATCATCATCAACTTACTTTTCGAGAGCAGATTACAGATAGAAACTTACCTGATATCGGCAGTTCTCCAGAGCTGAACCATGAAGTGTAAAAGGAAGAAGAAACATCTCGAACCCTCACTGTTAGAACAACCTGAAAAGAGACCCAGAGGTAAGCGTTAGCATATTCTGGGAATAGGGAACCAGGAATTGCCTTCTAAATAGGGAAAGAGAGGATTTCTAGTTCGTGGTGCAGTAGCAGAGGAGAGAGAGAGGGAAAGAAGCGACTGAAGGGGAGAAGTACGTGCATGTGTGTGTGCGTGAGTGTGCATCTTCCTGAGAGGAGGTAGTCTGAGAGTGAAGAAAAGGTTGAGATGACCGAGGTCTTTTCTCTCTGGCGTAAGGCCTAGGTCAGCTATGTAGAGTCACTCTGGGTTTCTGTGTCACACTATGCAGTGTAGATTAACTTTCCCTTTAAAAGTGCATTTCCTGTCATTTGACTTCTTCCCAAGGGCACCATGGAAGTAAATGATGTTATAAATTATCTAACAGAATTTTTTTTTACTTTTTGTGAAGAAGAAACTGTGCCTCATAGAAGAGAATATTTTTTTTAAAAACTGATGTATGCAGCAATAAGTATAAAGTCAGAAAGAACTTATTTCATCAAGAGTAAAAACAACTTTTTTGGTTTCAGACTGTGAACACGTTCATACAGGGCTCCTGTGCGAAATGTTAGAAAAAACAGGACACACACATACACAAATACATAAGCTCACGTGAACACAAACACGATTTAACCATGAACAGTAAATTAGGGTGATGTGATTTGGCACTTCATGGAAAAATTGGAAATTAAACATTTGTGGTCACCTTGGAGACTGACAGCAAACAAGTAACTCCTAGGACGCAGGAACACAGCTCAAGGGTGGGAGGGGACAGACTGGAGCCAAGCCCAACATTCCAAAGAGTGGCTCAGTTCTCTGCGAGTACTCTGACACTTCCAACAGAGTTTGAGGGCTGTGTTTTCCTATGGTTCCTTGCATGGAGTGGCCTGGAGAGTGATGTCAGCTTCAGTTCACCTTCAAGAAATGACTACATATTCAAAGATGTTAACGATTAGAAATTACGAAATGTCTAAAGCACATACTCACACTCACGAACCAAAACACAAAACAAACTAGGCCAGGGGAAGATAAATATTACCCTCCGACATAATCGTCCCCTCACTATCTACCAAACCAGATGGTCTCTCAATAACACGTCGCAACCTGACTTGATTAGAACAGACCAAGTTACAGTAACTGGTACACGACGAGGCTACATCTTCAGGAGAATGAGCTCGGTATGTGCTGTCAGTAGGACAACTCAAGGGCGGAGATGGAAGAAAACAGAAGATGATCTGCAGGGCAGAAACAATGAAGTGGCCCCAACTCAAGAGCAGGAAGAGAGCTTTACTTATTCCTCAAATCGCTTCTCTTATGAAGACAAATTCACTGGTGCAGGTATGAAGTAATGATTAAAGAAGATACAGAGAGTAAGCTAGGGTCCAGTTATATCACAGAATTGAGTTGAATGCCTCTGCCAATCAGTTGATTAAGGACTGCCCAGAAAGAAATTGAAAATACTCCTCCACATAGTTTTATACAAGCAGCAGTAATAAGCAGCAGTGGAAACAATAAATACCAAAAGGAAAACGCAAGAGAGAACTCCAAAATCAGTGGAGTACTGGGTTCTGCTCAGGAAATGGTGGGAGAGTTACTGAGGAGGTGAAAGTGTGATCAGAGACACATGGGGCGGTAGGTCAGTGTGAGCCAGTGACGAGTACGGTAGACTGCCAGGCCCAAAGTAAGAGGCTCCTCACAAGAAGTGCCCTGAGATACAGTGCAGACATACGCAATCCAAGAACACATCACGTCCATATGTTTTCGTAGCCAGTATCCTCCGACGTATTGCTACGCACACCAACCTGCAGTCCCTATCCTCGCCTCTCTTTTCCTTATACAATTCCAGATGCACAGGAATTCTTTACACTCGGTTTTTATTCCAACCTTCCAAACAGTGCTAAGTACTCTGACTTCCTGATGACACTACATTATCTATGGGTTTTTATTTGTCAGTTTTGTAAATTTTGTGTGAATAGAAGGGCAAATTCTATACTTCGTGCCTGGTTCCTTTTTGTTCATGTTTCTATGTGGGGATATATTCATGTTGCAGATGACTGCTGTTTGTTCATTCTCATTGCCGCATATTCCACTGCGTGAATAAAAATAATTAACTGATTACACTTTGTTGAACATTAGGATTGTTTTCATTACGGAGTAAGATGATGTTTTGAATATTCCGTTGCCTATATTTTGTTATACTAACACATTTTTGCTTAGTAAAATTAGTAGATTCTATATTTCTATATTAACCAAACAGAATGCAGTATTTCTTTTTATTTTCTACTTCATTATTGGCCACTTAATCTTACACACTCTACTCTGTACCCCCATGTATTTTAGAGCTTCACATACTTCTGTATTTTTTCTTTTCAAAAAAAAAATTTTATTAGTATTTGTTTACAACACATACTGAATACATACAATGTAGGGAGTCTATATATACATATATCACATTTTAATTCTTTTTACATCCCCTTCCTTCCTCTTTCCCTCCAACCCTAGAGCCCCTACTTCCATGTTTCCTACCATTTTTATTTTGATCCTAATATTTTGCCCCTTGTATCCTAGGCTCGAGTCAGGGAGCGGGAGAGAATTCCAACAACTCGGAGGGCTGCTCCAGTCTCTTCTGCAGGCCAGCGCATGCCTGGGAAGCGCAAAGGCAAACGCAAAGGTGACCTGAGCACCACTGAGCTGCTTGTCCAAAGCCTACTGGCCTCACTTTCCCTTCATGTACAGCAGAGAGGCTCAGGGCAGAGGGACTCTGACTACACCGGGGAGGGACACGCAGGAAATACACCATCAAGAACAGAAAAAAGCACTTCAGCACAAGTTTCCCAGGGAACACTGAGACAGGTGTAGGTGAGGCAGTGGAGCCTGCAGAGGTGTGTAGGGAAATGCTCAGCATCTCCCCATCAGATCAGCATAAAATCAACCTCACGCACTCACATGTCACACTGCTTTATACTAAGGATAGGCCCCTTACTTCTTTCCTCCTTCACTCATTCTTATGTCCCATTCCTTATTAGCATTACATAGGCACCTTACACCCTCATGCCTGCATACAGCCATTCTCACTCCACCACTTTACACACGAGTCCCATGAAGAACTACATATCTCTCACACGGATAACCTGTTTTAACTCTACATGCTACACAAAACACAAGAACACTCGGATGCCCTTTAACAGGAATATTTTCTTGCCAGATCATTACTTCTTTCACATGCTTTCAGCCCTTCATAGCGCTGCATGTTCTGAGGTGATAAACATTTCCACATGTGGCTCCTTGTAGCACACACAGCTTGCGGTCACACCATCTAACAGTCACACAATGGATCACAGGCACTGCTATTCCACACGCACCCATAATTACACTCATTACCATTCGCTTTTTCAGTACCAGAAACAGTCACCAGATACCTGAGGGTGGGGGTGGGGGTAGGGTGGGGGTGGGGATAGAGACAATCTACCTCCAGGGGACACACCACAACTCATTTTCCTCATGGCCATAACAAGTATGCACTTCACATAACATTCCCCACAAGCACTCCCAGAGTGGCCATCTTATCTCCTCATTTTTTAAATCAATGACCTTAATATGTTCCAGGTCTTGGATCCGCTGAGATGCCTTTACATCAAGGCACGATGGAGAGGGCGAGAGTCTTTTTAAATTGGCATTCCCCCTCACCTTGCCCCTCTGCTAGTAACTCACCATCGTCCTCAGAATCTGAAAAGAAACAAGCCATGAATTACTACTACAGGCGTGTCCCAAAGAAAAGGGGTGCAGCTGTTTGTGGGGATGCAGAAGAAGACTTGGAGCTGCCCCAAAAGAGGAGAAGAATAGCAAGAAGTACCATTCCTAAGAAGCCGCTTCCAAAACTCAGCCTCCCTTATGGAAGAGACACCTTAAGTGATAGTGAGGATAGGTCAGCCAGTGAGATCCGGGAGGAAAGGGAAGGGAGTGAGAGGCCATCACGGCCTCAGGATCAGGAGCCAGGGTGCAGCACCCAAAGCCCTGAAGAGCTGGAAGACCTGGAAGGTGGCTTCAGGCCTATGGGGTGCCGTCAGCTCTTCCCCACTCTGGAATTGCTGAAGAACCACCTGGAGCCTGGGGGCGAGGAGGCTATTGCCGGCCTTAATTTTCACCTAGCTTTTGACGAACTAAGGCAAGAAAGGGAAAAGATGATCAGGAGGCAGAACAGTGAGATAAACGCAACATCTAGCGACTGTCAGGGGCGTCTTTTCTGGTTTTCGGTAGTTTATTTTGTGGCACTTTTGGTAGTTCTTTTTATAACTTATCAACAAGCCAATGAGAAGCAATAATTTATGAGAGCACCAGGAAACTTTTTTTGTTTAATCCAAAAACAGACCCAGAGAGATCAAATAAGACACCTGATCACTGAAGATACGAGACCAGTTCCAAAATTCTACCACAGAAACACACACACTATGCTCTTGCTCATGCAAGACCCAACTCCTTCCTCTGTGCCTGGATGCCAAATGCAGACAAGCAGTTGCAGTTCAGCTCCAACGCAAACATTTCGAGGGGAGAAAATGCTCACAAAGAAACACCCTTTCCACCTCCTAAAAGAGAATAAGAAAGCTGGCACAAATTCCATTGAGAACATAGCTTCTCTATATTTTATTTATTTTAGCTTGAACATGGCTCATAACCTCACCACGCAGCCCAGAACTGCATCCGTTCAACTTTATTACTACCCATATTCAACATCCACAAATACACACATGATGCAAAACATGTCAACATACAGAACTTCAGTAGTACAGATTGTAATGCCCCATCCCCCCTGCATTCACCCCCAACTCATTTTCCTCAAAATGTTCTTCGGTAATACTCTGATGTATTCTCTCTAGCTGTTTCTATAACAATGAAGACAGACTTTCTCCCACGTTGCCCTGTGATATACTTCTCAGCACATTATCTGGCTTGAACATAAAATTATTGAGGAAAGGGCATGTAAGTGCATGGATGAAACCAAAAAATAACTAAAACCCAATCTTTGGCTTCTCTAAGGTTGCGTGCCTGTAGGTTCACAAACATATGCAGTCATACTAAGAAGGAAGATAAAAATGTATATAGAGGCGCCCCCAAAATCAGAGTGCAACTTTAATCTTAATAACTTTGAAATCATAAGTCTTACTAATTTTTGGAAAACATCATTTGTGCACTGAATTATTTACCTGTCATGTAACTTGTTTAATTTCTGGCACTTTCACATATAATTTTTAATTTATTTTTGTCACTCTTTGTCATCTCCCATCGAGGAACAAAAATGAAAAACTGAAAATTTGGAAGGTATTACTGACAATTCCCAAACTTATGTGATGTGATCAAGAATATTGTGAATATTTAAATTTTAAAAAATTATTATAGTTAAACACTCATTGCTGTTAATTTCTCTCAAAATAATCCCCCTGGCTTCAAACACACTTCTTCCATCATTCTCGCCACTTTCTGAAACATTTCTGGAAGCTCCCTTTTTTTTTTTTTCTTTTTTTTTAAATGTGGGTACTGGGAATTGACCTCAGGATCTTGCGCTTGGCAGCAAGCGCTTGTGCCGCTGAGCGGTATCGCCGGCCCTTTTTTTCCCTTTATGTGGGTTTCAGGACTCGAACTCAGGACCTCGTGCTTGCCAGGCAGGCGCTTATGCTGCTGAGCTATCTCACCGGCCCTCTGGAAGCCTTTTGGTGAGCATCTTTAGTTACGCTCTCTTGATGTCCTGAATCAATTCAAAATGTGCCAGTCCAGTAAAGACGATGCACTTTACCTTTTGAATTGATTCAGGACATCCTGTTAGCCAGGATAGCATAACTAAAGACGCTCAGGAAAGAGGACTTCCTCGGCTGGTGAGATAGCTCAGCGGCATAAACACCTGCCTGGCAAGGGCAAGGTACTGAGTTCGACTCCCAGTACCCACATACGAAAAAAGGGCCAGTGATATCACTCAGCGGCACGGGCGAGGTCCTGAGTTGGACCCCCGGTACCCACAAAAAAAAAAAAAAAGAGGACTTCCAAAAATGCTTCAGAAATTGGCAAGAATGATGGGATAAGTGCATTCAAAGCCAGGGGGATTATTTTGAGGGGGATTAACAACAATAGGTCTTTTACCATAATAATTCTTTTACATTTAAAATTCACATTATTTTTCAATCACACCTCATATTTAGGGGAAGAGAAATTAAGAGTTAAATGTGCAAATGACAATGACCTTCTTTAGAAATTGTATCTTCTATCCTAAGTTTATCATTATTAAGACTGAAACTGCCAGAAAGCATTTGGGACCCCTACTTAGGTGCATATTTAATTATCTTTCAACAAATTCATTTATCCATTATTCTGTCCTTCTCCGTTATCTATTTGTGTGAGAGGTGTCTGTGCTAGTGCAAGTGCACATACGAACAGGAGCCAAAGAATGGTTGCAGTTACTTTATCTGCCCGGTACTTAATGTTTTCTTCATGGGAGTCGCCACCATCCCGCCCCACCTGTGGGCAAATGAGTCTCAGTAGCCAAATGAGGCCCATACTTCACTGCTTCACTTGGTGACTGACCTATCTATACATGTTGGACACTCTCTAGTGATAGCCTGGAAATTTTAAAGAGAAGATGGGGATGTTGACTTCTAGCTTTGAACGATCTTGTGTGTGCAACTCTAAATAAGGTCTACAGTCCTCAAAAGCTGGTCTTTGTCATTCTTTAAAACACCTGTTTTAACTGTTACTTTAATTCACTGAGCATCTCCTCTGAAATCTTCAATAAAGTTTTGTTTTGCCTCTAACATCTTGAGTCAGTTACTATTTCTCACCTATTGTACCTTATTTGATGCAAATCAGCTTTAAGAAGATATTTTCTTCTACTTTAACAAATGAAAAGTCCCATGAAGTAGTGCCATATAATCCTCACACTCTATAATGAAGCAATAAGGGATGTATTTAACCTCAGGAGAGACGATATGTCCTTCACTGATTAGGGAGATGCATGAAGAACTTTGGAGGAAAAAAAAAAAATCTTCAATACCATAAACCTGTAAGCTTAAATCCTTTCCTGCCATTTACCATCTCATAGTCTTTCTGAATTAGCTGTCATGTCTTGGAAAGAATAATACTTAAAAAGACAGTATCTGTGAAGGTAACAAGGCACGGGTAAAAGCGACTACAGAGGTGAGATGATAAAAATCAGCCTTGAGCCTGAAGATGCTTTTCCTTCTGACAGCCAGTGGGGATCTGGTGTCGGTGAGAGCTGTCACACTCCTGGCCCTCAATGTGCTGAGGGTGGGGCTGGATAATTAGCCCCAGCATTTCCTGGCTACCTCTGTGGCTGCCTGAACAGGTTTTCAGCCCAATTCCTGACAGCTGCTATGTCCTTCACTGTACCACCCCTCTGGACCATTGTTACTACCTTTCTGAGGAATGGTGGAAGGCCCCGCCCTCATAAGGCAAAGATTGAGGACCCAGAGCACACTGCTGATATCCCCAAATCCCTGAAGACCAACAGGCCTTGCTCACATCTGCCCTCCCACCGAGAGACTCCTGATAGCAGGGACAGTCACCATTATGGCCCCATTATGTTCTCAGAAAGGGGGAGCTGTCAGTCAAGCAGCTGCTTCTCCTGAAGTTGGGCTGAACTGTCAGTACAACAGCTGTAGTAGCTCTCTCACATTCCCCAACACCATCTCATCAAATCCATTCCATCCCTTATTGTAGATGGGCTTTAAAGTTCAGCCTGTTTCTTAGCACGGTGTTGCCCAAATGTGTCCTCATGTTGCTAAAAAAGCTAATATATTTTGTAGTGGAGTCAATGATGTCCCCCAAAAAGACACGTGGAAGCCCTACATCTTGATACTTGTCATGAAGTAAAGGAAGATGAGGTCAAGCTGGATTAGGGTGGGTCCTAAATCCAATGACTGGTGTTTTTCATAAGAGAAAGAGAAGGGAGACTTGAACACGGAGACACAGAGGCGTACAAGGATGAAGGTGATGTTTCAATGGAGGCAAAGATTGGAGTGAAGCTGCTACAGGCCAAAGAATCCCAGGGACTGCTAGCCACCACAAGACACTGAAATAGGCAAGAGGGGATTCCGCAGAGGGAGTAAAACCCTGCTGAAAGTTTGCCTTCAGACATCTAGACATCAGCACTTTACAAGAATAAATTTCTGTTAAGTCGCACAGTTTGTGGTAACTGTTATGACAGCCTTGGAAAATTAATACATACACAAATGGCACTTTTCTTTTTTTCAATCTCCAGGATGTGTACCCAGTTTTTCCTGGAAAAAGTTTTATATCAAGAACAAAAATTTCCAGGCAACAGAACAGCTTCAAAAGTATGAAAATTAGTAGTGATAGGAGAAAAAGACTGAGGAAAGAGGATAAACAAAAGAAGGCATCAAAGGAGATGACAGCCAAAGAGAAACCACACGGGCAACTGTGGGCATCAGCAAGGTCACAGCTGGCAGTGTTGGCCAGACTCAGCTTCCAGCAGGTGGGACTGACATTCACAAATGCTGCAGAAGACAAGCATCGTGAAGTCGGCCTGTTTAAGACAACTGCAAAAGTTGCGCAAGATCAAGCTAGAGGCCAGGACTGGAAATGCCTACGTCATGTCACATTCCTGCTAGGTATTTGATCGTTCCCTCCATCCTACCTCATGGGGGCTCTGGTTTACTCTCACTTCCAAAGGGCTAGTTTGGCAGGCAGTGGGCATTTCTACCCAGATCGTTCCTGGCAAGTTGTGCTTCATGTAAATTTCCAATGTCAATCTGTAACCAACCTTCAATCGGCCACTAGTGCATCACCCTCCTTGTGTAGCACCTCTGGGCAGTCGGGTGATTGCCTTCCTACCTCCTATATCCTAAGGTTGGAGTCCAAACCCCAGGAATAGGGCAAGGCGAAAGGACCAGCCGTGTGGAAGTGCCACTGGCCACACACATGGACGCTCAGAGGACTTATGTACTATCTGCTATTGCAAACAACTGTGGCTCCCTCCTCCTACCTTAGATGAGGGGTGAAAACTGTGGACCACACGCAGTTCAAAGCAAACTTTTAACCTGTACCTGGCTATTTTTTTAAAGACACCAGGCCAGCAGATGAATCTAAAATACTGTTCAGGAATCATTTTTAAGCTTCCTCTCCGTGCAGGAGTTTGAACTAAGCCTGTGGGATTTTTAAGTCAGAGATCCCATCTGCTAGATATACAGAACTTGGTGTGGAAGAAGGAATCATGTGACCCTTTCAACACAGAGGTGGATCAAGGGGAAGAACAAAGCCAGTGGGCAGGCAGGTGGAGGACACATCAATCAGACAGACTCAGGTGGCCCATTCTGTGCCAGCTGCTGGGGAGACAAAGCAGTAAGAAGTGTAAGGGTTCTCCCTTGGGGAGAACACAGTCAAAACATGTTCAATGTATGTATCCAATACCTGGCAATTTCTTTCCCACCTCTTTTCACCACCCACTTCCTTGCCATTGACCTCTATGTCCTTTTTTTTTTTTTAACAATTTTTTAAATTTTTGAGATAGGGTCTTCTTGTTACCCAGGCTGGTCTGGAACTTCTCAGTTTAAGTGACCCTCCTATCTCAGCCTCCCCCGTAGCTGGGACTACAGGGAAGGCACCCGGAAATGGGCTTTGTTTTTTCCATAGTTACCATCACTCTTTGAAACAATCTTTGGAAATGAGAGTTGTCAGTTTCTTTAAAAAATAAACTTACTCTTCCCATATGACCCTGCAAATCCACTGATCAATCCTCCTAACATGGCAGTTGTAGAATCCCCACTTCATACTTGAAGAAACTGGAAAAGGTAGACTGACTACATCAAAGTCAAACTGAGCAAGTGGAGGAGCTCACGTGTGAACCCAGGTGGTCTGGACCCAGAGCCCACGCTCTTCATCCCTTTAATGACTGGCTTCTCCCACTTCTGTTGCGCTATACATCATTCATTCAGCAAACATTCGCAGAGCAACTGTGAGCCGACAGGCACCATGCTAGAGGCTGGTGATGGTGCAGGCCAAGTTCTTATGGAGCTCCCTTTCTAGTGGTGGAATAAAACAATTAACAAATAACCAAATAAATGGGCAAATGACACACGAATGTCTGTTTTCCTCGCCTTTCCTTCCTTTTCTCCCTCTGAAAACATTTGAATAATGACAACATTCTGTTTCGATTTACTGACTGTAGGAAGATGAACAACAGTTTTCAGCCATCCACCAAGGGTTTTCAAGTGTACCTCAATCACAATCAAAGCATTCGATCACCACTAACAATAATTTCCTGTTGACTAGTTGGAGTGTTATTGTTCTTTTTCTCTCCTATTTAAGCTTCAATCCAAATTCTCTACACTAAAATTTTTAAATTATTTTGGACAGTTGAAAGGTTAGCCCTAGCACTGTGATCATTAAGGAAAAATTAAAACTTTCTAAATTTTAGAAGACACAAGGACAAAGAAGAACCTTCACAAAGTATTAGATAACCCTTAATTAAAATGAAGAAATTCCAGGTTTAGATGGTTTCCATAAAACTTAAAGTCTCTGAAATCAAAATGTCCCTTCCCATGTTTTCCCCTATAGAGAAATAACCTCTAATCTTTAAGTATCAGTAGCAAAGTAGAATGGAAGTGTTAATAAGAACTATTCATACAATCACCTATTAGTCCAGTCTCCACTTTTATGACTGTCCACCCCTTTTATAAGAACAAAATGCCTCCTCATAGCAAGCCCCTCAGGAAACAAACCACTAATTTCCATGAAAACCCAACAACAAACATTTAAAATTCTTATTATTTCATGTTCTTAAGTCATTATACTACAAAGCTACTACGATTAATAACAGCATGGTACTGGCAAAAAAACAGGCCATAGGATCAATGGAACAGATTAGAAAATGCAGAAATAACTCCAAATATACTTGGCCACCTTGTCTTTGACAAAGGGGCAAAACACTGGAGGAAAGATAGCCTCTTTAATAAGTAGGGCTGGAAAAGCTGGCTTTCCACATGCCGAAGATTAAAACTAGACCCATATCTCTCACCACCCACTAAACTAAAATCGAAATGGATCAAAGTTCTAAATATTAAACCAGAAACACTAAATCGGCTGAAGGCAGAATAGTTAGAACTCTTGAAGACACTGGTGTAGGCAGACTTATGATCAAAACACTGATCGTATAGGAAATACTACAACGAATCAATAACTGGGATCTCATCTTATTAAAAAGACTTTGCACATCAAGAGAAACCACCAACAGAGTGAAGAGACAGGCCACAGAGTGGGAAAAAATTTTGCCAGGTATTCTTCAAAGGACTAATACAGAATATATAAAGAACTCAAAAAAATCAGATCCGCAAATTTAAAGACTCAATCCAAAAATGGGAATCTTAAATGAATAGATACTTCTCAGATGAAGAAGCAGAAACAGCAAATAAATATACAAGAAATGCAAATTAAAACCACACTGAGATTCCATCTCACCCCAGAAAGAATGGCTATTATCAAGAAATCAGCCAATAACAAATGCCGGCAGGGCTGTGGGGAAAAAGGAACCCTTCTCCACTGTTGGTGGGAGTGTAGTCTGGTGCAACCAATCCCACTTCCTTACTGAGACTATCAGTAAGGAGACTGTCAGAAAACTAATGACCAGCTATTCCTCTTCTTGGTATCTTCCCAAGTGAATTAAAAGCATCATACCACAGAGATATATGCATATCTATGTTTATAGCAGCCGTTTGTAATAGCTAAATCCTGGAAACAGCCGAAATGTCCATCAACTGATGAATGGATAAAGAAGATGTGTTTGTTTTTATATAGGAGTACTACTCTGCCATAAAGAAGAATAAATGTGAGACATTTCTAGCTAAATGAATGGACCTTGAGACCACACTCAAGTGAAATAAATCAGACACACATGTGTAAATACTGCATTGTTTCTCTGGTGTGAGAACGTGAAAAGGTAAATAAGGACCAAGATGTATAAGGATATTGGAAAATAGGAAGAAAATGTTAAAATGGGAAGGGGAACAAGAAAGGGGAGCGGGGGAAAGGAAGGAAGGGAAAAGAAAAAAAAATAGAAGGAAAAATGGAAACAAAGCTTTTGTAAATAAGGAGGGGAAGAGGGGTTAAAGGGAGGGGAGGGGATTAGGGAAAAAGAATCAAGATATATCATATACAGGTACAAATTCCCTATGATGAATGTGGTCATGTATATCTAAAATATACCAATAAAATTAATTTAAAAAGAAGGTACTAAGTGCAATGAACTACTATAAGACAAGATTTTACAAAACAAAATTTTATAGATCCAACCCAATCCTGCCCAGTTCTTAGCAAGTTGTCCCTAAAACATGTTTGAGGTAGTCTGTGTGCTGCCCCAGCCCCGTGTACCTACAAAGAGCATTTCTGTACCTGGTGCAGTGCCACGCTGGAGGAGTGAAGGTCAACAGCAGCCAGAGAAGGGATTCGAGATTCGGAAAGAATTTTGTTTTCTTTCTTTATTAGCCTAGAATTTCGAGCTACATAAAGATAACCACAAACACAATGAAAACATTAGACATTCTGCTAGTTTTTCATATTCTCCATGTGTCCTTCAGTATGAACTTATTACACATAGGTATGTATTTATCTATTTAAATATGTAAAGTCATCATAAATTTTTATTGTTACTACTCTGTTTAATATAATTTTAAATAATGTAAACAAAAGGGCTGACAGATTCGAAGCTCCATAAACGTACCCACGCCTTCCAAGGCTCTCAGTTCGGGGAGATGACTGTGGCTCAGTTCGGGCAGGCGCACCTCTGTCCTGGAGTATTCCCTTTGCTTCTCACTTGCCTGAAGGAGGTTCTTCTCACTGGAGACCTGGTAGGGTCAGAGTGGTTGGCACACATACACTAGTTCAAGGTACTGTGGAGTTTCTTTATAACTACTACATATGTATCCTAAAAGGTGTGGATTTGAAGGGCTGGAATAATTAAAAAATTGAAGGATCCTAACAACACAAGGAACAATTTTATACCTCTTCCTCACTAAACTCACTGAACTCGGTGACAGGTGGCTAAGCGAGTCACTCTGTTTCTCCCCATCTCTCTGCCAGTCGTTAGCACCCCAGGAACAGGGAATGGTGCCTCCTTGTACCTCCTGGCTTCCCTAGAGACTGACTGTCGCTGCCTCGATGTGAGTGGATTCCCATACATGTCTTCTCACTTCTCCTCAGAGCCTGTTTCTCAGTCTCGCAGGAAGATCTTGTTGCTCATTCCCTACGTTTGTCCTCAGAGTCAGCACACGAGACTAACTCCCCAAGATTATTATTAAGTAAAACACAACTTAGATTATTTTCTTAATCTTTCTTGTTATCACTTCATCGTTGATAAAGTCACAAAAAAAATCATAAAGGGAGGAATAGTAGCACTTGAATTCTGCAACTTTGTAAATTTGATACTTTTTTTCATTTAAGAACTGCAGAAACCCTATATTCTTTTCCACATTTTCCAAATAAGTGATGCATAGATTATGTGATTTTCTAAAAAAATATGTATGATGAAATCACACACATATACATATATATATATATATATATATATATATATGTGTGTGTATATGTGTGTGTGTGTGTGTATGCACATGCATGTCTAAATAATGAAATGAACACACAGCAAGCACACAGGCAGTGGCCATGCCAAGCCATGCATGGGTCCTTGATACCGCGAGTGTAACACTACCGGTCTCACAGGTGCTGAGGACTGTGGCTCACTTTTCTACTTTTGGAAGTTTCTGCTTATTCTTTTAGCAGAACAACTGCCGAGGCTCTGAACTCAAATCAGCTTTAAAATAAGCTAGTTCAGGGCCGGGGATATAGCTCAGTGGCACAGCACCTGCCTGGCAAGCACAAGGTCCTGAGTTCGATTCCCGGTACCAAGAATAAAAAAAAAAAAATAAAATAAGCTAGTTCAAAAAACTACTACACGTACAAAAATTAGAAAGAAAAATGAGTTCAAACTACCAAACTATTTCAGCACTGACAAATGAAATGAATCATAAGTTTCTAACTATGCATTAACTCACACTTGGGGGAGGTATGTTTGTCTCCAGCCCACCATGAAGAAGGCCGAGGCTTAGCTCTACCTGCACTGGGCCTCATTACAGGAAGCCCAGGGGCCTCCCCTCTACAGTCTCTACATCCTGCCACCAAAGAATAAGCACAACTGGAGATAAAATCGTTAGCCAGCACTGATTATGCCATACCTAAATGAAGGCTGACACCAATTCTGGTAAAATGGTATTGAGCGAGCTACTCTGGAAAGGCTTGCTGGTCAAAATCATCTTCCAGATGGACCAGGATTATCACACACAAATACCCACGAGATCATCAGGGTGTTATCAAAAAGGCAAGTACTAAGAGCACAGAAACTCCAAAGAATAACTGAAAGAAAACCAAACACAGTGTCCAAGTCATGAGAGACACAAGGAGATATTTTTCAGCTCTGAGGTTCACGAGGGTAGAGAAGAGAAACTCATTTTAAAAAGTATTCCTTTGAGAAGAGCCGCACTTCCCTTGCTCTGTGAACAGGCAGCTTATTTCCACGTGTATGTTTGGGGCTGAGGCTGAGTCTAGGTCTCGTGTGCACCGAGCATGTGCTCTGCCACTGAGCTCCGTGGGCCCTGCAGCTCCTTCAATGTGCTGAGCATTGTTGCAGGCGACAGAGAAGCAGGCAGGAAAACAAAGACAGCACCCACTGACCTGGAAGCTCACAGTCCACTCAGGGAAACAGGCAATGTAGGGCAACGAGCGTACAGAGGATGCCAAGCACGTGCGGTGAAAAGAATTCAGTGGAGACGGGACAGAGAGCAGTGGGAGACAAAATAACTCACAAACAAAAGATGATGGCACAGCAGGTTTCACTTGAGCTGAAGAGAGAAAGTGTACCTGTGCAGTCACCTGGGGAGAATGTTCTAGAGTGGAGGAAAGGGGAAACGTAGAAGCCCCAAGGCAAGAAGCTGGCCATATTCCAAGAGTAACAAGGAAATGAGGGTGGATGGAACAGACTGTCCAAGATGGAGAGCAGCCAGAGGCGGGGTAGGGAAGGGGGCTCTGCCTGTGCAGACACCTGCTGGCCCTGCAGGGACATCGCCCCGTGCAGGGTGACAGCCAAAGACAGGTGCCGAGCAGGTCAGTGATGACCTGATGCCACTTCAGAAAGCAGCCTTCTGGAGGCGGTGCTGGGCATCACCAGGCTCCTTCCCCAGCCACCTTGGAGCCCAGGACGTGCTGCTAGAACTGAAATCTGACAGCATGTCTCTAATCTGTGCGTCTCCTACCTAGACCCTGAACTCCAGGAAAACAGACTGACTTAATTCAGTTCCAGCGTCTTATACGCAATATGTAGATGATCAAGATATTAAGGCAATTTATCTCCTCATTTACTCTAAACAGAGAACCAATCAGCAAGTGTCAGGTTAAGAAAATGTGCTATGTTGCTGAATATAATGAAATAAAGGGCACTGAAGCCAGATGTAACGGTACACGCCTGTCATCGCTGCACTTTGGGAAGCTGAGGCAGGAGGACTGCAAGTTTGAGCCCAGCCTAGGAAACTTAGCAAGACCCTCTCTTAAACAAAAAATTAAAATAAAAAAAGACTGGGGATGTAGCACAGCGCAAAGCTTCTGGGTTCAATTTTCTCTCTCTCTCTCACACACACACACACAGATGGCATAATCATATCTTTCAGACTTACAAAATTTAAACTTCTAGAATTCCAGATTATGATGGTGACAGGCTGCGATAATATATGCAAAACTTTGTTTCACTTTATGTGTCCAGATGAAACTCAGTTCTTCACTATCCGAGTTAATATCCATGCAAGTCCCGAGCTGACACATGCTCACTCCCCGCTGAGAACACGTCACTTACCGAAGTGGGCACATTCATATTATAAATTCCTGACGGAGAGTGTTTATTTGGCTTAACAAATGGAATGCAATACTTCTTAGTCTTCTCATCCACTCTGTAACAAAAACATGCTTAAGTCAGAAGCAGCGACAATTACTTTTTCAAGCGCAAGCCCAAATGACATGTATCACCAAGCAACACACAGCACCATCAGGATCCAGAGCCTGTCCTCAAGTGCACAGTGCACACCTCTGGGGGCTCAGTCTCTCTTTCCCTCTGCACTCATGTGGCCCACATGGTGGCCCCTCCTCCAATCGGCTAACCTCCTTCTGCAAAGTCCCCAAGGGCGCCTCAGTGACTAAAGGCTCATGCCAGGCAGCAGCAGAGTCCAGACCAGCTCTCCCTTGATCACGACAACCCCCTTTCAGTTACTGGAGTAACTGGCTTAAACAACACAGCCCATGTTCTTAGGACTCACAGGAATTTTTTTTCTTTAAACCAAATCTTAGTAATTTCTATCATGCAGGTCAAAAAGTTTTGAAACTGCTACCTGACAAGAAGAGCTCCAGAATGGAGTGTAAAACTGCTGTGGGTGAGTCAGCAGACACTTATAATTTGCAAACATATCCTTATATACTTTGTCCTTGTTTTCCAAATCCATACCTGTAACTCTGGGCTCCAGGGTTACCACCAGAAGCTGCTGCAGACGGAGTGTGTGCCAGCAGGGGGATGGCCATGCTGGGGACCCTGGTGGCCTGGCTGCTGTGGTCTCCAAGGCCACCTGAGGGCACTGCCTGGACGTGGCTTGTCCCACTGTTATGAAGACAGCTGGCATTGGAAGCTCTAGTGCCCTTTTCAGTTTTCTCTCCATTAACTTTTGGCCCTTTTCTTTTAAGTACTTTGGAATCCTTAGTTTTGGTATCAGCATTGGTATCCTGACCATTAATAAAAATGTCAAGAAGGTTAATGATCTAAAAAAAAATGAAAAATGAACTTTTCTTATAAAGTACTTTTACTTAGAGCAGAATTTGCCCATTTCTCTGGCATCTTTATTCTGTCTATGGAATTAAAATGATATCCAGATCTTATTCAGACAGGTATTGTGAAAATACAAAAAGAACAGGAACACAAGTCACGCTCTGACTTATATATGTGTGTGTGTGTGTGTGTGTGTGCACACACGTGTGTGTAAAGTTCAGTGGGAAAAAACATGCAGGAGCGATCAAAAATGTCACTTTTGTCCTTATGTATTCTGAGTCAGGAACATAAACTTGAGAACACTTTCTTCTTTTGGTTCACTTTATGGCAGTGGGCTCCCTTACCAAGAACAGATCCCGGTCAACTCTTAAATGCATCACTTTATACAAAATTCTAGAAACAATTTTTCTCATATCACGTAAGGAGGAGAAGTAGGACTGGTGTGCAGGTGTGCATGTGTTCCTCTGTGCGTATGTATGCGTACACACATGTTCAGACATTCCTTGGATGAGCGTGGAACTGAGGTTCTCCGCGGAAACCGTGTCTGTAACAGACCCCGCACACTGCCTGACCTTGGCTGGCTGCATCACCACGCACGCTGGAGGCTGAGAGCTGAACGTATCTCGGGTCACCAAGGCCCTGCGCCTCAACCCTGGTACCGAACCTAACATCCTCGTGACCACGAGGTAAACTCGGGGTTGTATCGCTAGCTTCGCAGCCCTCAGCCTCTACTTCCGAGAGCTACAGAAGAGGTCCTTGCTCAGCTGCAGCCCACGACCTGTGGCCCCGGCAATTGAGTAAAAACACTCTATCTGTGACCTTCTCTGGCTATAAAAACTCACGTCACCTCTTTCACAGCAGAAAACGTCACTGAGGGTAACCTGAACCTGCGCTCCCAGGCCACAGCTACTCCTATCGATTTGGCACAAACTATTTTCAGACTTCCTTTAAAGCAGAGTTGTTACTTTACACCAAGTTAAACAAGCACTACTGCACAGTCAGGTACACGGTCGGCACTGAGAACATAATACGGTTTTTAAATACGTCCCATCGACAGGGAGATACACTCGCAACAAGGCTGAAGTGAACAGCCTGCTCAATGTTCAAAAATCTTTTTTAAAACCTTCGCCCCATCCCCCAAATTTAAAATTTAAAACACGAACATTTACCTGTACCACAAGTCTTATTCTTTCTTCACCTAAGGATTCATCTTCTTCCTTTTCCTTCTTTCTGTTTTGGGATTTTTTAGGCAAAGAAATATTCCTGGCATCTTTCTGTATCTTTAACTGTAGCTCCTGGAAGAATCTATATAAAAATAACCAATAAAATAAAATTGTAGGAGACAAATAAGTATTAAAAAACCCTGATTTTCAAGATAATTTTTTTAAAAATTGAGTATTGAGCCACAGATGGTAATGCACACCTGTAATCCCAGCACTCTGGAGGCTGAGGCAGGAGGATACAGTGAGTTCGAGGCCAGTCTGGGATACACAGTGAGTTCAAGGGCAGCCTGACCTACACAGAGAAACCCTGCCTCAAGAATCTAAAAACAAAACAAACCAAATAACTGAGTGTTGAGCTACAGCAGTGATGGTGAACCTTTTAGAGCTTTCAATGGTAACAAACCTTTGGGTTTGCCATCACTGAACTGGAGTATGGAAAATGAGAAAAGTCATGACCCAGATCGACAGTTCGGAAAGGAATGGGTCCTCTGTAACCTTTGGGGACCCCTGGGGCCATTTCAGGAGGTGCACAAAGCCCACACTGGTCTCCCCTTAAGGTGAAAATGTTGTCTTTGTCACTCTGTGCTGGCCCTGATGATGATGCAAAGACAAGGCGACAAAACTAAAACTGCTGGCACTGCCCCAGAGCCCTGTCGCCTCCCTCCTCAGCCCCAAGTTCTCACAGAGGAGAAAGTGGCTGCACCCAAGACCACCTGGTGAGGCGGCAACAGTGATTTTATTAACCCCAAGCCCTGGAACCCATTTCTCTTCAACACTCTGACAAAGATGAATGCACTGAGCACCTGGGACCGCTGTGCCCGAGGGCAACGGTTAACTTGACAAGCACTGGCCTGACTTGGACACAAACCCAACTAGACTTTCCTTTCATAAAATATTATTTCTACTAGCAAGGAAGACTGGCAGAAAACTCTGGTTATTTTGTCTCGATGGATGTGGCAGACATTTTCCTTCAAAAAAGGAAAACTGAATTTGTCACTTCAAGAAACACAACTGATAATATTTGTCAATGATAAATTTAAAACTTATGGCAAAATTAGAATTCTGTGAAACCTGTGATCTTAGAAACTTCTCAATAGTTAAAAAGTCTTCTGATGAGATGGAATGTGAAATTTAAATATTATACAACTGAAATATATCAACATTTTTAACATCTGCACAATTTAGCCAAATCAGAATTTTCCAAATGACTGATGAATGATGTTAACAAAGCATGTATGAGTAAAAGAACCATCCAGAAAACAAGGCAGAAGTGGGTTTCAGTGCACCAGGTGAAGAAGAGTACACTGGTGCAGTTTCAGCTTCCAGTGTGACGTATTTATGGAGCAACCAGGCCAAGTTCTGATGTAGCAGAACCAGACACAGGATGAAAAAATACCCATGATTACTTAAAAAGGCTATTAAAATACTCTTCCCTTACCCCAAATACACATTTGTGTGAGGCCAGAATTTCTTCACATATTTCAACCAAAACAACTATCATAAGTAATGGAAAGTAAAAGCAAACATAAAAATCCAACTATCCACTCAGGAGGCTGAGGCAGGAGGATCACTGCAAGTCTGGGCCAGCCTGCGCTACATAGTGAGTTCCAGAGCAGCCTGAACTACGCAGCGAGACCCTGGGTCCAAAAAAACAGAACTCACTATCTTTCTTATTAAGCTAGATGTTAATGAAATTTGTAACTGTAAAGCAACATTGCAGCTCCTGACCTCACTATTTTCTGTTCTGTCAGCTGCACTGAGGCAGTACCAGAGCAGCACAGCAGCTTCAGCACCCACGGCCTGGGCACCTGCATGTCTCCAGCACCCCAGCAACGCCAGTGGCAGCATGGAGCATGCACCTGCTTGTGTGTGGTATGAGAGGACATGGCACCTTTGCAGATGCACAGCACCAAGGCGACAGAATCACACAGCAGGTAGCAGCCTAGGAATCAGGGACCTGATGCAGATGCCACCCCCAGAGACAGGGAGAGCAAGCGGAAGCGACTGCTTAATGACACCAACGTAGGAAACACCCCAGGCTCCACACTGCTGCTGAGGTGGGTGGGAGCACCGAGGAGGGGACAGCTGGCAGATGAGGCAGTGACCGTGCAGGACAAGTACTGCGGGGATGGCTGCAGAAGCCTCATTCCCCTCCTGCCCCCTCGGCACCTGGCCTGGCAAGCACTGGCACCTTACCTCTCAGCAAACCCGTCCATCTGGAAGAAAGTGTGGTTAAGAAGCCTCAGCACACAGAGGCCTTTTGTTCGGGGATCAATGTGTAAGCATTTCTGAGAAAATCAAAAACTGCAATTCTTAGCCAAGAAAACTGTCCACATTTAAGTTTCTGGATGCTGTATAGGAGAACAGAAAGCTCCCATTACAGCCAATGAATTTTAAACATCTATAATCAGAATAAAGTACTACTTTAGAAAATGATTATCAATGGTTGATAATATCACAGAAAGAAAAACCACCATCCCATGGCTCTAAGATGGAATAAACAAACTTCCAGGAAGTAGTCCTGCCAAATCCAAACCTGATTCTGACCACACTCTAGCTCTCTTGTGGGTTCGACTACATTATGGGGATGGTGGTATGGGACACACAGCCTAGCTGCTTCAATACTTAGCAAGGTTTCAACAGAAAAGAAAGATTAAAAGAAGCTTATATTATAGCAGCACAACTCATAATAGCTAAACCTTGGAAGCAGCCTATATGTCCATAACAGATAGACCAGTAAAGAAAATATGGCATTTACACACAATGGAGCACTACTCTGCCATAAAGAAGGATAAACTTGAGTCATTTGTAGGAAAATGGATGCACCTCGAGACCATAATGTAAGGTGAAATAAATCAGACATGGTTTAAATATCACATAACTTCTCTTATATGAAAACCCAAAGTATAAATATTTTAAAAAACAAAATAAAAAAGACCATAGGAAATAGGAAGATAGATCAAATGAAGAAGGGTATGTAGCCTGGATGGAATACAAGGGACAGAAAGAGGGCTGCCGCTGTCACTTGCTGCTTGCTACCTTCTGCCTGCCCTGCTTTGCCATGAACTGTTTCTCCTCTGCGATGCCCCTCTGCTGAGCCACCCTGCCTTGGAGCCAGCCAACTATGAACTGAAACCTCTACAAACTGTGAGCCAAATAAACCTTTCCTCCTTTATCTCTGGGTGTCAGGTATTTTGTCTGAGCAATGAGAAAAGTAACTGTAGAAAGAAAAGAAACTCAGCTGGTACTTTTAAATGAACAAGAAAAGCTCCATGAATAATTATGAAATAATATAATGTCTGGGATTTGCTTCAAAATACCCAAAAAGCCAAGTATGGTGGCACACACCTGTACTCCCAGAACTTGGGAGGCTGAGGCAGGAGGATTGCTGTGAGTTCAAGGCCCGCCTAGGCTACATAGTGATTTCAAAACAAGCCTGAACTACATAGCAAAACCCTGTGTCAAAAAACCAAACCAACCAACCAACCAACCAAAGAAACAAAAAGTACGCCAAAAAAACTAACACTGAAGGAAGCTTGAACAGATTGATAAGATAATTGCAGGCTGGTGACTGCTGAAGCCAGATACAAGGACAAGAGAGTTTACTATGCTTCTAGTCTGTTTTCCTTTCTATGACTGAAATTTTCTGTATGATCTACTTAAAGGGACATAAATTAGATGAGAGTTGAACCTTTATTCCCTTTAAATCTCTAAGATGGAATAACAAACTCCCACGAGTAAAGCTGATCCCAATGAAAACTATTTCATCTGCTAGATTACGTAGAAAAGCAGAATAATACTAAACACTTGTTATAATTAGTTATAAGCTTACTAAGGCTTTTTTTAAGAGTTAAAGCAAAAAAGAAAAGTCTTGGGTAAAAAGTTACTCGGCACAGTTCCTGGCCAAAGTGAACTCCCGAGCTGGGAATCGTAAAGGGCCGGCTTCAGAGGACAACTTGAGGTGGTGAAAATCTCCCTAACATCGTCCTCAAACACAGACGAAGTAACAGTCATTTGGAAACAAGCTCCAGCAAGCCCGGTGTCTACACAAGATTGCAGTATGGGTCATGATCCTATGTCCCACATTTGAGTACTTTTCTAATTCTCTAACTTTTCTTCTCCTTTCCCTATAAACATTTAGTTTTACATTTTTAGATATTTTCAGATGAGAATGTTCTCACACTTAAAATATGCTAGATAATCATAAATGTTTTCTTTTTTCTTTTTTTTTTTTTTTTTTTGTGGGTACCGGGGGTCGACCTCAGGACCTCGCGCGCCAGCAGGCGCCCGTGCCGCTGAGCAATATCACCGGCCCCTTTTTCGTATGTGGGTTCCAGGAGTCGAACTCGGGCCCTCGTGCTTGCCAGGCAAGCGCTTATTCCACTGAGCCATCTCACCGGCCCCGATAAATGTTTTCTTAATGAGTTTTAAACCAACAAATTTTAAGGCTTTCATCTCTGAACGTTCCCACACACACCAAATTACTTAAACTCTTCCTTACTGTATGAGAGTTAAGGTGATCAAGGAAACTGTTGACCTAAAAGATCTGCTAGAACTACAGAGCGAGAGCCAAGTCTCCACGATCCATGAATTCCCTACCAGACAGTGAAAAACAAAAAGACGATTACCTTTGCTAATCTGTCACAACTTCAGAGAGATAGGATAAGCGTCTTTCAAGAGGTTCTGTTTCTTGGATTTCAGGCAATCGTACCTCCAGCAAATGCAGGATTTTTATAAAACAGCTCTTGATGTCTTGGAATTAAATTACCTACATGTGAAAGCAGCACACATCTCCCATACACGAGATAGAGCCAGGCTCGTGGGGGGCGTGTAGACACGGGGGAATGGAGTTTGGGACCTGCGTCAAAGTCACTATGATGGGACATGGCAGGCTGTACGGCGGTTTCACATTACATCGACTCAAGGAACTGAACACTGCTATCTCACTTAGAAAAGTAGAATTTTATAGGGAATACAGGGAAAAAGACAAAGTGAAGAACATCTTCAACCTTATGATCTAAGCACCCACGCTTATGTTCTAAAGATAAACTAAGACTGAGCTGACCAAAATGATGACAAATACAGTCAGGGGACAGAGTCTAATCTAAGCCATCAGCTCCTCCCTCTAAGAATTTAATTTTGGTCAACTGATTTTGTGCTTTTGTCTAAGGTCAGATTTGAGCACCAGATCTTTTTTCTCAACTTTACTATGTAAGGTGTTATGAAATATATATAAAAATACGTACGTGTAAGAAATCACTTATAGCTTATTGAATTCCTAGCTGGAAACTCTAAAAATCATAACAGTGAAAATTACGCCCAGATGTTCTCATTATTTCCATCTTCCAAGTTCTGTCCTCCTGAATGTGAAGTCGGCGCCCCTGAACATAGTGAGATGTGTTACTAGCTTGAAACTTCTGCCCCAGAGCACTCGCAAGTCAGGTCTCCCAATCTCTCATCCCAGTGGTGAGGGAGGAGGGTAACAGCTGCATTTCACCAAACGCTTCTGTGTGTCGTGGTTTTTTAATTGCTCCCTACCTTCACTTAAAATACATCATATTTAATATACTGTTACAATGACTTTTAAAAAATCAACATAAAGAATAGAACCCCTGAACAATTTAAGATGCAGATTTTATCCCCTTACCTAAACACGTCATAATGTGGTAGAGCTGGTCAATGTCGGAATCTCCCGGAAACAGCGGCTCCCCTGTGAGCTCTCTCCGTTACCAGACAAACCAATGGCCCAGACATCGACCAGCCCTGGAGAGAAGCAATGGAGGTTAGGACCCCCGCCCTCCACGCACGACTGGACAGGCTAACTGTGAAGAGCCATGCACTGTTAAATTACCCCAAAAGGACACTTCTATGGAAGTTCTAATCTCATCTTAACAAGTAGGAATTCCAGAACTGCAATCGTGTGACATGAGATGCAAAGGCTTCTAAAATGACGAAACTGTCTTCATGCATACTTCATCCTGGAAGTAAGCCTCGGGCTTCCACTCAGAGCCTAGGCCCTGTATACACGATTCTACCAAGGATCGACAGACGACCCACAGGTACGCTGAGGAAGCGCACCAGAAGACAGGAGGCGGCTGCTGACACAAACGACAGCAACAGGAAAGGAAAGCTAAGAGGGAGAACACCTTTTTTAAACCATCTTAAAAATCAGTCCAAGGACTAGAGCCATTGCTCAGTCATAGAGCGCTTGTCTAACATGCCCAAGGTCCTGGATCAATCCCAGACAAGCTCAGGAAAAAAAAAAAAAAATCACTCGCAAGAACCAGAGAATATACTAGTATCATTTAGCACAGGAACAACCACCCTCAAATAGCCTGAGGTCATTTCTGAGTTATAAAATGGCACAAAAATTATAGCAAAGCAGTAAATGAGAACTCAGAGTACTTAAGAAAATATTAAAGAATGTTTAATGTACTCTGAAATAGAAGATGTGGAAAATATTTTAGAAAATTTCTAACAAAAGCAATAAAGGCTGAGGCAATGAGGATTACTGCAAGTTCAAAGTCGGCCCTACATAGTGAGAACCTGTCTCAAAAAAACAAAAAACAAAACAAACAAAAAAAACTCAGAAAAAAATTCTAGGTGTACTGGCACACACCTGTAATCCCAGCACTCTGTAGGCTGAGGCAGGAGGATTGCAGTGAGTTCCAAAGCCCAGCCTGGGCTACACAGTGAGACCCTTGTCTCAAAAAGCCAAAAAACAAACACACAAACAAACAAACAAACCACATAAAACAAAGCTATAAAGGTTAGTCTATTCTTCTTTGAAGAACTGTGGGGTGTGGCTCAGCAGCAGAGCGGCCCAGCCTCTGGTTGGGCCTTAGATGCCATCATCACAACCCACACGAGGTTGTGTGTGTGTCTGTGCGTGTGTGTGCAGAAATGAGAAGAGAAATTCACTTACGAAGCCTTCTTTTTGGAAAACAGGGTCTTGCTATGGAGCCCCAGACTGGCCCTCAAACTCACGATCCTCCTGCCTCAGCCTCTCCAACTGCTGGTATTATAAGTGTATGCCACTAAGCCTGACTTGACAACTTAGATTTAAAATGTATTTCCCTCAATTCTTTCACCCCCTTTCCCCTTGCCACATGCCAGGCCAGTGCTCTACATGAGGGACACGAGTGACAGCCCTCTGTCTCGCTTATAACCCCCACCACTCCGGCCCTCCTCTCAGCGTTTGCAAGATCGTTCTGCTTCGTACATCAGCTCCTTACTTGCCGTACTTGACATCGACGACCAGCAAGCTCCGGCGCCCTGTACCATCGGGTGGCCACATAGTCCGTGTATGCCTCCCCGGGAGCAGCCCAGCGTGCGCGCAAACCCGAAGTCACACAGCACTTCACCACGCCGGCCTTGGGACACCAAAATGTTCTCCGGCTTTACATCCCTGTGTACGATCTAAGACAAAAAGAGAACAGCAAGGTTTTAGACAGCAGGATCTGGGGCACTGAAATGAAGACGCACATAACGGTCCTGGCTTTAAAGAACCTGGGACCCAGCTAAGTGGGAGAAACTACATTCATGCCTGAAGGCTGATGTAAACAATCGAAGATAGGAATCAATGCATATTAATTAACAAATCAACCCCTCCAGTTAATGACTCCTGTCAAGCTCTCCCTGAATGGTGCGGGCTCTCCCGCAGGTCCTTAATGCTAACAGATGGAGACTGAGAAGGAGCCAGGTGATTAGCAAGGAGAGGAGGACAGAGACGGGACGGGTCGGGGACTGGGCTGTGTCTCCTGGTGGAGGCTGGGAGAGGGGACATGATGTGCAAGACCAATGTGCTGGTTCTGCGGCCCAACTGGAGCTATCCGTGAGAAGGCCACCTGAAGAGACACGTGGTTTAGGACTGCTACGGGAGGAACTCTGAGAGCAGTGGCAGGATGTGAGGTACAGACAGGATCAAAACTTCTCCACCAGGCCAAAACAAATTATGAGGCCCTAAGCCTGTGATGTTAGTGTATTTTGAACATTTTATTATTTTGTTTTCCAACACTTTCAAAAAGGCCAGCAAAGTAAATGGCCGGTTGTCACTGCAGAGCAACGTTTGTTCCCTTAGGTGTCAGTGGTGGGGACAAAGGCCCAGGCCAGGCCAGGCCAACTGTGCAGCAAAAAACAACAGTGGACCTGGAGCGCAGCGAGGTGGCACCTTGGACTCAGCACAGCTGGCAGAAGCCCCTCTGGGTCTGTCCCCTCACGCCCCACATGAGGAGCCCCAAGCACAGGACCGTTGTGTTCCCACCCAACCCCAGTGGAACCTACGCCGGAGCAAGACAGAAGGAGCAGGGCTTCACCACGGCTCTCTTCACACACAGGGCGGCCAGAGGACCTCTTCATAAGGACAGGCCCCTGACGTGGGTCTTCAACACCAGCACGACTCAGGAAAGTATTTATCACACCCCAGGAACTCTAGCGAAAACGTTGTTTAGGGATCTACAGATACTTCATAATGTCCTACACAAGGTCAACTTGAATTGATGACAGCCTTAATTTTTTTTAAAGTACTCAGCCCGGGGGCTGGGAATATAGCTCAGCAGTGCCAGTGCCTGCCTGGCACCCACAAGGTCCTGAGTTCGATTCCCAGTACCCCCCAAATAAATAAGTACTCAGCCTACCCTACAAAGGATTAAATAAGAGTTTTAATTTTTTTGTAATTCAAGTGTTCACACTGTAGATACATATACTGGAGATAGTCTATGTTAAGAATAAGTGTTCTCATTTTCTTCAAATTCAGATATCTCAACCTTGGGTGTGTGTGTGTGTGTGTGTGTGTGTGTGCATGTTGTGTGCGGCATGCATATTTACTACTCCCTCTGCCACCATAATTTTGTTAACTGCCAAGTAAGCAAGATCCTAGGATATATACTTTTTTTGTTGTTGTTGTTGTTGGTACCAGGGGTCGACATCAGGACCCTCACACGCAGCAGGGCCCGTGCCCTCTGAGCGATATCACTGGCCCTTTTTTCGTATGTGGGTTCCGGGAGTCGACTCGGGCCCTCGTGCTTGCCAGGCAGGCGCGTACGCTGCTGAGCCATCTCACCAGCCCCCAGGATATACTTTTAATAACAGTCATGAGAGGCAACACTTGGCCATTTACGTGTCAGACACTGTTCTAAGTATTTTACATATTTTAACTTTGTCCGCACAATCACCCGAGACAGATGCTATTAGCATTTGCACTGCACAGGGAACTGGGAATGAGGGTGGAGAAGAGCAGCAAAGGTTTGGCAAGAGGGCCCATGAGATCCAACTCTGGAAGAGCTTGGAAGTGAATGGACAAGCAGGGGCCGCATGCCTGCCTGGCAACGCACTAAAGCTCCCTCCGTGTAAGTGGTCATGAACTGGAGACAGATCAGTCCTCTCCCCATTAACAATCGGCAATTTCACGTAGTTTGAACAGGCACACGCGTGCTCCGGAGTATTACGCAGGCAGCCGTGGGACAGC
This sequence comes from Erethizon dorsatum, assembly GCA_028451465.1. Classification (NCBI taxonomy): domain Eukaryota; kingdom Metazoa; phylum Chordata; class Mammalia; order Rodentia; family Erethizontidae; genus Erethizon; species Erethizon dorsatum. The sequence goes on along the minus strand of CM051832.1, from coordinate 111,966,159 downwards.
AACATCTCCTGCCCTAAAGACAGAACAGCACGGTGGGTAGCAACCCTATCCCTCGATGCTGCTGACTTGAATTAGCACATCCGAAGGTGGACTGTTATTAAACATGCGCCGATCAGCCACGAGAGCATAACAAAGAAGGGACACGGGTGCATCAGGCAGAATGCAGCCCATCGCTCAAGAGCGAGGCGGTGCTGCTTCGTGCCCCGCTCTACTGGCAAGCGGCCCAGTGCAGAGGCACAGGCTGTCATCGCCTGCCTTTGGGGAGGATAAGCCCTCTGGGAAGATGCCCTTTATGATCCTCCGTGGGGCTCAAATTTTCTTGCATTAACATTTCATTAATTGCACAATCACATGACAATGTGTTATTTTGTAAAATGGTCGAATTAGTGTTGTGTGATTCATTTTTACCCCACAGGTGTCATTTTTTCCGGGGGTACTTTTTTGAGCTTTCATTTCCTGCTGTATTGCTATTGGAGGCCCCTATCCTTATAAAAAACATGCAAAGCTGCCCTTTAGGAGCAGAGCACGGACGGAGCCGCCACAGGGCGGACGCTTGTAGAGGCTCTGGAGCTGTGAACGATTAAAGCAAGCTTTCACTGACCCGTGTTGTGTGATTCTTCTTGCTGGACGAGCAGAAGTGCACGACACCGGGAGTCTAACTCAGGACCTCGCGCTTGCCAGGCCGGTGACGTGCCACTGAGCCATCTCCCTGGCCCTCGGTTCCTTACCTGTTGCTTCCTGACAGAATGAGCTTTGAGCCCTGAGGTGGATGCTCTGAATTTTCCTGTTCTTGACTTAGATCCAGGAATCCTCACCCTCTTCTGAGCTTTTTATATGTTTTAGAAGATTGAAAACAATTTGTCTCACTTAATGAGAATTCCCCGTTGGAGCTGTTCAGTCCTGTCAGTGTCAAAGGAGGTAGTCTGCTGTAAAAAATATAAATACAGTGCAAAGACAGAGGGCCAGCAGCACTGAGAGTCTGTTTTAACAACGATTACACGACAGAACAGCACAGAGGACTTTATGTGTGGTAGGGAAAGGGACGTTTTCTGATGCAGTAGTCTAAACTTTTTATAGAGAGTAAAATGTTTTATACTCTGGAGGCCGAGGCCGGAAGATCACAAGTTTGAGCCTAACCCAGCCAACTTAGTGATGTAGCAAGACCTTGTCTCAAAGTAAAAAATTGAAAAAGGACTGGGGACATAGCTCAGTGTAAAGGCCCTGGGTTCAATCCTCAGTACTCAAAAAAAAAAAAAAAAAAAAAAAAAAAGGAATATTTTATCCTATAAGAAATACACCAAAAAAGTCTTAAATGAACAACTGACAAAATGTCATTTTCTTAATTTGCTAAAACAGAATTTATTAAAGATTTGTTCTGTCAGGGTATAAGATTTTTGAAATGAAGGTGTTTGTTTTTAATGAACAGTGATTGTGAATAGCTTTTCCTATGATCTCGTATTTCAAGTTAGCTTTTGAATCTTAGAACTTTTAACCTTGGAATGGAAAACTGTAGTTTTACATAACTCTAAGAAAAGAGATATATTTTCTTTTCTCTAAAAATCAGGCAACTCCAAAACCTTCCTCAGGCCTCCAAGCTAAGAGTTGCAGGGCGGGGTGTGTTTTGAGGCGGGTCTGGGCCCTCTCGGGGTGGCTCTATGGGTGAGGAAACGCGCTGCTTGTTGGTTGTGAGTTGGTATTCGTATCTAGCTCCTTCTCTTAGCTATCGTCAGGTGATAGCCGGTGGGTTTGTGACAACGGTTACGGCGAAATCGCGAGAATCACTCACAGAGGCCGAGCGCGCACACAAGGAGCTGTGTTGGCCGGCGGATGGTATCCCAGCTTTCAGCTAAGGCGTCGATCGCCCAGTCTGCTCTCAGGGGTTTTATATGTTACAAGTTCCCCATAAGTCCCCCCCCCCCGTAACCTTTGCAACCACATTACGCCGCATCATCTTTCTGGAATTTTACAGGAACATCACTAGGTTTATGACAGGCCCTCTCCAAACATCTGGTCTGTTTGTCATAACTGTTTGTTCCTCCTTTTATGAGTTTTATGGTTAACTGGGAAGGGGTCTGAGTGTTACGGCAAAATCACAAGATTCACTCCCAGGAAGACGAGAATCTAGAGGACGAGTGAGTTCTTTTATTAAAAGAAGCTGCCTGGACAGCAGAAGCCCAATCTGCTGACCCCGAGCCTTTGTGTCACACTCTTTAAATACACATTCAAGTCCTTGGATGCCATAGAAACTGTATTTACGACATCATTTCTTTGGAATTTCACAAGGTCCTTCTCATTTTTCCTTTATGGTTTTATGACTGCAAGGACTGTGATAAAACCGTTTGTTTGTGATGACACCATTTTTTCTTTTTATAGTTTTATGACTGCAGAAGAAAGGGAGTGGGACTAAAGTTTATCTAAGGGTTTTACCTGTTGGTTAAATTTAGAGGCTAAAATACCAAAATGGAGATACTCTTGCCCTAATATGAGAAGTGAGTTTATCTATGGGTTAGTGCCTTAATATCTAACAGGGCTGGGGAGTGAGTGCATCTGGGGATTAAGTGAAGACCAACTGGAGTCTAAGATCAAAACCAGGAGATGATATAATGTTCATGAAAGAGACACAAGAGTGTAAAGAAATCAGTTCTCCCCATGCTGATCTACATAGTCAATAAAATTTCTAGACTCTTTTCGTGAAATTAGTTAAACTGACTCTAAATGTATATGGAAATGCAAAGGGACAAAAATTACCAAGATAGTTTTGCAGAAGAAAGACAAAATTCATCCTACCGATATAAAAACTTACAAACTAGAATAAATATAACTATGGGATAGTGGCACAAATTTAGACAAATACAGCAATAGAACAGAATAAAGAATAGAAGAACTCTACCTACTTATAAGAACATTTAGCAAAAGGGCCATTCAGAACAATGGAGAAAAGATGGTATTCTTTAATAATAAAATTTCTTAGACAACTGGACATTCATAAGGAAACAAAACCCATACGATTTGACTGTGCCATACACCATAATTAAGATCAATTCCAGTCGGGTGTGGTGGCACACACCTGTCATCCCAGCACTTGGGAGGCTGAGGCAGGAGGATCTTGAGGCCAGCCTGGGCTACATAATAAGTTCAAGGCCAGCCTGAACTGCAGAGCAAGACCCTGTCTCAAATCACACCCCCCCAAAAAATTTAGAAGATTTGAACCACACAATTAACAAATATGACCTAAGGGCCATCCATAGAATACTTCTGAGGAACACAAGGAAGTTTTTATTTGACTACATTCTACACCAAATATCAAGAAATTTCAAAGAAATACATTCTTATATAGTATTTACTCAGATCACAGGGCAGCTGTGTCATAAATAACCAGGGGGGAAAAAAAGCCCAGAAAAGTTGAACATGTTTGAAACTTAAGAACTATATCTTAAAAAGAAACTTTTAAATAACTCAGATCAAGAAAATTATAATGAAAATGAGAAAATATTTTTGAACTAGTAATCAAATTTCTGGGATACATACCAAAGGACTCTCGCATTGTGGATACACATGCTGTCTGGGACTCTTGCATTGTGCCGTATGTACCTTCAAGTGAATGTATCAGAAAGGGGGGAGCTGCGAAGGGGGAAAAGTGGGCATCTATCTCAACAAGCTGGGAAAAAGAGCTGCCAGATAAACCAGAACCACCGCAGGAATGAAACAAAAAACAAAAATCACAGAACAGAAGAGATAACAAAAGTGGGCGCTTGTCTGGCACACGGAGCCCTTTGTTTCGCTTCCAGGACTTGTCTGGTGGCTTGCTGCGCAAGAAGCACCTGCTGTCCCTCTAGCAATAAGGGATTTTTGGAAAGTTCCAGGCGGAGGTCTCTGATGGGTTTCCTGAGACCTTGTCACACTGCTTGCTGGGGAAAACTGCACGCCCTGGGTGGCCCCACTGGCCACACAGCCCAGGAAGCATGGACCCTGGAGATCTTCCCTGCACTGACCGCTTCACGACCCTCCCTGGGAGGAGTCACAGCCCTCGTGCAGAGGCAGCTGCCTGCAGAGAATCGAGTGCCCCGAGGTTAAGTGGTCCTGGCATCCTTGCAGCGCCAACACAGATAGGAGATAAATGACTGATAGGCAGGCAGATAGAAGAAGAAACAAATATTTTTAAAAATAATTTTTACATCACGAAATTTTATTTTTATTATTTATTTATTATTTATTTTTGTCTTTTTGAGACAGGGTTTCACTATGCAGTTTAGGCAGGCCTTGAACTCACTTTGTAGCCCAGGCTGGCCTCGAACTCGCAGCAATCCTCCTGCCTCAGCCTCCTGAGTGCTGGGATTACAGGCGTGCACCACCACTCCTGGAATATCATGAAATTTTTAAATTAAAGAAATTTTTATTTCTTCTTGCAAGAAAAGAAATTTACATCTTAAAAGTTTATTATAAAGCAAAACAAATACAAAGACAGTAATTTTTTCTATAACTGTAAAGCTAATCTTGATCAAGAAACAGCTCATTTACTCACCTTCAGTAACTTGATCTCTCGCATGCAATTTTTTTTAACCACTTTGTCATCATCACTTTCTAAGAACTTCTTGATGGCCACAATCCTTCCACTGTCTTTATCCCTACACTTCATCACCATTCCGTAGCTCCCTTCTCCAACCAATCCTAGGTTCTCATATTTTTTCCATTTTAATTTAAAAGCAATAGGAATTTTTCTTGCTGTGGAAACCAAAATACAGTGTCACAATGTTGAGTTTATTCAGTTCCTCCACTCTCCCAGCAAATCGGTTCCTCCTCTTGTTCCATCTTAGAGCACTGAATGTTTGTGGCTATCTGTAGCAACTCACGATTCTTTAGTATTTCTGCAACTAAGATACGTTTTCAAAATAATCACACACATCTTATGAAAGACAAAGCAAAGGAACTGAACTCATTATATTCAAATTACATGCCATATTAACGAAATCCAATGTTTTTAGTTTAAAGCGTACTAGTTCAGCTCACTCTAGAAAAGTACAATTCCTTTCCACTCAAAGATGAGAAGGCACAATGGAATTCCATTTTAATGAAGGACAAAATATTTTTCACCAGCTTTAAAAATCACAATTGGAAATCTTTATGTACTACCTACTCAACCAGAAAAAAATATTTGATCGCAAAATAAATTATTTATCAAACTAACACTGAACCTGTGACATATTTTTCTTTAATTTTCTTACAATAACTAATTACTATTGTAGTTACAAAGTAAGACCAATAAACATCACAGTATACAAGAAAAAATTTTTAAGGAAATTAAATATTAGTAACACCAATACAGTATTTCAAAAATCCTGCTAATGATTACTCACCATAATAATCTGAATTTTGTGGTTAAATTCTTTTATATCTTTTATATAACATTCATTCCTCTATATGCCATTTTCTGAATAAAGTCAATCATAATGAACTCTTTCCTGTTTTACTAATGATTGGTGAAGGTCAGTAATCATATCATGCATACATTTAAGCATACATTTAAGCATGTTTAGGCACAGAAAAATTATTCAAGGCTGGGGATGGGGATGTAGCTCAAATGCTTAGCATGTGTGAGACCCTGAGGATCAGTCCCACCAACACACACACACACCACACACAACACACTCACACAAAAGAAAACAGATATCAGTCCAAATACAGACTTTTTTTATGATGTTTGGTTGCCATGACATATAAAAACTATAAGCTACAACTTCAAAGTTTAAATTTATTTTTAGAATTCTGATTTTAAAATTAAGTTCCAGCCGGGCATGGTGGCGCACTACCCTGTAATCCCAGCTCTCGAGAGGCTGAGGCAGGAGGATTGCCAAAAGTTCAAGGCCCAGCCTGGACTACATATAGAGACCCTGTCTCAAAAGAACCAAACCAAACAACAACAACAAAATCCCAAAGCATTAAGTTCCAGAAGCCATGAATAAAAAATATTGCTTTTTAAGCCCAATGTGGTTTCAATGGTTTGGGGACTCAATGGGGTTTCAATGGCTTCTGGTAACTTTATGCCTTGCAAATGATGGTTTATGGTTGCATTTTCTTTTCGGCCTGACAATATAAAAACACCCATAAACTTTACCCACTGTACTGTGTACTTACAGCGATGTAAAGCTAATTTACCCAGATCATGAATTGCTATGATGGGTTTACTTACCTCTCTGTTGGTAACTGATAGCAAAGGACAAAACATATGCTTTTGGTTGCAGCAAACTATGATACCCCAGTGCAACAGCACACACTGTGGGTGTGGGGGTGAATGGGTGCGCTCTAGCACCAAGCGATGCCCCAGGTCCCCGTTACATACAGTACATAGTTTTAATGTGGATGTACATGGAGAACCACAAGACGACTGGGGCGGGGATGAAACAATCCCGATCAACCAACTCAAATTCTTTCATTATTCTACCACCTGTTTTGACAGCAGATCGTTCTACTGCCAACTACTTACCCCAGAAGTGTTCCGGGATACTGTCTTTCCACACACGTGACGTTTTACTTCTACTTAAGTAACTTCTATTAGCTATTTTTTAACAAATGTTTATTTTTTTTTAAGTCTCAATGTGTAATTCCATTCTTTCTTCCTTTATTTGTCCTCCAGTAGGAAAGCATGTTTCAGCCGGGATGAGGGGACATCGGCTGGAATCCCGAGCACTCTGGGAGGTTGAGGCAGGAGGATCACGAATTGGAGCCCAGCTTGGGCAATTCAGTGAGACCCCGTCTCAAATCAAAACTTACAAAAGGGTTTAGAATGGAGCTCAGGTGTGAAGGCCCTAGGTCCCAGCCCCAGTACTGGGACCGGCCGGGGGGTGTAACTGGCGTCCTCAGCCTGGAAAGATGCGAGGCTCGAGAAGAGTAACACCGACCTTTCGGCGCGCCGAGGGCACTCTGCGCGGATCCCAGCGGACCTGACCCCCGCGCCCCGCGTCCCGAGTCTACTCCCCACCACGCACGGTGGACACCGCTTCCCGCCGCCCCGCACGCCTCCTGCCGGTCAGAGCCCGGTCCCGGAACCGCAGCTCCGCCGCCGCCCCCCGCTCACAGGCGACACGCGTGACACGCCTGAGACGCCTGTCTGTGAGGCGGACCGAGACCCCTCCGGAGGGACGCCGAGCCTCGGCCCCACAGTCACTCACGGTTTCCTCAGTCACCCGGCGTGGAGCGATCCGACCGTCTCCGCCTGGGCAGCAGACGCGGGGCGCCACGCATGTCGCAGGGGCTCGGGAGACGCCACCTAGGGGCCCCGTGGCGGCCGGGCCGTGACCCCGCGGACGTAGTGCGGGCCGGGCGGAGACGCAGAGGGTCCCGCCCACCAGGACGCACTCTCGGGGGACCGCTGGCCGCAGGCGTTGTCGCACAAGGCAACGCCCCTCCCGTTCCCGCCGCGGCGCGGTCCCCAGGCGAGAGCGTGCGCGGCGCCGCCCTCGGGGACGCCAGTGGGGACACAGCGCAATTAGGGGACCCAGCGGAATTAGGGGGATCGGAGCGCGGCGCCCACAATCTGGGAAGAGCCGCTGCCACCCGCTCGGGCGTGGCCGCCAGCCGCAGGGCGGGTTCCCCGCGCCACACCCACTCCCTGATTGGTCGCGTCTCTGTCGCTAGGCGCGCTGATTGGCTTGGCTCCAAGGCCTCCCGCCCTTCACCTTGGGGCTCCGGGGGCGCTCAGGCGCGGTGTTCTCACTCGCCCACCTACTTCCTCCCCCGCCGCGGGCAGCTCGGAGCGCCTGTGGGCCGGGGGGCGTGGCCAACGGAATGCCCGCAGGGGAGGGGTGGGCATAAAAATGCCCGCAGGCGTGGGCGGGGGCCGGGATGGCCGGGCTCAAGGATTGCGGGTGGGGGGTCGTAGAGGGATGCGGAGCTTGGCCGCGCCTGAGCAGCCGGAGTGACCTAGGGTCATCTGGGTGGAGATCGGGAACCGGAGGGGCTCCCGGGAACGGGGAGTTGGGGCTGCGATGATGCGAACTCGCCTGTCTGGCCAGGTCAGGGTCCCGCCTGTGCTGAAGTCACCGAGAACCGGGGCTTTCATCGCTTTCACGGAATTGGAGGACTCTACGTCCAGCTATTTACACTTCATGAAAACTGTCTGTACTATCATCACACTTGCGTTTAAAATATCCAAGCCTTCGTGGCAAGCGCGAGGTCGTTAGTTCGATTCCTGGTACCCACACCCCCCAAAAAAATCCAAACCTCACTTGGTGGCGCAAGCCAGTAATCACAGCACTCTGAGAGGCCAAAGCAACAGGAAGATTGCAAATTTCAGCCCAGCGTGGGCAATTTAGTGATTTAGGGCGACCCTGTCTCAAAAAGAAAAAAAACGGGTTATTTTGTCTTGCTTAATGCAAAGGCTCTAGGTTCAGTCCTCAATACTGCAAATAAATAAATAAATAACCTGGTCCACCTGGCATGTGCAAGGCCCTGCGTTCAATCCCCAGCAATGAAGAATGGAAACAAAAACAAACAAACAACAAAAAACCCACCTTTGATCCTCGGAAGTGTCCTGCATGAGTAGCAGACATTTATACCTTAGTGAATATTAAGATATTAATAATTAAGGCATTAATTCCTTCTTATATACTAAGAAATTAGCCATTCTGTTTATAATCTTTAAAGAGTTTGGTTAACATGCAGTAATCTTCCAGTCTTAATTCCATTGTCCAAACTGCTTAAAAATCTAGTTCTTGAACCAGTAATGAGGACCTTACCGGGGAACTGGGTATGGAAATACCCTCATTGGTTCATCCCCAAAGAAAAGTCTCAGTGTCACCATTTGCTTATCCTTAACTGTGACCAAGTTGTAGGAGCCATCCCCTGCCTCATTTGTTATCTCTGTAGGATATAACACAATCCGAGAGACTTCTTTTGTATGAGGGACAGATCCAAGTTTGTTAGGCCTGAAGCTAAAACACAAAAGTGCAAACAAGAGCTGGGCATGGTGATGCACACCTGTGATCCCAGCACTCTGGGAGGCTGAGGCAGGAGGATCACAAGTTTGAGCACTAGCTGGGCTTAACAGAGAGTTTGCAAGCAGCCCGAACAGTGCGGTCTTCTCTGAAGGCGGGTGTGGGTGGGGGAGAAAGAGAGAAAGAGGGAGATTGATTATTCGAGAATTACACATCCTAGGAAAAATCATCTACAGGATTGTTGAAAAGAAGTAGTATTCAAACACAGATGTTTTCTTTTTAAGCAGAGAAATATTTGTAGAGGAAAAAGTAGAGAGATGCTTTAAAGAGGCAACAAAAGGAGTAATTTTAAAAGCCAAGAAGAGGGCCGGTGAGATGGCTCAGCGGCTTAAGCGCCTGCCCGGCAAGCGCGAGGGCCCGAGTTTGACTCCCGGAACCCACATACGAAAAAGGGGCCGGTGATATCGCTCAGCGGCACGGGCGCCTGCTGGTGCACAAGGTCCTGAGGTTGACCACCCGGTACCCACAAAAAATAAATAAATAAATAAATAAAAGCCAAGGAGAGGTAGTAAAGTATAATGGCTTAGGCTGGACAAGAAAATTTTAGAGAAAAAGAGGGTAAACTGAAAAAAGTATAAGACAGTAAGTCAGTCTAGACCTCGATAAAAGAACTTCATTTCTGCACAAAAGGCGCTGGTGCGATTGAAGCCTAAGGATTTGTGAACAAAAATTCCTCAAAAAAGGTAGTTAGCGGCTGGTGAGATAGCTCAGTGGCATAAGCGCCTGCCTGGCAAGCGCGAGGTCCTGAATCCGACTCCCGGATCCCACATACAAAAAAAGGGCCGGTGATATCGCTCAGCGGCACGGGCGCCTGCTGGCACGTGAGGTCCTGAGTTCTACCCCCGGTACCCGCAAAAAAAAAAAAAAAAAAAAAAAAAAAAGGGTAGTTAGGACAAGACGTCATTCTATATGGAAAGTAAACACAGCTGTGTGCCCACCTGAGCCGGCACACTGTGCATTTACAGTGATACCAGCCAGCCTGTTCCACAGGACTTGGTGACCTAAAGGCAAGAATGGAGAGAAGCTCTTTCTACTACAGACTTGGTAGTGCCAGGAGGTTAAACAGAGGGGCTAAAACATGAAGGGCGCTGGAGAAAGCACCATGGAAAAAGCTCGCCACAGGTTCCAGCAAGATAAGAAGGTGGCTTATGGCAGCAGTTAGCTAAGAGACTGCAAAGAGAAGCAGCAAGGGAAAATGAGTTTAATAGCGAAAGAGGAGGAAAAAGATATCAGAGAAAGGAGTGGGAGTGGCACAAAATGATAGAGCTAAAGAGTGAACCATTGGGCCCAGGCTATAACTAGGCAAGTGGTAGAACACCTGCTCGGCACAAACGAGGCTCAGGGTTCAGTCTCTGGCCTCACAAAACACTGATAATTGTACTGAGTACAACATTTGGCCCTGCCTTTAGGTAGACTCAGTTGAGCAGAAAGTGTCACTAAGTGAAGATCAAAGAAACTAGATTCAGAGTATGGAAGTCGTTGACGTGACCTACCAGCTGGCAATATAGAAGAAGAGGGAGAGGGACATTTTCATCACTAGAGAAAGTCAAAGTGTTCTAAATCTGAAGACAACAGAGTAATTTTGAGACAAAAATCATGAAAGGATGCTTCAGAGATGGCAAGAAAATGAAGATGGAGATGGGACAGAGGGACACATGACCAAGCAGCTCCACTTCTGGGTCCACACCCAAGAGAAATGAAACACATATTCACATGACAGCTTAGACAGAAATACGTACCTCAGGGTTTCTCAAAATAGTAAAAGTGGAAGCCAGAGTGGCAGTGCACTGCCCTGGTGCAGAGCAGCGGGCTCTAGGGGTCACGGTGTTGGGTTAGGGTTTTCGGGTGGATAAGGGTGAGGAAGAGGTGGAGGAATGAAGCACTCCTTCAGGACCCCGACCTTCCGTTCTTCCCCAGCCCCTGGAAACTCAGCCCCTGGCTCCCCTTTTCTGGCCAGGCCTGCTCAGGAAGGCCCTGGGCCCAGCTGGAACCTGTGGCCTCAGAGCAGGGCCTGCTCTCGGGGGAGGGGTGTTTGCTTGTTGCCAAGCGCCCGGATAACGGCCTCTGGCAGTGGCCACAAACATGCTGCGGGCATTGTCCCTACTTTTCTTGCTGTTCCTGCTGGCAATGGCCTCCTCCTACCGTCGCTGTTCACGGCCCGTGTGGTACCAGGTGCAGGATGGACTTACTGCCCTGCGGGTACCAGCCAAACAGCCTGCAGGCCCGTAGGGAGCGCCTAAGGCCGTCCTGGCTATTGGACAGGCCAGGGAATGAATCGCTTCTACCGCGTGGCTGGGTCATGATCACCACCACCATGATGCTAGTGATGGGTCGTGCGATGCTACCAGCGGTGGCGTTCACAGGTGACCACGGGTGGGGGGCACAGAACGCCTGTCCTTAGTACCTGACTCACTCACGTCCATTGGGCCTCATAGCCTCCGCCCAGCCCTTTCCAGCGGCCTATCTGTGGCCCCTGTGCAACCTCTGTCCCCCGTGCCTGACCTCTCCCTACCCTGCACCTTATTGTCCCATATCTGGCCACAAGGTCTCGATGACTACAAGCCGTCCATTCCCAACCAATCCCCACAGCTGTCTGACTACCTCCGGCACCCCCTTTTAGTACCCCGCTCCTCATCCAGCCCCATGGGCTGTGTGACTGCCCTAGCCCTCAGTGCTCGTCACCCAAAGTCTCCTTTCCCAACCCTTTGGCACTGCCCTGTAGCCCACACTCTTCCACTAGCTCCGCTGCTGCCCCTTGCCACCCCCTCCACTCACTCCCATCTCTTTCTCCTATTCTCAGCACCCGCGGGTGACCACTCTACTGTCTGAACAACGGAACCGCGGGTGACCACGTTACCGTCCCTGAAATGGCAGGCTCCGATCTCAGACCGCATCCTGCTCCTCAGGGCCCTTCACATGCTGGATGCCCTCCTGCTCCACATAGAGGGCCATGTGCAGCACTTAGCCACCACCCAGCCACCACTGGGTGGTGCAAATAAATGAGACTTCCACCCCAGCCGGGTGACCTGACGCCCGTGTCTCTTTGTCTGATAGCCAGGTGCAGGGAGCGGGGTGGCCTGGGACCCTGTTCTTTCTGGGCCTGTCGGGGCCCTGTGGCCCTTTCCAGGCTTGGCGCTAGTGGGCCCATTGAGGATTTGGTGCATGGGTGGGCAGTGGGCCTAGGCTGGCCCCTCACCCCATCAACTGCCCTTCCCTCCCCAAGGATCCCACCTGCACACACTGCCCCTTCTCTAGCCCAGCCAGTGGGGGGGACCTTTGGTGAGGGGGAGAAGACCCAGCCAGTAGGGCAGGAATGGGAGTCCAGCCAGGGCCACCAGAGGAGGCAACAACACGCTGAGTTCTGTGGAGGACTGTGGGTACACCGGGGGAGGCCAGAGGCAGAGCCAAGGCCGTGGGCCGTGTTTCGTCCTCTGTCACATTGCCAGGGAGGGCAGGGGTCCATCTGTGAAGGGCCTCAAGTCCCGGCTGAGGGTCTCAGGATCTTGTGTGCATGTGGTGTGCCTGAGCAAAGGCCTGGTCCTAAGAGGAGTAGGGGACAGTGATGAGGCTGGGAGCAGACCCCGAAGAGTCTAGATGGAGACCAAGAATCCTGGGCCCCAGTCCCTGTGTGGTGACACCCACTGTTCCCACCACCTCAGAGGCTGATGGGGAGCTGACCCTCGTGATGTTAGTTCTGCACCAAAACCAGCTGGCTCTGGTTTCCTTCTGCTCCGGCCTATGCCAGGCCCCCCCAAAAGGGGGTCACTGCTCTGTGTCCCCAGCTCCTTGGCTCCTTCCCAGGACTCCACTTCCCTCTCAGCTCAGGTCCAACAGCCCAGCATGGAGACAGCTTCGGACTTGCCCGTATCAGTCAGTGTTTTACTGGAGAAACAGACGTAACAAGATATACAAATGGATAAGAATTTAAAAGACTGGCTTAACGGCGGTCAGCCACAGAGATCGGACAAGGAAGCGTGCAGAGGGGGCCTGCACACTGGAGGGCCGAAGGGTCAGTGTGAGGTCTGGAGCTCACTGCAGTGCCCCCGTGCAAGTCCGTATCAGAGGCCGATGGGTCTGCGATGGAAGCCGAGAGTGTGTGCTGGAAGCCGGGAGATGACGTCCCGAGCTGAAGGGGAGGACGGGAGCTCTCTGAAGACCAGAAGCAGATCCGTCCTTCCTCACCTCCCCCTTTATACCACCCAGGCGGTTGAGCATGCCCTAGGGTGGGTCTCCTACACCACAGGGTATGGAATTGCTGAGCCGATTTACTTAAGCTTCTAAACTTTTCAACTTGACACAGTCGATCCACCATCACATGCCCTGATGCCTGAATGGCACTTGTTCCGTGGGCCCGAAAGGAGTGACCTCCCCAGAGAGGCCCTCGCCTCTTTCCTCCCCTCCACCATAGGTGACCCAAGTTGAGTTGGGCCTGAAGCACAGTCACCTGTAGGACACCTGTTTTAGAAGAACACGTTACAAATTCAAAAGTAGAAGCAGAGGTGGATTAAAATGCAATGAGAACAGAGCTGGACAGTGTAGCTCGGTAGCATGGGTGAGGCCTTGGGTTTTCTCCCCAGCATGCAAGAAGAAAAGGCAAAATAATAAGAGCTGAGTGTGTGGTGCACACCTGAAGTCCCAGCCACTCAGGAAGCTGAACCAGAAGGATCGCAAGTTCAAGGCCAGCCTGGGAGGCTTACCAAGGCTGTGCTTGTCTCAAAACAAACCAAATACATAAAAGAGCCTGGGGATGTGGCTCGGTGAAGGTGTGCCCCTGGGTTCAGTGCCCAGTACAGTACTGGGGGAAGAAAGATGGTGGGGGGATCATAACAAAAAGTGGACAAATATTACAATAGTAAATCCAGAAAAATAACACTTATGGAAATACTGACACATTCCTGTAATTACCCCCCACACACACTTTCTGGCTTCTTACTCTTATGGTCTGTACAGAAAATAGAGATTTTAGTTGGGCATGGTAGTGCATGCTTGGAATCCCAGCACTCGGGAGGCTGAGGCAGGAGGATCACTGTGAGTTCAAGGTCAGCCTGGGCTACATAGTTTAAGACCAGTGTGAACCACATAGTGAGACCCTGTTTCAAAAAAAAAAAAAAAAAAAAAAAAAGGACAAATCAAGGTATATCACGTACAGGTACAAATTCCCTATGATGAATGTGATCATTGTATATACCTGAATTGTACCAATAAACTTAATTAAATTAAGATTTTATAGGGCCTTTTCGGGGGGTATTTTTCATAGAGAATAGAAAAATAATTCAGTCTTTTTAAAATATTTATTGAAATTTGTGCTCTAATCTTTTTTTTATGTGGGTACCAGAAGTCGAACTCAGGACCTCGTGCTTGCCAGGCAGGCGCTTACGCCGCTGAGCCATCTCACTGGCCCTGTGTTCTAATTTTTAACAGTTTAGGAAAGTTATTTTTACTTCCTCACCTGTCTTGGTAAATTGCCCAGGCTGGCCTTGAACTTGCAATCCTCCTGCCTCAGCCCTCCAAATAGCTAGAATTACAGGTAAGCGCCACTGCACTGGCTCAGATGATCTTAATTTTTCAAGTTTTATGAAAATACTTTCCCCTCTGGACAAACCCTGTGAGGCTCCTCTCAGGGCCTCACAGTGAAGGGTACTGAAGGTTGAGCTCCTCCAGCCTATTGTTAGGTCCACCTCTGCACTCTGCAAGGTGCAATGAGCGCCAGCTGTTTGCGTGCCCTCTATGGTGATGTGAGTGTACACCAGTGGACGCAGTAGGCCTGGCCCCCACACAGAGGGGAGAGGTGGTGGTGAACAGACTTGAAAAGACAATGACAGGACTGCGGGGACCTGAAGGACGAGTGACCAGGGGAGGGGAGGGAGCTCCAGTCAGAAGGACGAGCAGACACCAGTGCCAGGTGGGAGACGCAGCATAACCTGTTCCTGGAGCCCAAGGGGCTCAGGATTTCAGGGCAAAGGTGTTCCAGAGAGCAGGAGGGACGGGGCTGGGGAGGGACAAGTGGGTGACTCCTAGAGAGGGTGTGGTGGGCGGAATAATAAATATATAAATATGTCCACGTCCTGATCCCTGGAACCCGCGAATGTGCCCCCACATGTGGCAGAAGGAACTTTGCAGATGGCATTAGGGAGAAGGAATTTAAATGGGGAGATCATTATGGACGATGCTGTGGGCCCGGTGTAATTCCAGGAGTGCCGAGAAAGCAGAGCAGGAGGCCAGAGCTGGTCAGAGACTCAGAGTGAGACTCGCTTGACCTCCGCATACGGCTGAGCACCAGGAAACTCAGGCGGTCTCTGGAGGCAGGGAACAACCCTCAGGTGGCAGGCGGCCCGGAAACAGGAGCCCCGTCCTCCAACCAGCAGGAACTGAATTCTGCTGACATCCTTAATGTCCCCTAGGACCTCTGGAAAGGGACGAAGCCCTGCCAACGCCTGGAGTTCAGCCCCATGAAACCTATGTTGGACTTCCGGCACACAGAGTGGTGATAAATTTGTGCTGTTCTAAGTCACTAAGCTTGTGGGAATTGTGTGTGTGTGTGTGTGTGGTACTTGGGATCGAATCCACAGCCACGTACATTCTAGGTGAGCACTGTACCACTGAGCTACACCCCAGCCCACAGACAATTTGTTATTACAGCAGTAGGAAATTAATGATGTGCATACCAAGAATGAAGCACTGCCATAACAAATACCAAAAATGTGGAATTGACCTTGGAATTGGGCAGTGGCCAGAGACTGCCCAATAGAAGACTATTGAGAAGCATAACACAAAAAGTCAAGATTAAGCTGGGTGTGGTACACTCAGGGAGGCTGAGGCAGGAGGGTTGCAAATTTGAGCCTTGCCTGGGCAACTCAGTGAGACCCTATCTCAAAATAAAATTTAAAAAAGGTCTAGAGGTGTAGCTCAGTGGCAGAGTGCCCCTGGGTTCAATCCCACAGTATTGGAAAAAAACAAAATGAAACAAACAAATGAAAAACAACCTAAATCTGCTTTCAGTCAACCTTTAGGGGAAATCTGAACTTTAAGGATGGTCTGGGGAAGGCTTAGAAGGAGATGAAGAATATGTTTTTGGAACCTGGAAAGAAAAGAAAAGAATCCTTGATTCACAGCAAACTTGGAGGAATTGCAT
Source organism: Erethizon dorsatum (assembly GCA_028451465.1). Lineage (NCBI taxonomy): Eukaryota > Metazoa > Chordata > Mammalia > Rodentia > Erethizontidae > Erethizon > Erethizon dorsatum. The sequence continues at coordinate 111,950,037 of CM051832.1, read as the reverse complement.
CTCATAGTAGAGTGAAAAGCAGAACTTGTAAATTATGAACTTGGACACAAAGCAGAAGAGATCCCTAAGCAAAATGTCAAAGGTACAGCCTGGTGTCTTCTTGCTATTCAGGGAGAGTGTAAGGACAGGGAAGTAAACTGAGGAAGAATTGTCAGGCAAAATGAGGTCTGGACTTGTTATGGAAAATTCTCAGCCAACTGTTCAGAAAAGCACTTTACTCTGAATGTTAGAGTTGATATGATTTTAATCATCATATGTTTCTTTGTGGTTGATAAAGTATTTGTAGAAATAATATAGTAGAAGGGTGTGATCTTTTAGGACGGTGGGTTGGGTAGCTGGAGTTTGCAGAAACTACCTGCAGCGATTTTTGTGAAACTCAAAGCCTCATTGAACACTTGCAGCACGCAGGACAGAGTCTGAGGAGGAGGCCGGCAGGCTTTAGGATATCTCATTGTTTCCTATCATTTCAACACTCGGGCTAAAGCGGCTTTCCCATCACAAGGAGTTTAAAGAGACAGTACTTCCTTCTCTTCCTTTTGGCAACCAGACATTTAAGAAAATCTTTGTCAGATCATTGACTGATCTCAGAGACAATGGAACAGAAATTTTGGTGATCACACACAACAAAGAATATACTTTGCAAAATAGTATGGAAGAGTTACAAACAAGTGGCCCCAGGTTTTAGTAAATAGAAGTCAGCAGCCTTTGAGAAATGGGGGACTTGGATTTCCAGAGGTGACACACGTAATACTCATAATTCCAGTTCTGAAAATATTAATAGAAAGATAGAAATTTTGAGAGAGAGAGAGAGAGATTCTAGAGTTGGAGTGAAATCATTGAAATGAAAATTTTTCTAGAAGGTTCAACAGCAGATTGGAACAGGCAGAAGAAAGGATCAGTGAGCTGGAAGGTCAGATCCAGTCTGAGATCAGTAAGAAAATCAATGATTAAAAAGGAACTGATCTTGAAGGGCCCTGGGGACACCGTCAATCAGAATAATATATGCATTGTGGGATTTCCAGAAGGAGAGAAAAGAGAAGAAACCTGATACAGAAGGAAGCAATCCTGTAATCAAAGAGGAGAAAGGAGGAAGCTAAGCACATACTAACAGCAAGATGTCTTCAGGAAATGCCAGGTGGGCGCCCTACCCCTGCCCTCGGCAGCATAGCTCCGATCAATGCCAGATGCCCACTTCCTGCAAAGGAAAGTACGCTGTGTTGTTCTTCCACTGCCTCAACCTCAGCTTTGCGTCCTCCACAGAGAGCACTGCCGGGCAGAAGAATGTAAAACTCAATCACCAAATAATCAGTATTTCTATGGTTTCCCACTTCTGTCATCTGGTGTGGACTGACACACCCAAGAAATGAGGAGGACTGGGACCCATGAGCATTGCCTGGGTGTCAGACCCCAGTCACACCATTGCTCAGGAACATGGGCTCTTTCATTTTTACTTAATTTTTTGTTAGTTTCCTGAGACAGAGTTTCACTATGTAGTCCAGGCTGGCCTTGAATTCACTATGTTTTGTTTGGTTGGTTTTGGTTTTTGAGACAGGGTCTCACTATGTAGCCCAGGCTGGCCTCAAACTTGTGATGATCCTCCTGCCTCAGCATCCTGAGTGCTGGAACTACAGGAGTGTGACAGAATGCTCACCTAATTAAAAAAAATTTTTTTTGAGACAGGGTCTTGCTATATAGTCCAGGCCGTCCTTGAATTCACAACCATCCCCCATCTCACTCTTTCGAGTGCTGGCATTACAAGCGTGTGCCACCATGCCCAGCTCTTTTATTATATTTTATTTATTAAAATTTTTATATTTTATTTTATTTTATTTTGAGACAGGGTCTCTGTATGTTGTTCAGGCTGGCCTTGAACTCACTGCGTAGCCCAGGCTGGCTTTGAACTTACAGCAATCCTCCTGCCTCAGCTGGGGATTGAATCCAGGGCTTTGCTCTGAGTTACATCCCCAGAGTGCTGGGATTATAGGCACGTGTCACCATGTTCTGCTAGGGTCATGGGATCTTAAAGAAGGCATCTGTTTCTGGGGCTTCTTCATCACTGAGGATAATGGTGCCCTTCTGCAGGTCAGGACAAATGACCTTCCCATGGCTGTTGTGGGTGAGGCTCTGAGACTAGTTCAGGGCTTTCGGTTCACTGACAAACCTGAGGAAGTGCTGGATGGCTAGAAGCTGAGCAGTGTTAACACCAGACCCAGTGTCCAAAAGAGCAAAGAATATATTTCTCCAAAAAGTGAGTCCTAGACTGCAGCGGGTAACCCTGAGAACAAACCACTTTTGTAGTTTTTTTCCTGCTTAAAACACAAGACTGGGCCGGTGATATAGCTCAGCAGCATAAGCGCCTGCCTGGCAAGCGTGACATCCTGAGTTTGACTCCCGGTACCCACATGTAAAAAAAACAAAAAACAAAAAACACAAGACCTCACATTCAGCCAAGATGCAGTGTGGCAAGGTCAGGCCTCTCCTGTAGGGACTGGGGAGGTTGTCCGTTTTCACTGTGGTGAGAATGGCCTGAGCTATGCTGTGGGGCAGGGCATCGGAGGTGTATGATATACAAGTCATGGGGCATAGCCCATTGTCCTGCTAAACTTGAACTGGGAAAACAAATAAGGGCTAAATACCAAATGTTATGAAAGATATGAATATACACATCCAAGAAGATCATAGAACTCCATGTAGGATAAACTCGAAGAGAAACATTGACACACATTAAAGTCAGACTGAAATTGTCAAAACCCAAAGACAAAAAAATTTTTGAAAGCAATAGGAGAGAAGTTACTTGTTAGGTACAAGAATTCTTTTTTTTTTTAATTTTTAAAAATGTATTATAGTAAGAGATATATTGCCATTCAACTCTCCCCCGCCAAGTATTCCATCACTCTTAGATATGTACAGGAATTCTAAATAAGATTAATAGCTGATTTCAGAAACTAGGTATGGAGGCCTGAAGGCATAGGAATGACATATTTAAAACTCTGGGGCCGGTGAGATGGCTCAGCGGCATAAACGCCTGCCTGGCAAGCGCGAGGGCCCGAGTTCGACTCCTGGAACCCACATATGAGAAAAGGGCCGGTGATATCGCTCAGCGGCACGGGCACCTGCTGGCGCGCGAGGTCCTGAGGTCGACCCCCGGTACCCACAAAAAAAATAAATAAAATAAATAAAATAAAATAAAATTCTGAAGGAAAAAATATGTTAACCAAAACTTTTATCTATAGCAAAACCTATAGGTGCACATCTACAGTCTCAGCACTCTGGGAGGCTGAGGCAGAAGGATCACAAGTTCAAGCTTAGCTTGGACAATTTAGTGAGACCCTGTCTCAAAATAATACTAGTAACAATAATAATAATAGTAATAAAATAATGGGCTGGGGATGTAGAGACCTTGGGTTCAATCGTCAGTACCACAAAAAACAAAACAGGCTGGGAATATACCTCAGTGGTAAAGTGCTTGCCTAGCGTATATGAGGCCCTGGGTTCAATACTCAGCACCAAAACAGAACAAAACAAAACAATCACAGTTTGTATCCAGGTGCTCGGGTTTATTCTGGGACATGGCGTGCTTGTTCGTTGGATGTTGCTACAGACTGACCGGTGGAAAAGCTCCGTCCCTGGCTGCCTTTTCTCCACACGCAGTTCTAGAGGAGGCAATGCCGCGCAGGGGAGAACTGGCACCCACGCGGTCTTCCGGAGCTCCGCGTGTCCAGCTCCCCCACCTCCTGCACACACGAAGCTCGGGCGCCCCCGTGGGTCTCGGACCTCGTGCAAGCCTTGACCACCACCTCTCTGCTCCTCCTCCTCCGACCCGGCACACCGCCTCCCACCCAGGCCCAGGCGGCTGAGCGGGGCTCCAGCTCTGCCTGCAGAACCCGTCTTCAGTCCCACCATTTGAGCTGTGCAGTGGCAGTGGCTCCGACCTCTCAGTTCTGGGGGCTGGGGAGCGCAGGTCAAGGCGCCGGAAGCGGTGGGGTCCGGCGAAGGCCGCGTTCCGCGTGCCGGATGCGCTGACAGGGGCCTCCCTCGGCCTGTTACCTGGGGCTCCAACCCTGCTCCTGCCCCAGTCCCGATCCGTCACCTCCCTCTGTCGCCTGGCTTCCTGGCGCCGCGGCTGCAGTTCTCAAGCCGGGCACGGAGGGCAGCCGAGCACGGGTCTTAGCCTCCTGCGCACATCTGCACCGAGAAAGCCACGAAGGCGGCGCGGCGCAGCGGGAATGGCACAGACCCGCTCGACACCTCAGCAGCAACCCAGGCCAAAGCCTGCGGGGGCGTGAGGGGCACGCCTGGCTCCAGGCTGAGCTGTGCCTGGCCAGGCCGCCTGCGTCTCCTCTTCCTTTTGAGGACCTGCAGTCCTCCACGCTAGCACATCATTTCTAACCCTCTCGCCCGCGCGCGTCAGCCTGAAACACCGGCCTCACCACGCCGGTCAGCTTTAGGAAGACGTCACCTAAGTCCAGCAAGTCCTGTGACCTCAGGGAGCGCTGGTGGTGACAGCGGTGGGACGCTGGGGGAGGCACGTACAGCACTGGCCTTCCCCTTTTCACGAAGGTGAAGAACACTTGTCCTTCAAAAGCTGTGGCCCTTCGTGGAGCAGGGGCAGGTGATAGAAATCACCCCCACACACACACACACTCTCGACTACCTCGCCTCAGTACACATCACGGCCTCCTCCAGCCGCCTCCACTCCCGCGGCTGCTCTAACCAGCTCTTTCCAATCCTAGGGAGCCCTGCTCCTTGGCTGTTAAGGGCCGAGATTGCTTTAATGTTCAAGTTCAGTCATGTGCTGCTGGTACGCAGGCTCCTCACCATTTCCACTTGCTTCATCCTTTATTAACTACATCCTCAAGCCAAGTGTGGTGGTGCACACTTGTACTTCCAGCAAGCACTCTGGGGGGCTGAGGCAGGAGGATTGCAAGCTTGACCAGCTTAGGAAACGCTCAAGATTCTGTATCAAAATAAAGAATACAAAAAGGAGCTGGGCATGTAGCTCAGTGTGAAAGCCCTAGATTTAAACCAAGTACCACAAAAAAAAAAAAAAAATCTTAAAATCTAAAACAAGGGAAACAACCCGGATTAAGTGAACATAATCTCTATTTTTATTATGAAAACATATTTTGACCATTGCTTTATTTGGTTTTTAAAAATCTATTATCTGACTTAAACCTATTCAGCAAAAATGCCAATTATATAAATCATAGTCTGGGCCTCTTTAAAACTAAGTACATATGTTTTCTGATAATCTAACAATACTAAATCAGAGTTGAATGATCTGTTAATTTATAATGTTTTCCATGTTTAGCTTAAAAAGAAAACCAGCCATGCACACACTGCGAGTTCCTCAGCTGGCCCTCCACACTGCAGTGCTCAAGGGACAGGCGACAGCTCCGGACCACAACGCTGCCCTGCTGGCCTGGGCGTCACAGCACGGAGGGAGATGACACACACTATCGCGGGCCAGCCCAGGCCAGCCTGCCTGAAGTGACCTCCTTTCTTCAAAAGGAAATCATCACCTAAGAACGCAAATGCTCAATTTGGAAACAGTAATTCCTGTCCAATACACATTAAATCAAATGTGTCAGTACTTGAGAACCACAAAGCCTCAAAAGTAAACAACCAGTGAACTAATAAGGAGAACACCATTGGCACCACGTGCCTTAAAATGCTGTTGTTTTTGGTGTCTTGGGTTCTACAAATTGTATTTTGGGATAGTTCAGACAAAAATAAAACATGTGTTCCGTATAAAGTTAGTTTTCGGGTTTTTAACAAGGGTGGCAATATTTTAAAAAATACATCAACAGTTTTATTAGTAAATGCGTTCCACTTGGGTTTCTAAATCTTTATTTTCTGTGGAGGCAAACCAAACACTGGCTGAAAAGTCTATCTCCAAAGTCACGACATAAATGTCTGCCATCCCTGGAGAGTTTAAAGCTAAATATTGAGACCGTGGTCTTTGCCACCATCTTCATTTTCATCATCCTCATCATCTTGGTCTCCAGACTCAAGTTCATCTTCTTCTTCAATCTAAAGGGAAAACATAGATTTTTTAACATTAGGAAAATCTGCTCATCTTTATACCCATATATATTATTATATATGTTCACATGTAGTATGTTGATAAAATCTGTGTTCTACCTTCTTTCCCCCAAAATAAGACCTAGCTAGAAAATAGTTGGCCTTGAAAACTCTGAAGAGATCAAAAACGCCAGCCCTGATCAGCCTGTCCTCGCCTCACCTGCCATCACTGTTCTTTTGCTTGGTGGCTCCTCTATAAGGCAGGGAAGGCAAACACAGGTTGAGTTGGGCTGGCAGTTTTGGTCAAATACTGTATAAGCCACCTGATTTCCTTGATTCAATGCTCAAGGCTTCCTGACATTTTTAAGACAAAGGAGCTAAATCAGCTTTCCTGATGAGAGGTTATGCTCTCTACACACAAATCTGAACCAAACATGGCAAAGACAAAGGGACACTTGGGTGGTGAAAGTCCTGTTTATCACAGGAGCAATCAATTCACTTTCTAGGCTCAAGGTCTAAAAGCACAGTTCACAAGTGCTGGAAACTGAGTTTAATCTGTATCCGGAATCATTCACTCATCAGTGAAAGAAATGCAGATGCCATATTCACAGACCCACATAACTACACCTGTAATACAGGCTCAACTTTTCCATGCTACGTGAACATTTAAAAATGTGCCTTACAAAGAAACAGAATACACATTACTTCTGGAAACATTTCAAGCTTACTGGGTGACCAAGATCCTTGAGTTTTTTCTTCAGTGACAGTATTTTCTGGTCTTGATCAGCCAACAACACCAGGAGATCATCTTGCTCTTTTTTCGAATCTGTAATTTCCAACTCCAGCTTGTCTTTCTCATTTTGTAAAATGGCGATGGTGCTGTTAGAGGAATCCAGCTGCTGCTTAAGGGCAGTTCTTTCCTCAGACAAAACTTTAATTTCATTCTAGAAAAAGAAAAGTCAGTATGTGAAGTTAGCACTCACTTTCCTGAAATTTTTAACAGCTTTTCTTCCATGATGAATGGCTGCACTTGTCAGATCCAAGGTGCTCAGGCGCGGGAGCTGGGGCTTGCTAGCACATGCCCCCAGGAACGCGAGACCAGCACACTAGTTGAGGTTGGTGACGTAAAAAGTAGAGCTCATCTAAAAATTAGTTTTAGTTAGCTATTCCTCAAAAACACAAAAACAAAACAAAACAAAAAAAACAACACCCAAGAGAAAAAAAAGGAACACCAATTCAGATTATCAGAAGAATAAAAATTTGGCCCATACGCAGGGCCCATGTAGGATTCCCATAGAACACATCACAAATGGAGCCTGGCTAGCATCAGAATTAGAACTCAAAGCTCAAGTTTAAACAAAAAAGTCCCAAATTCATCATATAATTAAATGGGAAAAGATAATAAATTCAAGGGTTGCAGGAACAGCTCAGTGGTAGAGTGCCCAGCATGTCTGAGGCCCTACGTTTGATCCCTGGCACTGTAGGAGGAAAAAAAAAAAAGATCTAAAATAAAAATTCACAGTTTAAGAATGAAATAATCTCTAGTCAAGCACGGTGGCACAACCTATAATCCCAGCACTCTGGGAGCTGAGCCCACCCTGGGAAATTTGGAGAAAATGAAAAATAAAGGGGTGGGGGTAGATCAGTGCAAAAGCCCTAGATTCAGTCCCCAGTATCACTAACAACAATCTCACCATGACCCCAAAACAATTACATCATCTTCCTTTTTCCATTTTTTTCTTCATCCCTTTCATTTTTTATTAATGTCACCATATTCCCTTCTTCACGTTATTTATTCTGACGTCTCCGTCGTAGAACAGGCCGGCAGACTTTAATGTCCCTGTATTCTTTGGCCTTATGGGACGCCTATCTGGGTTCATACATTCGGCAACATTGTATCCCTTGTTTTGTTATTGTGATTAGATGGTGATGTTGATATGAAGAGTTCGAATTTCTATACATTTTACTTTCACAGTACATGAATACAAGTTCTTATTTTATATATTCGATTCCATTTGAAATACCACAGCATTTTAAAACTTCCTTTGTAAAGGAGGTGTGATAGTGCACACCTATAATCCTAGTTCTTAGGGAGGCTGAGGCAGGATGATGGCTGTGAGTTCAGGGCCAGCCTGAACTACACAGAGACCCTGTCTCTAAAAACCAAAAAAATACAAAATAAAAACTTCCTTTGTGCCATCTTTAAATATCGAAATAGGAATGGAAATGCTGTAAGGTAAAATGACACCCCATCAGCGTTCTTCCTAAACCTACGATCTGGGAGATTAAATGAAATACAATCAGATTTCCTAGAGCTTATCTTCTGTTACACCAAACAACAAAAGTTTCACCGAGGCCAACCTTCAGCTCCCTCGTCTCCTGCAGTAAGGCTGCCAGCCTCCCTTCCACCTCAGCAGTGCTGGCTGCTGTTACAGCCTCACTCTCTCCTTGGACAGGAACCGATTTTGTCTGAAAGTAGAAATTGGAAAAAAACATTTTTAAAGTTACAGACAATAGAACTCTCAGAGTGGTGATTTAATCGTCTTGCTGTTTTGAAATTCTATTCCAATATGAGAAAAGAAAAACTCATATATAGTCATGCACAACCAAGTTGCAGCTGCCGGGCAGGTGGCAGGCACAGCACAGAGGAAGACGGCTGGGCCCAGCCCAGCAGAGCCGTAACTCATCGCAGGTGAGGCAGCTCAACGACAGACCAACCCATCTGGCACAGACGCGTTCCCAAGGCTTCCCTCGGCAGGTTCCTTAGGTTCAGTCCACGCTACCATCTCAGCGAGCCAGCTCGAGAGCGAGCTGAATGCCACTAACTAGCGCAAAGCAAGTGTTTCCTTATGTGCTACAGAGGCAGGGCGGAGGGAGGTCTCCGGACTTCCCCGGCCCTTCTCCACACACCGCCAACTGGGTGCCAGGGCAGCACAGACCTGCACACGGGGAAGTGGCTCAGAATGGGCAATGGGTAGAAGCCAAAAGAGTCTCGAGGAGCATGTGAGACAAAGCCTAAGTCACCTCGAAGAGAATGGGAGGAGAAATACAGAAACCAAGGTGATTCTGGTGAGGACTCCAAAAAAAAAGAGCTGTTGCCAGGAGTGGTGGCGCACACCTGTAATCCCAGCACTGGGAAGGCTGTAGCAGGAGGATCCCCATGAGTTCAAGGCCAGCCTGGGCTACACAGAGAGATCCTGTCTCAAAAAAACAAAAAGAAAGAGCTGTAGTATGCTTCTGTGGTTTTGGACATCTATATACACCTTCATGAACAAAATATGGGTTCAAGGTGCTTCTGATGGAGTCTCAGAGGGAAATGAGTCACGTCACTAGAAACTGGAAGAGATACAAATCTTGGTATAAAGTGTCAAGGAACTTTGCCCAATTCCTTTCTAGTGTTTTATAGAAAGTAGGACTTCTGAGTGATAAACCTGGCTACCTAGCTGAGATTTCTAATCAAAGTACTGAGGTACAACCTTTTCTCATCGCTTATAGTAAAATGTAAGAAGAAAGATAAACTGACCAAGAAATGGTTAAGCAAAAATAATCCAAACACGAAGATTTGGAAAATTCCCAATCTTAATACTGCAAAACAGAGAAAACATTTTATGGAGGAAACATCAAGGGTCTGAAGAGCCGTTTATGAAAATATTACATGTGTGGTTGTGGAACCCACCAACCACCCCAGCAGATGTCAGAAACAGGTTAGGTGGTCCAGGAAAGGATGGTGGCGGGCCTTCCTGGCTGACGGCTTGTACTCCTATGAATTGCACAGTAGGCCAACAAGACTTTTAGGAATGCTGCCAGCTTAGACTGAAGAAGGGGACAGAGATGGGATGTACTAGCAACACAATAAAGCAAAGAGTGATGAGCCAACCGCCCCGGACCGTACGACTCAAGACGGCCGCCCCATAAGCAGGAGCGCGGCTGATGAGCGATCTGCAGAGGACGCGCCATTGCTGGGCCTGCCTCTGGTTCAGGAGCTGATGAATAATCATCCACGTTACATGCACTTCCTTCAGAAGGGGGCTAACAGCAAATGCTTGTGTTTTCTCTAACCGCTCGTGCTTTTCTGTCTACAGTCCGGTAATCTCTGCAGATTAGGAGCTTAACTAAGCCTAACATTACCACTTCCTGAGGAACAAAAAGATTAAAGCTGTAACACCGAATAGTATTAATTTCATCAAGAAAATGTCTGTTTTCAGGAAAATAGAACTTTTTTCCTCTTTTCACTATATCCTCTAAAGTCATAACTTCCAACTTTTAAAAGCTAACTAAAGAATGATTCTTGAACTTTGGGTCCAAGATGGAAACTTGAACACACTCATGTGCCTCTGCTCTTCCTGGAATCCCCTGTGAAACAATCCGAGGGAGGAGGGGAAGAAGACGGGCGGGCAGGTGCAAGGGCAGAGGGAGTGAGGCCACACAGTAGAGCAGTGTAACTCACAGGTGTGTGGGAAAGCTGAAACCTAGGCAACACCAAGGACACTGAGCTGGGTGGGACCTGATTTACAACCAGTCTGTGCATACCCACGGGCCCGGAAAGAGCACTCCAGAGAGCCTCCAGAAGTGGGGTCCAAAGCCGCAGGCCGTCCGCTCCCTGCCTGAGCTTATTCACCGGCTACTGCTGCTCCTCTCCCAGCTGCAGAGAGACCTCTACTGGGGGGAGGGCAAAGCAGGACATCAGGAGACTCAGGGCCACCAAGCAGGAGGGAGCAGTAGAACTGCAGTGGAAGTGGGGTCACTGATGGGCAGTTCCTATTCATGTCGACCTTTCCAATGTTTCTCTCCCGACCCCAGGTACAGGAAAGAAAAGCAGTTAAAACAGTGGGTCCTGCCCTGGGCTGCTCCTTCCCCACGCCCGGCAATGTCTGGAAACGGAGTGCGAGGAGGGGTGCAGCTGACAAAAAAGCCCTTTCTTTGGTTCTCCTTAAAATTTCTATCTCATATGTATGGCTTTTCTTTAATTGTTTTTCAGTCATCAAAATGAGTTATATGAACAGTGATGATTTTGGTTTTTTGGATTTTGGGTTGTGATGATTTTGTTTTTTTTTCTTTATATAGTACTTTATGATACACAGTATATTAAAACAAGTCTACACTAAAATATAAACAAAAAACATCATTAAAATATATTTTTAACAATCTAAAATTTGTAAAAGAAAATTGGAAAGTGAAAAACTAAAAGGTAACTTACTTCTATAAAAATATCACATCGAAGTTTTGCTGGGAAACAAATAGCTTATCTTACTTCAGATTTACCAAGTTTATATATTAATAACTTAATCCCCATGGACTGTGATAGTTCTTGTATAGGTAGATGTAAATACAACCAATGTACAATGGTGCCTCGGTTCACGAACTTAATTCTTCCCATGATTCTGGTCACAAAACACATTGGATGAGAATGGAATCAAACTGAATGGTTAGGTTCAGTGCTGACCTTATGGGAAATTTTGATCTCTTCCAATTAGGTTTGCAACCAGAACTACGGAAAGAATTCAGTGTGTGAACTGAGGTACCACTGTAGTGCATTCTCTTCTCCACGCAAATAAAACACTGTGGCCACACTGGGAACCTGAAGACCCTTGGACGGGTGAGTGGGCTGGAGGAAGGTCTGGCACTGGGGTCTACACGCGAGGCACAGCTGTGGCGGCCTCCTCACCATGGCCACCCTGTGTCCCCCAGGGTGTACTTTTATTTTGCTTTCTCCTCTTTTACTCAGCCAAAGTTCATTGTGCAGAGCCAGTTTCTCCCTCACTCTTCACTTTTACTTTTTCAAATAAACTGCTACCATTTTTTCGCTCATTTGGTCCAAGTCTTTGAGGCAAGAAGAATCTGGAAACCAACTCCAGGAGATGTGAGCACCACAAAACCCAGTAATGTTTAATTGGTGAGCACTTTTAGAAGGAGCAACCTGGTGAAATTATTTGGCATAACCAGCCAGGAGACCAGGAGGAGACTAAGGCCCAATAGGTGTACTTCTTGTTTTTCTCTAAAATGTCACAAAGATTTTTTTCTTTCTCCTTTCCCTCACTCTCCCCTCGGCCAGGAATTCAGGGGATTCTTCTCATGGTGCATGGAGAGCTGTTTGCTGCTTTTCTGGTTGGGGGGGATGGGGTAAGAGAATGTACAGCTTTTGTTTTTCTTCCAGCCACTTCGCTTTTGCTTTTTTTCCCTTCTTTCTTATGAGATGCCTTGTCGTCTGCACATCTGTTTGCAATTCCTTTTTAGAAATTAACCTGGTCTCCCATTACCCCAGTTTTGTAAATGGCTTTTTTTCTTGGTTTGTGTTTTGGTGCAATGCTGGGACTAAAGGGGACCCTGGGCGTGGATGGCACTGATAAACAGGCTTAGAGCCTGCATAGAATCATGCAGCTAGATGTGGATTTATGTCAATTACTGCCATTTTTTTCCTTTCTTTTATTTATTTAACTAATGGGCCTTACAAGCTAAGCCTCTGTCTGATTTTGGAGAACAAGAGAAAGGAACCTCTTTACTTTTTGAATTATGTTAACCAGCACTGTGGTTCTTCCCCACATGGAAGAGATAAATTGGTCCGTTTTAAAAGAAAATGCCGGGCCGGTGAGATGGCTCAGCGGCATAAGCGCCTGCCTGGCAAGCACGAGGGCCCGAGTTCGACTCCCGGAACCCACATACGAAAAAAGGGCCGGTGATATCGCTCAGTGACACGGGTGCCTGCTGGCGCGCAAGGTCCTGAGGTCGACCCCGGTACCCACAAAAAAAAAAAAAAAAAAAATGCCTGAGGCTTTTGCTGGAGCGGGGCAATGGCCGGAAGGGACCGTTGAAGCTGTCTTTAGCGGACTCGCTTCCTCCCAGTTTTAAATCCTGTCTAGGGCTATAGCTGCCTGGCTGGATTTCCTTCTTGTTCAAGTGCAGGTAATTTACAATCTGACGACCTGAGCAGAACAAATAAACAGTGTTCAAAATGTAATTAAAGACAGTGAGTATACAAAAGCAGAGCCACCCCTTCGTAGCCTTCACTGAGAGCGAATTTCCCAGCTGGCTCCATTCTGTTGAGTAGAGTCACCAAGAGACTCTAAACACCAGCTGGGTCATCAACAAGCTCGGAGTACAAGCAGAGCCATCCCGGGGCTCAGAGTGCAAGCTGGGCCCTCAAGGGGGTCGACTAAGTGGCTACGGGAATTTACCTGGGGAGAATTCCCACCCACATCCCTGGGAGTCACTTGGTCCCCTGCTCCCTAAGGAGTTAATGGATCCAATACGGAGAAAAACGCCCCTGGGGGTTTCTTCTCTGCTTGAACAGCATCACTCAGTCGGAGACGTCTGTCCGGTCTGCAGCCCCTCCCAGTGTGAAGCAGCCACGGAAGACAGAGCCTTCCACTCCCTCGCACTCCGGCACTCCGTAAAGAACTGCGGGGCTCTGTATCTCCGGACGGGGGAAGTGAGACAGGAGAGCAGGGCACCGCAAAGCTGGCTGGGGAAGTAGGCGGACGTGTCAACTACGAGACCCCAGGACACACGCGCAGGACAGTTCCCAAAGCCCTGCACGTGGACTTCTTGTGAGAACTCAAGCAGGTTTCCAACAGGATGGCCTAGGCCTGACATCAGCCTGAGGTGTGGGATCCCAACACTGCCCCTCGGGACCCGTGTGCAGAAGCTCTCTCAGGTTTCCTTGAGATCTGGATGGCATAAAAGGACACAGGCGCCAGGAGAAGCTTGCTATCCTGGCTTGCCTCACAATATCCCACCCTGTGTCCTCCAGGGTGTACTTTTATCTCGCCTTTCCCTCTTTTACTTGGCCCAAGCTCACTCTGCAGAGCCAGTATTTCTCCATATTTCACTTTTACTTTTCAAATAAACTCTGCTACCATTAAAAAAATGAATAAATGAGTCAATCAATCAATCAAGGCACAATCTCTCTGCCCAGCCTTTCCTCTCAGCCCAGCCCCAGTGTCTCACTGGGGCAGCCAACAAGGACAGGCAGAAGGAAGCCAGTCCTGGGTGGGTTGCATTCATATTGTTTAGAAAAACTTTTCCCTTTAAATAAACATGCATTGCTTTTATAATAAGGAAAGAGAGGAGGATGGAACAAAAAAAAAGAGATAAGGGAACAGGAAATATCAAAAACCACAAAATCAGAACCTATTTAGGGATAACATGTTAAACAATTGGATACTTTTCTAGGTTTTTCTTCCAATTAGTACATTATTTAATTCTACATCAGGACAGTTCCTCTCTTTTCTGGTTCTGTTTTTGAATGAATACATTTAATTTTCTCATTGGATAGAGATAAATCTGCACTATCTACTTTAACAGCAATTTATCAATATTATAAATTAACAGCAGAAAAAGTTTATTTTGCTTTTCAGTTGTAATCATCCAACTAAGAATTATACAAGTTTACCCTTTTCCAATTCTAAAATTCAACAATTTTCTAGATAAAAAGGTTTATATACATTTGGTCAAGCAATTATCTTAATTATTATTATTATTATTTTTTTTTTTTTTTTTTTTTTGGTGGGTACCGGGGGGTCGACCTCAGAACCTCGCGCGCCAACAGGCACCCGTGCCTCTGAGCGATATCACCGGCCCCTTTTTCGTATGTGGGTTCCGGGAGTCGAACTCGGGCCCTCGCGCTTGCCGGGCAGGCGCTTAAGCCGCTGAGCCATCTCACCGGCCCTTAATTATTATTAATTAATAAAAATTAGGCACAAGATTTATATCTTCATATTTGCAGTTTATAAATACAGTAAGTCCCCAACTTACAAACATTTGAGTTGTGAACTTGCACAGATACTAACAGACCTCGCATTACAAACATTCATAGATGTGAACAAATCGCAGAAGTAGCTCACGTGTCTGCCGGACACTGTCACAGCTGTGCTGCTGTGTGCTTACTGCACAGTGCGGCAGTGTACAATAGCGGACAGTGCTCGATCAGCCCAGGATGTCCGGAAGCAGGAGGAAAAGCAGTGGTGCTGTGGGGCAGACTGCGAGGAAGTGCAATGCAATATACATTGTGTATTTGTGTCAAAGGTGTGTAAGACTCACTTTGTCAGACTTACGCATGAATCCAACTTAATGATTGTTCTCCTGGAAGGGAACTCGTTCTTACATCAAGGACTTTCTGTTATAGTATTTCTCATGGTAATCTACAGATGACCTCAGTGAGATGCTGGGAAGTGTCACAAAGAACAGCAATGGCTGGGCACAGTAGCACATGCCTGTAATCCCAGTACTCAGGAGAGTGAGACAGAAGGATTGCAAGGCCAGCAAGCAAAAAAACAAACAAAACACCACCAAATGAAATACCAAAAAAAAAAAAAAAAAAAAAAAGGACAAAATATCATCACTGTATAATTAAAAACAGCCTCTGGATTTCCAAATGACTGTCTTTAACTATTAGATTTAGCTCACTCCTGATAAAGTAGTTCCAGACTAATGAAACTGCAGGGGTGCTGCTCTATCTACTGTAATTAAAACAAGACTAAACAGTGCAGATCAAGCTGGAAAATTACCTGCTTTAATTCTGCAACCTGTTCAGCGTCTCTAGTTGAAGCTGCTGTTGCAGACGGTTCGTGCACAGCAGAAGCTGCCTGGGATGACTTCTGGAGGTAAGACAGAAATAAACCATGAAATAAGTTCAGTCTACAGAGAAGGAAAAAACACCAGAGCACAGCCATACACATGCCAGCTATATTTTATGGGTGCCTACCATAAACTTTAACATCAACATTTTAATTTTTATATGCAAGGTAAGATTTCAACATGGTATGTATTATGTACCACTTCTCCAGAGTTTATTAATTTACACTTATTCCAAGAAATTTATTAAACTTAAGCAGAAAGCCAGTATTTACTGAGACATTTCCATGTATGAAAGAGCATCTCAAGTCTCAAGACGACGAGACAGATATTACCCAATTGCCAGTATAGGACCCAAGTTTACAGAGGTCTTCCAAGGTGTCTGAATTCAGTTAGCTCGGATGCATAAAGGTTAGACACGGCAACGCCAAAGCTCATACTCGAAGATTTCATCTATGCTTCCCTGGCCTGCGTGCTCCAGCACAGCAAACCGGACTGGGATGTAGCTCAGGGGTGGAGCTTGCTCAGCATGAACAGGGCCCCAGGCTCCATCATCAGCACCCTCAGAACAACAATCAAACAAAAATATAACAGAAAAACAAGACAATCAGAATTACTCTTATCTCTTACTTAATTTTTTAGCGTTTGCTTACCAAATTTTCAATCAAAGAGTCTTTTGCAGCCAGCTGGCTTTGTAAAAGTTCCTGATTACTTTTTAATTCTTCTATCTCTTCTCTCAGTCTACTAATTTCTTCCGGCTGAACACCATTCACCTGAACCCCGTCACTGGAAGAACCTTGATACTGACTGTCTTTTCCTATTAAAGATGCATAAAATTTGGGAAACCAGCATCAAACTTAAGTTTTTAATTTTTGAACTAGAAAATTTAAATATAAGATTCAAATAGATCCCTCCTAGCTCAATTACTTTGACAGCACTTCTGCAATCATGTTTCATCTTTGCAGAACACACTCGATAAAACAGTGAACTGACATAGTTTCTAGCGCTTCTTAGAGGAAATCAGCACTATTTTGGCTAAATTGGGTGACTCATGTTCTACAATTAATTATAATAGTTTCAATTCCACTTATCTCAGTGATTGTAAGAGAAAGTAAAATTCCTTTTACAAAGGAGTAGCTTTGTGCTGAAGTAACTGATAAATTATTGGCATAAAGGAAGAGAAAGAGAATCTTGTCACCCTCATATAAATAAAACAAACATTGTACTTCTAAGTAACCAATATTCCAATCATTATTAGCTCTCCAGGATGGTTCTGGTTACAAACATGTGATCTCTTACTGTTTGCCAGGGATGGAACTACAATTTATATTATTACCTCATTTAATACTCAGATGACACGGATGATATTATCTCCATTTTGCAGACGAGGAAATTGAAAAATTAGATCACTGTCAATTGGCTACATATTAGAATCACGAGGGAGCCTGGAATAGTTATCAGTGCCCACACCAACCCCAGACTAATTAAATCAGAAGCTCGGCTGGGGTCTCAGTCAGGGCCAACGATCAATGGGTCAGATAATCAAACAGGAATCAAGGTGCTTGGATTCAAATTTAAAGATCAGCCTTAATTTCTCTTAACTACCAAACCATTTCTTAAAATGTTATTTTTATTAGTACTGTGTGCCATACGAATTCATTGCAGGGAGTTGGTTCGTGTACATACAAACTGTTTCGCTTTAAACTCTGATTTATACATTTGTCACAATTAGTCCACAAAAAGAATCTGTTTCATTTGTCCCCCGAGAGTGACCGGGCACCCAACACCGGTGACTAGCGAAACCTACCCCGCTGGGCTTTCAGAAGGTTGTACTGATCCTTCTGCTGCTGAATCTGAGAAGCTTGCTGTGTGACTGCCGTCTGCAACTGTTCGTTTTGACATTTTAACGTAGAAACCTGGTGCTTTAGCTCCTCTAGTTGTAGATCCTGTGAAACAAAACATCATTAACATATTTTAAATTCACAGTACTTGGCATTAAGTAGGCGAACAATTAAAAATGTGGAGGTTATTAGGAGTCAGTGTGTAAAAGTACTCAACACTTCCAAACTCATTCAATAACTTGGCAGGAATATATTAATATATGCACCAAAGCCAAATGACCTGCAGCAGAACTGTAGAGATCAATCAGCAGGGTCCCATTAATAAATACCATGGCACACAGCCTATGGCCTCCCTGCAGTCATGGGGGAGATCAGAGAAAACCTCCATTTTACGGCCATCAACCATTTAAGAAATTCATACCCAACTACTTAAGAAATAGTATATGCATATTATTTTCAACAATAACAGATCACAGAATAAAGACAATCACAGAACATTTAGAAGGTTGAAAAAAATGCTTCCAATTTTCACCACTGTAATACAACAACTGAAATTTGATGTCTTTATTTCCTTCTAATTTTTTCCAACTTGTGCTTTTTAAACTTGTCATGATCAGCCCATATACAATTTTGTTTACATTTAATTT
Organism: Erethizon dorsatum; assembly: GCA_028451465.1. Classification (NCBI taxonomy): domain Eukaryota; kingdom Metazoa; phylum Chordata; class Mammalia; order Rodentia; family Erethizontidae; genus Erethizon; species Erethizon dorsatum. The sequence goes on along the minus strand of CM051832.1, from coordinate 111,931,955 downwards.
ACTTACTGTTCTGGCTGTAAGTTTTCCATACCGCCAAGCAGTAGTTTTTATGACCATGACTTTTAATGCTCACTTATATCTGATCAAGTAAATCAATGTAAACTATGTTAAATGTTTTTAACCTTGAAGTTGCTTTCGATTTTTCAAAATGATAAGTATCATTACAGGAAATATCTTACTCCATACGTTTTCCTGAATTTTGGAGAATTTTCTTGGAATGAATTCTCAAATGTCACTCAAAACATACAAATGTTTTATAGCTTTAAATGTTTGTTGCCTAATGCCAAGTAGCATTTTAAGTGGTAAGAATACATAAAGTCAACGTTTTTGAAGATAAGTCATTATAGTGATTATGTCAAATCACTCTTCCCTCCTTCCAAATCAACTGTACTTATTACCTAAGCGTAGGCTACATAACACATCTCATGCAGTATTTATTTTCCACAGCTCCAAACATGTTGAATTTATCAACTGGAAATGAGTCCATGTTTGTACTGAGACATAAACCAACAAACATGGGTAGTTGGATAATTCAAATTTTGGTGAGTCAGAGGCGATTCTAAGCTTATTAATTTGCTTGTAAATTGAAAAGCTGAGGACGAATGCTGTATGTACGAAGTTTCCACTCTTTCTTCAAAGTTAATCTCAATAAGACGCAGGGAAGGAAACAACATAGAGAAGGGCTGCACCTGCTCCTCGTGGATTTGCCACCGGTATATTTTTATGATACGGGAACTTTAATGACATCAATAATCTCATTTTCCAGATAATACTATAATATTTTCTACAACTTGAATTAAGATATATACCGTAAGAAATTAGCCAGGTGTGGCAGTGCACACCTGTAATCCCAGCACTCTGGGAAGCCAAGATAGGAGGATCTCAAATTTCAGCCCAACCAGGGCAACTTAGCGATATAGTGAGGCTCTATCTCAAAATTAAAAAAATAAAATAAAAAGAAGGGCTCTGGGAAAAATAAAAAGAAGTGCAATGTTAAGGCCCTGAGTTCAGAGTTCAGTCCCCAATACCAGGAAAAGGAAAAAAATTAAATGAGAGCAAAACCCAAGAAACACAATTTAGAGGAATGTAATGGAAGGGGCTCTAATACACTGCGAGTAAGGGAAGTTCACGTGTACCGAGAGAAAGCATCAGCTGATGATTCCGAGCATGCAGTTTCAACTTTTTATCCCTTCCAATAAATCAGTTTCCTCTCTTGCACAATCTCACTCAGTATCATCTATTCAGTTACCCAAGATAAAAATCTAGGGGTCACACCTAGCCTTTTCTGCACATTTACACCTGCATCCAAACATGACCAAGTCCTCCAAGTTTTATCATCTTTAGCCTCCACGCTTCTCAAGTATGGGCCCTGCACACCACCTAATGTGAGCTTTCAGTCTCCCCAACGCACATGGATATGAAATCTATCCCAATTTCTGAGAGACCTGGGCAAGCTTACATTCTCCAAGTCTCATGTTCCCCATTTATCCTACACTGAAGGTATTAACCACATCGTAAGGGGTGTTGTGAAAATTAAATGAAAGTGTTTAAAATGTGCTGAATAAGGTTGCAGAACACAGTAAACTGAAGTGGGGAGTCACTGTCACATCCTTGTTACCATCAGTGCCGAATTTCCTCCCTCTCCCTACCACAATGCCTCTGCCCTGAGTTCCCTGCTCTAGACTCGCCCCCAAGCTCCTCCCTTACCCAGGCAGGACAGCGTCCCATGTACCTGCCAACACCACCACTGCTGGACTCATGCTGTGTCGTCGCTCCCTCTTCTCACCCTTAGCTCTCTTTTGCATAGCTTATCCCCACTCATCCTTTCAGGACTGTTTCTATTCTCTACAATCCCCTGCTCCTACCTAACTAAACCAGGTACCTTCCTCTCAGTGCTGCCATACCTTCGGTTATCACTGTCACTAGACCTACTCTGCTATAATATGTATGAGGTGACTGAAATATATGGCGAATGCTTAAATTAAAAAAAAATTACAGTAAAAGCCTCACTGCCACTCATCCCCCTCAAAATCCTGCCCCTTGCTTCAAACACACTTATCCCATTGTTCCCACCACCTTCTGAAGCAGTCCTAGAACTCCTTTTTCCTATCTTTAAAAGGTTTCATCAAAACTACAGCGACTGCTGCTGCAGAATATCATCCAGGAGAAAGTGCGCTCATGAAAACACTACAGCATGTTCTCACCTACCTTATTCACTGGGTCTGATACCATGCGGCTGCTGGCTCTTCCTCAAAGTCAAAATGACCATGAAAGGGAAATGTTTTGAATCCATTCAGGACATTGAGGCAGCCACAACAGCGCAACTAAAGACACAAAAGAGGACTCCAGGACTGCTTCAGAACTTGGCAAGAATGATGGGATGTGTGTGTTTGAAGTGAGGGGGATGACCTTGAGGAAGGTTAATGGCAATGTATCTTTTACTGCAACACACTGTGAAATAAGCATTCACCATCTTTTTCAATCACACCTAACATGCTACAATCATTTATTTACAGGGTTGTCTTCCCTGGAACTGATATGGGAACGTGGCTGGTTCATGGTTTTTTTTTTTTTGGGTACCGGGAATCAAACTCAGGACTTTGTGCTTGCTGGGCAGGTGCTGTGCTGCTGAGCTACGCCCCTGGCCCCTGGTTCATGTTCTTATCCACGACATCCTGCATGGTACTTAGCACATATTGAGCACTCAATCTGTTGAATATTCAGATGCCTTTGAACATAGTAAGTTTTGCTTTCTGCACCCTCTTTCATTTGAAATGCAAGGAAAAGTTTTTCCTTAAAGGAAAAAGTACCTGTCAGTAACAGTGCAATTCATGAGTACTTACTTGCTCTCGAATCATATTTTTGTAGTGAGTCACGATATTGTCATGCTGTTCTAATGTTTTCTTTACTTCTTCCTCTTTTTTATCTTCCTCACTGGACTTATAAATAGCCTTAGTTATAACACCTGTAAAAGAAAGCTTATTTAAAATTTGTTTTAGGGCCGGTGAGATAGCTCAGCGGCATAAGTGCCTGCCTGTCAAGTGCGAGGTCCTGAGTTCAATTCCCGGTACCCACATAAAGGAAAAAAAAGGGGCCAGTGATATCGCTCAGCAGCACAAGTGCTTGCTGGCAAGCATGAGGTCCTCAGGTCGACTCCCGGTACCCACATTAAAAAAAAAAAAAATTTTTTTTGTTTTAAACTTTTGTTTTTTTTTTGTGGTTCTGGGGATGGAACCCAAAGCCTCGAGCCTGCTAAGCACAGGCTATGCCACTGAGCTATCTCCCAGCCCTGTTTGGAACATTTTAAACTCTATTTTATTATGTAGACTTAATGAGTAAAAACAGCTAGCCTAACTCCATGAGTTAGGTAAGCAATGCTCTTTCGAATCTTACAGAAATCCAAAGGTTCTCAAAGGCTACGATTGAGGGGTGGAAGGGAAAAACCTATGATAAGGCTTATGAGAGAATCTCCATGTATGCAGAACCACAGTTACTTTTTAATGAGTATCAGCATGAACCTTCTTGCCTTACCTTCAAGTTCTTTCACCAGCTTTGTGAATTCATGATCAAATATCATGTATTCTGGACTGGGAAAGTTAGGCTGGGGTTTCTGTGATGCTCGGGAATATAATTCATGTTTGCTAATAAATCCTAGCTTCTCTATGAAATTCTCTTTGCCAATCCTCTTCTCTATTAGTTGCTTTAGTTTCTCTCTAGAGATAAACATATTGAGATGGTTGAGAAAACAACACCACAAAAGCCTAACAGAACATAACAGGCCTCACCTCACTGTACTCCAGCAGAGAAAATGTGCCACCTCCAGCTGCCCCTAGTCATTCTGCCCGTACTTACTTCAGGTAGGTCTCAAGCGAGTTGTCGTTGAAGTATATTGAAATGCCCAGAAGAAGGGCACATAAGCCTTGCACCAACTGCTCTTCTTCCCCTAGATTCTCTGCAATCTGTCCTGTAAGCTGAAATCTTTGTTAAGGAGGCCAGTGATTCAAAACATCTGGAATACTTCATTTTGCAATTTGAATGTAACATATATTTTGTGTAAGATTTCCTGCAATAAATCCTGTATGTATTCCAAGCCAGCATCACACCTCATGCATCTCACACACACACACACACACACACACACACACACACACACACGGCACTTAAGGGAGTATCATGATAAACATAATAGTATAAAAAGTTGCAACACAGAGAAGATGGTAGAGAATTCAAACATTTGGGCATAGAACTACCTCTTACTGGAGAAGGAACTGAAGTGGTATAAGACAAAGCTTACATGTATGTTACTAAAACACAAAGGATACAAATGGAACATTGGCCGTATTGTGAAGGAAATGTGTCACTGCAATGGGACAGTTGCTTAACCAGGTACAAAGCAACATTAACAATCCAACTCTCGTCTGTATTTTGCTTCCCTGCAATAGATAAGTTGGCAGAAATTTCCTTCCATTCATTTTATTTTTTTTTAAAGTTAAAGTTGCCCTGAGATCCCTTCAGATTTGCATGAAAAGAATGTTAACATCACGTTAAGAGATGTGTCAGGAAGCCTGATTTAAAAAACGGAACAAGAGAATACATTCTCATATCCGCCCCAAGCCACACTTCCCAAAATCGAACACAGTGCAGAAATGAGAACTGATTCATGTTCGTAAGCATGCACTGGATTATTTAAAACACTATTAGTAGAAAAAGGTTGAAGGTTTAATTAGAAAAACATCATGATATGGAGGCTTCAAAAAGATCTAATCCTATTAAGATATGTCACATAACTTATATATCAGAATGTTTAAAGCAAGTTCTTTATAAAAGAAAAAATGTAAACTTCATTTAAAAAATCTCCTGAACCATTTAGTCAAACTCCCTGAGAATATATTCTCAAACAAGAAAATTAAAAAAACAATGCCGTAGGGCAGGTGAGATGGCTCAGTGGCATAAGGGCCTGCCTGGCAAGCGCAAGGTCCTGAGTACGACTCCCAGTACCCACATAAACAAACAAACAAACAAAAAAACAATGCTACAAACTCAGTGACAAGCCAGATAACAAGAAATCACAAACATAATCAAGGGAAAAATATTTAAATTACTAAGTTCCTTGAATCACACTAACCATCCTGCTGTCTAGTACAATTAAAAAATATTGCAAATTAGCATGTCTAGCAAAACTGTAGTTTTCTAAATTTTAATATAACATATTTATGTCCCCTATATGGAATATTCTCTTAATTCATAACACTGCCATGGCCCATAGTTATATTTTTTCAGGAAAAACAAACCTTGTTTGAAATAATACAGTATAATGAAAATCAGCATAGTAATGTGTCACCCTGGGGCAATTTTTCAGGAAATATCCAAAAGATTATTAAAGATCTAGACAAGCAATGAATTTACAGTATCATCATGTTTTAAAAGCTTTCTACCGGACAGACTAATCTGACGAACCTTGATGATAATATCTTGTTCTTTCCATAATCTATTTTCAGGTATATTTAATACTGAGTTGAATAAATTCACACTGGATTCCTTCAAATGATTTGCTATGCAAACTTCAATATGAATTTAGTTTTTACATGATGCATTCATTTCTGCTTTTTCCTCACCTCTATGTCATCACTATGCTAACAATATATCTTCATGTTACTCATGCAAATAGAGAAGTAAAAATATACAGTCATTCTTGGTTTTATTTGTTTTGTTTTGGGGTTTTTTTTGGTTTTTCTGAGACAGCGTCTCACTATTCAGTTCAGGCTGGCCTTGAACTCACTATGTAGCCCAGGCTGGCCTCAAACTTCAAGGTGATCCTCCTGCCTCAGCTTCCCCCCCCAGCTTCCTGGGTGCTGGGATTATAGGTGTGCGCCACCATGCCCAGCTATACAGTCATTCCTGGCTGACTATATGCTGTAGAAAACTTACAGATATTCAAGTTAAAAACTCTACTGTTTCACTGATCTCCTGGTTATATAAAAATAGCTTACTGCTTAGAATAACCATTTGTAGCCACCAAATACATCTACACTGCATAGAGAATTCTTTTGTATATACAAAAATAATCCAGATGAAAATTCCAAAAGCGCTTTCTTTTTTTGGTGGGTACCGGAGGTCAACCTCAGGACCTCGCGCGCCAGCAGGCGCCCGTGCCGCTGAGTGATATCACCGGCCCTTTTTTTGTATGTGGGATCCAGGAGTCGAACTCGGGCCTTCATGCTTGCCAGGCAGGCGCTTAAGCCACTGAGCCATCTCTACCAGCCCTTGTTTTTTTTGCTGTTGTTTTTTTCTTTTGGTGCTAGGCATTAAACCCAGGGCCTTGCACCTGCTAAGCATGCTCTTTACCACTGAGGTATATCCTCAACCCTAAAACATTTTTCATTTTTTCCTAGAACCAAACAATATGACTATCAAAATCATATAGAAAATCAGAAAATTAAGGACACTGTGAAAAAATGGACAGGAGAAATGGACTCATTTATAAAATGGTAACAGTGTATGAAAAAAATATCATATGACCATCAGAGTGTTACAAATAAATGATACCACATAAACATCAATGTGTTACAGATGGACTTAAAAACTGTTGGGTACCCTGGCATGGTGGTAACATGCTTACAGTCCCAGCTACTCGGGGAACTGAGGTAGGAGGACTGCTTATGCCCATGAGTTCCAGGCCTGCATGAGCAACATAGTGAGACCCCTGTGTCAAAAATAAATAAATAAATAAAATTGAAAAATAATAAAAACTTGGATCAACTAGACAGCTATCTAGAAAAACAATCAGTGGATCCATATCATAATGGTTTGTTCAAAAAACTGGAAGAGTTCAACAACAACAGAAAAAGAAAATGAAAATCATGGGATGAAAATATTGTGTATTTCTTAAAATCTTAAAGTAGGAAGGCCTTTCTGACCTAAGATGCAGAAGCCATAAAAGAAAAGTCTGAGGGACACTCAGGTCACAAGACAAATGACATACCAGGAAAAACTATCTGTAACTCATCAAAAACAAAGGTTAAAATTCATAACTGTAAAGTAGCCAGAGAATAGAAAGTACCCTCCCAATCTGCAAGGTGTGTGAACCATGAAGGAAATTTGAGAAAAAGGGTGGTTGAAACTATAATTTGAGAGCATTGCGGGTTTATTTACTAGAAACCACAGGTTTTACAGGATGAAAGAAAACTACAAATAAAATACTTGAGGCTGAATCACCTAATCTTCAATATAAACTACTGTTTTATGCACTATATTTTTTAAATAAAACCCCTCTCATTCCTAATATGTACATGTCAAGTTTAATATTTTGTACTGTGAATAAAAGTATAAACAGCTAACATTTTAAACTTCTAGTTTAAAAGCATTAAAATGAGCTTTTAGCACAGTATGACCACATTCCTTTTCTAATGGTGGCCTCTGGGGACGAAGACTTCCCAGGAAAGGGGGTGGTAAGTTTCCCGGATGATGAAATGTGTGCTCACGCATGAAGATACAGTCCCTAACAGGACTGCAAGGACCTCCCACGCTGAACAGTGAAACATGCCTCAACATAACATGGGAATTAAGAGACATGCATTTTTGTGAAGCGCTCCAAAAAAACAAAACAAAAAAAAATAAACCAAACACAAGTAACACTCCCTCAACACAGCAAAAACCCATCCCCCAATGGTAATTGTAACATATGGATTATATCACGCATAGTCCATAATATTTAATTTAAAACCTTTGACTTACAAAAATTATACTTATTATGGGACATTTAAACTACTTTAACAGAAAAGTCACACAATCCTTCCTATACTTATTAACTACAGACAAAATTCTTAACCCTAAATTGTACTTCCTTTGAAACGGTTTCAGGGAAATCGAGAAGCAAGCTTGGGGGAAAACCCACAAAAAACCAAAACCAAGGAATCCAGAGAGTACAAGCACCCCAGGAGGCAGCACAAGTTTATAGCTTCAGATTCTCATTCCCAAGTGCTTAGTAACACCACTGCAAATCCCGTGGGAAAACTGGACAGCCACTTAGGACAGAGATATACTTACACATGAGAATGTGAGTTGAATGTAACTTCAAACAAGCAGTTAAGAAACAGCAAAACCCAAGACAGAGAAAAAGCCCTGCTGTGAGAGGAAAAGGCCTAAGCTTGGTCAAGCAATACATACCCGTCTGTCGATCTTATCACCCTGCACATTATATATCAACAATTATTCATAAGTACTACTACTTTAGAAAATTCCAACTCTAGAAATCCTCAAACACTTATTCACAGGCCCACTCTACAAATCCAAGACAGTAATGTGGGACAGGACAGGACAGTTCTAAACTTTTACTGTATAAAGACATGCATCTCGGAGGATACAGGGTAATTCTGCAGCACTGTGACTACGGAGAATGGGGAAGACACCTCCATCCCTAGGCCTCCGCTCGTGAGTCCACCATCACTATGACATTAAAGGACGTCTGCATCTGCAGTAATGGTGCTCAGATCATCAAATGCTGTTTGGCTCTAAGAAAGCTGTTTTCAACAAACCAACACGAGAATGCTGAGTATTAAATAAGTAAAGAAGAGAAATACGGTGTAGCTTTTTTAATCACTGTAAGTTTTCAGCTGAAGTAAACCAATTTAAGCAGCATTCAACTTTCTGTTCAATGTAATTAATTTTTAAGCTTTCATCTATAACTTCTATGGATGGCACTGATGTTTCTTTAGAAGCTCAAAATAAGGACCTGGGGCCAGGGGTGTAGCTCAGTGGCACAGTGCATGCTTGGCATGCATGAATAGGGCTCAATACCCAGCACCATAGAAAAAGAAAAAGAAAAAAAAAAGCTCAGAATAGGGGAAAAATTCAACACGTGGCAAAATTACACACTAAAGAAGGAGACAGCACATTATCATGTGGTACTGGGTAGGCTAATTTTGCTGCTAGACCAAATGGACATGGCTACATTAGACTAACCCACATCTTAACCTCCCCAGTGACTGTGAATGTCCGTGACTTCATAGTTTTGCCAAAGCATATACCTGAACTGTTCCATAGCCAGGCTGGTGCACGGGGCAAGTCATGCAGTAAGTGACATTCCCAAATGCCCCAGCAGCTGCACCACACTGAGTTTTCATTAGAAGTTTAAAGGAATGCAAACATGTTTAGTTATGCTTTTCTACATTTCACCAGGTAAGTTAAATGCACTAGGGACTTGAGGACTGGGAACTGATGAAGACGGAACAGTGTAACTACATTCTGTGTTGTATAACTACATCTGCAGGGCACTATTGCTCCAGTTTTGCTACTGGACAATCACCTGCTTGCAGAAGAGACAGAGGAAGTAGGGAGAAATGACCCGCATTATTTTTTCCTTTTCTTATAAATGACCTGAGTTATGATGAAAATGACATGCAAGAACACTATAAATGATTTTTGAAAAACCAGAAACTAAAATATACTTTTCTGCCCAGAAGTTGTGTCTTCATTATGATACAGATCTTGTAAGTATCTGCAAAAACTATCGCTATAAAAATATTTATTGCTCCCACTCCACAAAAATGGTTGCTAGTTATGATTAAATAATACAAAAAGAAGTGTTTTCTCTTTCATCTGCACCTTCCTTGTACCCCCGACACTGAGATCTCTAGCCGGAACACCTGCCCCTCAGGAAACCTTGTGCAGTGCTCACCTGGGCCAGGATGTTGGTGCACTGCTGCAGGAGGGAGATGGGCGGGTTGCCAATGCTCGTCGCAAGTTGGACCCTGAGCAACTGTTCCTTCTGAGTGGCATTTTCTTGCAGAGCATGGGCAAGGGCCACCGCAGCACACCAGTTTGAGAGGGAATCCGTGGAAAACAAACCTCCACACAACAGCTGACCTGCCGAGACTGAGTTCCCTGTCGCTGCAAAAACAACAGCCAGATGATAATATGATAATAATGAGTTAGGTTTTGACTATGGAAATCAGCGAAGCTTTAACACAAAAAAATTTCAGATTGTTTTCTACACACAAATAATATATTACTAAATACTATATAAATATTTGTTTATTAGTATTAAGTAACATTTTCAAAACAATAAAAGTCTGCTTTACAAAACAAAATGAGAGAGCCGTCTTAGAATTAAAGTAGAAAGAAACTTAACACCTTATGTATCAAATTGATGATGGTAATAGTAAAAACATTACCTTAATTGAAAACAACATTTCTAAAACAAACTCTAAAGAAATTCTACATCCAGGGTTTACTTTCATTTACAGCAAATAATCTTTATGGTAATAATTTTCAAGCCCCCCCAATTTATGTAATTAAAGTGAACTCTACTTATGCTTCCCATTACCAATTTCAAATGTTAAAAAAATTCACCTCAGATAATTCTTATACACGAAGACTGAAATTGAAATACTTAACCCAAAAAGAGGACAATGGCTGTAACTTACAGAAGAGTAACAGACTAAGCTATCACGTGTGATTTCACACCAGCGTTTGTCTTTAGCATGGTAATCACTGCGACTGTAGCTTCTGTCTGTCATGTGCATCTATCCTATGCCTGGTACCAGGGAAGGGCTTAATTACATAATTGCTTAATCTTCACAATTTTCTAATGACATATTATCCCCTCATACAGATGAGTATCATTATCTGCTCATTACTTGATACAACAAGAACACTGAAAATTCCACGAGAACTCTGGTCTGACACCAAAGCCTGTTCTCTAAATTTATCTTTAGGCCGAGGAACTGAGATTTTTTAATAAGCATACAAAGTATAAAACTTGGAGCATAGAGACAAAGATTCAATCAAAAGTTTGAAAGACAGGGCCGGTGAGATGGCTCAGCGGCTTAAGCGCCTGCCCGGCAAGCACGAGGGCCCGAGTTCGACTCCCGGATCCCACATACGAAAAAGGGGCCGGTGATATCGCTCAGGGGCACGGGCGCCTGTTGGCGCGCGAGGTCCTGAGGTCGACCCCCCGGTACCCACAAAAAAAAAAAAAAAAAAAAAAAAAGTTTGAAAGACAATTATTTACTTTTTAAAACAGAAATCAGAATTAAATGATTTACCCTCAATAGTGGAAGGTAGAAGCGTTGACACAATTTCTCCCTGTCCTTTTTGGTTTTTGTATAAGAAGCACTGGAAACAATAGAGAACAGCGCAGCGCAGCACAAACGGCTGCCTCTCATTTACCATGGACATCAGGAGCACCACGATGGCCGGTCTGCAGCATTCAAAGAGAAAGGGGGAAAACGAAGCATTGCGACCCAAGGACTCAAACAAACAGCTGCGACTTTGTTGGCTCAAGAGCCAGGACAGCCAGCCAGCAGGTCAGGGACCTCCCTCTCCAGGGAGGGCTGGTTCACTTAGAACCCCGGGGAGGTGGAGAGGTGACACCCTGCCTAGCTGGGTCAGTGCAGCTGGAGGTGACATCTGAACCCCACGTTTAAGCTCGAAAGACCACACCCTTCAAATACCAGCGTCTTGATCTTGTCAGATAATTACCAGTTTCGAACACAGAACTGGAATCAGAGCAAGCTGTGTGCATATTCACAGCCCAAACTAAGCTCTCCCCACGGGGAAGAGTCCTGTGCTCCCTTCCCTACCTTGGTGGGTTCGAGGGTGCGTTCACGGAGGCAAAGTAGTCTTGGTTTACTTGGCAGCCACGAATGACCTCTGAGACAGTGTTTATGGTCTGTCAATTAAGGGGGAAGACAAGAACATTTATTTAGAGAAAATAAGTCAAGGAAGAAAAACTGTTTTCAAAAAAACATGTTGCTGGGAATTTAGCTCAGCAGCGCAGCACCTGCCTGGCAAGCGCAAGGTCCGGAGTTCGATTCCTGGTACCAAAAAAAAGAAAGAAAATGTTACATTCTGCTTTTTGTTTTTAAATATCAAAATTCAGGGCCGGTGAGATGGCTCAGCAGCGTATGCACCTGCCTGGAAAGCACAAGGGCCCAAGTTCAACTCCCGGATCCCACATATGAAAAAAGGGCCGGTGATATCGCTCAGCGGCATGGGCACCTGCTGGCGCGCGAGGTCCTGAGGTTGACTCCCAGTACCCACAAAAAAAAAAAAAAAAAAAAATCAAAATTCAGATGCCCTCCAAAAACAGTTATAGCATTATGATCTTGTAACATTTTGTCAAGATAAAGTTTTAAGAGCTGGGATGTAGCTCAATGGTAGAGCATTTGCTTGGCATGCATGAGGCCCAGGGTTCATTCCCCAGTGTTTAAAAAAAAAAAAGAGGATATCGAGTTTTTGTAAACATTAAGCATGGGCCTCTAAATAAAAAACTGACAACATATTTAAAACCTAAAAAAGCTAACAATAATATCCTCTAAGAGCTGAGAATCTATTACAATGCTTTAAAATAAAATCAGAGAACGCATTTAAAATGTAACAAAGTCGGATGCGGTGGTACACGCCTGTAATCCCACCATTTAGGAGGTTGAGGCAGGAGGATCACCAAAAGTTTGAGGCCAACCTGGGTTACACAGGGAGTTCAAGACCAGCTTGGAATATATAGCAAGACTCTGTCTCAAAAACCAAACCAAAAAAAAAGCCCAAAATAATACTAATGTATTATTAGTAATACTCATGTATTAATGTATTAGAAACAACAAAAATTGAACATAAGGATGAAGGTGGAAAAAACCTTCATGAAAACAGAATAGAAAGAAAATATATTTCAAAACAACACACTGTTGCCGGGTGTGGTGGTACACACCTATAATCCAGCACTCAGGAGGCTGAGGCAGGAGGACTGCTGCAAGTTTGAGGCCACCCTAGGCTACACAGTGAGTTCAAGGCCAGTCTGAACTACATAGTGAGACCCTGTCTCAAAAAGAAAACAACAAAACAAAACAAAAAACATGCTGTACATGGTATATACTATTTTTGTCAACTAAAAATAAATTAAATTAAAAAAAAATATACTAGGTCCAGAAAGTCTAATAATCTATTACTAGAGTTGCAGAAAGAGATCAGAAAAAAGAGGAAGTTATCAAGAACACCAGAACTAAAGAATAGTCTAGCTGAAGGGCCAAGTGAGTGACAAAAATAACTGGGGAAGGGGAAAATGGTCCCTAGTACAGTACATCATCAGTAAATTTTAGAAAATGAGAAACAAACAAAACATATCAGAAGCTTCTAAAGAGAAAAGGTGACATTTAAAAACAGGATTAGAAGTCAGAAGGTACCCCAGTAAGACAAAGAAGGGGGTGGAGGATAATATGAGATCCAGATAACCACAGAGCCACACCAAGAGAGAGGGAAAAGAAAACTGAGAAGGACAGAGCTCAGCCGAGGCAGGAGCACAGGGTTTCCAGAGGCGGGCAGAGAGGGGGGTGTAAGGAGACAGTGACATCTCAGATATACAGAAGGAGGGCAGAAAGAAAGAAAGTACAAGTATAACACACACACACACACACACACAGAAATACCGCGCCCCCCGGCACAGACGCGGGACTCGGCTTAGCAGAAGCAGTGTTAGCGTGGCGTGTGTCAGCACTACACACCGGGACTATGGTTAGAGCGTAAGTTCCAGCGCGTGATGCAGTGACAGGAGGGAGGAGAGTGACACTCTCCTGCACAGGAGCGGTGAGGCCCCAGACAGCTGTTTTGGTTACAAAACTTTCATTATTATTTCCATTTTTAAATTTGAGACAAAAAATGTAAATAAACTTTTCCTCTAACTATTAAAACCTAAATCATACCGAGCACACCCATTACATACATACAACAGAGTCAACGGGAAATCTTTCTGGACGGAACTGCTAGCTAGGCTGACACTGCCTCTGCACTCTAAAGCCCGCAGGAGGACACCTCTTGGAAGCAACAGTGTCCCTGCTCCATTCAGGGAGATAAGCACATGACCTCGCACACAAAGTGACTATCTACTGTTGCCGTTCCTCACCTCAGTCAGGATGTCAGCGGGAACGCCGGTGGCCATCAGGATGGTGCACAGCTGCTGCAGCAAGCCGCACTGGAACATGGCCTTCTGGCAGCTGCTGGTGGCCCCGGGAGGGTTGGTGGGAGACACCAGCACCCGTACAAGCTGCGGAAGAGAGAAAACACCATTTGTCTTTTAAAGATCCAGAAAGAGTGGAGACGAATCTGGTCCAGGTGAACAGGAGATCTGTAGGATGCATCCCTTGCTTGCTTGGCCAGACCTAGGTGCGCGCGCCTTCGTGCTGCCATGGCAACTGTTCAGGACCAGTGCACACCACATCACAGCACCAACTGCCCTGGTCAGGTTTGAATCCCAACCCACAAGTACAGCACTGGTGACACAGCATACATTCAATAATGAAAAACAATTTGTTACAGGGTGGCAGACTTAGCGAAGTAAGGATGAACTACCTAATAACATGGCCAGTCTGAGAATAGTACAATAAACCTCCCTGAAGCTGGAAATATTTACAGAAAGACAAAAACTCACACCTGGAGACACAGCAGAAGACTCGTGCATTAGGTGAGGGGCTGGCCTCGCTAACTGCTACACTCATTAAATCCCTATAATTCTACAATTCCTCTCAACCTCAGCATCAGATTTCAGAAACATAAAAAAGTGGGCCCAGGCCAGGCATGGTGCTGCATGCCTGTAATCCCAGCACTCAGGAGACAGACGCAGGAGAACTGGTTCAAGTTTGAGGCCAACCTAGGATACACAGTGAGTTCAAGGCCAGCCTGGACTACACAGCAACACCCTGTTCCGCCCACCCAGAAAAAAGTGGGCCCAAAAGACTATATAGGCACAGTTATAGATCATATATATATATAAATAAAGGGCAGCCTGGGAACAAAGTGAGACCTCAGTCTCTCTAAGAAAACCAAACCAAACCTTAGGCAGATCAATTCCACTTTTTGACAGCTTAGAATTCAGCTGTGATTATAACTAGGACGCATATGAGAAACAGGAAAATGCTGATCCACTTCCTTCGGTGTACCACAGAGGACCTAGAGTTCCAGCCACCGGAACACAGCCACAAAGACAGAGCACTCGCAGGACAACCTGTGTCTCTGAAGTCATGAATACATCAACCACTCAGACTGAGTTCATCTCAGCCCCTGGCTTTGAGAGTTACGGTCTCTACTAGCCTAAGAGAGGACAGCGGTTTGTTGTTGTTGTATTGGGGAGTGAATCCAGCGCTTCTGCACTAAACTACATTCCCGGCTCTTTTTATTTTTTAACTTGAGATAGGACCTTGCTAAGATGCCCAGGTTGGACTGGAACCTTCTATCCTCCTGCCTGAGTCTCCCAAGTAGTTGGAATTACAGATGTGTGCCACCAAGTGAGGAAAGCTTTAATAACTTGGGCAATGTTAGTTAGTGTTAAGGCTTACATCTAGATGTCCCTTCAAAAGCCTCATGCGCTCACAGGTAGGGCTTTAGGGAGGTGCCCGGGTCATGGGTGTGTGATTCAGCATTTGTCCACTGATGGGTTTATCACTGGTGTGATGCTGGGAGGTGAAGCCTGGTGGGAAGAGGTGGGTCACCGTGGGCACGGTCTGGAATGGGGTGTGTGTGTTATCCTTCCTGCTCCCTTGATCCCACTGCTTCCCACTGCTGTGCCATGAGCTGTCTCTCCTCCACTGTGCCCCTCTGCCATGCCATCCTGCCTTGTATCCAGTCTCTACAAACTGTGAGCCAAAATAAACCTTTCCTCCTTTAAGCTGTGGGGTGTTGGGCATTGTGTCTCAGCAACGCTAAACTAAGACTTCTTCTGAGACCAGGTCTGACAGTGTTGCTGAGGTGGGCCTGGACTCCTGGCTCAAGGGTGCCTCCCCCGCTCAGCCTCCTTAATGCAGGCTGGGGCTTCGGGTGGCTACCACCATGCCTGGCACAGATTATTCACTTTTTCAAAGTAAAAAACAAAGACCCAACTCACTATGCAACTGGAATACTATATTTTTCTGTATACGCTACACTCCATTAAACAAACTTGAACTTATCCTCTAATGTAAAACCCATCAGGAAACTGTATATCTGGATTTGCTTTAAAATAATACAATAGGGCAAGCGAGAGGAATAAAAGATCAAACAGAACTGTGAGACACTAATATCAAAGCTGGGGTGGATGGCAGGGGATCTCTCCCTCCCTCTGAATATAACTGGAAATTTCCATATTAAGATAGGTTTTTTAAAGCCCGCCTGAAACTTAGTATCTATGACTTATCGAATGCAATCGATTTTCTCTTCTTTGAAAGAATCATCATGGTAAAATTCTTACCATGTTTGCGTCTAAGGGGAGTACACCATTTACCTGTAGCATTAGATGTAGATTTGTCACCTTCTGTGCAGACCAACCTGAATTCTCATCTCCAACTTCAAACCAAGGTTTCATGCGTTAAATATATGAGCCTTCTTTAAAAAAATTTTGATTTGAATTGTTGTTTTTTAACAAGTTTTGGAGCAAAATCAAACAATCTTCGACGACTATGCCTGGGGAGAGAATGTAAAATGTAGTGTTAAGTCTGAAAAAAGCTGAAGGAAAATTCAATGGCCAACACTGGAAGAAAACTGTACTGTATTTCCACACCTAGCACCTCTCAGGGTGGCAGGGCAAATGCCAGTTCAAACAGACTCCCAAGCACAAAGGCTGCAACCTGTCTGCTCTTTCTTAATCTCTTGACTTCTATGTCCAACCACCCACTCACCACAGCAACTCTCACATTTTTCATTGAAATCCAAGATTAAAGGTCATTTTTCAGTAACAATTATCACGGCCCAAGGACTAGGTTAGGGTCCCCAGCTGTGCTTGTCCTGCAGTGGTTCTCTTCATTATCAGGTAGTGTGTGTCTGCACAGATGGTAACTCACAGGCACAGGACAATGTGGACACCCGCTTCCTTTATCTCGCTGGCACAGACAGCAACAGAGCAAACAGAGCATCAGGTATCTACGCGGTAGCTAACCATTAACACTCACTAAATGACTCTCTCCGCTCTTCCGTGATCGCTAAGAAGCACCGGCCACTGTTGTCTCTGTCTCCTGAGACCGCCTTCCCTTGGCTTCTCAAACATGGTTCTCACCTGCTTTTCCTTCTCTCTCTCAGGCCGCTCCTCAGGCTACTTTTCACAGTTCCTGTCCTCCACTGTTGAACCCTCTTCCACTTCTCTGCTGACAACAGTCCTGACTCTGGGGCAGCTCCATCCTCACTGCTGTACCCACAGTGGATACTTCCAAGCTGAGTGCTGGAAGGATTTCCCTGTCCTTCACGAAGCAAGCTGGACTGCTAAGCCCCTCCCGTGCCCACACTTTGGCTCCCACTTGTTGGCATGCCTGTCTACAACGTTCAATTACTTTAAAAAACAGACTATTTTTCTAGTCACAGAGAACTGAGTATAAAGTTTCTACCTACTCTCCCCCTCCTTTTTTCCCTTTATGAACAGCTTGCACTAGTAGTGTGGTACATTCAGTGTCCTACATTTGTTTCAACTGGTCAACAAGTATCAACGCTATGACTCAAGTCCATAGTTTGGATTCAGGTTTGCCCTTATGAACCCTCTGCAGTTCTATCAAGTTCTATGAGTTTTAACAAATACATAATCGTCAGTGTCTACCATTACAGTTTCATACGGAATAGTTTCTCTGCCTTAAAATATCCTGTGTTCCACCTATTCATAACCTCCTCCCCTACCCCTGAATCCCCGGATAACTAACAATCCACTGCGTCTATAGTTTTGCCTTTCCCAGAATGTTATATAGTTGGAATTACTTAGTAATATGTGTTTACGTTTCCTCTGCGTTATGTTTGTGGTTTGCAACTCTTCTTTTTATTGTGAATATCCCACTGTATGGATTACTACAGTTTGTTTATCCATTCACATACTAAAGGACATCTTGGTTGCTTCCCAGTTTTGGCAATTATGGATAAACATTCACATGCAGGCTTTTGTGTAGATATAAGTTTTGAACTAATCTGGATAAATATCAAGGAGCATGACTTGGATCAAATGGCTATACCATGTTTAGCTTTGTAATAAACCGCCATGCTGTCTTCCGAAGTGGGTTTCTACCATTTCACACCCCACTGGCAACGTCTGAGTTTCTGTTCATACACAACCTCACCAGCACTTGGTGGCGGCATCCGCATTCTTCGTTTTCACCATTGTAACAGATACGAGGCGATGTCTTATTTAACGAGTTCCCTAAGACCTACGGTCTTGAGCATCTATTCGTATGTGTACTTGTCTTCTGTGTATCTTCTTTGGTGAGGAATCTGTTCAGATCTTTTGCCCATTTTTAATTGGCTTGTTTTCTAATTGCTAGGTTTTAAGAGTTCTTGGTATATTTGATTTAAAGTCCTTTCTCAGACGTATGTTTTTACAAATATTTTCTCCCAGTCTGCCGTCTGTCTTCATTCTCTTAACGATGTCTTTGGCAAAGCAAGTTTTCAATTTTAATGAATTTTAAGCTTGAATCTAAACATTTAAAAATTTACCAATTTTTTTCTTTTTTTCTTTATTTTTTGGGTACCGGGGGGTCGACCTCAGGACCTCACGCACCAGCAGGCACCTGTGCCGCTCAGCGATATCACCAGCCCTTTTCTCGTATGTGGGTTCTGGGAGTCGAACTCAGGCCCTCGCGCTTGCCAGGCAGGCGCTTACGCCGCTGAGCCATCTCACCCGCCCCCCCCAATTTTTTCTTTCAAGGATCGCGCCTTGGTACCATATCTAAGAGCCAGTTGTTTTTGTTCACAAATTCACTGTGCTAGTTCATTGGTTATTAATGAAATGTTATATAAACTGGCAATGTGTAAATGTGAAAACAGAGGTTATTTTTATGAAAACTAAATATAAATCTTTGACAAAACTCAAGGAAGCAAATCATTAAAAACAGCTGTCTAGTGAAGTAGGTAATACAAATCTGAAATACAGGGAAGAACTGTAAAAAGACTGAGAGCCTGCACTCCATTTCAAAGAGACCGAAATGCAAATCCTACAGGACAAATGCAGGGGTAATGAGTACAGAGGAGACGAGAACCCGAAGCAGCAGACCCACATACTCAGAAAAAGTCCGGGCCCTAACTCAAAGTTAGTATGTAAAATGTACACTTTTATTTTACTAATTTAACTTACTGTTTAATGTACACATTTTCATACTTTTTAGGAGTCTCTGATTGGGCCTGTCCTGGTCTCCCAGTGAAAGGCCTCATCCAAGGCTCTTCACGTCCTACGAGGAGCACTGTACCCACCTCGTCTCCACGAAACATGTTCTGCACTAAAGCCTGCATTCCAACTGGCAGGCCTTTGCTCCAGGGTACCCAAAGCGACTTCTAAAGCCTTGAAGGTCCCTGTCACTTACAAAGAACCATTGCTCTCTGTTGTAACAAACCTGAAGTCAGCTAATTCCACATGGCTGTAAAACCCGTTTCCCTCAAGCACCTCCCAAAATGTCCACCCCTCTGGCCATCTGTGCTCTCCTATTTTCACTCTGTGTTTGGTCTACTTCATTTATTTATTTATTTTCATTTTAAAGAGAAAAAAAATAAGTAAATAAATAAAACAAAAAAGAACAACATTTCAAAACAACATAACAGGAGGGCAACAATGGTTAATACATTATGCATTATCTTTAAATTACTTACTCAGGGTACAAGATATCAGCATTCAATTGTCTAAACATTACTGGCATAAACCTTTCTCTTCAATGAACTAAGCAAAATTAGTAGTGTATCTATCTTAACCATCTTATATATAAATACAATTTTTTTTTTTCCCTTCTTTCTTTTCCCCATTCCCCCATCCCAGACTCTTTCCTTCTGACCAGTTTCTTTCTGATTCATCATATCTATTATACATTTTGGATCTTATTTAATCTTTCAGTTTCTCACACTAGGGAGACAATACGATGTTTGCACATGTGCGTCCAGTTAATTTCACTTATGAGTATTTTCTCGAGTTGCATCCATTTACCTATAAAAGTCTCCAGTTTATCCTTCTTTATGGCTGAGTAGTACTCCATTGTATAAAAATACCACATCTTTTTTATCCATTCCTCGGTTGATGGGCATTTGGGTTGCTTCCAAGATCTGGCTATAACAAATTGTGCTGCTATAAACATGGGTGCACATATATCACTGTGGTATGATATTTTTAATTCTTCTGGGAGGATACCCAGAAGGGGAATAGCTGGGTCAAATGAGACCTCCAATTCTAGTTTTTTGAGGAATCTCCACACTGATTTCCATAGTGGCTGTACCAGTCGACACTCCCACCAACAGCGGAGAAGGGTTCCTTTTTCCCCTCTAGCATTTGTTATTAGTTGATTTCTTTATAGTAGCCATTCTTTCTGGAGTGAGATGGTATCTGAGTGTTGTTTTAATTTGCATCTCTCGAATGACTAGTGATGGTGCACATTTTTTTGTATATTTATTTGCCATTTGTATTTCTTCATCTGAGAAATGTGTATTCATCTCAGATGCCCATTTTTTGGAGTGGGTCTTTAAATTTGGGAGGTCTGATTTTTTTGAGTTCTTTATATGTTCTCGATAGTAATCCTTTGTCTGAGGAACAGCTGGCAAACATTTTTTCCCAGGTTGTGGGTTGTCTCTTCACTCTGTTTGTGGTTTCTCTTGCTGTGCAAAAGCTTTTTAATAAGATGAGATCCCAGTTGATTCTTTGGGATAGTTCCTGTGTGGTTGAGGTTTTATTCATAAAGTCTTTGCCTACACCAATGCCTTCAAGGGTTTTACCTATCCTACCTTCCAGCAGATTTAATGTTTGTTTTAATATTTAGATCTCTGATCCATTTTGAATTTAGTTTAGTGCATGGTGAAAGATATGGGTCTAGTTTTAATCTTCGGCATGTGCAGAGCCAGTTTTTCCAGCACCGTTTATTAAAGAGGCTATCTTTCTTCCAGTGAATGTGTTTGGCACCTTTGTCAAAGATAAGGTGGCTTAGTATGTCTGGAGTTGTTTCTGCATCTTCTAATCTGTTCCATTGATCAGGTCTGTTTTTTTTGCCAATACCACACTGTTTTTATCACAGTAGCTTCATAGTATAATTTCAAATCAGGGATTGTGATTGCCCCCTGCCTTGTCTTTGTTGCCCAGGATTGCCTTTGCTATTCTACGTCTCTTCTGATTCCAAATGAATTTTAGGATTGTTTTCTCTAATTCTGTGAGATATGCTGTTGAAATTTTGATTGGAATTGCATTAAATCTGTATAACAATTTTGGAAGTATGGCCATTTTCACTATATTGGTTCTTCCTATTCAGGAGCAAGGGATATCTTTCCATTTTCTGATATCCTCTTCAATCTCCTTTTTCAGAGTACTATAGTTTCCAGTGTAGAGGTCTTTTACATCCTTTGTGAGATTGATTCCTAGGTATTTCATTTTTTTCGATGTTATTGTGAAAGGTATCGTTTCCTTAATTTCTCTTTCAGTAAGTTTGTTATTTGTGCACAGAAAGGCTATTGATTTTTGAGAAATGACTTTGTATCCAGCTACACTACTGAATTTGCTTATTAAATCTAGCAATTTTTTAGTGGAGTTTTTGGGGACTTCTATGTAGAGTATCATGTCATCTGCAAATAATGATAATTTAACTTCTTCCTTTCCAATCATTATTCCTTTTATTTCTTTCTCTTGTCTAATTTCTCTGGCTAAAGTTTCCAGGACTATGTTGAATAAGAGTGGGGACAGCAGACATCCTTGTCTTGTTCCTGATTTTAGAGAGTTTTCAGTTTTTGTCCATTTAGTATGATATTGGCTGTTGGTTTGTCATAGATAGCTTTTATCAGATTGAGATAAAGACCATCTATTCCAATTTTCTGTAGGGTTTTTATCATGAACAGGTGCTGGACTTTGTCAAAAGCTTTTTCTGCATCTATTGATATGATCATATGATTTTTGTCTTTGGTTCTGTTAATATGGTGTATTACATTTATTGATTTACATATATTGAACCATCCCTGCATCCCTGGGAGGAATCCAACTTGGTCATGGTGTATAATCTTCCTGATGATTTGCTGCATTCTGTTTGCCAGTATCTTATTAAAGATTTTTGCATCTATGTTCATTAGGGAGATTGGCCTGTAGTTCTTTCTTAGTTAGGTCCTTCTCTTGTTTTGGTATCAGGGTAATGCTTGCTTCCAGGAATGAATTTGGGAGTACTGCTTCCCTTTCGATTTCATTAAAAAGTTTGAGAAGTAGTAGTGTTAGGTCTTCTCTATATTTCTTGTAGAATTCGGCAGTGAATCCATCAGGACCTGGGCTTTTCTTTGTTGGGAGGTTTTTATTTTTTTTTTTATTTTTTTTTTTTTTTGTGGGTACCGGGGGTTCGACCTCAGGACCTCACGCACCAGCAGGCGCCCGTGCCACTGAGCGATATCACCGGCCCCTTTTACGTATGTGGGTTCCGGGAGTCGAACTCGGGCCCTCGCGCTTGCCGGGCAGGCGCTTAAGCCGCTGAGCCATCTCACCGGCCCTGTTGGGAGGTTTTTAATTACATCTTTGATTTCATTGGTTGATATCAGTTTATTTAGTATTTTTATATCTTCTTGATTCAGCTTTGGTAATTCATACGTATCTAGGAATCTGTCCATTTCTTCTGCATTTTCTTTCTTTTTTTTTTCTTTTTGGTGGGTACCAGGGGGTTGACCTCAGGACCTCGCGCGCCAACAGGCACCCGTGCCGCTGAGCGATATCACCGGCCCCTTTTTCGTATGTGGGATCCGGGAGTCGAACTCAGGCCCTCGCGCTTGCAAGGCAGGCGTTTACGCCGCTGAGCCATCTCACCAGCCCCTTCTTCTGCATTTTCCATCTTAGTAGAATATAAATTTTCAAAATAGGTATAGATGATCTTCTGGATTTCTGCAGGGTCTGTTGTGATATCGCCCTTTTCATTTTCAATTGCATGGATTTGAGTCTTCCTTTTTTAATAATGTTGGATAAGGGTTTGTCAATCTTATTTATTCTTTCAAAGAACCAACTCTTTGATTCATTGATTCTTTGTATTGTTTTTTTAGTCTCCAATACTTTAATTTCTGCTCTGATCTTTATAATTTCCTCCCTTGTATGAGCTTTTGGCTTAGCCTGCTCTTCTTTTTCTATAAGTTTGAGGTTCACCATTAAGTTATTTGCGCTTGTTCTATTTTCCTGATATAGGAATTTATTGCTATAAATTTCCCTCTTAGGACTGCTTTCATTGTATCCCATAAGTTCCAGTATGTTGTACTGTCATTATCATTCAGTTGTAGAAAGTGTCTAATTTCTTCTTTATCTGTGACCCATTGGTTGTTCAGGAGGGTGCTGTTTAATTTCCATGTGTTTAGGAAGTTTTTGTGATTTCTTTTGCCATTGATTTCTAATATCATTGCACTATGGTCTGATAATATGCATGGGATAATTTCAATTCCTTTGCATTTACTCAAGCAGGTTTTACGAGGGAGTATGTGGTCTATTTTGGAGAACATGCCATGTGCAGCTGAGAAGAATGTGTATTCTGATGTTGTGGAGTGGAACACTCTGTAGACACCTACTAACTCCATTTTTTCCAAAGTTTGGTTCAGTTCTAATATTTCATTATTGATTTTTTGTCTAGTTGATCTGTCTTTTTGTGACAGTGGAGTATTGAGATCCCCAAATATAATTGTATTAGAGCTTATTTGATTTTTCATGTCCTTTGATACTTGTTTTATATAGTTGGGTACACTGGTATTTGTTGTATATATATTTATGATCGTTATCTCTTCCTCTTGGATTGTTCCCTTTACAAGGATGTAATGACCATCTTTATCTCTCTGAATCATTCTTGGCTTGAAATTCACTTTGTCTGCAAAAGGAATAGCTACCCCTGCTTTTTTCTGGGTTCCTATCACATGGAGTATTGTTTTCCATCCTTTGACTTTCAGTCTATGAATTTCTTTCTGAATTAAATGTGTTTCTTGTATACAGCATATTTTTGGATCTTGCTTCTTGATCCATTTTGCCAATCTGTGCCTTTTGATTGGTGAATTGAGACCATTAACATTGATGGTTAAAACTGGTATGTATTGACTTATACCTGTCATGTTATTTTCCTGTTGTTGGTTCCCCCTCTATTTTTCCCCCCTCCCTGTGTTTAGTTATCTGTCCTGCCGGGTGGATTCCTTCTGTTGGGGTTCCTGGAGTTGTAGTCCTTGTTACCTCCTTCTAGAATGTCCTTCAGAACATTTTGAAGTGCTGGTTTGGTGGTCATAAATTTTCTCAGATGTTCTTTGTCATGGAAGTATTTTATTTCTCCATCAATTTTGAAAGATAGTTTTGCGGGGTACATCAATATGGGGTGAAAGTTATTTTCCTTTAGAGCTTGAAATACATCATTCCAAGCTCTTCTTGACTTGAGAGTTTGTGCTGAAAAGTCCGCTGTGATTCTGATGGGCTTTCCTTTACAGGTGATTTGTCTCTTTTCCCTAATAGCTTTTAAGATTCTGCTCTTCTGTTGAATTTCTGGGATCTTGACTATGATATGTCTGGCTGAAGATTTTTTTTTTGATCATGGCTAGTTGGAGTTCTATAAACCTCATTTATAGGAAGATCAAATTCTTTTTCTCTACCAGGGAAATTCTCTGTGATAATGTCTGTGAACAGGATCCTGATGTCATTTATGCTATCTCCTGCTTTTTCATTGATTCCAATTAATCTTAAATTATTTCTCTTTGTGTCATCTAGCAGCTGCTGGATTAATTTTTCATGATCCCTTGTTATTTTTAAGAATTCTTTCTTTTCACGATCACTAATCGCAAGCCTGTCTTCTATATCTGAGATCCTGTCCTCACACTGCCTTTATCTGCTACAAATACTTTCAATGGAATTTTTGTTCTCCTGGATATCTGCTTGAATGTGCCTTATGGATTCCATTTCTTTCCTATGCTGAGCATTCATGGCTTCCATCATTTTCTTAAGCTCGTCTATTTTTTTGTCTGTGTCTGCTCTAGCGTCCTTAAGCATGGTCTTCATTGTGGACATTATCTCTGCAGTTACCTGAGAAATTATTTCCGATTTAAATTTTTCCAGAGCCTCATTCAACTGCTTTGTTGTTACCACTTCAGAGATGTCAGGTGGGTGGCTTTCGGTTTGTTGCACCTCATTGCCCCCTGGGTTTGCCTTTGGTGAACTGGATGTGTGGGGTTGAATCTTGTTTAAGTGTTGTCTCATTTTCTTTTCTTTCTTTAGTTTAATTCCTGGGGTGATGTTTGTAAATTACCTATAGTAGGTTGCTTTACTGCTAGTGTTTAAAATCCTTAGGAGATGACTACTTCTTTGTGGTATCTTCCAGGCGTAGTTTATTTTTGCGTTTTGAGCCTGCTGCAAGATCCTACCTCTTCAATTTGTTGGGTATGAGAAGTTGCTGCCTGTTTGGCCCAGTCCTTGGTTCTTTGGTAC
This sequence comes from Erethizon dorsatum, assembly GCA_028451465.1. Taxonomy (NCBI): domain Eukaryota; kingdom Metazoa; phylum Chordata; class Mammalia; order Rodentia; family Erethizontidae; genus Erethizon; species Erethizon dorsatum. Next base: position 111,906,601 of record CM051832.1, on the reverse strand, counting down.
TGTGCCACTGTATTTTCTGTGACCCTTAGTCAATCTCAGCCATGGAATACCAGGAAGAAAAGCTGTTTAGAACAATTATGTCACTTTTGGCTATAATGGTACCTAAAGCATCAAACACAGCCTAGAAAATGACAGTCTGAGCTAACCAGTTATTTGCCACTTTTAACCATATAAAGTAGAGTTGTGGTTACATAACAAAATCTAAAACACACCAGAAAAATTATATGCAGTATATAAGTCCTTAATATGTCAATTTTGCCCTCAGGAGTTTAAATTTAAAATGAGTTAAGGAGGAAATAGAGAATTGGGAGAAGAGGAAGGAATTAGACGTATGGCAGGAGGACCAAGAGGGATCCCATTAACATTGGGAAACTGGTGTAGAGGACTGGTGGGAAAAAGAGAAGGAAGGGATAAAAGGAAGAACAGATGAGAATCACAATCACAAGGAGGTTAGAGGCTGTTTACACTCATATAAAAACCAGATAGAATAATGAAGGAAAGAGCAAACAGAGAAACAAAAACAAAAACAAAGACAAAAACAACAAAACAAGCAAACAAAGGAAACCCCCCCACACACAAAAAAAGAACACCTCCACCAGAACAAAAATGAATGAGAGAAAAAGAGAAAAAAAAAAAAAAAAAAGAATCAGTTCCAGGTTTTGACTCTGCTGTAGGCAGGCACCGTGTGGTGACAGAGTCCTGTTCCGTGCAGGTCCGTCCCAGCGAGCCAGGAGCAGCCCCTTGGTGGGGCAGTGAGCAGTAGCCTGTATTCTCTGGCAGAGACCAGTTTCATTCATCTGCCACCATCAGCACACATTCCGCGGGCCTGAGAGCCGTGGTGCCGCGCTGTTTCGCTGCCCCCCACACAATGGCACCCGGCCAATCGCTCTCTCGCGCGGGACGGCTGCGCCTCCGAGGCACTCACCGCCAGCCAGCGCGGTCCTTCCCGCTCCCCTGCACCGCCGCTGTCTCGCGTTCCTCCGCTGAGGCCCCCAGGGGCACCGGCTGTCACCGTGGGTCTGTAGATTTGAAGTTCTGTCGTGCTGTGATTCCTGGCACAGGGAGAAGTCGCCCGCGGTCTCCTCCTTCCTCTTCCTCGAAACCACTCTTCACTCGCTCCGTGGGTGCCGAACTGCACCTCACAACTTTCCTGGGTCCAGGGGAGCCACCTCCCTCTCTCCTGTGCTCTCCCAGTCACTATATTCCGGTGGCCATATGGCAACTTTTAGAGAGTTTCGCTGCCTGCGTCTTACAAATCCGCCATCTTTTTTCCAATTCTGGTCCTCCATTTAACCTCCTTTCGAAGTCTTGCAGGATGCTGCCTGGAAACCTCAGACACTGGTTAAGATCATCTACGGTGTCCTCAGTGACTTCCTGAATGCTCCTTGTCTTGAGCGTTCATCCTGTGAGAGTCCCACATAAGGGCAGCTCGCTCTCAGCTGCTTGAGCCTCACAGCTGGGAGGCCGAGTCTCTGATCTTGCAGCCAGGTGCTTCCTCTACCTGATTCTAACAAACTTATTTCCTGGAGGCTGGGGTTACCTGGCTGTGCCATCTCTCACTATCACAGTCACATAATGAATCTGCATTCACCACCCTTCCTTCCCTGAAAACATCACTGTTGAGTCATCTTGCTCAAAGTCTCCTTTTCTAAGTCCTGCTATCACTATTAATAATTTTAATGTCAACTACAACCCAAATGACACCTGGACCTCCTAGTTCTGTGGCCTCCCTTCAGTGACAATTCTCAATCTTCTACCAAAACCTCCTATCTTTCTGGCTAAAGCACCCTCCCCTTATTTGTTCTAAGGCGTCCCTGAGACTTTCAACCCATCAATCAAATGCTGCCTTCTCTTTTAAAAAAAATTCCTTTCTATCTTTACTTCCTTCCCTGCCTAGCTTAGCTGATACAGATCTTCGTTTTGCCCACTCCACAGACCATCTGCTAAGTTCCCTTGTTTCACTGTCATTTCATAAAACTTTCCTGGAAAAGCCCAAGCCCTGTGAAACACTGACTTTTTCTGCTACCTCTGTACCAAGGCAGCTGGGGTGCAGTGTCCGACAGTCATCCTAACCAAGCAGCAGCACTGCTGTGAATCCTGGTGGACGCTCTCCCCGGGCTCCCCGTCACTGGAGTCTTCCTCAGTCAAGCAGGGAACTCACGCCCCGTTCTCCAGAAGGCAACGTCCAACCTTCTCCCTCTATCACTCACCACGTGACTCTGCATCAACTCAACCTCTACCACCCATCCGGAAAGGGACCTGTGCCTTCTCCCACACCTTAGACAGACAGAGAAAATGTGGCACAGCAGTACTTGAAGACGTAGAGCTAGGGTTTTCCAGAAATGATGAAAGATGCCAACTTGCATTACAGAAGCCTAACGTCAAATGAAAAGGAAGATGAAATCCACCTTTAACACACCACAGTGAGACAAAGTGTGTGCCCAGTTCACCCTCCAGGTGTTTGCCCCAGAAGCCGACGATTCTGTGAGCACACAAGCAGTCTCTTCATACACTCTACCTCTGTCACTGCTCCCTTCCTCTGTGATGATGTCCAGGAGTCTCTCAAAAGCATTTTCAAAGGCAACTATTTTCTGAATCGCACCATTGCTTCTCGTCAGTGCCTGAAGTAATAAGACACCCTAAGAGAGAAGAAAAACAATGTCCAATGGGGTACATTTACAAGACATCTTAAAATTAATATAAAAACCACAAAACTTTAGAACTGGCAGGAATTTCCCAAGTTCAACTCCTTCATGTACAGGGAAAACAAGGATTGAGAAGTAATTTGCCTCCCCGAGGTTATAAATCTCAAAGGCACAGTGCCTTGCCTAGATACCACATCTACAGCTCCTAGGTCTGTTCTCTTTTCACCAGGGGATATAAACACCCAATTCTCCCCATTCCTCCGTCACCACGCAGCACTCACTGTGCCCACTGGGCGGAGCTGGGTTAGATCTTTCCCAGGAATGCGACTGTACCTGCTGCTCGACATTGAGAGCACGGCCACAGTCCGGCAGAGAAAGTCAGAAATTCTTGTAGACATTTGGCCCTCAACTCCAAAACTTGATTCCAAGTCGAAAGACAAAAGAAAGATGAAAATTCACACTTGCTGAATGTGATGTCAGCACAGGACAGTTCCCAGAAATCTCTGCCTCTACCTTCTCAGTTTTCTCAGCTTTCGCTACGCTGGGTTTAGTTTATTTGGCTACTTCTTTATCATTCTAGAAAAATCACTTTTCTGCTTATTACCCATTTCTGCTTATTTCAGTAAAAACAACAAGTACTGATGAACCATAAGTATCTATGATGGTCAAAGAGACAGCAAGAAGTTTATGAAAACAAGCACAAATATTACGTCAGAAGAAGAGGAATGGTGAGCAGTCAGTTCAAAGGTCCCCCAGAGCCAACCTGCTGCCGGTGGCTGCATGGAAGGAAGGGGCATTCAGCACCATGTCCGCTCTGCTCGCCTTCCTGCCCACGAGGTCGGCACACCGAGCCCAGGGCGAAGGCGGGTGGGGCCTGCAGAGGCAGTCTGTCTCCCACCCACCTGCCAACGGAGCTTAACTGCAACACCGGCAGGAGGAGGCAGTGGAGGAACAGTGCTGGGGCTCTGAGATTGGCAAAATGAGTTTGAAGCCTCACTGCCCTGCTTACGTGCTGTGTAACTTCAAGCGAATGACAGAAGTGCTGCCTCTCAGTACATTCGTGTGTAAAACAGGCAATGACAGCATTTTATGGGGTTCTTAAAGACTAAGAGGTAAAATGAATTCCACAGAACCTACTATATTTTGGGTTCTAAATATATGTTAGTTTCTTTCCCCCTTATCCTCTTGAAAAGATTTATTGAAACCATAGAAAATATGACTGTAAGACATGTAAAACAAAAATCTAGACATTACAACAAAATAGAACTCAATTCCTAATCATAAAACTAAGGAGGGCCAACATACATAGACGATCATTTTATCCGTCTCAAAAACTGAGGGGAGGGTCAGTGAGATGGCTCAGTGGCATAAGCACCTGCCTGGCAAGCGCAAGGTCCTGAGTTCAATTCCCAGTAGCCACATAAAGGAAAAAAAAGGACCGGTGATATTGCTCAGTGGCACAAGCACCTGCTGGCAAGCGCGATGTCCTGAGGTCGACTCCCAGTACCCACATTAAAAAAAAAAAACAACAAACAAACAAACAAACAAACAAACAAAAAACTGAGGGGAAAAATGGTTAGGAACAGAAAGCAAAGAGAGGAAAGTTAAAACAGTAGATAATGCAGTTATATACATGAAGATGGGATTAGAGCGGTAGAAGGCTTGCTTCACATGTAAGACCCTAAGTTTGGTTCCCAGCACCATTAAAAAAAAAAAAGCCAATTTTATATCTGAAAAGTAAAATAAATGGTAATGGTATTAATCAAGGCAAGATACCCAAAATTCCTAGTAGATGGATGCTCACAGTAAGACAATTCTTGCCAGGTATGGTGGTGCATTCCTATACTCCCAGCACTCAGGAGGCTGAGGTGGAAAAACTGCAAGTTCCAGGCCAGCCTGGGCTACATAGCAAGTTCAAGGCCAGCCTCAATTACACAGTGAGACCCTACATCAACATCTCCCCACAAGACAATTCTTGTATTTAAATATTAAAGAATAAAAATGGCTAGGCTTGGTGGTGTATACCTATAATCTGAGAGGCTGAGGCAGGAGGACCACAAGTTTGAGTGAATTAGTGAGACCATGTCTCAAAGTAAAATATAAAAATGGGTGGGGGATATAGCTCAGCATGAAGGTCCTGGGCTCAATTCCCAGTACCACCACCACCAAAAAAAAGTATTTCTCATGAGCTATATTTACTATATAACTTTAGCTTCTATAATATTGCATGATACATCTATCATAAAATTTTATGTAAGTTAAAAAATTCTCTACATGAAGCAGAAGCTAATAGCTTTGTTTTTGCTTTGGCACTAACCAGTCATGAAGCTAAGAGCAGTGAAATGACTTTCGGGAGAACTTCAGAGAGAGCAGGGCCTGGAAGCACAAGAACATGAATGAGACCAACTACCAAGAACACGTCACTCGGGTTCAGTGGCCCCGGGCGTCTCCCTGTAGACACGGAGACTTAACTGGCTTCACAGGACCTTTTAGCTCAGTGGTGGCGAACCTACGGCATGCATGCCACACAGGCTGTTTGTGTCACCAAAAGCTCTAAAAGGTTCACCATCACTGCTTTAGCTCCAGAGTTTAAGAAGATTTTTTCCGCCTGCTACCTCCATCTAGAGAGTACAGAGGTTTTGGTTTCTCTGTGGTGCTGGGGACTGAACCCAGGGCTCTATGCGTGCTAGACCAGGCTGAGCCACATTCCCAGCCCCAGTGTGACTCAGTTTTCACCAAGCTGAGGAAACAACAGAGAAAGCAGGTCAAGCAACAAGGTACGGTGTATGACATCAACACGAAATACTCGGGCCGGTGAGATGGCTCAGCGGCTTAAGCGCCTGCCCGGCAAGCGCGAGGGCCCGAGTTCGACTCCCGGAACCCACATACGAAAAAGGGGCCGGTGATATCGCTCAGCGGCACGGACGCCTCCTGGCGCGCGACGTCCTGAGGTCGACCCCCCGGTACCCACAAAAAAAAAAAAAAAAAAAAAGAAATACTCAAAACTTCGAGTCAGGGGTGTAGTTCAGTGGTGGGGCACTTGCCGCACATGTACAAGGACATGGGTTGGGTCCCCAGCAACCAAAATAGTAATAATAAAAAATATTCAAACCTATATGCAAGTACTAAAATAAATAAGAATGAAAAGCAACTCCAGGGCAAATCATGTTCTGCAGTCAAACAGAGGTTACCAAGGAAAATTCTTGGAAATACTTTGTGGCACTGCTTTGCAAAGTTACACAAACCTTCAGGGTCTGGGAAGGTTTCCTCTGCTCTCGAGAAAGAAAAGAGAATTCTGGAGGTAGAGTTCCGTGTCGATACAACCTTTCAGAAGAGGGGTAAGAAAGCCTAAACTTGTGGGAGGAAGATTTCTTTTTAACGTACTGAAGACTAGGGCCTTCTCACTGAACTATATCTCTAGCCCATTTTTATATTCTGATCTTGCTAAATCACTAAATTGCTAGCTGGGCCTGAACTTGTGATCCTCCTGCCTCAGCCTCCCAGTGCTACGATTACAGGCATGTGTCACCCACCTGACTATGAGTAATAAATTTCAAAAGCAAAATGGTTTGTCTAACCTCAAATACTGGGTAGACAGAAAACAAAGAAATAGTGTGGCCTTGTATACATAACCTAAAAAGACTGAGCAGTACTCAACTTTCCAAATCTCACTTCTTATGAGTCATGATAAGGGTCAACAATGATTTTATCTATAAAGAGAGAAAAAAGCTGCATATCCTTGGAGCTTTCAATGTAACTCACATCATTGCGTATAACTTCCCTGGAATCTGCTAGTAAGTCCATCAGTCTTGAAACACCTAGAATAGACAACCACGAGAAAAATACCAGTAGACCACAAAATACACTGATGCAAATAACAGTTTATAAGAGCACGATTTCAGTCACTTTGTCTAGAAAATGGCTCTTATTTTTAAACCAAAATTACAAAAAGAAGATAAATCACTTACCCATGGGACTGACTAGAATAATTTGTTGCACCTGAGGACCTAGTTGTTTTAAGAGCGAAGTCAGAAGCTTCACACCAGGCCAGCGAACATGGAAATCAAACTCCTACAATATAAGAATTTAAAATATTTAACATTTATAATGCACATTTTGAAGAAAAACATTCTTTCAATAGTGGTACCAGAAACTAGAAGTAAAAAATGGAAGTTAATAAACTTTTAAAAAGTAATTTAAGAAACAAAAAGCAGTAAAAATAGTAAAATTAAACTAACTAAAATATTAGTGATGGGATATAACAGCATTTTGCAAAATAGAAATAAGATACAGATAGTATTTTAACAGATTATATATTTCTTGAAATGTGTACCTGGGCCTCTTGCATGTATGTAGATGTATGATACCACAAATTTCACTACTTCTAAAGTATATTCAAGGGATGATTGAAATATACAGTAAATTTTTAAATAAAAATTTATTATAGTAAAAGATATATTGCCATTAATCTATCTCAAAATACCTTTCTTGCTTTAAAAACATCTCATCACTCTTGCCACTGTCTGAAGCAGTTCTAGAAGTCCTCTTTCGTGTCTTTATTTGTGATGAAAAATACGGTAAATGCTGCTCCTGGGTACCGTCCAATGGAAAGGAAAGCCGATAAAAACACAACGGTGTCCTCATCCACCTTATTCACCAGATCTGGTACCATTCAATTTCTGACTCTTTCCCAAACTCAAAATAACCATGAAAGGCAAACATTTTGAATGGATTCAGGATATCAAGAGGGCAGCCACAACAGCACAACTAAAGACACGGAAGAAGACTTCCGGAACTGCTTCAGAAAGTGGCAAGATCGCTGCAGCAAGTGTGCCTGAAGCAAGGGGGAGTATTTTCAAAGGCGGGGGGAGGGGGGATTACAATGTGTCTTTTTACTGTAATAAATTGTTTAGAAATTTTAACATTCACCATATTTCTGGATTATACCACATATATGTTGCTTCCCCGGTAACACCCCAAAAGGCAACAAAAGAAGCTCATTAAGATGACAAAATTATCAAGCTTCCATATTTACCTCCAATAAAGACAACAGGAGAGTGACATTTTCTTGTTGCTTAATGAAAATTTCTGTAAACTGGCTTCCCAAATCCTCACTTTGTCTTGTGGAATTTTCTTCTGTATTCAAACATAAAGAATTTCAACATGGTGCTATGTTATTTTAAAGTATCCTTTTATTGGAGAGCTAAGCAGAAATGATAATTTTCCTGATACCTGAACACTTCCACTCTGCAATAGTACAGCGGATAAGCACAATCTCAACTATGACAGAATGTTATATTCCTCGAATAACCTTCAAAGCCATTTCAACGTTTTTATTCTCTGAATGTTTAAATATGATACCCAAGGCATGTAAATATTCACGTATTTTTTTTAACGACACTAGATTAAGCTTCTATGAGGGCAAAGGAAACATCTGGGTGACAGAAATATTCTACCTTGAATGTGGCCATGGTTACACTATCATATCTTTTACCCAAACTCAGAAGATATACAACTTCAAAGTGCAGATTTATTTTATTTCTTTGTTTGTTTTTGTTATTTTGAGACAGGGTCTTGCTACGTAGTTCAGGCTGGTCTTGAACTCACTATGTAGCCCAGGCTGGCCTCAAACTCGCAGCGATCCTCCTGCCTCAGCCTCCCGAGTGCTGGAATTACAGGCATGCACCACACTCCTGGCAGTGCAGATTTTATTGTACATAAATCATAACTCACACCTTCTGTCCTAAAATACTGTTAAACAGACACAGTCCTTGCTGACTATTACTATCAAATAATTATAAAATTAAACCAATTATTTGAAGATTCTCCAGTATCTTTCTCACATATACCCTATAAAACTGACCACAAAAATCATAATCTTTTAATTTCTCATTTATATTTTAAAAGATTTTATATTTGTTCTTAACCCTTAAAAATCTTTATTGTTTCAATACAGTTTGTCAAAAACATAAAGGATCACTAAAAATGGAAGAAACAATGACCAAAGTAAACGCTTCCTTAAGACCTGTGCGCATTACAGAAGCCACTCGAAGATGGCAGAGACGCCCGTCCCTGTTCCCTCACCCACACCAGGGGCAGCTGACTGACCCCAGGGCTCTGGGCCCTGGAGCCCGTCCACAAGGGCATGGGGCTTCAGACAGCTCCGTTTAAATATGGGGTTCCAATATTAAAATAATGTAACACTGGGGGAAAACCCAGCAGACTCCCGAAACAGCACAGCAACAGCGCTGACAGTGATAACCTCATCTAATCACTGTGGTGGAAAAAGAAAAAAGACACTTGGTCAGGAAAACTGACCAAACACCAGATATGGCAGGCTGGTCTTCCAGAAACGCTAAGAAATACTTCACTGAAACAGCTCTTGTATCAGGAAGTAATTCACCATTTCTGAGCCTTAAAACTATACAAACGTGCTAATAAAAATTAAATTTAAAAAATTATCTTCATAGGGAGAAAGTAGTTTTAAAGAATGATGGTACTTGCATGCTGAGCATGGGCTGTCAGGGCAGGGATGGAAGCTGGGAGTTGGGTCAGCAGGCAGCAAGCGAGGCAAGGCGACAGTGGCTTACTGGGGTGGTGGTGTTCATAAAAACTGAGAGAACAGGATTTGCTGACACCCTGCACAGGAAGGCATGGGAAGAAAAGCAACAGGCGGTCCAAGGGGTCGCCACTGATGAGAAGGGAAACGCTGTCCACCAGCGAGGGGGAGGCTGGGAGCACAGGAAGACGTTCAGGCTTAGCTTCGAAAGTGTTAGATCCATGACACTGGACACGATCCCAAGTGCATCAACAGGCGGGCTCAGTACAGGAACGGATGCCAGTGGTGAGGACGAGACGGACACACATGGCAGAGTCACCACGTGAAGGGTGAAGTCACAGGACATGGTGACAACGAGCACCTACAAGAGACTCACAGCTAGCTTTGTACTGGTGAAAGACTATGTTTCCCCTTAAGCTGAGCAAGGAGGCAGTTTTAGTTATCACTGTCCTGAAGATTGAAATCAGTGCTGTAAGGCAGGGAAGACAGACAAGGTGCAGAGAACAGTGAAAAAGAAGGGAAAGTGTCTCTGTCCATAAATGACTGCATACGTGGGCTATCTACAGCATTACAGAAAAGGTCATTAGAATTCATAAGTGGACTAAGTGAAGTTACAGGATAAAAGGCCAGTATACAAAGTTAATTATATTTCTATATAATAAGCTATTAGAACAGCTAAAATTTTAAAAATAAAAATTTTATTTTTATTTTTGTGCCACGCCAATTGTTGGAGAGTATTTGTAAGAACTGGAACTCACACATTACTAGTGGGAACATAAATATACAACTGCTTTAAAAATGGTTTAGCAATTATGATAAAGTTAAACATAAACCTGCTATATTACTGAACCATTCTATCTCTAGGAATTTACTCAAGAGAAATGAAAGCATATATCCACACATGAACTGTACACGAATGTCTAACAGGATACCAAAAGCCTAAACTATAAAAGAAGAAAATTGATAAAATGAACCTAATCAAAATCTGGTAGCCAAAAACTAGAAATAACTCAAATCCCTACCAATAAAATGGATTTGAAACCTGTTACATATCCACACAGAAGAATACCATCCAGCAATAAAGAGGAACGAACAAACCACCGAGAGACAAAGTGGATGAAACTCAGAAAAATTACAATGAGTCAAAGAAGCTAGACCCTCCCCTAGAGCACATTATACAATCTAACTTACAAAAAATTCTACAAGAATGCAAACTAATTCACAGGGACAGAAAGTAAATCTGTGACTGAATGGGGCCAGGAAGAAGAGGGCTGGGTTATAAATAAGAACAGGGACCTCTGGACGAGGTCACTGCTCAGCTAGTGGTGGGGATGGCTTCGCAGTTATACACACACCAAAATTAATCAAACTGTGTGTATGTGCAGGTATTCTGGATCAACTATACTTCAACAAAGCCGTATGTGTGGAAGAAATTTTCAAGTAAGATGTGACCATGAGAGTATATAAATGCACATCTCAGTGTAAAGCTCTGGGTTGGCAACGTGTGTGTGAGAGTGGCAGGGAGAGAAATGGTGTTTGGAGTCACCGGCGTGCATGAAAGCACTAAGGGAGAGAAGACAGAAGGAAAAACTCTGTGCCCTGGTCATTCCAATAGTAACCATGGGAGAGGAAGAGGAAGACTGCAAAGGAGACAGAGAAGAGAGCCAGTGAGAGAGAAGAAAACCAGGGCACTGGGGACTGAGAAACAGGAAGAGAGGCCCTTGAGGACAAAGGAGTGGGGGTCACTGTTAGTGAGGACTTCACTGAAACGTAAAAGATGGAAAAAGGCAGGGCTTATGATAGCTCCAGAAAGTCAACTGTGTAACCAAATCCTGGTATTAATATTTTACCCTATATTTATTGTTTTCTCAAAAAATTGCATGCAATCCAACAAAAAGGTAGTTTTTGCATTTATGATTGTTTAGATTCTAAAAAAAAATCTACTTCATATTTTAATATAAAGAAACTATTAATCTTTCATCCTTTAAGGCTTTTTTCTGAGACAAGGTCTTGCTATTTAATGTAGGTTAGCCTCGAAGTCATAAGGATCCTCCTGCCTCAGCTTCCCAAGTGCTAGGATTATAGGCATGTGACACCACAACTGGCAGATTTTTTTAAAAGTCAGTGGTAGCTTCATAAGTATTGCTGGGCTGGTGAGATAGCTCAGCGTCATAAGCGCCTGCCTGGCAAGTGTGAGGTCCTGAGTTTGACTCCTGGTACCCACATAAAGGAAAAAATGGGCCGGTGATATTGCTCAGTGGCACAAGCACTTGCTGGCAAGCGCGAGGTCCTGAGGTTGACTCCCGGTACCCACATAAAAAAAACAAAGTATTGCTTAGGGAAGTAGTTACTAGTTCTACTTCAAAAAAAGGGTGAGGAGGAAATGAAAGGATGAAAACAAAAACAAAAGCAACTGAAAAGCTCTCATCATGATGCTGTATGATCACTGACTGGTTGAGGGCATTAAACTAAGGCAACAGAGGCTGACACTAAAAGCCTGATTTGTCATAAGGAGCCCTGACCCTCAGAAACAACTGGAACAGTCTGAAGGACGGTCTGCACTGTGATCGCAAGAAGGACTTCCTGCTTCCCTCTGGGAGCTCGTAACATTCTTCATCCTAATTACTCACACACATGCTGAAGTAAAGCCTCACTTGGCAAATTGTCAATTTCAAAGCTTAAAGGTGAATTTATGATTGGAGTTAAAAAGAGCAGGTAAACAGCAAGAACTGCTATCCTTCCCATTTGATTTGCAAGTTGATGGGAAGGTGGAAAGGGAGACTATGAAGACACAGACAAGCTCCAGGAATATGGGAGCTGACAAGACCTTTGGAAAATGCTCCTCTTCTGAATCAGCTTTGAAGAGGAGCCCTGATTCCCCATGTGGTAAACACCAGGCAGCCAATAAAATCTCAAGATTTGGTGGGGTAATAGGTCTTTTGTTAAAGCCAACCAAAAGCCTGATTAGCCACATTATATTGTAATCACACCAGGAACAAACATCTAGGCAGATTCTAGTAACATTATCTATATAAAAGCAGATAAGACAGAGAGCCACGTGGCCCACAGGGAACACATGTGGCAAGTGAAGAGCTCTCCACATACAGGAGGCATCTGTGTTCAGAAGACACTGGTCATGGTGGTGCCTACTGGCCCAGCTACTCGGGAGGCTGAGGTAGGAGATCCCTTTAGCTCCAAGTTTGAGGCCAGCTTGGGCTACACAGTGAGTTCCAGGCCAGTTTGAACTACATAGCAAGATCCTGTCTCTGAATCAATGAATGAATGAATGAGTGAACAGGAAAAGCATCAAAGGCCTGATGGAGTCATCCTAGAAATGGTTTTTCACATGCTGAAATGCTTCTCTGTAGGTAACTGCAAATGACTAACCTACAGGCATAAGCCTTGGTTAGTACTTTTAAAAAGAAGGTGCTGTGGTCTGCTGTCGCCGGCACCTGGCAAGAGCCGCCTGCAGACACACGCACACCGGGTTAAGCCGAGCTGGTGCTCAGCATCCTCAGGTCCATGCTGTGGGCCCTGAGGGCGGACATCAGTGTTCTTCAGTCACTGACTGTGGACCCCTCTGTGCTGCCCTTAAAGGGATGCGGTTTAATGAACTGTTCCTGCCGAGCACAAGCTGACCGCGCAGCAAGCAGCGGAGCAAATACCTCTGACTCTGTCGCTACGTCGAGCAGCGCACCGTATACAGTCAGGATCTCCATTTTGAACTGAACTAGGTAGGGCACTACCCAACAGCCAACGGTTCCTTCTGCTTCAACACTGTCCATTTAAAAAGTGTTAGCGAAACATACTCTAGGGCCACAGAGTCTGTCACGGCCGCAAGACAGACTTCCAGAGAGCTCTGAAGTAACCAAAGCTTTTGGTGCAGTGGTAAATTAAACCCAAACTACACAACGATCACATTAATTATATCTAAAAGCTATAAACCAAAACTCCCACAAGAAGTTTTCTCTATTAGACACATGAGCAAAGGTATAAGGTAAACCATCCGCTCATCCAGACACTTACATTACAACCCCCAGAGCTAAGTTCACTTTTACATCCTAGAGCTTATGTTATATACAGTTATGATAAACTGCAAAAGTAAACGATGCTTTATCATAAATGAAAAAAATAAAACTAAAATGGTCCTTTGTTACCACAGTGAACATAAACCTGAGGTAGAGATGCAAAATGAACAACTACTTATTTTTAAGTCCTTACATACATCTGGACACTTTTCAAGCCTGTTTCTAATACTGGCTTTTAACTAAAGATATACAGATTCAGTTATTAAAATACATTTATAGTTGTACTTTTTCCAGAGATGCAAATAATATTTTAAAAGATCTCTGAATCTTCCTTCATAACTCCATACAAAGTTCACAATCCACATTACAGAGAAAAAACTGTTTAAAAAGACATATTCTAAAGGGAAGTAAAAAGAATTACAATGTGCTATGTACATGTACAAACTCTCCACAATGAAAGTAATCACTATGTACTGTATCCATGTACTACTAAAAAAATTTTTTTAAATAAAAAGGACATATTCTAATAAAAGTAGTCCTAACTCTGAGAGACTATCAGGTAATCTTTTACACTGTAGTCAATTAAACAGATATAGATACATAGTCTTTTTTTGTTTTTTTTTTTTGTTTTTGTTTTTTCAGACAGGGTCTCACTATGTAGCTCAGGTTGGCCTTGAACTCACTATGTAGTCCAGGCTGGTCTTGCTCTCATGGCAATCCTCCTGCCTCAGCCTCCTGAGTGCTGGGATTATACGAAGTACACCTGTATTTTTTTTTTTTTTTTTGTGGGTACCGGGACTCAAACTCAGGACCTCGCACTTGCCAGGCAGGCGCTTAAGCCGCTGAGCCATCTCACCGGCCCAGTACACCTGTATTTTTAAATGTTCATCTGAATCTTTTAGAATCCAGTTATGTGACTTACATAACTTAATAAAGAATCTAATCAGGAAAATAAAAACAATGTGAAATTGGCCACAATTTATTTACTCAGACATCTACGGAATCTTCAGAAGCCCTTCTATTACCTGGATAACCCCATATAACAAGTTCTGGGACTTTACCATCTTTAGAAAAGAGGAGAGTAACACCTACCCCCTGGGCTGCTGCCAGGATTAAGTAAAATAAGACATAAAGGACTCAGCAAATTTTTTTCTTTCTTTTTTTTTTTTTTTTTTTTTTGAGACAGAGTCGCACTATGTAGTTCAGGTTGGCCTTGAACTCACTGTGTAGCCTAGGCAGGCCTCAAACTCATGGCAATCCTCCTGCCTCAGCCTCCTGAGTGCTGAGATTACAGGTGTGCACCACCATGCCCAGCTGACTCTGCAAATTTTAAATCTCTACTCAAATATGACAAAGAAGTAACAGAAAGAACTATAAATCTGTACTACCCAGAGAGAAAGGGCTGGACAAGAGTCAAGGCACAATGCTCTGGTGTTTTCTGACTTCAAATGAGATCAAAATGTCACAAAGGGTAACTGTCACATATCTTAGCTTCTGTGCTGCTTTGTTAGGTATAGGCAACTTTGTTATGTATAATTTTATTTTATTTTATTTTATTTTTGTGGGTACCGGGGGTCAACCTCAAGACCTCGTGTGCCAGCAGGCGCCCGTGCCACTGAGCGATATCACTGGCCCTTTTTTCGTATGTGGGTTCCAGGAGTCAAACTCAGGCCCTCACGCTTGCAAGGCAAGCACTTATGCCACTGAGCCACCTCACCGGCCCCATTTTTAAATCTACTTTAGATAACAATTTTTCCTTCCTCTTTATTTTGAGACAGGGTCCAGGCTGGCCTCAAACTTGGCTGGCCTCAAACTTGGGATCTGCCCCTACCTCAACACAGGTAAGTGCCTGGATATAAGCTTATTTAAGTATTTTGCTTTTTTTTTTTTTTTTCCCATTACTGGGGATTGAACTCAGCACCTTCACACTGAGCTACTTGCCCAGCCCTTTTATTAAAATTTTGAGACAGTCCCATTAAATCGCTAGGTCACCCAGGCTGGGCTTGAGTTTATGATCCTTCTGCCTCACCCTCCCAGAGTGCTGGGATTACAGGGCATGTGCCATCAGACCTGGCTCCTTCCTCATTTTAAAGTTAAGTATTTCAGGAAAATTAGTAAAACAAAATAAAATAAAACTTGGTTACTTTAAGAGGAAAAGAAATATTGTTAAAAGGAAACAACTTGACACAGTTCATCAGAGAAAAGTATTAATGAGTTTATGAATTAATGTAAAAATGTTAGTAACCACATTACTGTGCATGCATTATTTTAAAGGGACAACATCAATTTACAAGTATTCTCTGAACTGAAATACCTTCCAGTTCTTATATGCAGGTATGTACATATACATATATATGTATGCATATTCAAATATTCATTAAAAAGTCAAGTATTAAATAAACTGTCTAAATCTTTTTTTTCCAGGAAGTACAAAGAAAACAATTTTGAATAAATTGTCTTACCAGAGGAAAAAAGCTTTAATTTTATTAAAACCTACTCCAGAATATTTTTTGTGTTCTGGACAGTAGATTTAGTAGCCATAAAAAAACAACAGCAACATAAAATAATCAAATATTCCTCTCCAAGGAATTTTGATGCAGTGAACCAAATCTCAAGAGTTTTTAGCTGCCAGAAGAAACATGACAGTGTCCCTTTATGTTATCAGAAATTATGCCTAAAAGCATCATGCACCATGTACATGCAATCTTTTACCTTCAACATCACCTGAGAAAGTAGACAAAAATGAATAAATGAGAAGTAGGTGATGAAAACATGGTTTTACTTACATGTAATCGTACACACATAAAAGCTTAAAAAGTCAAAAGAGCAATATAATCTCTTAGAAGAAACACTCATTCTAGTCCATAGCTGAGAGATTCTAAAAGAGACATGGATATGCTGCAATTCTGGAACAATGAGACAGACTTATCTCTAAATTAAAGGCTTACAAAATCTTCCCAAGCTAAAGAACTCTAAGAGTGTATTATATCTGCTAAGAAGCACCTTTTGATGATGAAGTGAAGAGAATGCATTAGTAATGGAACTGAAGGACACATTTCTCAGTATCTTTTTAAAAAGTGGACCCAGAATGTACAAATTTTCAGAAGAAAAAGTCCCTAGAAAAAGTGATTCTATTACTGTTCACCTAAGAATAGTTTTTCCTGTTTTATCCAAAGGATTTTTGGATGCTCACTTCAAAATAAAGAGCCAACACCCAGGTGTATGGCACACACCTGTAATCCTAGCACTTGAGAGGCTGAAGCAGGAGGATCACAAGTTCAAACCCAGTGATGGGGTAATTTAGCAATACCCCATCTCAAAATAAAAAAATTTTTAAAAGGACCAGGGATATAACTCGGTGAGGACTTGGGTTCAATCCCCAGTACCAAAAAAAGAAGAAGAAGAAAAAAAAAAAAAAAGGCACATTTAAGTTTAAGTAACTGGGACTATCCGACCCGATCTCACTTCAAATGCTTCTATTAATAGTATTCTGGAGTTAATATCTGCTCTACTTTTAATAAAGTATGTGCCAGGTCAATATACGTCTACATTTATGTTTTGCCTATTCAGAATTTCAAAAGGACACAAGATCTCAGTCTGCATTAGGTTTATAAAATAGAGGACTGTGTCCATTCTTCTTTCTAGAACAATGGAAAAGGCCCTGCACTCTAACATCAATCTAAGTCTAGTATGAGGGATGCACTCTTCAGCAGCACTGTGCCTGGATACAAGCACACTTAAGTATTTTGCAATTTACAGAACAAAACACAGACTTTAACCAAACATTTCACACTAATGACAATAAAATACATGACACACTATCTTACTTGAAATATGCAAGTATTTTCAAACAAAAAGGATGACATACTAAAGAAATGTATGGATTTCAAACTAATTCATATTATTTCACACCAAAGACACTGAATGTACAGGGCAAAAATTTATAAATTTAATAAACTGTTGCTCTTCACAAATTAACACAGCTGCTATATAAAAAGTTGAAATATTTATTAGGAAAAACAATCCTCTACCTCCATACTGCTCTTTGGGTAATAACAGAAATATAAAATCTTTTGATTTCCAGCAATGGGAAGAAGGGGTTTTCAACTTGGAACTGGCTATTATACATGAAGCCTAGTTACAACCAAGTGCAGGACCCAGGATATGGCTCAGAGGTAGAGCGCTTGCTCAGCATGCATGAGGCCCTGGGTTCAACTACCCAGCAGCACCAAAAAAGACAAAAAACAAAAACAAAGAAAGCAAAACTAAATCCTATACACTGGGGTGTGCTCAGAGCAGGTGGCCTGAAGAATGGCTTCTCTGTTTACAACACACCCAACAAGAATCTAGGGTCATTGTGACAAGCAGCACAAAACTTGTGACTTCCCTTTGAGCAAATGTCCTACACACGTACTCCACACACTTCCACATGGCTTCTGGATGGTACCAATGGAACAAGGCTCAGTAATAGAGGAAAGCCATAGCATTTAGTGGGGGAGGCAGACATTTTGAGCCCGTCCAGTGTATCCATGGGTTATCTGTTGTTAGTCCTGGAAGTAAAGAATTTCTATTTTCAATAAATTTAAGTAAATAAATAAATAAAATAAATAAATACTATACAACGAGGGGAAAAATATCACTCAAAAAGGAAGGACCAGCCAGGTGTGGTGGCACACACCCACTCAGGAGGGTGAGGCAGGAGGATCACTGTCAGACTAGGCTACATAGTAAATCTGAGACCAGCCTGAACTACATAGCAAGGCCCTATTTAAAAAAATTTTTTAATAAAAGAACCTTACTCTCATCGTAATTTTCCAAATCACATACAAAGTAATATCCTAAAGATAGTATTCTAGGAACTACGCCTAAGTCTTCATTGATTTAAAACAATAACAAGGAAAACACCTTCTAAATTTATAAAACAAACCCAACTTTAACATCACCAAAATTGGCACAACCTACTTTTTAAGTATAAAACACAGTAAAGTAACTGGAAACTTACCGACTTCTTCTTCTTCATCATTAGATATTATATTATACAGTGTGTCCAAAGCATAACCTATTATTTCAGAATCCGAACTGGAAAAAAGAAATTATTATACACTGCTAGTTAGAGTGTGAACTATTATGACCATTTTTAGACAGTTACTTAGCAGACCATATGAAACATTAATTCCATTTCTAAAAACTTTCTCTAAGAAAATATCAGCACGCAAACCACAAAGAATGTCTAATAATTTATAACTGTAAAACTTTAGAAGTAATCTAAATGTCCAGTAATAAAAAACAGTATGGCAAAAAACAAAAACAAACTATATATATGTTTGGAATTAAAGGAATTAAAGATAGTATTTTCAAAGAATATTTAATGGCATGGCAATTTAAGTACTTTGATATAGGCTAGGTATGGTGGCACACATTGTTAATTCCAGCAGTGGGAGGCTGAGGCAGGATCACCACAAGTTGAGGCCAGCTGGACTACATAGAGAGTTCAAGGCCAGTCTGAACTATAGTGAGACCCCGTCTCAAAAAACAAAAAAAAACCCTGATACAATGCTAAGTAGGAAAAAAAATCAAATCCAAAAATTAATGGACCAAATAATTCCATTTAACAAAATACATGTGTATATCTGTATCTATGTGTATTTTTAAAAACATTATAAATTTAGAAAAGAAACCCAACCTTAAAACCAGAAAAAAATACACAAAATTAATCAAATAATATGTGTAAGAGACACACACACACACATACACACACACAAACACACATATTATCTACAGTGGACTATCCTCTACACTTTGTTTTCTTAAAAAAAAACTTATGTTAAATATGTACAATTTATAAAATCAGGAAATGCAACATTCTGTAGTTGCTACCAAACTGACATATTTTGAAAACATATAGGATGATGGCGGCACTTAGAGTGGCAAGAGTAAAACACAGGTCCCAAAGATTCAGTGACCATAAGAAGTGATCAGCAGTGGTTGCTGAAAACAAAGCAGACAGACCAAAGAGGGTTACAACTAATGGATTAAACATCAAATGAAATGAGTTTTTACAAAAATTTGTATTATTTGGTTCTGAGAAATTTTGAAAGACATCTTTTAAAAGACAACTGAGAAACTAGGAACAGAAGAGTACACCCTCAGTACCTGTAAAAATCTCACAGTTCAGGGGTGGGATGTAGCTCAGTGGGGAGTGTATGCTTAGCATGTATGAGGACCCCGGTCAGATGCCCAGCATCTTGTGCACATGCGTGTACACACACACAAGATCCCACCACTACACAGCCACACTGAATGACCTCCCTCTAACATCAGGATTATAACAGCAATGCCCTCTCTTGCTACCTCTATCCAACACCGAAATGGGAGTTCTAGGCAGAACAATACACAAGTACATGAAATAGAAGGCATGTACACTGGAAAAGAAAAAGTAAACTACACATATTTACAGATAGAAAATCTTAAAGGTTCACTAAACTATTAGACTCAATAAACAACTTCAGGAGATAAAAAAATGACCGGGCAAAATACAGCCTTCTGGGACCTGGAATTGAGATACCTGAAAAACAACAAATTGATGAAGAAAAAAAGCAGATCTCCAGGAATCAGGAGGGAGCTGCCAGAAAAACTAGAAATCACAGAGAAGCTAGAGAAACAGAGCACAATGCAGAGCACGGGATGAAGCAGCCGGGGAAGTGCACCCAGATCCTGGGCCAAGGACCTGTCTCACTAGCACAAGGTGAGCCGGAGAGGGCCAGCAGTGCGAGCCCCAAGAAAAGCCCAGTTACGGTGAACTGTGAAAACAGCATGGGGCTCTATCTACTCCGAAAGTGACTCCCGCATGGCAGGCTAGAGCCAGAGAAAAACTGCACTGCAGCACCCGCCATATTTGAGAGCTTTTGATCAGGAGCCATTAGGGGAAGGGTTAATTATTTAAGACTGAGCTGAGTAACTACACACCAATGTCCCCTCAGGGTTTCCAGGGTTATCCTACCACAGTGAAGAGGTGGAAGGTGGCCTTAAGGCACAGTTACAAAGAGGACATGGGCCAGACACAGAACCCCCACCCCCAGAAGTTTAACCTCAGGTCAGAAAGGACACAGGGCCCCAGTGTGTATGGTTTTCGGTGGGGGCTGGGTCTTAAAGTGCTGGCGTTAAGTCCAGCAGACTGCTTTACTACCCTGCCCGGCTGCCCCTGTCCAGTAGAGAGCTCAGTGATCTATTTGCTTCTTCCATGTGCCAATGTGCCAGTGTCTCGTTTGTCTTTGTGTCGTCGACAACACCATGGTTCATTTCTGGAGAACTGGTTGCTGGGTCAATTATACTGCACCCTCTCCCCGCCAAACTAACAAAGGAGGTCAGGTACTGTGAGTGAGGCAAACTTATAGTTAGCCACGCCCAGAGTGCAGACACCAGATGAAGATATCTCCATACTAGCAACAAAATCGGTCCACTATACTCAACCCGCAACCCTCACCACACACACACACACACACACACACACCAGAAACATGAGGAAAAAAAGGCAACAAAATGCTTACAAAAACTCCCAACTCCTCCAAAGATGATCAATGGAGAGAAAATCAAAAGCCAAAAGGCTAAATTATACAAAGTGATAAAAGAGGCAAAACTGATGCACAAGGTGTTTGGCAAGCTCAAAGATGATACAACTGAACAAATAGTGGACTTAATAAAAAATGATTACAGAAGACACTAATAAGCCAGATGAGCTTTAAAAAAAATGATACAAAATATGACTGACTGGTTCAGCAAATAATTAAGAGTCCATGTAAAGGTACCAAACAGAAGATTAAAAAATTCCACTGCAAGTATGGAAGTGACCATTGTTAGGACAGAGTGTCAGAAAGAAGGCAAGGTTGATGCAGGTGACCATATACTCGGAGATACCTTAAAAATAACAGAGCATGGAAAATGGGACCAAAAGCTGCAAGATAATGCAAAGACTAATCCTAGATTATTTGGATCAGTGAAAAATCAGAAGACATTTGTGAATGCCATAAAAAAAAAACCTGTATACAGAAATAATAACAGAAAACTTCCCAAACATGGGAAAAGAATAAATATACAGATAAGTGAGGCATATTGAACCCCAAGCACCCACAATCAGAAAAGAACTTCTCCACAACACATCATAGGCAAAATCCAGAAGTCCAACACAAGGACAGAATCTTAAAAGCTATTAGAGAAAAGCAACAAATCACTTATAAAGGTAAACCCATTAGAATTACAGCAGATGTCTCAACACGAACTTTAAAGGCCAGGGAAGTGTGGAATGAAATGTTTCAAGCCCTAATAGAAAATAACTTCCAACTCAAACTAATATTTTAGTATATATGCTGCTGAAGCAAGCACCAACTCAGACTAATGTATCCTGCAAAACTATCTTTCGAAACACTACTGGACATAAAAGACAAGATAAATATCAACACAATTATGTTGGGAAACCTCAGTACCCCACTGTCATAAACAGATCAACTAGACAAAAAAAACAAAAAAACAAAAAAACAATAAATATCAGAATTGAACCACACCTTTGAACAAAAACGGAGTTTATAGGTTTATAGGTATTTATAATGTTCTACCCAACAGAGAATACACATTCTTCTCAGCAGCACATGGAATTTTCTCCAAAACAAACCATACACTAGCCCATAAAGCCTGCTATAAATAAAAGGAACTGAAATTATCCCATGCATATTATCAGCTCATGCTGCAGTGAAACTGAAAATTAATGGCAAAGAAACCATTAATTTGCACACAAATTAACACATAAAAGAGCCAACTGTAAGAGCAAAAGCTATAAAACTCTTAGGAGAAAATATAAGCACACCCCTTCAAAATCTTGGATTAGGCAATGGCTTTTTAGGTATGATATCAAAACCACAAGCAACAAAAGACAAACAGATAAATTGGATTTCATCAAAATTAAAAATGTTTGTGCTTCAAATCTATCGAAAAAATAAAAAGAACCCACAGAATTTAAAAAAAAATTGCAAATTATATATTTGAAAAGGGTCTTGTATCCAGAATATGTAAAGAAGTACTATAACTCAACAGTAAAAGATGAATAAAATGATTTTAAAAATGGGCAAAGAGGGCCAGTGAGATGGCTCAGCGGCTTAAGTGCCTGCCCGGCAAGCGTGAGGGCCCGAGTTCGACTCCCGGATCCCACATACGAAAAAGGGGCCGGTGACATCGCTCAGCGGCACGGGCGCCTGCTGGCGCGCGAGGTCCTGAGGTCGACCCCCCGGTACCCACAAAAAAAAATAAAATGGGCAAAGAATCTGAATGGACATCTCCGGTAAGAAGATACACAAAGCCAAGCGTGGTGGTGCACACTGTGATCCCAGCACTCTGGGAAGCTGAGGTAGGGGGGTCACAAGTTCAAACCCAGTTTAGGCAACTTAGCGACTTAGTGAGGCCCTGTCTCAAAAAATAAAGTAACATAAAATAAAATAAAATGGCTGAGGGTGTAGCTTAGTACAAAGGTCCTAAGTTCTATTCTTAGTTCCAGGAAAAAAAATTCATATATATATATATATACATATATACATATAATATATATATATATATATATATATGCCAATATGCATATGAAGAGAAGTTCAAAATCATTAGTGGTTAAGAAAATGCAAATCAAAACCACAGTCAGGAAATGAAATTTAAAAATACTATTTTATACCCACTAGGCTGCCTAGAAAAGAAAACAAGCACTGGTGCAGATGTGGGGAAACTGGACCTCTGTGTATTGCTGGTGACAATGTAAAATGCTACAGCCGTCGTGAAAGAGTTCAGCAATTCTTCAAAAAGTTAAACACAGTTATCCACATGACCTAAAAATTCAACCCCAATGACATACCCTAAGAGAACTGAAAATGCACATTCTTATAAAATCACTATAAAAGTTTATGACAACGTTATTCACAATAGCTCCCAATGGAAATATTAAAGATTTTATCAATTAATGAATGGAAAAACAAAACCATATACCCATAGAATCGAGTATTATTCAGCCAAAAGATCGGAGGGCTGATACATACTACAACATAGACAAATCTTAAAATAGCGTGCTAAGCAAAAGAAGCCAGACACAAAGGCTGCATGAGGTGTGACTCCACGGATACGCAGCACCCAAGACAGTCGAGTGCATAGAGCAGAGCACAGGGCCAGTTCTGGGGAGGGTAGAGAACGACAGAGTCTAGAGACAGGTTTCTCTGTGCTGTTATGATAGTAACAGAGTGGCGATGGCCATACAACTCTGAGTATACTGAAACTCCTGAAACATACGCTTTAATATCTCAATTGAAAAACAAAATCACTGAGGTGTCACGGTTTGGAAACATCGGTGGGCACCGGGAGTGGGAGTCAGGAGAATGAGCAGTCTCTCCTCAGGTCACGCCAAGAAAATGAATGAAACACAGCTTTCTGGGCCACAGCTAAGGATAAAGGGAGCTGGGGGAGTTCTGAATGTGAGTTACACAGGCCAGGATAACGCAGTGAAGATGAGAGCAAGTGGAAAGAGAGATGGCTGTAGAATATAGACTTGCACATTCAATGGCGTTTTTTTAATTCTAAGATAGGGTCTTGCTAAGTTGCCCAAGCTGAACTTGAACTTGTGATCTTCCTGCCTTGGCCTCCCAGAGTGCTTGGATTACAGGCATGTGTCACAATGCCCAGCTTCAGTGAAGTTTAAAAAACCTTCAAAGGGAGCTAGATAAGAAACAGAAGCAAATGGAAAGGGGAATTTAGCACAAGTAAGGAAAAGCTCAGAGGAGCTTTTTTTTTTTTTCTTTTTACAGTCTAAGAGTCACAGTGAAACTCTCAGCAGTGCCTGACATGATGTAATTGTTCGTTCACATTCACAGGACTGTGATCTGCCCTATTTCTAAGTACAGCGCCCAGCACACAGTAAGTATGCAGTAAAAGGGGCCTTTAAAATCTATTACTTGGGCTGGTGATATAGCTCAGCAGCATAAGCGCCAGCACAAGCGCGAGGTCCTGAGTTCGACTCCCGGTACCCACATATTAAAAAAAAAATCTATTACTTAACCTTTATCAATAATTATACACTTATTTTCTGCTGTGCACTAAAAGTAACAATCACTTCGTTTAAGCGGTAGTGTTTTATTTTCCATGTTGAGATGTTAGTAATTTCATCGTTAATTTTTTAAGACTCAGTGAAATGCACGTATGACTTAACAAAGACAGGATAACAGACATCCTAAGTGCGTAGCACCACGACTCGAATCTCTTTTCCCAGTTCTTCCACAACCCCCTACATTCCCTGGCACATGGCCCCCTTCCTACATTTTCAAAGCTAGCAACAGTAGGTCAAGTTGTCCTGTGTCACTGTCCTCTAACCTCCTCTTTTGCCCTCAGTGACCCTTTGATCACAGTAGGTCTGCCTGGGAAACCCACAAGTCTCCCCACCTCAAAGTCTTCAACTTCACTGCTCTGGAAATGGTTTAAGTGATGGGTACTGAGAACCAAAACTAAGGCCAACAAAGTGAAGAGAAAGGACGCCAGGATGCTGGTTGCTCTTGGACTCTGTAGCACAGTGGGTTAAAGAGAGGGATGAGCTCAGCATGGCTCTCCCAGGTACCACTGCCTGGGCTGAACTCGGGGCAAAGGCAGTGGAAGTGGGTGAAGAGGGGACAGGAACAGGAGGAACAGCAGCAAATTAACTGTGATCATTTTGTAGCTGAGGCCCTATGGGAGATCTCGGTACAGCAGGAATGTGTGATGAGCAACTAAAGCCTCAACCAGAAGAGCTGAAAGCTACCATGCACACTGATTAAAACCAAAACTGCAGATCAAATTCCCTCAAAAAGAAAGTGGCTACATTAATGACAATGGCACTGAAAAAATATTGCTCAATGGCTAAAGTCTGCATGTGCTAAAATATTACCAATCAAATGAAGATTAAAATCGAGAAAGCTGAAATGAACACCCTGGTTAAAATCATGGTGGAATTAGAAATAGTCAGCTATGGGCTTGGCATGGTAGCACATGCCTATAATCCCAGCACTTGGGAGGCTGAGGCAGAAGGACTACAGTGAATGCAAGGCCAGCCTGGTCTGTATGAGTTCAAAACCAGCCTAAATAACACAGAGACCAAAAGTCAGCTATGTAGAAAAGAGTAATCAAAGAAAAACTGCCTAGATCCTAAGCACTCTCCAACTTTAATGCTTCCAAATGATAAACTGTGAAACATCTTTGATGGTTCATATGCAGTCACTGAAATATTATCAAAGACTACAGACCATACGAGAAAACACCAAAAAACAGTGTAAAATTTACAATTAAGATATCATTTCACTAACATAAAGGAATGTACACAATGTAGGCAAAAGAATAAAATTAATTTACACCATCTACAGATAGCACATAGCACAATACCTATCAGAACATTTTACAATAGAAAAGACAAATGATTCAAACAAAATAATTTTGGATTCTGTCAATTCTCTTTAATTTCAGAGATCTCTGAAATAGTATCATCTCCATGTTCTTATTAAAGGGACTTCTCCACTATCATATATTGATAAAATGGTTACGTGTTCAGGAAATCCGATTTTAACTAGTAACTTCAAATACCTGGCCACAAGCACCACGACCCAAAAGTTTCAGATTTCCGGGCTTTCCAACTCTCACAGTAAAGATGTTCAGCTGGTAAAGCCTATGCAAATACTCCAAAATCCAAAAACCCTGAAATTTGAATACTTCTAGTCCCAAGCATTCTGGAGAAGGGACATTCAAATTTATGGCACCAAGACAAACAGTAAAAAATTCACTCATCACATGTCATTCTCTGGTGGCTATTTCAAAGCTTGAAGAAAACTGCTGAAATGAAGACTGATTTAAAAAAAAATCATATTTTCTTATTAAAAAGCTAGGCTGTTCTGGTGACATACACCTCTACTCCCAGCTACTATGAAGCTGAGACAGGAGGATCAGAAGCTCAAAGACAGCCTGGACAATTTAGTGAGGTCCCATCTCAAGATTTAAGGGGGGGGGGGGATGCACGCAGGCTGGTATATAGCTGGGTTCAATTTCCAGTTCTACCTTTCCCTGCAAAAGGTTAAAAAAAGAATCAAAACACAATGACTTCTGGATCTCACTTCTAGTATTTCCAGTAACAAGTTGCAGTTTTCTCTTTACCAGAAAACATGGCATCAAAGAATACGCTTGTGCTAGGACCCAGCTTCTCTCCACTAGGGAAGCTACCTCCCACTCCTGGAGGCTCACAGCTGGGCTCACATTAGTCAGCCCAAGGCCCATTCTCATTGAGCCAGGGACCACATTCATTTTCAACGGAACTTTCGCAAGCGCCTGATGGTCTCTGTCTAAAGTGACTTTAACAATCACAACAGTACTCTACCTTTGTGGAGTAGTGACCTCCAACGTGTTGAATGAAAGTTTCATAAACAAGACTGAAGAATAATGGTGACAGAAATAAAGTGAAGTCAGGACTTAAGCCCCTCTTTTTCCAGGCCATGCAGACAAAGGGGCAAGTTGTGAAGTTCATAAACTATTAAAGTGCCCAATCATTAACACATGGAAATGAAATCCTGTGCCCTAATGCCTACAGCTTCTCAGGAGGCTGAGTTAGTAGGATTACTTGAGCCCAGAGGGGGAAAGCAGCCGAGACAACAGCAAAACCCGGTCTCGGTCTCGTTCACGGTCTCTCTCGACAGAGACAGAGACACAGACAGAGACACAGACACAGAGAGACAGAGAGAGAGAAAGAGCTGCTCCACGAAAATAAAAAGCATGTATTTATATTATGGTTTAAAGTCTAACAACCTGTTTCCTTTATCTCTTTGAAATAGGGTATTAGCGTCATTGCAGAAAAGAAAACGTATTTAGAGCCTAAAGAAAAGGAGATCAAGGTCCCTAGGTTGTAGTTTTAAGAAAGAATTTGAAATTGGGCCTCCTGCCTCTAGCGATGTCTTCATTAGATACACCTAGTTAAGAATCTCTTTGAAAGAAAAGCCTACGAATCAAGATTACAAGAAATTAATTTTAAAAATCCAACTTTTAGCTTATTTGAAACACTTGGGAGTAGTAGAAGGCGAAGGAATATAATGGGATAGTAACACAACAGGAAGTATGAGCATCATTCATAATATACCTACTATAGTATCAAAACAGGACAAAGTACCTAGAAATCAGAAGACAAAAATAAGCTGAAGCACAAAAAATTGATTCTATTGCTAGGAATTCTGGAAGAATCTATTTGTTTTATTAACTATTAAACAAGTGTATTCCAGTAAAGAGTAACTAGAACACATTTGTCAATTAAATTCTACTTAAATCCAGAAGCAATCCTTAAGTTTGTGCTACTGAAAAGAGGTCATTCACTGTCTTCATATCCATTCAACTTAAAATATGTGGAAAAAAGTCTTTTTGAAGCAACCTGGGAAATAATTCTCAATCCTGATAATGGATAATAAACAGCAATAATTATGCATGATAAGCCGTTAAGATCTAAAAACAATGAGTATGTATTTCCAATAACTGATACTGAAACTTTGATCTGCCTCTCAACAACACTTCGTTCACACCAGGAGTTGCCTACTGACAATTCAACTGCTGAACACTCAGATCAGATCAAGTCAGTCAAGCTGTCCAGTAAGTTACCAATGACTTTCTTCTCCAACTGCCACTTCTGATCCCATCTGCTGCAGACATTCTGGTTCACTCCAATGCTGATGCTTGTGCATGTTCACTCTGTGAATCCTGAATATCTAACAACCCCAACTGCGACAGCCCTAAGACAGGAAGCATCCCTATGATGTCCTTAATAATTTTTCAGAACTAAACAACCTGTAGAGATTAAATCATAACGCAAAAACACACAGGACTAATCCTAAAAATATGAAAAAAAGGTAACAGCACCAAAGAAACAACACTCAACTCAACACTAAGGGTCAAACGGAATAAACCTTTTTTTAAGAACGGAAGTCTTGAATAACAAAAAGACCATCAGATGTGGTGAGGCCGAGTATTTACTCTGAAACTTTGTTCATATGCCCAAGGCTATATTAACTGCCAAATATGGAGTGGATAAGGAATCACCATCATCTTCCACTCCAGCTGCAGTTAATGGCTCCTAGATCCAGGTACTGCAATGCTAACGTTTGGAAGATAGCACGAGGATCACTAGCCTAAAAGATACCTGAGTACCTTAACCCATTAGTAACACCACAATACCACAGGAGAAAAAGGGGACAACTTTGCTATTCTAGTTCGGGTGCTTGTGTTTTGTTTCTGTTTTTTAAAATGGCAAAGGTACCTCTCCGCAAAATTCACTAAAGTGCTGGTTATACCGGGGCGCGGAGGTGACTCATGCGGAAAAGTGTAGGCGCACATCTATATTCGCCCCAAAGCAGCACAGGGCCACCTTAAGAAATCTTTTAAAAACTCAGGGAAAATCCGCTCAGATCCGCCTATCAAATTGCACACAATCTAGGAAAGCTTGTTTCCCTTCAAAAAAGCAGGGGTAGAGAAACCACTCCATAAAACCCCTAAACCTCGTTCCTGGGTCAGCGGGGGACCTGCTGCCTTGGAAGGCTAAGGAGGCATAGGTTTAACCCGAATCGCAGCGCGCTCCGGTTACGCCGGGGAGTGGGACGTGAAGGCGCAGGGACCCGAGCGCCGGCCGGCGACGCCGCGGCCTCGGCGCCGGATCCGGTTTCCGGTGCAGAAATGGTGCCCGGAGGCCGCGACTTTTGCATCTGCGTCGCTCCTGCCGCGCTCCCATCCGCCACGGGCGGGGCGGCGATCGCGTCCCCGTGGAAGCCGCGCCACAAACGCGCCGGACCCGGAAAGCCTGCCCCCCACGGAGCCTCCTCGGCGCGCTCCTCGGGCCGCCCGTCCTCTTCAGCTCGGGCCCACCAGATCCTTGAGCCCTTCGCCCGGCCCGCGCGCACCCGCCGCCTCCGACCCCTCACCTTGGAGAACAGGCTCTGCTTTTGCACGCACACTCGGCGTAGGCAGCCGGCAAGAACAAAGTCTCCCGCCGCAAACCCTCAGTCTCCTCGCTCGCGCGCCAGACGGTTGCCGCGGGCGCGCACGGAATGTCCCCTACCGGCCACCACACCGGCCTCCCATCCCGCCCCCGTACACACCTCCAGCCAACAACCGCGGCGGGTGCGTCGTGCGGGGCGCAGCGAAAGAGTCGCTGAGGACGAGCCGCCGCGAATTCTCCTCGCTCGCCGCCTTTCCCTCAGAACAAACCTAAAGCCTCGGAAGCCGCAGAGCCGTGAGCTCCTTTCGCGCACAACCACCCTTCCGCGGGAGCCAGGCGCTGCGGCCACCCAACAGGAACACGGACGTCCCGCCCCCTTGGCCGCCGCCCCCTCTTATTGTTTTACCCCTGCCGAAAGGGCCATGGAACCCCCCAGCACAGCGTCAGCCAATCACGCATCTCCTTTGAGCTCCGGACCCAACCTCCTAGCGTCCCTGCGCGGAGCACGCGCAGTGCGCCGCCGCGCTCGCGAACACTCGCGCCGGAAAGCCGGGCACCAGAACCGGGCTGCGGCCGGCGAGTGCGCTGATCTGACGTCACAGGGGCGGTCGCTCCCGCTCCCGCCCCGCCCACCCGCCCGCGCGCGCGGTGCCGCGCCTCTGCGCAGCCGCGTTCCCGGGGCCTCCGCGAGCGCGCGGGGGGGGGTCACCGATGGCGCTGCGCGAGGTGCGCGCAGGTGCCCAGCCCGGCTCTGGCAGCCAGGGCCTTCACCTGTGCTTTAGTAATCCGTTCTGGGGCACGGAGGATCAGGTCGTCCGAATCGTTCACAGCACTGTGCATCCCGGGCCTGCCGTAGTTAGGCCCTGGGCTTCGGGAAAGCCACGACACGGCTTCACGGACAGAGGAATGCTGATGCTTCGTGTGACCCTAGGTACCTCGCCTGGCCAAGTGCACACTGAGCAATCTGCATGCCAGGGTTACGGCCTTGTCCAGGTCCAGGACTCACCTATGATAACGCCGGCTTCTGACCTTGATTTGTGGGAAAAGCCAAATCTTGGCAAAGATGTCACTTTGTCCTTTAGGCCTACAAGTGTTTTCAGAGAATATCAAATTAGCAGAAGAATTTTGGAACAAAGTGTTGAAGAAATGGTAAAATAAATGGTCATATGAAAAAAAAAGAACAGGTTTATTAGTTGTATGTACCAACACGATGTGAGCACATTTCATCAGGTTTCTTCACAATCCCATAAGGGCAATTTAACATGTTTTACAAATGTAAAAACAGGTTTACAAAGGCAAGGCCAACATCTGGCTGCCAAAATCTACAGACTTTAATAATTTTGTAAACTATCGCTTTTATTAAACGAACCAGAGATGATTTTCCTTAAAGCATTGTTTGTTACAGGTAGAGTGCCTTTTAAATATGATACTTATGTACCAGGCATTCTTAAGATTATTTATGGAATCATTTAAGCCTCACAATAACCTGATAAAACTACGTAGTTTTTTTTAATGTCTGCATTACACATGAGGAAACAGGCTGAGAGAGGTCAGGTCTTACTCAAGGACACACAGGGACTATGCATTTCAAACATGCCCTTTCCTCCAAGTATCTAGAATATCCCATTGTGTTAATCACAATTTACATAATCATCTCTGTTGCTAATATTTCCGTTGTTTCCGGGTTGGGCTCTCTTGTGCAATGCTGTTGTAAACATTGGTCACTTCGTACTCTGGTGCACAGGGATGGAAGGTTTGTGGGTCTCACAACTCACGTGCCTCAGGTGCCTAGAAAGCATGTTCAAACTAGCCTCCCAGAGCCAGTGATTCAGCAGCTCTGTGCTGGGGCCTGAGAACTAGTATGTTGCACAAGTTCTCACATGTTGCCACTGTGGCTAAAGGTTGGCGAACTTCATTGTAAAAGACTGGGTAGTAAATATTTTAGGTTTTGAGGGGCATGTATGGTTTCTATTTCATATTCCTGCCTCCCTCTTTATAATCCTTTAGAAAATGTAAGAAACATTCTTAGCTCTAGGTGAAAAACAAAAATAAAAACAACAGGCCTTAAGCCAGACACTGGCACACAGCTGTAATCCCAGCCACTTGGAGATAGAGGCGGAAGAACCCTGAGTTCAAGGCCAGCCTAGGCAACAGTTTGTCTCAAAATACAAAACAAAACAACTGAAACGGCTCAGGCAGTTCCTGTTCTAGGGTGTGTACCAACAAGTGGAGTTGCTGGGGGAAAGATCAAGCTATCTTCAATCTTAGTAAATAATTAACCTGTTCTCCGAAATGGCAACTTCTATCTCCTAAATGTCTCTCCCTATTGATACCCTCTGCCCAGGTTCAAGTCCTTTTCATCTTTCCAGGATGCCTGCAGTACCTAACTAATCTCGCTGCCTCAAAATAACCTCCAGGAAGCAACTCCTGCCCCCACAGACAAGGGCTAGCAGGGATGGTATGCATTCAGTGGCTGGGGCCAAAAAACCTTCGCGTCACCCTTGATTTCTTCTCAGCCACACAGCCAATGTCATGAAGTTCAAGTCCCTCTACCTTCAATCATCCTGGATTAAACACTTCACACTGCTGTTGCTGCTACTGTAGTAGTCCATGTTACCATAACCTTTCTATGTGGTTGCTTCGGCTTTTATTCCATTACAGTCCATCCTCACAACCACCAGCTCCTCTGCAGCAATAAATTGGATGACATTCGCAAAATCCTTGAGAGACAACACAAATCTCAAGGTCTTACCAGGGCCTACCACATCTAGTCCTTACCTGTTATTTCCAACTCTCTTCCTACTACTATTCCCACATATCCCAGCATTCCTCTGCCATTCCAAATACATTCCCATCCAAGGCTTTAAATGTGAACCTTTATGAAAAATCTATAAAACCAAACAGAAAAGTAAATTCCATCTACTGATATCCTTAATACCCATACTAAAGCTTTGCAAAGCTGAGTCAGATAGATATACTTTTCCCTTATACAAACTACTTTTCTTACAATTTCATTTAACCTAACCTAACCTGTCTACTAACTTGACCTATAAACTTGTCTAGGCTGTATTCTGTGGCTATTTTATATTCTCCCTCTATCTTACAGTCCCTGTGTTCCCTTTTTTATATACAAAGTTAAAAGGCAGTGTACCAGTTGTCTGTCTCTGCTGTCAGTATCTTCTTAGTGACACCTTAGAGGAGTCTTTACAATTCTTGGATTCATTCAGTAGGCACCACTGAATACAGCTTATCAAGCAGAGTGCAAGGCTCACATGGAAAAAACAACTGAAGGAACAACCTACAGTATGAGAAAAATGTTTGGCAGCTATTCCAGGACAGAGAACTAACATCAAGAATATATAGTATAAGGACCTCAAAAAAATTAGACCTCCCAAAATACAAGACCCCATCCAAAAAATGGGCAACTGAAATGAATAGACACTTCTCAGAAGTACAAATGGCCAATAAGTACCTGAAATGTTCAACATCATTGGCCATTAGAGAAATGCAACTTAAAACAACCTAGATTCCATCTTACCCCAGAAAGAATGGCTATCATCAAGAAATCAAATAACAAATGCTGGCGTGGCTGTGGGGGGTGGGGCAGGGAGAGGAACCCTTCTTCATTGTTGGTGGGAATGTGACCTAGTACAATCACTATGGAAATCAGTATGGAGATTCCTCAAAAAAATGAAAAATACAAATTCCATTGGACCCAGCTATTCCCCTTCTAGGTATCTTCTTGAAAGAGGTAAAGACATCATATTGACACATGCATATCCATATTTATAGCAGCACACTCAAAATAGTCAAATCTTGGAAGTGGCCCATATGTCCATCAACAGATGAATGGAGAAAGAAAATGTGGTACTTATATTCAGTGGAGTACTACTCTGCCATAAAGAAAGATATATAAGTCATTTGTAGGAAATTAATATACCTCAATCCACAATATTAAGTGAAATAAATCGGACACACAAGCTTAAATATCGTATGATTTCTTTTATATGAAAAACCCAATACATAAATAAATTAGCGAAGTAGAGGATGGATGATAGTCAACAGGGAGACAAATATTTTGCAAATGGAAAGGGGACCAAGAGATGGAAGGGAGAGGGACAAGGGGAAAGGGACATAAATAGAATTCAGATGTACCAACTCCAACTCTTGTACCAACTCTCCACAATGAATGGACTCATTATGTATCATAAGCACGTACTAATAAAAAACTGAAATACATAGTCTTCAGAGGATTGGAAGAGACAGAGGAGGAATGTGGGAGGAGTAAAAGAAATGAGAGATAAAAAAGTCAGAGGCAAAAAGGAAACAATTATAATACACTTTCAGTGACACTAGAAACACTGAATAGCACCTTGTACTACTTCATAAAGTTGAATTTATTTATTTATTTATTTATTCATTTATTTATTTGTTTATTTATTGAGATAGGGTCTCTGTAATGTAGGCTGGGCTTGATCTCTCTATGTAGCCCAGGCTGGCCTCAAAACGGGCAGCAATCCTGCTTCAGCCTCCCAAGTGCTGGGATTACAGGTGAATAATCTCATACCTTTCCTGCCTTACACACACACACACACATGCACACGGCCTGTCAGATTAAGCACCTAGTTCTGCCCCACAAGCAACCCTCGGCTGGGCGACCACTGTGGGAGCTCAAAGGCGGAGTCATCTTTCTCCTGGGTCCTACTATTTCCTTGTTTTTACTCTAACTCCTACAACCGTGTATGGTTTATTTATTGTTATTGTTATTCTTTCTTAATACTTTTTAGGCTGTGGATTTTCCATTGTTAGTAGTTTAGGAAATAGATCATAGTTTTTATTCATTATTTTCTAACTAAATTAGAAATAGTTTAGGCTTCTTTGGTTCACTTAGTCTTTAAAGAGAGTTGATGGGAGCTGGGTGTGGTGGCACACACCTGTAATTCCAGCACTTGGGAGGCTGAGGCAGAAGGATTGCCAGGAGTTCCAGGGCAGACTGGACAACATACTGAGTTCAAGGTCAGCATGAACTACATAGTGAGACCCTGTCTCAAAAAACAAACAACAAAAAAGAGAGTTGATTGAAAATATCTGGTTTTGATTTTTAAATTTAAATTTTCTGTTTGCTCGTTAATTTTGATGCATTATAGTCTGTGAATGCAGCCTAATTTTTGTGCTTTTGGGAATTTATTTAGATGTTTCCTTTGTGGCCCAATATAGGTACAACTTTTATAAGTTGCCTATAAAATTTTAGTCTAGTAAATCTTCTTTTATTGTCTTTTTTCTCTTCCTATTAGTTTTTGCATTACACATTTGAACATTTTATTTTGAAATACTTTCACAGATTTTAAAGTTGCAAAAATAACTTGTAAAATCTCATATGCTGTTCGCCAACAGTCATCAAATGTTAATGTTTACTAGTTTGCTTTACCAGTCTCAACAATCCCCCCTCAAGCGAAAGCTCTAAGCACTCTATGTTTCAACTGTCTGGACCTCATTCGGTGCCTCTACAGTGTCTGACACCTTGGCACATGACGGTAACTACTGACTCAGTGAATCCAGGAGTTTCAAAGAAACCAGTATAGCAGGCTCTCTGCCAGACAACTGGTGACTTCTATCCATAAAAAAGCATCAGACCACAGTGTGCACTATAAATGCATAATTGTTATGTGTCTATTTAAAAACTATATATATTTTATAGCTAGGCTTGGTGATGCACACCTGTAATCCCAGCACTTTGAAGCTGAGGCAGGAAGATCACAAATAAAAAAAGCCTGGGGATGTAGCTTGTGCAAAGGCTCTGGATTCAATCCCCAGCACACACACACACACACCATACAAAGTCACACACACACACACACACATGCACGCACAGCATGCAACTAGAAGGTATGTCTTTAAAATTTTTTTTTCCAGGGGCCGGTGAGACGGCTCAGCGGCTTAAGCGCCTGCCTTGCAAGCGCGAAGGCCCGAGTTCGACTCCCGGATCCCACATACGAAAAAAGGGGCCGGTGATATCGCTCAGCGGCACGGGTGCCTGTTGGCGCGCGAGGTCCTGAGGTCGTCCCCCCGGTACCCACAAAAAAAAAAAAAAAAAAAAATTTTTTTTCCAGGCTAGGGATGTAGCTCAGAGGTACACAGCAGCATGTCTGAGGTCCTGGATTCAATGTCTTGAATAAGGTACTTTGAATAAAGAAATGCATTATTCCTGACACGTGTACCTTTACTGCTTAACACTTCAGTGTGTACTTCTTAGGAGACGCAAAAACACCTCATATTCATATCATCAGTAATCCCATTAATATCCTTTACAACAACAGCAAAAATTGGACAGGTGTGGTGGCACACGCCTGTAAAGCCAGCACTCTAGGAAACTGAGGCAGGAGGATGCAAGGTCAAGTCCAGCCTACGCAATGCAGTGAGACTCTATCTCGGAATAAAAATTTTAAAAAGGACTGGGGATACAGTTCAGTGCAAAGGGCTGAGGTTTGATCCCCAATAATGGGAAAAAACTGGAGTTATTTATGGCATCTTAGACTTCTACAGTATGAAACAGTTTTTAATCTTTCTTCTTTCATTTTTTCTTTATCTTACAAAAATATAAAACAAAATTTCATGATCAAATAAGAGAATGACAATAGTTATTACACTGCATAGTTATCCTCAAAGTGGTTAGTCAGAGTACAAGACATAAAAAGATTCTTTTTATTTTTTGAGACAGGGTCTCACTCTGTAGTGCAGGCTGGCCTTGAACTTGCTTACGTAGCCCAGGCTGGCCTCAAACTCACAGTGATCCTCCTGCCTCAGCCTCCCGACTGCTGTGATTACAAATAGATTCTTACAAGAAAGAAACAGATAAAGAAAGAAAAAAAACTTTATTTTCAATGAACTAAGAAAAACTAATAGTATAAGTGAAACTAATTAGCATATATTTTAAAATACTTTAAAAACAATGGAATTTGTGATTTGGGGAAGTACTTGAACTTTTCCTTACTTCCTATTTCTCTCTTCTATTTTGCTCTTTCTTTGTACATATGCATGTTTCTCATATAAGAGGAAACAATGTGATATTTGAGCTTGTGTGTCTGATTTATTTCACTTAACATTATGCTTTCAAGTTGTATTCATTTACCTACAAATGCCTCAAGTTTTTCTTTCTTTATGGCAACACAGTACTCCACTGTGTATAAATATCACATTTTCCTCACCCATTTATTTGTTGATGGACATATATACTGTTTCCAAGACCTAGCTATTATGAACTGTGCTGCTATAAACATGGGTATGGAGACGACTTCTACTTGCAAAGCCAGCAGTTCTACACTCTGTTTTTAGTTTTTCTATTTGTCTGTAAAACAGCAGATAGATGTAAGTGCTAGATGCCAAGGATGGCTTTGGCAAACCAGTAAGGCGAACCGGGTCCCGAGGCTACCCTAATACTGGTGAAGGCAGAAGACCACAGAATATTTACAATACATACTATATTCCCCTCCTGAGGTGGCCCTTCATGAGTTTCTCATTCTGTAACAGCAGCTATATACACATTGTGCACAGGATTACATGGAGGCAGCAGTCTTGAAGGATGTGGGCAGTCTGAAGCTTCGGCTTTTTGCTAGTCGGACAGAATGTGAACAAAAGACACAGGGAAGACCCCCTTCCTTTCAGGCTGTCCTTCAATGTGCCCAATCCACCACTCCTGGTCCTCTTCCCCTGTGACAATAATCACTTCTCCCTCGATGAACGTGAGCTCATCGTCATTGTCTGCCTGGCAGTCATAAATGGTCTTCGCACGCCTCACTTTATTTTTTCCCGTGTGGTCTCCAGCACCCATTGAAGGGCAGAGAGTTGACTCTGTTCCCAACAATGCAGTATTCTCAATCATGTTACTGAAAATGCAACATTAGCAAAGAGGTGGGTTCTGCTCTCCAGGTGAAACTTACAGTTAGCTCCATGACAGACCAGCCTGTGGTTATCTGTGTACAGAGTTTACAGCTACAAAAGCCTACTTTGGTATTTATTACAGAAAAGTGCTCAGTTAAATGTAAGTGCTCAGTTAAATGTTGATCCTTCAGCGAAATATTCACTGACCCAAAACTCTTTGTGGCATTTTACGATGCACACAGCCTCATGCAAGTTTAGGCAAGTGGATTTATACTATCATATGGTGATGAGTGACCACCCTGAGATATTACCTCATTATGCAAAAATAACATATCTTTCATGACTATTTTGACAAAAGTTTAAAACACGTCTGAAGTTCAACTTTCAGGAACCAAGGACTGCCAGAAAATAGTAGCCTCTACAATATGCATGCATCTAGAAGCTTACCTGAAATCTGCCTTTTATAAAGGAATAAATAGTGTTGATAAGTTGAACTGTACATTTTTTAAACTTGATCGCCATTAAAGCAGAAATTATAAGGTTGAAAAAAAAAAAAAACATGGGTATGCATGTATCCCTATAATATATTTGACGATTTTAACTTTTTTAGAAAGATACCTTGGAGAGGAATAGCAGGGTAAATGGAATTTCTAGTTTGAGTATTTTGAGGAGCTGCCACACTGATTTCCATAGTGGCTGTACTAGTTCACATTCCTACCAATCTAGTAGAGTTCCTTTTTCCCCCACAACCTCACCAGTATTTGTCATTATTAGATTTTTTGATGATAGGCATTCTTTCTTGGATAAGATGATTATCTCAGTGTTTTTTGTTTGTTTGGTTGGTTTTTTTGAGACAGGGTCTTGCTAGGTAGTTCAGGCTGGCTTTGAACTCACTACGTAGCCCAGGCTGGCCTCAGACTCACAGCATTCCAACTTTCTAAGCCTTCTGAGTGCTGGGATTACAGGCATGCACCACCAGGCTCAGCTTCTCCGTGTGCTTTTAACTTGTATTTCTCTCATGACTAGTGATGATCAGCATTTTTTCATGTAATTATTGGTCATTTGCACTTCTTCTGAGAAGTGACTATTCAATTCAGTTGTCCATTTTGAGACTGGGTCTTTTATTTGGGGGGGAGTTAATTTTTTGAATAATCCTCTGTCTGTAGAATAGCTGGCAAAACTTTTTTCGCATTCTGTAGACTGTCTCTTCACTGTTGGTGGTTTCCTTTGCTGTGCAGAAACTTTAATTTGATGTGATCCCATTTGTTATTTCTTAGTATTATTTCTTGTGCCACTGGTTTTGTTTGTTTTATTTGGTTTGGTTTGGTTTGGTTTTTGGTTTTTGAGATAGGGTTTTGCTGTGTAGTCCAAGGTTGCCTTGAACTCGCTATGTAGCCCAGGCTAGCCTTGAACTCACAGCAATCCTCCTGCCTCAGCCTCCTGAGTGCTGGGATTACAGGCATGTGCCTGGCTACCACTGGAGTTCTGTTCAGAAAATCCTTGCCTATGCCTATGCATTTAAGAGTTGTATCTATTTTATCTTCCAGTAGATAAGTGTTTCTGTTTTAATATTTAGATCTTTGATTCATTTTGATTTTAGTTTAGTACATAGTGAGATATATGGGTCTAGACTCAATCTTCTGCATGTGAATAACCATTTTTCCCAGCACCACTTATTAAAGCGGCTATCTTCTTCCAGCATATATATTTTGACTCCTTTGTGAAAGATCAAATAGTTGCATTTTCCTGGGGTTGTTTCTACCTCTTCTATTCTGTTCCATTGATCCACATGCCTGTTTTTGTGCCAGTACCATGCTGTTTTAATCACTGTAGCTTTATAGTATAACTTCAAGTCTGGGATTGTGATGTCACCTGTTTTGCTTTTGTTACCCAGGATTGCTTTTGCTATTCTGGGTCTCTTCTGATTCCATATAAATTTTAGGATTGTTTTCTCTAGCTCTGTAAGAAATGAGGTCGGTAGTTTGATTGGGATTGCATTAAATCCGTATATCGGTTTTGGAAGTAGAGTCATTTTGATTATGTTGGTTTGGCCTAACCAGGAACAGGGGATATTTTTCCATTTTCTGATGTCCTCTTTGATTTCCTTTTTCAGCCTGATGTAACTTTCACAGTAGAGGCGTTTCACTTCCCTAGGTTAATACCTAAGTATTTAATTTTTTGACGCTATTGTGAATATTGTTTTCTTAATTTCTTTTTTCAGTGAGCTCGTTGCCAGTGTACAGGAATGCTATTGATTTTTGTGTGCTTACTTTGTATCCTGCTACACCGCTGAATTCAATTATCAATTTTAGCAGTCTTTTGGTGGGTTTTTTTGGGTCTTGTAAGTAAAGGATCATGTTATCTGCAAATAATGATATTTAGACTTTGTCCTTTCTTATATGTATCCCTTTTATTTCTTTCTCTTGCCTGATTGTTCTGGCTAATGTTTTGAGGGCTATGTTGAACAGGAGTGGCGATAATGGATATCCTTGTCTTGTTCCTGATTTTAGAGGGAAGGCTTTCAGCTTTCCCCCATTTAATATGATGGTGGCAGTAGGTTGGTCATAAATGGCTTTTCTCATGTTGAGGGAAGAACCTTCTATCTCTATTTTCTTCAGGGTTTTTGGATGTTGTCAAAGGATTTTTCTGCATCTATTGAGATGATCATGTGATTTCTGTCCTTGCCTCTGCTCATGTGATGAATACAATTATTGACTCATGTGAGTTGAACCATCCTTGCATCTCTGGGATGAAGGCCCCTTGGTCATGGTGTATGATCTTTTTGATGATTTGCTGCATTCTGTTTGCCAGTATCTTATGGATTTTTGCATCTATGTACATCAGAAAAATTGGCCTACAATTCTCTTTTTCGGTTGGATTTTTGGTTTGGAGATCAGGACAATGTTAGTTCTGAGAATGATTTTGGAAGTACTCTTTTCCTCTCAATTTTGTTAAAAAGTCTGAGAGTGTTGGTGTTAGATCTTTCCTGAAGTTCCTATAGAATTTGGCTGTGAACCCATCAGGTCTTGGGCTCATCTCAGTTGGTAGTTTTCTTTTTCTATTATTATTATTGCTTCAATTTCATTGCCTGTTATGGGATTATTCAAAATTTTTAAGTAATCCTGGTTCAGTTTCCACAATACATATGTATGTAGGAATCTCTCCATTTTTTTCTGAGTTCTCCAAATGTTTGACATATATATTTGTGAAGTAATTGCTAATAATTTTCTGGATTTCAGCAGTGTCTGTTGTGATTTCACCTTTTTCATTTCTCATTGCATTAATTTGTGTCTTACTCTTAGATTGGCTAAGGGTTTGTCTATTTTATTTATTCTTTCAAAGAACCAGCTCTTCCAGTCATTGGTTTGTATTATTTTGTAGTCTCCATTTCATTAATTTCTGCTCTGATCTTTATAATTTCCTTCCTTGTACAAGCTCTGGGTTTGGATTGTTCTTGTTTTTCTAAGATCTTGAGCTGCATCATTACATTATTTATTTGGGCGCATCCTATTTCTCTGATGTGGACATTCATTCTTATAAATTTCCCCTGTAGGACTGCATTCATTATGTCCCATAGTTCTAATATCTTGCACTGGAATTATCATTTAATTCTAGGAACTGTCTTATTTCTTTCTTAATTATCTTCTCTGACCCATTAATTATTGGAGAGTGCACTGTTTAATATCCATATATGTGCATAGTTTCTGTTGCTATTGATTTCTAGTTTCATTGCACTGTGAACTGATAATACACATGGTAAAATTCTGAATCTTTTGCATCTACTTTGGCATGTTTTATTAACCATATTTTATTTTGGAGAAAGTATGTGTATTCTGTCGTCGGGTGCAACTCTGTGTGTGTATCTATTAAGTCCATTCGTTTGGTGAAGGTTTGGCTGAACTCTGACGTTTCTTTGTTGATTTTTTTGTCTAGTTGACCTATGTGTCATAGTGGGGTACTGAGACCCTTCACTATAATTGTATTGATGTTTATCTGACTTTTTATGTCCATTAGAATTTGTTTTATGAAGTTGGGTGTACCATGGTTTGATGCATATATGTTTGTAATTGTTACCTCTTCCTATTGAAAAGTTCCTGTTTACCAGTATATAATGTCCTTCTTTGCCTCTTTTGATCAGCTTTAGCTTAAAATCCACTTTGTCTGAAATCGGATAGTTATTCCTGCTTGTTTTCAGGTTCCTGTTACATGGACTACTGTTTTCCATCTTTTGATTTTTAGTCTATAAATTTCTTTTTGTGTTAAATGTTTTTCCTGTATACAGCATATCGTTGGATTTTGTCTCTTGATCCATTCTGCTAATCTGTGTCTTTTGATTGGTGAGGTGAGTCCATCTGATAGTTATAATGCACAGGTATTAGTTATAATGCATAGGTATTGATTTATTCCTGTCATTGTATTAATTTCTTGTTGCTGTTTTGCTTTCTTTCCCTTCTATTTAATTATTGTCCCTTCCTGTTGTATTCATTTCATTGAACCTTTTGGCATTGTTAGCTTCACTGTCTTTCAGAATACCCTCGAGAATTATTTGGAGTGTTGGTTTGGTGGTCAAGAATTTCTTTAGGCTTTCTTTCTCATGGCAGTATCTTATTTCTCCATCAATTTTGAAATATAATTTTGTGGGATATTACAGTGTGGATGTTAAGTTGTTTTCTTTAAGAGCTAAAAACACTTCATTCTAAGCTCTCCTTGCCTTTAAGGTTGTGTTGAGAAATCTGTTGTAACTCTGGTATGTTTTCCTTTGTGAGTGATTTGTTGCTTTTCTCTAGCAGCCTTTAAGAGTTTGTTCTTATATTGTACTTCTGGGCTTTTAATTATCATGTAGTGTGGAGTGTTTTTTTTTCCTGATTACAATTATTCAGGGTTCTGTATGTTTTACTTAACTTGTATGTTAAATGCCTTTTCCGTGTCTGGAAAGTTTTCTGCTATTACTCGAATAAACAGGTTTTTTTATGCCCTATGTGCTGTCTTCTGATTTTTCACTAATTCCAATTACTCTTATGTTGGTTCTCTTTGAGTCATCTAGGAGTTGTTGGATCCACTTTTCCTGTTGCCTTGTTATTCTTAAGGGATCTCTCATTAATGTATCATTGATCCTGGCCTGTCCTCTAGGTCTGACACTTGACTTTGCATTGGTTGGTTCTGCTACTCCTACTTTCAATCATATTTTTAATCTCCTGGATTTCTGTTTGGAACTTATTATGGACTTCATTCCTTTCTATACTGGGCATTCATGTTCTGCCTCTCTTTCTTTAACTCCACTAGCTGTTTATTAGTGTCTTTTCTAAACTTGCTGATTATTTGTTTCATTACAGTAATTATGTGATTTGTTGTATCTTCTTTAAACTCTCCAAGCATCTTGTGGAACTGTTTTACCTTTATTAGTATCCTTTCAGACCTCTCTGCTGTGTAGCTTATGATTTACTCTCCCTCACTGCCCCCTGTACCAATTTTGGAGGAGTTGGGAGTTTTTGGAGGCATTTTGTTGCCTTATCTTTTATGTTTCTGTGTTTTTTTTTTTTTTTTTGTGTGTGTGTGTGTGTGTATGTGTGTGTATGTGCACTCACTGGGTTTGCAAATTCTTTTTTTCTTTTTTTGTGGGTACTGGGGGTCAACCTCAGGACCTCGCGTGCCAGCAGGCGCCCGTGCTGCTGAGCTATATCACC
Organism: Erethizon dorsatum; assembly: GCA_028451465.1. Classification (NCBI taxonomy): domain Eukaryota; kingdom Metazoa; phylum Chordata; class Mammalia; order Rodentia; family Erethizontidae; genus Erethizon; species Erethizon dorsatum. The sequence goes on along the minus strand of CM051832.1, from coordinate 111,863,807 downwards.
GGCCCTTTTTTCGTACATGGGTACCAGGAGTCAAACTCAGGACCTCGCACTTGCCAGGCAGGCGCTTATGCCACTGAGCCATCTCACCGGCCCTGGGTTTGCAAATTCTTTTGCCTAGTGCCCCATTCTTTGGGAGGGAGCCACAGTATTATTTATGACCCCCCAGGCAATCCAGGTATTGGCACAGAGAGAAAACCAACTGCCAGCTACTACTGTGTTGTATGGTAGTAAATTCAGCAACAAGGGCATCACATGTCAACTGGTTATTGACAAACTCTAGGAGCCACTCATGAACCCTCCACCAAAGAGGACTCTGATTTCAGTGAAGATAATTAGACCTCCCTTATATTGACCTACAGCAATTCAGAGCACTGGTTTCTGCTGGATGTTGGCAGCAGTGCCAGAGCTCCAACACACCACTAGGCTAAGCGCCTTCTTCAGAACCACTCCCCTTGACGACTGCTCCCATTGAACCTGGCCTCCCACGACAGACTGCAGGTCCCCTGATCTGTTCCTGGCACTGATGAGTTATAACATCTTTATCAACAAAACAAAACAAAACCAAAATAAACAAAGAAAAACAGATCTAATCACCAGTAGTAAAGGAGTAAAATTACTAGAATTATATTAATCTGATTGCTGGTTTTTATGATATATTTCAGCATAAAACACTTACCTGACATTTTAATTTAGAAAGCTTTTCCCTCTACATTCTCTCATTAGACCATTTTCAATTGTACTGAATGTTAAAGGATTAATCAAGTCCACCCTGATGGAGTCGGTAAGAGGTGACTACATGAATGTTTAGTGGTTGAACTCCTCAGACAAGGAAGCTTATGCAGACAGCCATGGAAAGATAGCCAAATCCAAGTTCTTTTTTTTGTGTGGGTACAGGGGGTCGAACTCAGGACCTCGTGTGCCAGCAGGCGCCTGTGCCACTGAGCGATATCACCGGCCCTTTTTTCCTTTGTATGTGGGTACCGGGAGTTGAACTCAGGACCTTGCGCTTGCCAGGCAGGCGCTTATGCTGCTGAGCTATCTCACCAGCCCCCTCCAAGTTCTTAAAGGATGTTCATTTTCAAATTCAAAAAAAATTTTAGCTTTTTAGCCAGGCTGGCCTGAATTTGAGGCAATCCTAGTCTCCTGAGTGCTGGGATTACAGGGGTGCACTACCACACTCAGATAGGATGTTCACTTTTTAAAGTGTCTTTAGTCACCATAGAGTTATTTATTTGCAGTACTGGGGGTTGAATTCAGGGTCCTGCAGACACTAGGTAACTGCTTTATCATGGGGCTATATCTCTAGCCCTTTTCTTTTCTTTTGGTTTTTTGAGACAAGGTCTCACTATGTAGCTCAGGCTGGTTCTGAACTTACTATGTAGCCCGGGCTGGCCTCAAACCCACAGGATCCTCCTGCCTAAGCCTCCTGAGGGCTAGAATTACAGGTGTGAGTCACCACGCCTGGCTTATTTTCTTTTTTGAGACAAGGTCTAGCCAAATTGCCCGTGATTGGCACAAACTTGTGACCCTCCTGCCTCGGCCTTCCAGAATGAGGGAGTAACATGTGAGTGCCACCATGCGTGGCTCTTTATAGTTTTCAGAACTGTTTCAAACATGTTATCTTATTTCTGTTTCAAAGTAATTGACAAAATAGGCAAGCTGCACGAGGCTACAAGCGGCCAGTACAGAAACAGGCCCAGGGTCCCTGACTCACGTCACTGTGCCCTGCCCGACTGTGTGGATTTCCTGGTGAAGACACATTTCTGGAGAGTGGCAGGATTCCCTTTGGGTGCAGTGGTCTCCTTACAAAGCCTGTCAGTGCAGAGAGCCAACTCTCCACACAGGACAAATCCATCCTGTCTTAGTTACTTTTCTTGTTGCTGAGACAAAATACCTGACACCCAAAGTTAAAGGAGGAAAGGTTTATTGGCTCACAGTTTGTAGAGGTTTCAGTTCATAGTTGGCTGGTTCCAAGGCAGAGGGACATTAAAGAGGAGAAACAGTTCATGGCAGGCAGAAGGCAGCAAGCAGCAAGGGACAAGCAACAACCCTCTTTCTGTCCCTTATATTCCATCCAGGCTACTGACCTTAGGGTGGTTAACACTCATTCCCAGGGTGGGAATTCCTTAATCCTACCCAGAACTATGTCAAACCAGTCACACACCCTAGATCCCAGCATCACACGCTCTAGATCCAGCCACCTCTGAAAAGTCCCACCTATGACTGCATGAGGCTTTGGGGTGACATCTAGACACAAGCCATAAAATGTCCTTTCAGAGCCAAGAGGAGGGGGCCTGAGATGCCTGGAGAAAGAATGAGTGTGATTTCTCCCTGGTCTTTCCCCTTCTCTCTGTGAGGCGGAACAGGTGAAGGCTGGAAGAGTGTTTTCCTCCCTGTGCCATAATTGGGAGTGTGGGAATGTGCCGCACACCATAAAAATGCAGAGAACAGTTGCGTCACCTGACCGTTTTACTGCTTCTTCAGCGTTCAGAGAAAATCATGACCAAAAATCAACACACACTGCATGTGCCTGTGGGGTTCCAGCGGCAGCTTCTGTGGCCTCATAAATTGGCGTGGGCCTGCTCGATGCTCATGGAGCTGCGGCTGCTAACGTCACCTTGGGCTGAGTGATCTCAGGGAGGTGGAACAGCTAAAGGCAACGAGAGGAGCTGCCTGGGGATCAGACTGTGACTTTGAAAAGAGGACAGTGTGCAGTGTTATCTCAGCCTGCCAGGGTGGACTGTGCCTGAGATAGGCCATGCAGGATGCTGCTGAGCTGCAGGTGGACAGAGTCCTGGCCTCCGGGTGGCCAAGCCTCTCCTCCCTGACTTCTCTCACCGGCATGGAGAAGCCGGGCAGCGGGTATTTTGTTTCCTGGGAAGGCCTATGTCTCTGTGAGATGGGACGTGATGGCTGTCAATCCGTCCACTACAAGTGGCCTGGGAGTTCACTGGGAAGTCCCAGCATGAAACAGGGCACCGAGTCCCACTTCCTTCACTAAGTGCTTCAGTGATGCTCATCGAGTTCATTTACTTGTCTGACCCCCATCTCCTCCTGGACAAATAGTCACCTCCAGGGTGGCCCAGGAGATGACTCACAGCATCAGCCTAGTTTCTGGCCCTGTGTCCCAAGCATGACTCCTGTGTAGACCATAGACATGGCGTGGCTGATTACCCAGGAAAGTCAAAGGCCACTGATACTGGCCAGGTTGCCTCCCTCCGCCCACTCCCCACTCTTCCGAATTAAACACTGGTTGTCTGTCAGAGTGAAGAAGGGTCCATGTCTTTGATTTAAACACAGTCACATTCTGAAGGAGTGGGGGAGGATACAGTGCCTTTGGAAACAAATTTGCTTCCTTAATTTTTTCAGCAACCACATTATAACACTACTTAAAGTAGTTAAACACCAACTCTGTGACTACAGGATACTCATCAGCAGATAAAAAAGGGGAGAATCACTGTGAAACTTCTGATTGGAAAGAAATCTCCCTAAGAAATGACACAGCTGAGAGCTGGGTGTGGTGGTACCCACCTGTAATTCCAGCACTCTGGAATTCCAGTCCAATCTGGGCAATTCAGACTTAACAAGAGCCTGTCTCAAAATAAAAAGGGCTGGGGGTGTGGCTCAATGAGGAGATCCTAGGTTCAATGCCTAGTACTCAGGGGCGGTTCGCTGGGAATGTGGCTCAGTAGTACAGCAATCCTTGGGTTCAATCCCAAGTACGTGGAGGGGAAAAAAACAAAGAAAAAGAAATTAGGCAGCTGACAGGCACAGGGAGAGTGTTTTGGCTTTCTTTTCCCATCAGGGCGCAGCCAACCTCCCCTCGTTAGTATCAGCGTCAGCCCTCTGTCCAGACGCATAGTTCCAGGGCTGACGCTTCCTCTGGGTGACTGTGGATACTTTCTGCGGGGTCAGTGTGACGTGGGAACCTTCTTGGGACCAAGATGCAGTCCCCAACCCCAGAGCATGACCCTAAGCTGCCCCAGGTCTTGGAGATTCCCTATGAGGGGAACGGAGCGGAGAGTCACTGCTCAGCGGCGATCTCTGCACAGGAAAGCAGGCCGGGGAAGAGGTGGGCATAAGGCAGCCACGTTGGAGCAGAGGTTTTATTTCCTTTGTTTGCTTCTTTTTGTCTCTATCCTCTAAGCCGCCAAGAGCTCTAGGGCATCCAAGAGACCTTCAGTCACAGTAGTGAAGGAGTAACAAGAACACTGGGGTGTGAAGGGGGACTTCTCTATAAACAGAATGAGGAAAAGGTCAAAACACTAATAGGGATGGTTAAACTCCAGATTTACTTAGAAAATGTGTTTCTTTATACGTTGTTCTAAACCAGAATTCGGGGGGTGCTGAGGATCAAACCCAGGGCCTCAGGGTGCTGAGTGTGGATTCTGCCACCTGGCTACACCCCAGCCCTCAGCAGCCAGTTCAACCTGAAGTCCTGGCGCATTTTGGGGATGGTGGAGAGGATGCGTGGAGCCATGAACATTCTGTACACGTGTGCGTGTCTTTTCTTTCCTTTCTTTGCCAAAAACATCCATATTCCATTATCTTCTAAAATGGGTCTATGTCCCAAAAAATGTAGAACCAAAAATCTAAATCATGTTCTTTTTTAATATATATCCTGTCACTGATTCAAATGTAGGCTTTATGGTACAAAGAATGCTGTTTTCATTAGAAGTCATATTTAACTAAAATGCTGTATTAATCAATGCCCTCAGGTGACCGTAACTATGGAATGTAGACCCACTTCCTGGTTTTGATCTTGCAGTACAGTTACAGAGGATATCTGTGTCGGGGAGGAAGGGAAGGTTGCAGAGCACCTCCCTGTGGAATTCTTCCCAAATTCCTATTAATCTACACTTAATTTATTTCAAAATAAACTTTTTTTGAGACAGGCTGGCCTCGAACTTGTGATCATCCTGCTTCAGCTTCCTAGTGCTGGGCTTACAGGCATGTGCTACCACACTCAGCTTCAAAGTAAACATTTTTTAAAGGTTAAAAAAATTAATAGGGTATGGAATCTGGTGAAATTTGGCTCTTAATCTTAGCTCTGCATTTATAATTTCTATGCTGTTAAATTCTCAGAGTCTGCTCCCAGAACTGTTCCCAGACGGTGCCCAGCACAGGCCTAATACACAAAACACCGTGTAATGTGAACCATCCACATTATTTTTAGGCCCCTTGGTCACCACCCAGACTTCGGTCTGCATTGGGTGACAGATGTGGTTTCCAGGGGAAGTAAACTGTCTCCTTGGGGTAGCCTTGGAAACCCCGATCTACAAAGTGACAGTGGCATTATAAACTTAGTCCTGCACTTTGAAAAGGAGAAAACAAGCCCAGTGCACACCTGTCATCCCAGCACTCAGGAGACCGAGGCAGGAGGGTTACCACAAGTTCGAGGCCAGCCTGGATTATACAGAGAGACCATCTCAAAACAAACAAATGAACAAACAAAAAAGAAAAAAGAAAGAAAAAGAAAAGGAAAAGGAAAAATTAGAGAACAGGAAGGAGTTGATAAAGGGGAAAGAGATGAAGGAAAGGGTGCACAGTTATAGCACAATGATGCGTAAGACAGAGACCTGCTCAGGGGGCACTGAGGACCTAGAAGGGAGGACTCCATTCAGGCAGGGACCTCTGAGCTGCGTCTTGAAGGGGAGGAAGATGAGCGGGGGCAGAAGGTGTGTGGCTGTCCTCACCACAGCGTACTGCAGCCCCAAGCCCTGCTGCCAGGTCAGGCCCCAGCAGGAGAGACTTTCACAGCAGGTGGCTCAGAAAGGAGGGAAATGACATTTAAGGAAAAGCTGTCTTCAAGCATTCCCACTGTGTACAAATCCTAGGAAAATATTTTGCAAATAAACATCTTCATCATAAAACATCTATTTTTGTAGTAGGCAAAGACAAGACATAAGTCCTCAAAAACAGGGCTGAATTTCCAAGAATGAAGTACATTTCCTCCCTCACTTCTCTTTGTAAACTGGGAAAATACATAGTTTTTAGGCACTGAAAAGTAGGACTGGCAGGTATCTGATGACCTTTCTTATAAAATGCAGGACCTTAACGGAATCAGAACAGAATCTGAGATAATGCTTGGTTGTAGAAATCTCTAGGTTTCTGATTATTGATTTCTGCAATTTGCTTAGGGATACATTTTAAAAATCATTTCTGGAGAATGGTGGTGCGAGAATGAAACATTGCTGCTTTTATTTTCTTCCTACCACTGGGGATTGAACCTAGGGCTTTTGCACTGAACTACATTGGCTACCCTTTATTTATTGATTTTTTTTTTTAATAATTTTAAGACAGGGTCTTGCTAAGCTTCCGAGGCTGGGCTTGAACTTGTGATCCTTCTGCCTCAGCCTCCCAGAGTGTTGGAATTACAGGTGTGCAACATCATACCCAGCTCATCACTACTAATTTTATGAGTTCAGAGAAGTAGTATCTAGGAAGGAAGCAGTCACAGTTATCGTGTTTATTGATTTTAAATGTCATAGAACAGATCTACAATGCTTCTGTTCTGGTTGGCCTCAAACCAAGACATGACCCCACCCCCTCATCACTCTAGAGCAGCTCAGGCTTATTGTGGGAAGAGGGCACAGCACAGAACCTGTACCCTCTGTCACTTTGGAGCCTCCTCAAGGCACCTGACCATGCGAATGCATTAAGAAGGGACTGACTCACAAGGACCATCCTTGAACTTTGTTCTTAAAGGCAGACCTTGGTTGATCCTGAAAAGGAGCTCCATGGGAAGACATTTGGGTGAAAAGGATCTTGGCATGTCTGGGAAACAACCCCTTAGCATGCTGGAGAATGGTGAATGTGCAGTGCAAAAAAACTGCTGAGGAAACTAGGAGTAAATTATATGGCATTTTTGAACATTTGATGTTGTGCTTAAAATGCAAGATAAGCAACCCATGACTGCTAATGTAAATAATTCAGAAGACATAGTGTATTCTTACATTTTCTTGTAGGTATAAAAACACCAGTTCATTTCTAGCATGCCAAAACAAAACGAGCCAAGAAGAATCTCTGGTACTTGGATGTTTAAAACCAATTCGAGATTCTTAGTAAACTATGATGCGTTGAACACTGACATTCCCTTTTGAGAAGTTCATGTTTAATGACCTGTACAATCAGCCATGCAAGACCAAGACACTGTATTTATCCTTGTTCATCTCTGAATTTGAATTCCCAAGTAACTCCTTCAGGGATGGATTATTTTCATACTGACAAACAGAGGAGGCTTATTCAATAAATCATGTGAAGAATTTTAGTTTCAACGAACACTTCCAAATAATCTGTTCTAAAGGGGATTGGATGAACTTAATGACAAGATCACCTTGGCAACGGACAGTGATGTGGATGAACCTCACAGACACGATTTCGGGTAGAAGAGGACGTCGTCTATGTCCCACTGGTGCAAGGTTCAAAAGGAACAAAACTAAGCTGTGTGTCAGAAGCCACAGAGTCACCCCGGGAGGAGCAGGCTGCAATCTGCCGGTTTGGTTTCTTGATCTCAGTGCTGGCTACATGGGTGAATTCAGTTTGCAAAACTTCACTGATCTGTGGACTGCATGGTTTACGCTTTTTTTCTATATATGCATTATACTTCGATGTAAGTAAAACATACATAAAATAGCAAAGGTCATCTTGCTTGGGTCCCGTATCAGCTAAGTAAGTGTCGGGGTTACAAACCACACCCGAGGGCATGGTTGTGGCTCAGGGACAGGGCAAGCCTACCATGTGCAAGGCCCTGGGTTCCCTCCCCAGCACCACAAAACAAGGAGGATAAAAACAACCATCAGATTGAGAAGAGGGAAATCTATAGAGATAAAAAGCAGATTAGTAGTTGCTTAAGGGACAGCAGGGCCATGGCTAGAGGAAATAGAGTGTAGTTCTGGGGTGATAAAATGTTCTAAAATTCATTGGCAACAGCAGCGTAACTCTATGAATATCATAAAACCACTGAATTGGGCACTTAAAAAAAATCCTAGACAAGCCCTGCATGTTGGCACATGTCTCTGATCCCAGCACTCTGGTAGGCTGAGGCAGGAGGACTGCAAGTTAGAGTCCAGCCTGGGCAACTTAGTGAGACCTTGTCTCAGAACAAAAAATAAAAAAAGGACCGGGGATGTAGTTCAGTGTGAAGGCCCTGAACTCAACTCAATCTCCATACTGCCAAATAAAACAAACAAAAAACTAGACAAAGCCAGTACTACCAGGTGGAAAATGATTTTTTTCTGGTCTGAACTGTTCATTCTCTGCACTTGGTTCCTCTTTTTACTATCCTCCATTCCTGAACTGGGCATCTGTGTGTGGAGTGAGCACAGATGCGCTACACTTGCTGTAGAAGAAGCACTAATGCGACGAGGTGACCAAGGCTTCCTCCTCTGTCCCCAGCACTGCTGTAGGGCCATCAGTGCCAGGGACAAATGCTCAGGCAGAGGGTGCCATGGTGGGCTGCACCCCGAGGGCCTGAGGACTCTGGAGCCTCCTGGTTCCTGTCTCTGTGGAAGACCTGTGCTACCCCACAGGTCTCACCAGCTGCCATGTGCTGGAACCGAGGCAGCCCAACTCTTCCTGTTGGTGGTGACAGAGATGGAACCCGGGGCCTCCCGCACTCTGGGCACTCACCGTGCCACAGACCCTAGGCATCTGAATGTTTAAACCAAACTCCAGATGGGTCGCATATTGCTATGTTACCTGAACACACACAGTCCCGTGCGACTCTACTGTCAGTGACAGCTGAGGATCACTGATTCAGCACCTTCCACGGAGACCTGGAAACCTAAACTCTCCTCTGCCATTTATCGCCTGTGTGGCATAGGCACGCTACTGGCTCTGTCTGGGCTTAAAGTAGCACTTTGAGAAATGTGTAACACATAGTAACTTCTAAAAAACTGTTAGTTGCTTTTTTGCTTTCCCTTCAAAAACTGGAAAATTGTATTTATTTATTTATTTAGGGTTTTTTTTTTTGAGACAGTTTTGCTGCGTAGTCCAGGCTGGCCTTGAACTCACTATGTCCCCTCGAACTCATGATGATCCTCCTGTCTCAGCCTCCTGAGTGCTGGGATTATAGGCATGCACTACAACAGACAACTGTATTTTCAAAAAAGACCTTTGTGCCACTCTCCAGTCCATTCTATTCTCTGTTGACCTGTGACTCAGCCTTGTTTGCTCCCTCACCCAAGCTCCTGAACCCCGACCACCCTAGGAATCGGATCCTGGCCTTGGCTGACCTCCCAGGATTCAGTGTCTCCACCACCTGGAACCTGATTTGGGACTTGATGTCCCCTCCTCTGGCTGTGTGGCTGCTGAGAGCCCGCACACCTCGCAGCCAGCAGGAGGTAGGATCCGGGTGGATGCGAGATGGGATTCAGAGAGAGCAGGCAGAGCTGCACATGTAGGTATAAGGGAGCACGGGGGCTACCATCTGCGGCCGGGGCTGTGACTGTTTCCAAGGCTTGGGGCTGGGGTGGAGCTCAGGGGACATCACGTGCCTGGCAGTGCAAGGCGCTGAGTCTGATCCACAGCACAACAACAAAACAGGGCTGGGGATATAGCTGAGCAGCACAGCGCCTCCTGGCAAGCATGACGTCATGAGTTCGATTCCTGGTTCCAAAAGAAAAATAAAATAAAATAAAAATAAACAAATAACAACAACAACAAACAAACAGACCATTTCAGAACAGGACATTCCAAAGTTAGACATCTCACATCCACTCCAGACCCGACCCTCTAGCCTCTCCCGGAAATGATGACCTAGTGATAACAGAACCGTTCCCAACTGGGGATGATCGGGAAGAGGCATCCGCTCTGGTTCTGCAGCCCCCGCTGCTTCCCGTCCCTTACTGCCTGGCCTCCCCAGGCGTCTGAGCATTTGATCCTTGCTACAGCCCGGGCCCTCCCTGACTGCTCAGCAATTATGTAGTCAATGAATGCACTAAAACAGAAGGAGCCAGGCAGAGGGGCACGTGCCTGTGATCCCAGCTACTCAGATCACATAGCGAGCACCTGTCTAGAAAAGAAAAGGGAGGGGCCCGCACACAGTAGCACGTGCCTGTTAACATTTTAGGATGCTAAGGCAGGAAGATCGAGAGTTCGAGCCCAGCCTGAGCAACTTAATAAGACTGTCTCAAAATAAAAAAGAGCGGGGATGTAGCTCAGTGGGAAGGCTCTGGATTCAATTCCCAAGACCTGGGCAGGGGGCTGCGGGGGGTGGCACACACCTAGAACACAGATGGGCTGAAGGTAAAACATGACATCTAGAAATACCAGCTGTAGGGTTTTCTGCAGTTTGAGTACAACTAAGGCATAAAGGAAGTTAGGCACATAGGACACAGAGAAGGGCAGCCTGGAGATGGCGTGATGGCCAGGACCCAGTGCATATCCTGGGAATGGCCCCAGCTCCAGGGCCAGCCACAGGACGCTGGTCATCTGGGACACAGCTCAAGGGGGCTGGGATGAGAGGAAACAAACTGAGAAAGGATGCAGCAGAACTGATCAATGCTTTGGGGCCTTGGGCACAGAGGCACTGGACCTGGAGAGAGGGAGCTGTTGGGAAGATGAATAGCAGCTCTGGGTCCCCAAGAGGAAGCGCAGGCTGCTGCTTCCTGGCCAGCAGTGAATTCTCCATGGTACACACTGGGGTTTTTCCTGAAGCTGCTGGCTGTGACTGTCACTGACCCTGCCCATGGCTCTGAGCTTCAAGGGAACAGAGCCAAGAGAGGCAGCAGAGAGGCAGTGGCTGAGCTAAGTAGTCCTAGGTGAGCACAGCCTGCAGAGATGGTCCCTAACTTAGCCAGAGAGGCAGGTGTGGAGCTCAGGAAAGAAGTCAGGCTGGACACAGAGACTGGGAGCAGAGAGAGAAGCTGAGGAGAGAGCGCTAGGGGAGTGGCCAACAGAGGAGCCCCACAGAAAGACGAAAGGAGGGGACAGCCACCATGCAATCAGAGATGCAGGAGAAATCACAAAGTGGGCAAGTGAAATGAAAAGACATCTCTCAGAAAAAGTGCAAATGACCAAGAAAAACACAAAACTATGTTCAATGTGGCTGGCCATTAGAGAAATGCAAAATAAAATAACACGGAGACTCCATCTGACTCCAGAAAGAATGGCTATCATCAAGAAAGCAAATAACAGTGCTGCTGAGGCTGCAGGGTGGGGACCATTCTACACTGTTGGTGGGAATGTGAACTAGTACAACCACTATGGAAATCAGTGTGGAGATTCCTCAAAAAACTGAAAGTAGAAATTGCATTTGTCCTAGCTATTCTCCTTCTAGCTATCTTCCCAAAAGAGTTAAAGATATCATATTACAGTGATAATACATACTCATGTTTATAGCAGCACAACTCATAATAGTAAGACTTGGAAGTGGCCTGTATGTCCACTAACAGATGAATGGGGTATTTTTTTTTTTTTGGTGGGTACCGGGGGGTCAACCTCAGGACCTCGCGCGCCAGCAGGCGCCCGTGCTGCTGAGCGATATCACCGGCCCCTTTTTCGTATGTGGGTTCCGGGAGTCGAACTCGGGCCCTCGCGCTTGCAGGGCAGGCGCTTAAGCCACTGAGCCATCTCACCGGCCTGAATGGGGTATTTTACACACAACAGAGTACTACTCTACTATGAAGAATAAACTTGAGTCATTTTTAGGAAATGGATGCACCTTGAGATCATGTTAAGTAAATCAGACATAAACTTAAATACCACATGGTTTTTCTTATATGAGAAGCCCAAAGAATAAATAAATTAAAGAGCAAAATAAAAGACAGATAATAGGAAACAGGGAGATAGATCAAAAGGGTAGGGGACCACGAGATGGAAGAAGGGAGCATGGATGGGAGGGATAGGGGATAGAAAAAGGAATCAAGATGTGTCATATACTTGTACCAACTCCCCACGAGGAATGTGATCCTTAGGTACTGCAAACATGTACTAATAAAAATAAAAACAAAAGAAAAAGCAGGAGAAATACCTGAGTAGAAATGAGTCACTTAGCATGAAAAAGTCACGAGAGGCCCCTGGGTAAAGAAAGGTCCCTGGAGACAGAGAAGAACAGTGTCCAGGATCTGGCTGGTAACCTGCAAAGGAAGAGCTTCCCAGAACGCACTGGCCAGTGGACAGCAAGGGGCGATGCGAGGGGGGCGGCGAGGAGCCAGAGAGCAGAGGTCGGGCCCTGAGGAGCCAGAGAGCAGAGGTCGGGCCCTGAGGCTGGGGCTGTGTTTGTTTTGGACGGGATGTTGCTAAGCTCTGACAAGCGCAAGCCAGACACGGCTCCCTGGCTACTTTCATGTCTGAACTCAGAGAAATCCCGGATCATGTACTCAGACCTAGGCCCAAGCCAACTGCGCTTGCCCTGCAGCTTCTGTCCCGAGGCAGAAGCCAGCAGCTCTGTCCCCACTAGATCTGCCATACTCTTGTCGGCAAAGACAATGGAGCCCATGGGCTTGGACACAAGGAAGGGCAATGAGCAGCAGAGTGCTGTGAAGAAGGGCTGGTCACTCCCTTCCTCTTTGCACAACTGTTTTCACCTCCCAATGCCCAGTGGCCTTGGCAGAAAACCCTTCAATGGATGAATGACGCAGACATGGCACGCATTGTGCCAGGTATCCGTGTCGTCACGAGAGAGGACTAATCCAGCACGGGCACAGCAGTGTGCAGCCCGCTGACTATGGGTGCGGTCCTGCTTACAGGGCCCTGTTCACGTCCACGTGAGTGCAGTGTGAAGTGCGCCTCTCAGTGCTCTCCACATATGGGTGCTCAAATACACTCATTTTAAGCAGCCTAAAAATGGTTGTTCATGGGGCCGGGGATACAGCTCATCGGCACAAGTGCCTGCCTGGCAAGCTCAAGGTCTGTGGCTGGCAAGGGTCTGGGCAGACAGCACAGAGGAGGCAAATCACAGAGAGCAGAACATTCAGGAATGTTCTGGCAGGTGGTGGCGCAGAAAGCACAAGAGCAAATGGGCAGGGAGGAGGGAGCAAGGCAAAGTCACCAGAAGGGCCTTCAGAAACGAAATTATGTGTGGGTATTTTTTTGGTGGGGGAGGCTGGGGATGAAACCCAGGGCCTCATGTGAGCCAGACAAGGGCTCTTCCACCGAGCCCCATCCCCAGCCCTGCAACAAATGATTTTCTTTTGCTTGGAGGTGATGGGGAGCTATATGACTGTCAGCCCAGGGAGAAATCAGACAAGGTTTTCTCTTACCGCCCCTCTTTTTCTATTTGTTTGATTCATGAGCTCTCCAGAGAAGGTCATTTCATTTTCTTATTATGTGAGTTTAATTAAAAGATCATTTCAACCTCGATATAATTCTATTTTGCTGCAACATTTCTTGCACACCTCAGAGTGAATGTTTCTCTTGGTAAGTCCGAGATCTCAGGTAGCATGCATAAACTTCTTTAATGCTTATTAAATATTTAGTTTTTGACCTCTGGGCCTGCCTGCCCTGAGATGTAAACTCAGGGCTCAGTTTAGGGAGGAAACTGTCCAGGGGGATAATATTGCCCCACAGAGTCGCCTGGCCTCCCTACCCTCATTGGGAGCTCCCTGGGGATGCAAAGTGCCCACTCCAGGAAAGAGAGAACACAGCGGCCGTGGGGCTGTCCTCCAAAGAGGGGGTAGGGGAACAAGCCCTGTGGAAGAAGGCTGTGACATCTAGACCAGAGATGCCAACGGCATTACTGCCCTTAACTCATGGACCATGGTAATAACAGTGGCGACTACGCAGCACGGGGATGGCTCTCGCAGCGATGAACATTTGGCATATGCACAGCACCATTTCCAGTCCCCTCCCGTCAGTTCTCACAATGATTCTATAGAACTTGATCTGCGTGTGTTATTATTTCCATTTACAGATAAAGAATCAGGAGGTTAAGTAGCAAGATGAAAATGACAGGGGAGACCCTCAGATCCTACCTGGACATGAACTTCAGCTGTCCTAATAAACCTGGCTACAGAGGCAGTACTGCCTATTTTTAGCCACTATGGTGGCCTCTGCAGCCAGACTGGGCTTCAATCCCCAGCTCTGCCACTTGCTAGCTCTGTGACCTTTGCCAGCGACCTCAGAATGGGCATCCAGTGCCTACTGCATAGGTTGGCTCTGAGTGTAGTGCTAGCTAATTCAGGCAACGTCCTCAGAATGACAGTAGGGACACAGTGGAAGGGATTGAAAAATATGGTGAATGCTTAGATTTTTTTTTAATTCGTTACAGTAGAAGACACGCTGCCATTAACCACTCTCAAAATACTCCCCCCTCACCTCAAACACATTTATTTCATTGTTCTCACCTCTTTCTGAAGCAGTTCTGTAAGTCCTCTTTCCTGAGTGTCTTTATGAGATGTGATGAAAAATACAGTGAAGGCTGCTGCCGAGTGCTATCCAATGGAAAGGCGGGCTTGTGAAAACATGACGTATGTTTTCATCCACCTTATTCACCGGATCTGACACCCTGCAACCTCTGGCTGTTCCCCAAAGTCAAAATGACCATAAAAAGAAACATTTTGCACTGATTCAGAACACTCACAGAAGAGGATTCCAGAACTGCTTCAGAAAGTGGCAAGAAACATGGGAAAAGTGTGTCTAAAACAAGACAGAGTAGATTGAGGGGAATTAACCGGGAACCTAAGACTAATTTTGCCATCAAGGACAGAAACATGGGTCTATCAGACTCACATTTATTCTTTGGAATATGTCTACTGATGAACTATTAATTTTAATTTTATGAGTTTTATTATATTAAACGATGAGTAGTTAACAGGAAAAAAATTATAAAAGTACAGTATTGAATAGTTAATATTTATTGAGTGTTTATAAAAAAGCATCAAAAGTTTCAACATCAACTTTTTTGGTGTGCCAAGCCCAAATAAGAACAACACAAATAAATTCTTTTTTTTTTTTTTTTTTTTTTTGTGGGTACCGGGGGGACGACCTCAGGACCTCGCGCGCCAGCAGGCGCCCGTGCCACTGAGCGATATCACCGGCCCCTTTTTCGTATGTGGGTTCCGGGAGTCGAACTCGGGCCTTCGCGCTTGCAAGGCAGGCGCTTAAGCCGCTGAGCCGTCTCACCGGCCCATAAATTCTTATATGAACTACAATGAAAATACCAATAGTACTCTATAAAAAAATAATCTTGTTTACTTCAATGATCACACCTAAGGCGGTCTGCACACATGACAGCAGCAAGTTCCATACACATTCATTGCTTACACTGACAGCGCAGGTGTTTTGCTTTCTTGGCCTTTTTTGTAGGACATACCTGACATCTCAGTGGCCTTGCTGTTTTGTCAGGAGGTTCTTATATTATGCAGTGTATAGTTAACAGGAATGTAAAATATCAATAAAATAAAGAATTAAGTTTTTAGTATGTATTGCACGTTTAGAATAAACATCAACATTTTCACATCAGCTGTGTATTTGTTTACAAAACCTAAAAAATAACATCAAAAATAAATTCCTATATGAACTACAATGAAAATACCAATGGAACTCTACCACAAAAATAAGCTTTGCTTCAACTATCACACCCCAGGTAGTCTTCACACATGACAACTGCATGTCCCATGCACATGGCTTGCTTACATGGACAACACATGTGCTCAGATTTCCTTTCCTATGTGGCAGTCTTGTCACCTCTCTTCCTGTTTTGTCAGGAGATTCCTACTATATTGTACAACATGCACATAGGGAAATAAGATGTAAATAAAATAAAATATCAAATATGTAATGAGTGCT
Organism: Erethizon dorsatum; assembly: GCA_028451465.1. NCBI lineage: Eukaryota > Metazoa > Chordata > Mammalia > Rodentia > Erethizontidae > Erethizon > Erethizon dorsatum. The sequence goes on along the minus strand of CM051832.1, from coordinate 111,848,075 downwards.
TAGAATAGACATCAACATTTTTCACATCAGCTGTTTACTTGCTTACAAAACCTAAAAGATAACATCAAAAATAAAAACCTATGTGAACTACAGTGTAAACATAAACAAAAGTCTACCACAGAAATAAGCTTTGCTTCAACTCACACCCAAAGCAGCGTTCACACATGACAACTGCATGTTCTATGCACAAGGATCACTTACACTGATAACATGTATGTTTTGCTTTCCTGTACTTTCTTGTAGGGCACAGTTAACATCTTTTGTCTTCCTGTTGTCATAGTAGGTCTTTGTGATGCTGTGTCTGCGTGTTCACCTGGCAGCTCACCAGTGTGGTCCACAATTTTTTTTGCATAGTTCCCTGGGTAGAAACATTTTGTTTTTCCTCTCCTGTAAATGATCTCTTATGAGATTCAGTCCCAGTCCACTAAGAAAATTTCTCTGTGATATTTTGCACTTGTTACTTTCTTTGTAAACTATTATTTATGCCACACATTTAGGATCAAGTAAAATACAACCACTGGTCAATGCTTTGTGTTTTGAGTGACATCATAGTTGCTGCATAACTCATCAACAACATCTACTCTACCTTTGGTTTTGTGGAAAGTTTCCATCTCAGGCTTCAGTTTTGTCTAGGTTTTCCTATCAATATTTCCATCATGGTAAAATGTTGCCATCAGCAGTACCAATTTGCTTTCCTTTGCCATAAACAAAGCCAATGTTATATCTTTTTGAAATTCAAAGACTGTACTATACAATTCTGTTTTGAAATTGCAGCATTTCCTTTTGAATTTCTGCTTTGTTCCTGTGTACAGTTCCTATGCTGGTCAACTTGTGCTTTGATAGCAAATGTAACAGCAATTGGACACCGGTAAACCAATTGTCGAATTTCACATTGCAATTAGTTTGGGAGATGCGAGCAACAAGTCTGTTCACAACATCATTTGGTTCATTACTATATGAATAAGGACCTGATGGCTGAATTCCAGGATAAATGTCTAAACTGAAAGCAGAATATGTCTTCACATCTACAAGGGCATAAAGTTTTATGCCATATTTTTCCATAAATCTTTTACATTCCTGCTATCATCATGAAAAATCCCTGCTAAGTACAGTAGACCTATGAATGCTTTCAGTTCAGCTAGTGAAGTGTCATAATAAATACATTTCTGAATACGGCTACTGGTACATACAGAACATTTTACTTGCTTTTCAGCCTTTGTGTATTTTACAATATCTGTAGCATTTCATCTGTTACAATTTCCAACACTGAATGGCAGTGCTGGCATTCTGTCCAGTACCTTTCACCCCTGCCAAGAACCTCACTATATTTTCAGACCTAGTTCTAACACTGGATCACTCCATTTGGTTGTGTGGCAACATTTCAACTAGTCAAGTATGTACTCTCATTGCTGATTCATCTGACTCAAGGAGGTCTGTCTGTATTCCCTGTGTCTGTATCAGTCGATTCTTGCTCCATTTCACTGTCACGGGAACTTTGGCTCGAATGGCCAAAATCATCGTCATCATCATCATCACCATCACCATCGTACACCCACACCACTCTTGTTATGAAAGCATGTATGTAACCAGAATGGATCATCTTCATCCATGCATGAGTAATCTGATGATTCACTTTTGACCTCCTCTAGAACTTGCAAATCTGGTTTTTCATGTAGCATTATACTGAGTTGGGCTAATTCTACCAGAAAAATTAAAAGAAAACTTTTTTTTTTTCAAACAAATCCTGAAGTGGTATGAGTCTATTGGACCCTCTGTGATGCTTGGGTAAACATAAGGAAAAAAAAAAAAAAAACAGTTACAGGGAGCATGAGGTGGGTAAGAATCCTGTTTTGCCACTTTTGCACATGTGCACACACCTTGCCATTCATCATATCAAGTGGGTAAACATGTAGATTGCTTCCTGTATCCCTCAGGGAAAGGTACTGATGTGCAGCTGGCTACTATTATGCTAAAGTACAAACTTACAGTAAAAAGTAAGTGAAATACAAATTTTACAGTAAAAAAGGATGGGCCCGCTGTCTTATATACCTGGGGTTTTAATAGCAAAATACCATATTTTTCAACCATACCTCATACGCACACCAATGGGAATTGAAACCTAATAACCTTAACAGCAAGAGAGAATATAAAATCACAAATAACCAAATATGTAAGTGTAAATATGTTTAAAGGGAGCACAATGTGATAGCAGATAGGCATATACATGACATATGGCTTCTCCCAAATGAAGGCTACACATTTACAGATGGGTTGGGGTGAAAAGACAATTACCACACTGCTGAGTGAGGAACTCGTTCACATTTTTTCTCTAAAGTATCACTAATGGTTAG